>JAQFVV010000026.1:9655969-10855969 GCA_028023455.1 Epiperipatus broadwayi
AAAATATGTGATAAAATCATTCTCTATTTGTTTTTCTATGCAAAAGTATTAGGATCTAATCCACTTTCAATCTATATAAATTTTTACACTTTGATATGATTCAATAGTGAACAATTTTTGTTAAAAACAGCCAACTATCTTCGAGAATCCCCGCCTACATAAATGTATGTGTACAGCTTTCATACTATATAAATTAATCCAATGTTTTACAAAAAGCAATTGGGCATTCATAGCTTTAAATGTTCCTAACATTTCCTTGTTGATAATTTTTTAATTGTTTAGACCCGCCAAGAAAACCTAAAATATGTAATACCTTTTTATTTTCAGAACTCAACAATTATTAGGTGTCATCATACTGAAATAAACTGGCAATCATGAAATAAAGTTTATAATGTTTTTAGTAATAAAACATTAAAAAAAAAAAAAGCATGCAAACCATAAAAGGAAACAAGGCAAAATAGAAGCTAATATATATATGCAGACCATCTTTAAAAAATAATGATTATTAATTTTATTTCAAGTTTATGCTCATCAAATTTAATTGAAAAGTTATTGAAATATCAAATAATAGAAAATGAGCTAGAGGCTAACATATCAATTACACTCATGACCACAAAAATATCTTGTACATTAATTGGAATAGCAATGAGTGGAATGAATGCATGTTTTTAGCATGATGTATATACTAAACAGAATTGTCTATTGTAATTTGGACAAAATATAAGATTATTTACTTTATGATTTTATAACAATATATAGTATACTATGCATAGTTTACAAGGCATTTTGATGTTATTCTCTAATGAATTATTATAATACATCCACATTTGCATTTTCAATGAATACAATGGATTTTTTTTTTTAAATTTTCAAATAAGTTTAGAATTTTCATAGCAGAGATCTATTGTCGATCTCAACAGGTAATTAGTTCATTATCATTTTCAAGCCTTGTCAATCCATTGCAGGTTGAAGATTTCTACAAATTTAATTTCTCTCATCATTAGCTTATCTTCTCCATATTACTCCAGAAATTTTTTTATCTCATTCATCCATCTCACATATGATTTCTTTCTAGATTTTTTACAATTTCTTGGATCCAGCTTAAGAATTCAATTGTCTATGATCTTTCTAATATGTTCAGACCAGTTCTAAAGGCAGACAACTAATTATTATTAGGCACGAAATAAAGGCCAAAAGTTAATATGACTGTCCAGTTAAGCAATGATGTAGTGATTAAAAAAAATTGCATAGAAGGTTGCTTACACCATTGGTGAGAGATGTCGTATTCTTCTGGAATTTGAACCTATAGTTTATCTTGATCTTATTAATTTCTGGTTTGAAGCCTGTAATGTGGATATAACTATACAATATAACTATTGTAATACAATCAGTTTTTACTATAGCAAAAGGGTATTTAATGACATTTTTTAGTTTATATTCTTTTCTTATTACATCTTAAGCAAACAGAATATTCATTCTGTCATTACATTTTCAAACAATTTTTCCATTTTTTTATGGCAAAGAAAATATACTTCATTTCAGTATTAAGATTAGTTTCATAAATTATAGTTATCTTTAAGATTTAATAAAGTAAAAATATTGAAATTTAGCTTTTTATTACCAGTTTTAATAATAACTTTTATCTTAAATTTTTTTTAAAACAAATTGGATTCTTTCATGAAAATGTAAAGTAGTGAGTATTCATATATTTATTATTCATAAAAGAAGGAAACCAAATCATACATCATGCAACTTAATTATCTTCTATTTACAAATATAATATGAGTGTGCTAATAGCGTTAAACAAGCTTTTTTGATAAATGTTGTAAGAGAAAGTATTTAAAATATCTAGAATTATCCCTATCCCCAAACTGGTTTCAAGCTAATGGATCTCGTCAATGAGGTGCTAGGACATTCAGACCCTAGATCTAAAATACAAACTCCAGTCCAGCATTTATCGAATACTTAACTATTAAAAAGAAAATCTAAAATTTTCTGCCAACTATGTCTTCAAACCCAACTATCTAACTTAAAACAGTCATATAGGACTGAACTAAATTCAGATACAACATATATTAATAGCCTTAGCAAGCTAAACTATAATAAAAAAATCAAGTTATTACATCATGACTTAATTAGCTTTTATTTACAAATGTAATATAACAATTGTGCTAATAGTTCTAACAAGCTTTTTCAATAATTCTAGATAGGATTTAAAATGTTTTCTCTTACAGCATTTATTGAAAAAGCTTGTTTAGAGCTATTAGCACGCTTATTATATTACATTTGTAAATACAAGATAATTAAGTCATGTGATGTATAACTTTGTTTCAGTACTATTATAATTTGGCTTTTAAGGCTTTGGCGATGTTATATTGCTAAGGCTATTAATATATAAGATGTATCTAAATTTAGTTCAGACCTGTATGGCTATTTAAGTTAGACAGCTAGATTTAAAGACATAGATGTTTGAAATTTTCAGATTTTCTACTTAATAGTTAAGTATTCGATAAATGCTGGGCTGGAGTTTATATTTTAGATCAAGTGTCTGAATGTCCTAGCACTCACTGACAAGAGCCATTAGCTCAGAACAGGTTTGGGGATAGGGATAATTCTAGATAGAGATTTTAAATGCTTTCTCTTGCAACATTTATCGAAAAAGCTTGTTTAAAGCTATTAGCACACTCGTTATATTACATTTATCATTCATAAATTCACAGATAAAAGTAATTTTTTGCTGATATGTGAACAATGACAAAAAATAAAAAGCATTTAAAATTTAGTCACTGTAGTTATATACTGAAATTAGCAATACTATTAAATATAATACAAATTTTAACAATATATATATATTAACAATGTTTATTTAATAATATTCTAAGCATTGCATCTTAGTAATATAAAAGGCACTATTTTGTAATTTAACTCAAATTTGAGATATTGGACTAAATAGTTAAGAGAAGATAAACCATGGAAAACTGACTGATAATGATCAGGTATTACTCTACTATCTAATTAATTTATGCTACCATTAAGCAGAGAACTTAGCATTCAGACAAAAAATTTTTTTTTGATTTATAAATCCATACATGAAATCTAAAATTGATATCATTAGATTTTATTGAAGAATGATTTTAAAACTTTTTCCTTCTATTCACTAATAACATTAAAAAGAATGAGAAAAGAATATCTTAATTTTTAATCAATTAATCTGAAAATTAAATAAAATCATTTGTAGGTTTTTTTTCTAATAATTTTTAATATTAAAAATGTATATTTAATATCCCAAATGTAATATTTTCTTTTTTGACTTTAACAAAGCCAAAATTGTTCTCCTTGGCTTTTATTAATAAAATTATACCTCCATTCATTAAAGAGTAAAAATAATACAGACATGGGGTTGAAATCTTTAATTTAATTTAGATAACTGCTTAAGCATTGTTATAAATAAAATTTTTAACCTAACAAAAATGTTTATTTTATAGTAGCTTAATCTTTTTTTTTAATTTTAATAAGTAAAAAAGTTCTAGTTTATTGTACTTTGGTATTAATTAAATTTCATTACCATTATTAATTATATCCCTGGTATTTCATAAATTGAATACACCTTGTACTTATTGTTAACAAAATCATTATTTAAGATATCAACAATCACCATTATGACATAAAATATAATCATACTAAATATAAATATATCATTGTCAACTCATAAGTTTTTATATATTGTATCCCTCACACAAATCAAAGATATTAGTAATACAATTTTTATTATTATTCAAATGATACAATTTTATAAAAACAGCAAGTGAATTGTCAGCCAATATCCCCAGACTAGTTTCTGGCTTGCGGCCATCATCAGTGAGGAGCCTTGGATCTGAGAGCACTGCACCTAGATCTTAGATCTAATGCAACCCTCCAGCAGCCACCTTTTAACTCTACTTTACTACAAAACTATGAGAATGAAATTGACAACAATATTTTCAATCTTATATAGTCATAGTCCGAACTCAATTCAGAACCCATACATTTTAGTGTCTTTGGCTCTTAAACAACCATAGCCACCATTATCCTATTAGGCAGGATTGGTGTTAAACCACTAAACATCACAAGCCAGAAACTAGTCTGGGGATATTGGATGAGTAGGCACTAGATAGGGATTTTATGCACAAGCCTTCTGGCATCCATCTATTACTCTGGTTGGACACAGGGTGGCACTACTGTATGGAGAATTTTGCCTTTGTTTACAACAATTATGTGCTAGTATGAGATGGTGATCATGTGATGTTTAGTGGTTTAACACCAATCTTGCCTAATAGGATAGTGGTGGCTATGGTTGTTTAAGAGCCAAAGACACCAAAATGTATAAGTTCTGAATTGAGTTCAGACACATATGACTATGTAAGTTATTGAGCTTAGATTGAAAATATTATTGTGTTTTCAATTTCATTCTCATAGTTTTGTAGTAGAGTTAAAAGGTGGCTGCTGGAGGGTTGCATTAGATCCTAAGATCTAGGTGCAGTGCTCTCAGATCCAAGGCTCCTCACTGATGATGACCATAAGCCAGAAACTAGTCTGGGGATATTGGATGAGTAGGCACTAGATAGGGATTTTATGCACAAGCCTTCTGGCATCCATTAATTACTCTGGTTGGCACAGGGTGGCACTACTGTATGGAGAATTTTGCCTTTGTTAATCGAAAATCAGATAAATAATAACAAAATAAGACACCCAATAATAAAAAAAATAAGTTCTGAAATTTTTAAGTCTAAGATATTGAAGGGTATGGAAAGAAGATTTGAGAATTAAATGCTTGATATCTAATACTGTATTTGATTCAGGAGAAAAGTTAGCATATTTTTTTTACAATAGTAATGATTCCTTAAAGAAAAAAAACTAATGCATTTAAATGTGAAGTATTAAAACAACAAGTTTAATTATACACAATTAAGATATTGTAGAGTCTTGGATAGATTAGCCATTTTATCTGAAAATCAGTATGGACTTAGAAATAGCAGAGGGACAAAAAATGCAGTGATAAAGACTAATGAGAAATGTAAGGTAAGAAATCTGGAAAAGACATTTTATATAGTGAATGGCTTACTTTATTAAATAATTTGAAGATACAAATAAAGATGACTAATAAACCACCAAACATTACATGATCACTATTTCCTATGCTTGCTCATAACTTATATTAAAACAGGCAAAACTCTCCATACATTAGTACCACAAGCCAGAATCTAGTCTGGGGATATTGGATGAGTAGACATTAGATAGGGATTTTATGCACAAGTCTTCTGGCATCCATTGATTGCTCCGGCTTGCACTGAGTGGCACTACTGTATAGAGAGAGTTTTGCCTGTTTTAAAGATTAATATTAAGTAATTTGAAAAAAAGATTTAAGATAAAGAAATGTTTAGTTTTCCAGAAAAAATAAATATAGCAAAAAATTGTAGAAATGTTATCTATCTCTTGTTAATTGCTAAAGAGCTATCTTGATAATGAAAGAGTTTGCATTAAGGAAGAAATGCTCACTGCATGAGATCTGCTGACACCCATAGTTCTTACAAAGAGTATGAGCTTAATGAAATAATAAACTGGAGTGATGAAATATTTAGAATACTTGATGATGGATATAAAATAATTAAGGCTAAAAATGATGAAAATATTTAAAAGAATAAAAAAAATTAATGATAATCGAACAATTAAGACAAATGTATTTAAATTTTTTTTATCTACCTGATGAAAATAGTGACATTATCTAAATTATAAAGAGAATTATAATAGCTAAATATTTTAATAAAAATAAAAAATATTTTGCGACCTATTGAAGTTAAATCTAACAAAAGATTTTTTGATAAATGCAGTGGGCAGTTTTATAAGAAGTCAATATGAATGAATAAAAAAAAGGTTGAAACGAATGAAGGATTTGTAGTTTGTGAATTTAGAAGAGAAAAAATGAATTGAAAGAAAAAGGTTAACTAGTAAAAGTATTGGGAAAAAGATCATTTATTGGGAAAATAAAAAAACAAAATAAATCGATCATGTATATAAGACTATGAATAATAAAAGAAAAAAGAATAATAATAAAAAAATTCAATGATTATAAGATAACAGGAATGATACAGAATTGCCTATTAAAATATTACTAATATTTTGAAAGAAAAATTTGATAAAATCAAAATACGATACATGTATAAACCCAAAATGTGAAATCCAAGGAAGACTGAAAGAGTAAAACACATATTTTGAAATATAATGCTGGAACAGAATATGTATATAATTAAAGAAAAATTAAACATTGTGGGATGATAAATTACATCATTTGGAATGGATGGGATAAGTCTTTAGGAGACAAAATTGAAAAAAAAAAAAAATTGCAAAGGATAAACTAAAGAGCACTTTTGAATAAAAATTAAGCACACAGACATTTCCATTATATGATCAAGAATTTAGTCTTGTAAATAATGTCATTGAAATTTTGCTATGTTTTCTATTTATCTTTGATTTGAAAAAGAACACATGAACCAAAAAAAGCCAGCTTAAAGACAATTTGAAATCATAAAAAAAAAACCTACATATATATTTTAAAGAAAAACTTTTATTCACATAAAGGCATTTAAAAAAGTAGAAAATTCTTTAGCTTTCACAGTATTCTTTATAGTATTGTCACAAAAAATAGAAGTGTGGGACACGTATGTTCAGAAATACAAAAAATAAAGCTTTGAGTCCTCAAATTGAGAAATAATTTGTAAACAAAATTTATTTTTAATTTTTGGTGCATTTATATGAATAAAAGTATTTCTTCAATTTTTTATTTTCCACATTTTAGTTTTATATATGGTCACTGCCATAATTCCAGTTTGCTGACTTTAGTTTCATATTCACTTAATTAAGATATACCAATCCAGTGAAATAATGAGGTGAAATGATTCAATGAATTATTCAGTTTTAAATTATGATGCATTATTAGTCACTACTAGCATCAATATTATATATAAAATTAAAAAATATAAATTTTTTGCTAAAGTTAATTGCAAACTAAAAAAAAGGTGCATTGTCATCAGAAATACATGTATTTACAAAGTTTCAACTAGATCAGAAATTGGGTGAAAATTGAGTTATGAGACTATTTAGAAAGATTAAAAAACAAAATAAGTTAAATAAAAGCATATATATATAAAGGAATGATTAATATTTATATAAACTATTGTGAATTAAATAAAACAGTGTAAAATAATGGTGCAGTAATTAAATTAATTGCATTTGAAAAATACAGTATACATTTAAAGATGGAAAACAATATATTTAACTATTATAACATAAGGCAGGGACAGCAAGCTCAGTTCCATCATAAGTCATTTTTCTAGCAAATAAAATTCATGAGAGCCATGCAATATGTATTTATATTATGCATTGTTTTTTTAAATTCACAGTTTTTTAGACATTTATTTAAATATATAAATTAATAACAAAATTAAAATATAAAATCAATGTTTTGTTCCATTATTAAAAAATTATAAAATTATATATATAGCTAATAAAAAATCAGAAGGAAATATATAGAAGCAATACTGAATATACATATAATTATATACTGACGAATTGATGATAATATGAGATTATTTATTAAGAAAATTAAAATATAAAACCAACATTTTGTTCCACTATTGAGAAATTATAAATATAAATACATAACTAATAAACACACAGTAAGAAATATATAAAAGCAACAATGAACATACATGTAATTAAAATCAGAAATTTATATAACATTACAATACTAGCCAAAAAAAAAAAAAAAACTTTACTAATTCTTCCATAATCATGGCTTCATCTATTAACAAATCATGGTTGTTGAAGAATTTTAGTAAAATTTTGGAGTTTTTTGGGATAGTATTGTAATGTTATATGAAATTCTATTTTATTTATAATTGATAGTATAGTATTAAGCAATTTAATTAATATACTTATAAAATATCGTCTGATTGACGATAATATATTGTGCCAAGGCCAATTTGGCACATGTATATAAAATAATTTTGTCTAAAAAAATTATTAAAATAAAAAAAAATCTTTCGTAAAAGAGTTTGAAATAAAAGATTAAAAGTGGGAAGGGGGTTTTCTTAAAGTCAAACTAAAAGTGTTATAAAATAAAGTTTTTCTAAATTAGTATTCGTAAAAATAAGTAATTCAAAATTTAAAAAATATAATTCTCTTTTCATTCAAGCTTATTATAATAAATTATATATGTGCGTGCGAGTGTAAATAAATGTATGCGTGTTAGAATAATATTAATATATATATAAATGGAAGTTAGAAAAGAAATTATATTTGGAAAACACAGCGATGGCTATTAAGTTAAATAAAGATTTAAAAAAACCACACCAGCGGTGGGCTACTAATTAAAGATATAAAAACAATACGTTTATGAAAGCTACTACTAATTAAACAATCTACGTCATAGGATTAATTACTAATGGAATTTCGACAACACCTATTGCCAGAGGATATTAAAACGAAAACAATTCAGATACATAAATAGCCAGATTTTTATCGGAGTTCAGAGTTTTTTCAGTCTAGTTTGCAGTGACAGTCTTGTTTCCGTTCAGATAACAGTGCAGTTTCTATTATGTATTCAGAAACAAAAATGCATTGTTGAGCAGCTTTTGGAAATATACGCTCGTGCTTCAGCCTTTTAGTCCAACAAGATCATCAAAACCTGCCTGTGAAATAATGTCTGCATAACAACTCAGAAATCCTCCGTCAAACGTTCAACTGTCTTCAAGAACAAAACCAATGAATTCGCATAAAATCTCTTCAAGAAACGTCCAAATCTAACCGGTTAGATATACTCCATCAGAAACAGCAGAAGTAGCCAACAAGCCATAGCAACGTTCCAAAAATCCCAGGTAAACATTTATTATCATTTATACGTAGTAGCCACCGCTGTAATTCATCAACCCTACCGAGTAAAGTAATTTGAACTCTTAAGCATGCATAAAATGAACTATTGATGTGCGTGTGTGAATGTGAGATTATATAATTTAACGATGTCACATATTATTTATGCTTTGCACCAGAGATATGTTGTAATGTGTTACTTTAAAAATGTGCGTGTGTTAAATTACCTTTATCAAGATGTTTAAATTTAGTCAATTAATGTTGGGTAATAAATTATCTTTAAACTTAATTAATGTTAATTAAAATAAAATATCTTCAAACTTAAACTTTATTAGTCGGTCAATTCTTTTTACCAACCTTTTATTAATGCTTTCCACCACTAATTTTGTTTAATTTTGTTATTGAAATTAAAATTAAACTGAGATAGTTTTAAGGAATGTTTCGAGCGCTGGATTATGAGCCTACTATCCGAATACGTTAGTCCTTAGACTAGCTGGCGCCCCAGGGTTTACTCCGAAACAAATAAAGTATTTGGATAGTAGGGGTTTGAATCTAGCAGCCGAGGTGGGCCATTGTCGATAGTTAAAGCTATCAATAAGATCTCCCATTTTGCTCGAACGTGCCGGTTCGTTCACGTAACATTTATAAGATTATAAATGTATTAGGAAGGAGTTTGAAACCGGCCAAAACTTATATATACGTATAAGTAAGTGGCTTCAGCGGTTCGACCCGGTACAATATATATATAATAGATATTATTTATTACTAAATTTTAAACAATACTGATTTATTACACACTTTTTTATTAGAAACTTGCTATTGTTTGCCTCTAGCTAATATCTGACATTTAGAAATGATTGTGAACATATGACCTTCATTATGTTGGAAAGTTTTGTTTGGTTAATCTTTACTTATGATTTGCTTTATTAAGTTTTATGCAAAAAAAAAAAATAATTGTTCATATAAATATGTACAATTCTGAAGAAACATAGAATTTATGCAGAAAGCTTTTTAATATTGGGCCTTTTTGTCCTAAATAACAACATATTTTCTGAATCCCAATTTCTCTTTATTTTTTTAATTGAATTGATCTGCAGAGTTGCTATTTGTAATAGGAACTTGTTCAATTTTCAAATGAAAAAATTTCCATGAAAAAATATTTTTTGCCTTTCCTTGAAATCTTTGAAGAGCTTTAATTTTTTAAACTTTATTGCAAAACAAATAATCATCTACAGCATTGTTTCCTACAATTTTTCACTCTAATATGATCCGAAATTTGTGAAAACCCTAGTATAATATGCTACCTACAATATGGTTTCACTCCAAGATGATCAGAAATTGGCAGAACATTGGACTTCTATTATTTAACATGTGTATTGTACCGGTAAATCATATATATATCTGTAAGCAGAGCATGCAAATAAGTTGATGTTCATTAAGATTATTGTACTTAATGTCACCTCCTAGATATTGTTTCTATCACATTTATATTCCGTAATCTTTAATTACATCCACCCTTATTTGGAGTCAAATCCATTCATTTGTTCACTTTCTTCCAACAAACTGATGTTCCATGCTGTTAAAATGCTTTTTAAAAGACTATTTTAGAGATAATAAAGCATTAATCTACAAATTCTAATACCAAATATAATCACTCCTTCCTATTCATTTATAGAATTAGAAAAAGATTTAAAACTTTTTTTTCTCTCTCTTTTTAAAGAAAACTTTTATACAGGTAAGCAAATGTGAAAACAGAATAAAAAGTAGTTTGTAAAAGAAAAACTATCGAAAATGTAATTAATTTAAAAGATGGCTGATTGAATTAATTAAAACAAAAACATGTAAACTATTGATGAGATAGTATATGAATCTAAGCAATAGATTAAATTAAAGCAAATGTAAAATTTAATTAAAACAGGCAAAACTCACTATATATATTGCCACACACAGCATCCATTGATTACTCTAGCTTGCTGTGTGTGGCAATAAAGTGAGTTTTGCCTATTTTAACAAGTTATACACAAGCATAAGAGAAGATGGTCATGTGATATTTATTGGCTTAAAATTTAATTAAAAAATAGGTTTAAATTATGATTAATTAAAGCTATGATGAGAAAAAAAACAATGGTCTGCATTTGGCATTGAATTATTCCATTCTTCATTTTGTGATAGAATTCAGTCTGGTCTGCATTTTGTGATTGAATAGTCCAGTCTTCATGCCATTATTGATTCAGTTCAGATTATTATTATTCAGTTTGGACAGAAATGCCGACAGTTTTTCCATTGAGAATCCAAACAACCAGAGATCCAAATATTTGGAAACTGTAAATGCAGTAGTAAGCCAGTCATTACTACTGCAGTTATTTTTTGAGAAGCCGCATAAGCCATAGGAGTGTCCAACCTCAAGGCCTCAGCCATCAACTATCCCACCTGAATCAAAACCTGAAACCAATGCTAAGATTGTGAAGTAGAACCTGCTGTATACTTTCTCTTTCCCCTCCATTGTTGAGCCAAAGAAATGAAGACAAGCCCTGGAACCATCGATGAAACTAAAAAGCCAACCAGTTGGAACTGACAATCATGAAAACCTAGGTAAAGACATTTTGGGTAAAAGCCTGAAATCCGGGCAAAGCCGCTTGGAGCACTGATGCTAGACAAAATCAATGGAATATAATGTTACAAGGCCGCCACAACCTTTTCTTTTTTTTATACAACAAGGTTTTTTTTTCTAATATTAATTAAATGAATAATTTTTATTTCATTTAGAACATGATTTCTTTATTATTAAACAAATTTTGATATTCATTTTCATTACTTTTTGTGGGTTTTTTGGAACCGGACATTTTTTCAACAAATTTTGCTAATTGTATTTTTTCTTTTTATCATTTTAAAACTTCGGACCATTTCACGACGCCAAAAAATTTGTTTGAATCCCACAGCCAAAAAAATAGAATACAATTATTTGCGACTTGTTTAGAACTTAATTCTACCTTTTTTTTTGGCTTGACTAAATGGTTTTTCTTATTATTAATTTTACTTTTTTTTAAACACAACTTGTTTTCACTTTGATTTAGATTATGATGGAATTAGCCTTTTTTTTTTTTTGGCGGCTACTACAAAAAACAGCTTTTTGAGCAGGGGATTATGATGGAATTAGCCTTTTTTTTTTTGGCGGCTACTACAAGAAACAGCTTTTTGAGCAGGGGAGGGGGAGAATTTGTACTGTTATTATTAACAAAAAGTCAACCAAAATAGTAAATTATTTTAACAGCTTTGAAAAAAGAGAATCAACTTTGGGATTTGTTTCAAATTTTTTTCTTTTTGGTTGACGTAATTGTTTTTCTTAATATTAAATAAAAATTTAATTTTGTGTTTTTGCCGATTAAAAAATTGTTTTCAAACACCCACCCCCACACTCAGAAAAAGAATTGTAACTAAAAAGTGAAGAATTTAACTTTTTTTCTTTAAACAACTTTTTCTCACTTTTTACTTTGATTTCTATTTCGTTTGAATTATCTTTTTTATTTTTATTTTTTTTTAGCCTTCTACAATAAACTGCTTTTGGGGTTGGGGGGGGGTATTTCGTAATTTGTTATTCCTAACAAAAAGTCAACCAAAGTCGTCATTTATTTTAACCCCGCTGCAAAAAATTGAATCCAAATACTTGTCAATTTGAAATGAAATGAAAAACAAAAAAAAAGGACACAAACTTTGGACTTTTTAAAATTATTATTTTATTGCTGTAATAAAAAGTGGCCATTACATGTGCCTGAAAAAAAAAGGACACAATCTCACACACTTTCAGTACTCGGCAATTCTGAAGAAAAGTTTAAAAATTGCATGTTCGTCTCAGATCTTTTAGTGGTCTCGAAGATTTTCCCCATGCTGAAACGTGACTTATCACGTGAGCTTTGTCCAAAAGTGTTCGAACATACACTTTGCCAATTTTTTACATATTAACATTTTTTTTGGGAAGGGTGGGGAATATATGACAATTATTAATAATTAACATTTTTAAAATCGAAATGACATTACTATATTACGGAGATTTGAAAAAGTCACACTGCCTTGAAATTTAAACACCCTCAAGCGATATGGTAATCAGCTACGAATAGAACGAATACGCGTAAATAGCTTCGAAGCACAAAACAGGCCGTTATATTTTTGTGCAATGTCATGTAAAGCGGCCTAGCTAATGGGTTAATACAATACGTAAATGTTGTATTAGCCTGTAAGGCTATGCCGCCGAAACGGCATTTTTATGTGTTTTGACACGTAAACAATGCCCCAAGCGGCCGTGCCTGGATTTCAGGCTATTACCACATTTTGATAATTGTCTATGGATGCTTTATATTTATTTTAAATAAACTTTAATTAATGAAGGACTACTATAAAATTTAGCCTGAAAGTAATCATTAATGATTTATATTTTTATGTAAATATTATATTGTATTATTTTATATTATATTAGATATGTAGGTGCATGAATAAATATGAATGTTTGCTTAAATATTATTTGGTCTATTCTCTCGTCATTACTAATTTAAGAGTACAGTTATTTTTATGTAATAAGTCAAATGGGCTAGATCCTGGTTAAGAATATGAGCTAGTCATGGGATATGTCAAGCACTGGATTGTGTGCCTGTCATTCAAAGCATGCTGACTATATAACCTATGGTGGGCTGGTGCCTGAGGTTGATCCTCAAAACAAATAAAACGCTTTGGATGACAGGCGTTTGAATTCAGCAATTGAGAAGTGTTATAGCCTAAAAATGTGATTGTAGGTTATGCTTTGTATAGCCTTTATCTGGTTATAGGTACTGTTGATAGTTCATCTATCATTGGTATTCTACTTTTCTGCTTGAAGGGCTGGTCCGTTCCAGTGTTACTAAAATTATTACAAAAGGTATTTAAAACCAATTAAATAATATCTTCTTTTCGGACCTGGTTCAGTATATATAATTTAATATTGTTTAATCCTATCAACCTATAAATACACATATCTTAACAATAGTTTAATGTTCTATTTATTGATGTTTAAAGATTATTTTGAAACTGTATGCAGTAAATAAAATTTTAAAAAATAAAATTTCCAATACATACTTTATTTTACTATTGCATAAAAGTATTTATATAGTTTTATTAACATATCTCTAACATAATACATATATGTGATTAGTTTTATTAGACTAATAATAGCCCATATTAATCTTAAAAAAATTTGCAGTGAGCTAAATAAAATAAATTTGAAATAAATAAAATAAATTTGAAACTAGGCTAATGAATTTTTTCTTTTTTTTCCATAAATAACATTACTAAGTTTAAACTAAATTCCCACTACTACAGTACATATTTAGAAAACTAAATTACTCATTATGAGCACACAATACATACGTATACATACACACAAAAATAAAACACAATTGGGGGAATATCCAATTTTTATCATTATATCATTGAATGTATAACCAAATTTTATTTTGTCAAGACTCTCTGAGGTAAGTACACATCATTGCGTACTTTGTGTTTCAAGTATTCAAGTTCATGAATGGCAGAAAATATTATTTTAAGAAATTCTAGTGTTTGGTTTTGGAAGAAACTTATTTTAAGCTTTTTTGGGTATATCTTAAAAAGTATCTTTTTATTTTTATGACTAATTTTTAGAAAATTAAATTTCAGTACCAAATTATGTCTGCTAAAAATAAAAAAATCAATGTTTAAGAAAAAATTTATTTCCCTAAATGTAAAAATACAAATTTTGTAGCATCTTATAAAAAGAGAAAAAGCATCACACATTGTAAAAATTCTAAAGATACACGAAGCAACAGTCCAAGCCATTAAGAAAAATGAAAAGAAAATGTAAAAGGTATTCCAGCATTTGGATTGATGTTAGCTGCCAAAAAAAGATTCCACTGGACAGAAATATCATTAAACAAGAAGTTCTTAAAATTTACAGAGACCTTAAAGAAAATGGAGAATCTTCTGTCAGTCAGATTTTGTGGCAAGTAAAAGTTGGTTTGAAAAATTCAAAAAGCATTTTTAATTTATAGCATAAGAAATTTAAGGCAAATCTGTTTCAGCTGAACAATGAAGTTGCCAGGATGTATCCAGAAAAAATTAAAAAAAAAAAATTATAAAAGAGCAGGAATATAGAAATCAACTTTTTAATGCTAATGAAACTGGGCTTTGGTTAAAAAAAATGCTTAATAGAACCTTTATATTGAAAAAAGAAAAACTTGCACCCAAATTTAAGATAACTAAAGATTACATAACACTACTTTTGTGTAGTAATGCATCAGGAGACTCGTTCCTAGATTTTCAAATCCCTATGCACTTAAAGGCATAAATAAAAACCTCTTACAGATATACTGGAAAGCAAATTCAAAAGCTTGGGTAGCTGGAGTTTTATTCAGAGAGTGGTTTTTAAAATACTTTGAGCTAGAGGTTAAAACTCATTTTAAAAAGAAAAATTTGGATTTCAAAGTGCTGTTACTATTAGATAAGACTCCAGGTCGCTCACAAGATTTTAGTCATCCCAACATCTGTTTCTATCATCAATTACTACTACATTGCTCCAGCCATTGGATCAAGATATTATTTATACCTTTAAAACTTGTGGCATATTAGAACTTGTTAAATCGATCAGATATGATGCTTTTGAGAATATGGCTATTCAGGACGTTCAAGATTTATTGATGGAAGAAAGTAGCGAAGCTGATTTGCTGAAAATGGCATGAGAAGTTGTAAATTAAGTTGATTCCGAGGAGAATAGCATTGATGAAGTTTGTGAAGTTAATAAATTAACATTAAAAAAAATTATGGAAAGGCCTAAACTTAGTTAAAAATCATTTTTCTTGAAATGCAGATCCATCTGCTGACAGAAGCAGAAAATTCAAGAGAACTGCAAAATTGCCTCTCTCCATACTGGGAAATCTACAATGATCTTGTAATAACTAAAACACAGGCTTATTATATATATGTGCTTGAGTGTATCAGTGTTATTAGATAGAGTGGAGAGTGATGGATCATCTGAAAGTCTGTGCTCATATACCCTATATTACATAATGATCTTGTAAGAAACAGCAAACCAACCAAAATTACAGATTTTTAAAGAAGGCAGAAGATGATATCATTCAAGTGAAAAAAATGTTTGTTTGTATCAAGCAGTGATGAATAAGAAAATTATTTAATTAAAGTTATTAAAATGAAAATAGTTAGTTTCTTTTGGTTTTCTGTTATATGTACTTATGTCAATATTTTTAGTAAAAATGAAGTTGCTTGAGGATTTAAAAAAATAAATATACTGTAATCCCTCTATTTGTAATGGCTCCGAGTCTCGTATCAAGGCTTCACACAACACAGCATTTTCTAGAAATCTATCTACTATGTTATGGGAGAATTACCTGTATTATGAAAAAGTATAATTCTGAATTTTGTATTTTGAATTGTTCATATGTAGGAAAGTAATTTAGGATACCAATTTTTAGATGATCTTCCAACAAAATTAAATTTTTGTACAAAATTTTTCATTGCATTATACATATTCATTATTAATTTATCTTTTTCCGTGTAACTTAATGTTGAGATTATTATATGGTTAGTAATAGCTAAAAATAGCAAATATTGCAATCGCACTGGAACCTTTAAAACTGATATATCTTGAAAAAAAATTCCTTCAATTTCAGATTCAAAATCCATAAAAAATACAGCAAATTGATGATGATTAAATCTCCTGGATCAAATGAAATTTAGTTTTAATCACAATCTCAAGTACTTTATTAATTTTTAATACATTGAAACATAAAACCTGCTAATGGATAATGCAGTAAAATGAGTTGTTTTATTTCATTCCAATAGATATTCTTCAACTTTCTGCCAGTTGTAAGTATAAGTCTCTTTATCCATTATGTGCTTTAGTACTGTCAGTTGTCACAGTAATAAGCCTGTCCAAAAAAAAAAAAAAAAATGCTGCATCAAAAATCTCTTCACTGATATTTCCATGAATGGAGATGATTTTCAAAAACTTTTATTATTTTCATGTTTTCATCAGAACCATGAAAGAATATAGCAACTCATGCAACATCTTATTTGCAATTGATTATCTGCCATCTCATTCTGACACTTTCTCAGTAAAGATATTTTATGGAACAATTACATTTTTTGGGACAAATTCAGCAGCCTTTTACCATATAGGTTCACTGTCTAATGAATCTTCTGTAAATGGTTTTCAGGGTTTTGCTAATAAATAGTTAAATTTGTAACTTTCATGATCAATTCAATACTTTTTTTTAATTTTATAAATAGTTGATTTTAAAGTGAGTTCTTCAAAGTTTTTCATATTTCTTCTCATAATTTATTTCTGACTCATGAGTATTGATTGTACCTTGTGGTTTGTGCTATTTAATATTATATTCTTTAATCATATTAATTGTTTCAGAGGATATGATATACATATTTTATTTTTCATTTCTTTGCAGAAGTGCTCCAATTCTCATCTTTCCTGAGATTTTCTCTTTTCTTCATCTATCTTTTTTTAGCTTGTTGGCTTTGAAATCTACATTTTCTGAATAAAAATAATAATGTTAACAGGATTTAAATAACTATTTAATAATTAAACTATAATTATATTTTTGTCAAAATATTTTCTATATCAAAAAACAAAAACAAGTCATAATCAGCATATTGCTACTGAATAGTTGCGCTAAAAAGCAAATTAATGCTCTGCTTATAATAATATTAATTGAAATCACTGAATCTAATGAAAACAGTCAAAATGTCTATTATTCTACTAGTTGACTAAGTAATTACAATAAATAATGTAACAGGCTGGCAAATATAATGTGATTAAATACAATTGACAGGCATTCCAGCTTAAGCAGTAGTGACAATATTTTAGATATAAAAATCCTTCAAATGAATTTTTAGACTATAAATTATTGTGGCATATAAAAATATGTCATAAGTTACATGTGGACTGCAAGTCGCCACTTTAATATTTCTAATATAAAATAATACCAAATATCTATACATACAATAAAAATGAAACATCAAATTAAAAGTAATTATGATATAACTGTACAAATAATCAAAATAATAATCAGATAGCTAAGTACAATTAAAGAACTAAGGAAATTTTACATTGGATTCTAAAAATTATAAAAATCTGAAGCTAGAAGAATGATCTAATTTTGCTGAATTTAGTGGGAAACAGAAAAATTATCATTAAAAATGGGGGGGGGGGGGCAAAGTGCAGTTACCAGATCTATTTAAATCTTATTACCAGAAATAAGTTTTCTGTTTACTCAAATCAGTGCAAAAGAGTATTCTGTTAACAAATAAATAATGGGGGAGGGGGATTACTTAAAAAGCTTATTATGAAATGTTTTTCCATTTAAGATACATAATTACCATGACTCAACATTTCTCTTAGATTTTTCCCCATAATATACTGTACAATACATGATATATATATAAGAAAAATTGTGTGGGAGATGCAAATTATAGAGATTAATGATAATATTGTTTTTAACAATTTTTCTGAAATGATTATGAAACAGTAATTATAACAATTATCAATAATGTAATGAAAGAAATGCTTTTTAAAAGCTTTTTCTTTTATTTATTCAAAAATATTCCATAAATGGCTTTTTTGAAAAACCAAACATTAATTAATTAAAAAAGTATAAATGATCTTAGAAAAAAAATAAATCTAAAGAAATATTTGATATGCTTTATAAGATCTAACATTTTATGTCACCTTTATATTTCTCATTAACTATCTTGTTGTTCATTTTTAATTAAGATGAAAAATTTTATTTCAGGTACTAAAACAGTAAATTGAATTAACAATCTTTCTCCTATATACTTTTTACAGCAGTTTTGCAAGAATATTTTGTGGATTAAAATGGGAAACTAAAGAAGTAAAAATAAATGGACATTATTTAAGTCATCTAGATTTTGAAGATGATGTAATTGTTTTTGCAAATAATGATTCAGATCTTCAGGAAATGTTGTAAGAGTTATCAAATGAAAATAAAAAAGGATTAAAGCAAATGTTAAAAAGACTAGAATAATGTTCAATGGATTTTTTTCAAAACAAGCAAATGAATCATTTATAATCTCTTCTGGCAATACTACTTCTCTCAGTAACATCAGTAAAAGTTGCTTGTTACTTTACCCATGCAATTTTCCATTGATTTCTCTGATAATTCCAACATATATCCATATTTTACTATGTGGTCTAAAATTTGTATTACTCTTCTATTAAGTATCCAAACTTAAAAAACAATGAGTAATTATTAATAAAAAAACATTAAAAATCTTTTTTTTCAACAACATAAACCTGTTTCTTTTTAATAAGTTATTTCTATCAAAAGAACTCCATCCAGAATTAATTCTAAGATTAAATTATATACAAGGTTAAATGAAATATACTCTAATTTAGAAAAAAAAAAGATTGATAATTGCTTTTGAGTACTTATTAAAAGATAACTGCTGTAAAAAGTATACATTTATAAAATAAATTTGTATAAGATAAATCAATAAATAGAAAATGGTGATATGAAAAGAGCTATGTGAAACTTTAGACCTAATTGATAATATATGACTGGTCAAAATATAGTATTTTAAGAACCAACAATTTTTTTTTCTTTTTCCCAATGTCCACAACAATAAATCTGGAAATAATATTTGCATTTTAATAATACTAATAGTAAAGCCTCATAACAAAACAAAATATTAAAAATACAATAATACAATGTTTAACTAACCTCTGTCTTGTATGACTTTGTTTCAAAAATATATTTATTAATTACTTTGTGAACAAATTAGAAAGAATATATACAAAGTTAAATGAGGTTATGCTAAGTTCTGAGAGTTCTTATGAGTGGTTTAGTAGGCCAGCATGTTTGTTGTTCTGTTGTTATTAGTAGGGAGGGTGAATAGGTTCCAGGTGTCCTCAAAGGATTTTTTGTGAGAGATGAGCTCATCTCTTTTCCTGATTTTCTTTATTGTTTCGCAGAACAACAGATCTGGGTCTAGGCGGGGCAGTTCCATTATCAACTTGCAACGTACTACCCAGATTGCATAGAGAATGAAAATGGATAGTCTAATGATAGCAAATGTTCCGGTGTGGATCGCTTTTATGGGCAAGAGAATTAGGTCCGGTCTAATATTGGAGTTGGTGAAGACTATATCTCTGACTGTTTTAAGGTTTGGACAGCGATATATGAAGTGCTCAATGGTTTCCTCTTCATGAGAACATAAACTGCAGGTTGGATCAAAGTTGGAGTTACCTCTTCGGTAAAATAGGAACCAATTTGTGGGAGGCGCGCTAAGATTAACTTTGATGATGAAGTCCAGATACTTGGGCTCCAGACACATTCTTTTAAAGTGGGTAATTAATTTTTGGTTTGTGAGGTTGAGGCTACTTTCGGGAGGTTGTGGGTTGATTAGATGATACGCATCCCACAAGGTGATTTTAACATTGAGATTGGTGTCCATGATCCATGACATTTTCCCTGGTGGGGGTCGATCTGTTAGGGAAATCTTTTCGGTGATGTTGTTATAGCCAAAGGAATGTATCAAATTATGTAGCGTATTTGTGTGTTTTTTGGAGGATGGCTGCTTGAATAGAGTGGAAAGACAAGCCATTGAACCTCCGAGGCAGCTGGAATTGTCGGAGGCTGATGGCCACAGTCTTCCCTCTCCAGAAGAGTTTGGTGCATAGGCGATTAATCTTGTTCTGAAACTGTTTGGTTAGCTTGATGAAGGGCAGGTTATATGTAATTTTTTGGTAATATTGTCATATTCAGGAGACCTACCTTTCCATATAGTGAGAGATAGACTCTAGTGAGATGTGGTAATGTGCTCTGTTGTTTGGAGGATACCGTCCTGTATTTCTCTGGCCATTGCCATTGATGATTTGAAGATGGGAAACCCCAAGAATCTTTGTGGTTTGGCAGTATAGGTAGATGGTATTTGTTTTCCTGACTTTATCTGCCAGATAGCTGATTTGTTGTGATTTATTTGTAAATGATATTTTGCAGAATATCGATTTAAAATGGATTGTAGTTGGGGAAGGTATTTTATGGTAGGTAGAACAATCGTGATGTCATCTATGTAAGCAAATGAGTTGAGGTATTTATTGATGGATGGAATGAATACGCCCAGTAGATTTTTTTCAATATCCAGCTGTAGAGGATTTATGTATGCTGTGAAGCATAGAGCATTGAGGGGGGAACCTTGAGGGAGAGATTTAAAAGGTTTGAAGCTTGGTGTGAGCTTGCCATCCAGTGAGACAAAGATTTCTCTGTTGCTTAATAGATTACTGATTATTTGTATAATGGTGACTGGAAATCATACTCAGCCAGCAGATTCAGGAGGCTGTCTATGTGCACTGAATCAAAAGCCGCAGCGATATCCAGCTGGACAGCAATGGGTTTAGATTTTTTTTGTATTCTGATATAATCAATGAGAGCCATAACATTAGCCATAGCATGTGAGGTAGAGGAGCCTTTTTTCCCATATTGATTAGGAGAAATGTGTTTAAGGACTATAGGTTGAATTTGATCCTTCATGACTGACTCTATTATCTTGATCAGCAATGGGGTCATGGAGATTGGTCGAATACTGTTTAGATCAGTGAGTGGTTTTTGTTTTTTCAAAAAAGGCACTAGTGCCACCGGATACAGATCAGCTATATTTCTGTGCCCAGTAGCTAAGTGTTCAATCATTTTGACCATGATGGGAATCGTAAACTGACTTAGGTGCTTTAGAAGGAACTTAGGGATGCCATGTAGACCTGGATGAATGCCATCTGGGAGAGACATAAGTTTTCTTTTAAGTAGAGCTTCTGTAATGCCATGCTCGCCTGGATTCCAGGCTTCCAGCCAGTCTGGTTCAGGAGGGCTATCTGCTTGCATAAGTTGTTGATGATGCTGACTGATGAGTAACATCATAGTATAACCTACGAGTGTGTTGCTGTTACTGGTAATTGATGATGGGGTAACTTGTCTATTTGTCCCTAGAGCCCATCTGAGGTACCCTCTTGTCCAACAATGTTGTTGAGACCAGAAGAATTTAGACCTCCTGAGGATATATATTCTGCAAGTGATTTTTGTTTAATACGGTAAAGGTTTTTAAGTGATAAGATGACTTCTATATTGGGAGGATTCTGTTGCACCATTTGTAGTTGATTTTCAATGTCTGTGAGGTCTCTGAGTAGGCTATTAGGGCTTTTAATTTTCCTGGTGTGATGGTTTAGAATGGATTGGAGAATATTGATATATGTGAACCAAGCTTCTTCAGCTGGAAGGGAAAGGATGTTGATCTTTCGGAAATAAATGTAGGCCTCAGAACTATGGCTTCTGTCATGCTGGACTTTGTGACCATACGCATAGTTCTGCCGGGCCCCACAGCAGGCACAGGAGCCGCAATAGCTTCTAGATGGATAACTAGTGCCATATGATCTGAGAAAGAGACAGAAACTAAAGCTGCATCAATATAAAAGTGAAGGTCTGGTATATAATATATCAGGTCAATCAGGGATCTTAGAGTTCTGGTGTAAAAGGAAAAGGCACCTGGGGGAAAGAAGCCCTCTCCGCACATCAGTCTTCGATTTAAGTGATGGACGAATCTAATGTTAAAGTTTTGATATGTAGTATTGAAATCTCCCCAAGAGGATTGTCGGACTGGTTCTGTTGCTGATGATGGCATTTAGCATATGGATTATGTTGTAATATTGAGTTGTGTCATTGGCCGTGTACACATAGGCAATGATAAGAGGGTAGCCCCAGTTGTCAACCTCAATGATAACCATGTTGTTGTCTAACAGTAGAAGATTAAAACTTTGGGGGGGGGGTTTCAACCAGGATGCCAACTCCTCCAGAAGCCGAGGAGCCAATAGAAAATCTGGTATAACCTGATGACGAAATCAGTGCTAGGATTTTATGATGTGTTCTGATGGTATTTAGTCTCTCCCATTAGGAATATATGCGGGGAGTTGAGGGCAATCCAATTTTTAATAGCATAGGCTCTACCCAATGAGTTGATGCCATGAACATTGCAACGATTTTACAGTTCATAACAATCTAGTTTTATGTCTCTTCAACCAGCAGCTCTGAGTCAATGGATGACTCGTCCCAACCAATGTCATCTGGGTCTTCTGCAGCATCCACTTTCTCAGAGGGCACCTGAGAAAGAGAGGAAAGGGTCGGTAGAAATTCCTGGCAGTCGTTTAAAATTGAAGCGGGGGTAAAGTTGGGATGACTATTCAGTTCAAAAATAAATTTATTAAAATTAATATATGTGCAAGCAATAAAACATCAAACAGATTGTAGTGTGTGGTGATTTATTCAGTATAAAAATCAACGTGTTATTTTAAAATGATTGTAAAAGTAATGTTACTTATTTATAAAAGCTTAACAATGAGTTAATTTGTTCCATAATTACGCTGTTACAAGTTTTTTTAATTTTGATTAAAGTAAAACAAGATCATCATCATTAACTATTATTAATCCACTGCAGAATGAACATCCCTCCAAGTTTAATCCATCTCAGATCTTTAGCTTCTCTTCTTCACATCATCCCTGCACACTTTCTTATTTCATCTATCCAGCTCACATGTGGTCTCTTCCTGGGTCTTCTACAATCTCTTGGAATCCAGTTTAAGATTTCAATTGTCCATCTATTATCATCTCTTCTAGCAATATGTCCAGCCCAACTCCACTTTAATCTTTTCAATGAAATCAGTTACACCTTATTGTTCTCTTACCGATATATTGCGTTTTCGATCTCTTCTTGTTACTCCCAATATACATGTCTCCATACTTCTTTGAGTGGTCTGAAGTCTGTATTGCTCTTCTATTAAGTATCCAAGTCTCAGATCCATAAGTAAGAACAGATAAAATACATTTATTAAAAATCTTCTTCTACAAACACATAGGCATATTTCCTTTTAGTATCAAGTTATTTCTACCAAAAGCACTCCAACCAAGTTTAATTCTATGATTAATTTCATCCATTATATTTCCATCTGTATTAATAATCTGACCAAGTTATTTATAGCTGTTAACTTCTAACTCATCATAATCAATCTTTATTTTCATATTTTGAGAAAATCCATTAAATATTACTTTAGTCTTTTTAATATTTATCTTTAGTCGTACTTTCCTATTTTCATCTGATAACTCCTGCAACATTTCCTGCAGCTCTAGAGCATTATTTGCAAAAACAACTACATCATCTGCAAAATCTAAATGACTTAAATAATCTCCATTTACTTTCACTCCTTTAGCTTCCCATTTTAATCCATAAAATACTTCTTGCAGCACTGCTGTAAAAAGTTTTGGATATGGAGTCATCCTGCTTTACACCCTTCTCAATGTTGACTTTCATAGTATCATTATGCAATCTAATTGTTGCTGTTGCATTTTTATAAATATTCTTTAAAATATAACAATATCTTGGATCTATACCTTGATGATCTAATGCTTTAATCATTGATGAAATGTTTATAGAATCAAATGCCTTTTCATAATCTACAAATCCAAAGCATAATGGCAACTCATATTCATTTATCCATTTTATAACTTCTCTCAATACCTGGATATGACCTACTCTACTAAAACTACTTTTAAATCCAGCTTGTTCTCTTGGTTGGTGGAAATCCAATGTTCTCTGTAGACGAGTTGTAATTATCTTGGTAAAAATTTTGTATAAAACTGATAAAAGGCTGATAAGTCTGTAATTTCTAATATCTTCTTTATCACCTTTTTTAAATATTAATATTAATACTACATTCCCCAAGCACCTGCTACATCTTTATCATTTAGACATTTAATATATAACTTTACTAAAAAAAAAATTCTATTTCTTCACCTGCTTCTTTTAATATATCAATTATAATTCCACCATTACCTGGAGCCTTTCCTTTCTTCATACATTTAATTGCATATCTCACTTCCTCATTTAAAATTCTGAGCAATTCAAAAGATGTAATAGATATAGGAGATACTTGTTCTTTATTACTATATAATTCTTGATAAAAAGTCTTCTATCCATTTCATGATGTCATCTCTCTTTTTAGTAATAATTCCATCTTTTTTTCTTATTGCAGATATAAATTTTCTACCAATACCAAAATGTTGTTTTACATTCGTGAGACTTTTATTCTCTTCTACAGCTTTCCTTGCTAGTTCACAGTTATAGTTTCTTATATCATATTCAACTTTTTTCTGCACCATTTTATAAAATTTAAGGTATTCAATCCTTTTTATCTTTCAAAGGAAATTTTATTCACAAACTATAAGAATCATTTACAAAAAGGACATTTACATATCAAACTCAAAGGAGACCAGTCAACAAAATCAGAGGTTAGACTTGTATATATAAACAAAAAACAATTAATTTCATATCAATTACATTAAGACATTAGTTATCACCAGAAATTGAAGACATATAACTTCCCATTCCAGAAATCATAGTAGTGGCCCATTTACATTAATCTGATCATGTATATCACATATGTGATGGTGTTAGTCAATTCAAACACATATAAGTTTGTTTAATTTATGAACATGTGGACAATGATTAAAACCATATTTGGCTATTTAGTCTATAGAGCTTTATCTTATCAAGTGAAGAGCATTTCCAATATTTCTGTGTGTATTAATTTAACATTTTAAATATCGAGAGATTAATCATTGTGAACAATATATGAAAACCATACACTTTACTTGTAGATCATGAAGTTAGCCAATCCAATATAGGGATCACATTGATAAAAATTACTTAAAAGCAGGTTTTCATAGAATACGTAAGACTGAAAATTACACGAAATATATCATAGATTCATTACAGTAAACAAATCAGTTACCATTAAGCATTATTAAAGCAGTCTTAATATATTCATTGGGTCATTGATTAAACTGACCCATTAATCAAATGAAAGCCCTTTCCTATTATTCATCAATTAGATGAATAACTTTATAATGGCATTTTCTAGTTCTTGGATCTCTTCCATATAAAGCTTATCTAGAATGTTTTAGGTAAATGGTTCATTCAAATTTTCTCAGTATCTGTGGATTTACAACTTTATATTCTTTTCATCATCGGTACTACACTTCTTTTCTTCATAAATTCTCTAGTCTCAGTAAAAATTTTATTGGTCAATTGGCTTTTTTCTACTAGCTATCTTTACTGCAGTTTTTAAAAGTGTATCAGTTATTTTCATATTAATTTCATTCAAATCTGAATCATGTTCAAAATCTACTAATACTTGAAACCGATTTGTAAGTTCTAATTTAAATTCATTAGAATGTTTCTGAAGATTAGGAATAGCAACTATAAATATTGTTTTTCTTACTAATTTTTGTCTCTCTAGTTGTGCATTAACACATATCTTACATCTTACTAATCGATGATCACTTCCCATGTTAAATTTATTAAGAACATTACAATCTTGAAATATGTATTTTCTGTTAGTCAAAATATATTCCAATTCTGCTGTAACTTCATTTGGATGTTTCCATGTTCATTTCCTTTTAACATTTTTCTCAAAAAAGAATTCATAATATAAAGTTTTTCTTTTTCTGCAAATTCCACAAGTCTATGTCCTCTCTCATTTCTATTACCATAACCAAAATTACCTACAGCACTTTCATCTTTAATTTGTTTACCAATTCTAGCATTAAAGTCTCCCATAACAATTTTAAAATGTTGTTTACTCTGACCAAAAGCCTTTTGTATATCCATATAAAAATCTTCTACTGCTTCATCACTATGAAAATTTGTTGGGGCATAAACCTGAATTATCTCCATTTGGTATCTGCTATTAAGTTGTATAACTAATCTTGCCACTCTGTTCAATACACCATCAATCTAGATAACATTGTTCTTCACTTTTTATTTACAATAAATCCTACTCCACTTGTATTTCCAATATTTGTACCTTTATAATAGAGTACATGTCCATTTTTTAAATCAATTGTCTCTTCACCTTTTCTTCTAACTTCACAAAGTCCAATAATGTCCCATTGAATATAAGACACTTCTTCTAATTCTTGCAATCTTCCTTCACTTGAAAATGATCTGCAGTTGTAAGCACCTAAATAAAAAGTCATCATCAAATGGCAGCCTGGCTCTTGCAATCTTCCTTCACTTGAAAGTGATCTGCAGTTGTAAGTAATACCTAAATAAAAAAAGTCATCATCAAATGGCAGCCTGGGTCCACAATCAGGGGATTCTTAGCACGCTCAGCCTTCGGCCAACAACTGCTGCCTTGGTTGGTGACTTTACAGTCTCCTGGGAATAAGGGCCATGATTTATTTTTGTCTGTCATAATTGTATATATATATTGGAAAAATATTTATCATTTACACAAGCATTCATTCTGCCTTATCAAGCAACTGAGAAGAAAGTCAATGGTGTTTCTTGATCTTAAACTCAGAGGTAAAAATCCAATAACCTCATCATGCTGGCTAATGTGTGTTGGTGAGCAGCCCATCAATGTTTATATACTATATGAATAATCACATAGTAATAACAGCTGCAATGACAAGAACGTGTGGAGTGGACATTAAGAATTTGCCCTGCTCTGTTCCTTTAAGGCCTCCAAGAGGAATCAAAGGGTTCCTTTCAATTAATAGCAAACTCCTTTCTGCAGCCAAAACAAGATAAAAGGAATTATTCTTATACTGCACTTTTAGGGCCTAAAGTAAATAATTTATGTATATATAAAAAAAATTGATAGAATTTTTTAGTCTGATAAATACAAAATACATTAGATCCAAGGAACTATAAAGGTAAATGCTACTTTATAGTTAATTCTGATTGATAATTTGGAACTATGTTAAATGTCATTTCTATCACATCTATGAAAATTTTTGTAAAGTTGAACTGAATCTCAGAAAAGCAAAATTACCAATCTCAAGTTGAGACCAAAAATAGAATGTCATTTTTATTATATGTCTAGTAAAAAAAAGTATTATGAAGTTTCTCAATAATATCTGGACATATTCTCTATGCATAGTGGATAAATGTACAGTTATTGTAGATGATTGCAATAATAATTGAATATTAAATGTGTAATGAAGCCACTGATGATATGGAAGAAAACCGGTTGGATATCTAGCTTCATGAAAACTTAGATGATATAAGATTTTTTAAAGAGAATTCTCAAAATTTATTTATAAACATATTAGAAAAAATCGTGTGCTCTTCCGATCTGTAATTCATTATGAATAAATATATCACATGAACAGTTGTTGCAAGTATGAAAATCTACTTAAGTAATTAAGGATGGCAATAAATTTGTAACCTCCTGGGTGCAGACAATTTCTTGCATTAAATCAAATCTTAATGATTAATCAAAGCAAATAATAGTTTATTAGTTGATATTGTGAAGTTGGTAAATATTTAAGTGTCTCTGTTGGGTGATATATATTAAAATTTGTCCATTTAGAAATTCATTTATAGATTCTTTAAACCACCTAACTATTCACAAGCATTACATTAAAAAATCTGTAGAGATTCTAACCAGTAAATAAATCCAAGTATATTTATTATCTCCTTTAAGTTTGCCACTGTTTTCTGTTTGATCACAACCCATAAGTTAATAATTGTTGAAATCTACCGAAAAATGCTATAATACATCATAATGGCAATTCTAGAGATATCATTCAGGTATAATTTTAAGTCACTATGAATTCTTTATGAACTTTCATTTTAGTATTGGTTATTAGAATTTGTTATAATCCTACAAATGGTCTAAATAGTACTTTCATTGAGATACATTCCACTCTTTGCAACTGTAAAAAAGGACAACAAAATTTGAACGACTGTTATAATTTTTCAAAAATCTTTTTAAAATAACACGATTGTGAAATAGTAATTTCCACTAACTTTTATACTAATACAAATTATATTTTGGTTTATAGATCTTTCAATATTTTATAAAAAATGGCAAAGCTTCTTAAAGTCTGGGAATTGCCAGCCACAGAAAAGGAAGCTATTGCATTTTTACAGACTGAAAACATTTTGCCACAGAACAGAAAATGTTCTTGTGGCAAAGACATGACTCTGCATTCTTAATGCAGATGGTGTCTTTATTGCAATGCCTGTGCCTGCAAGAAAAGTCATTTAATTCATGAAAGCACAAGGTTCGAAAGCTCCAGGATCCCCTTTTTGACAGATGTACATCTCCTATACTACTGGAATAGAGATGACCTTTCAGACCAATGTGGTCATGAAGATCTACAACTGTCCAGCAAGGCCTTAGTAAGCTGGAACAATGGGATAAGAGAACTGTGCAGTGAAAACCTGCTGTGCCACATAGGATGTCTAATCGGTGGTCCCAATAAAATTGTGGAGGTGGACAAAACCCTGTTTAGCAGGAATAAAAACCATCAGGGTTGTATGCTTCCCCCGCAATGGATATTCGGAGGTGTGTGCTGTGACACAGGGAAATGCTTTGACATGTGTGTTCCATGTACATCTGCAAGCACACTACTTCAACACATACGTGATAACATACAGCCAGGATCCACTATATACTCAGACTGCTGGAAGAGCTACAGAATGTCTGACCTTGAGGATGCAGATTTTAGCCACATGATAGTCAACTACTGCTACAACTTTGTTGACCTGACAACTGGCACTCACACACAGAACACTGAGCATCTGTGGGGGCTGTTAAAGTGGTGAAACAAAAAACAGTGTGGCACAGCCCACCAAAACCTCAACAACTATCTAGTGGAATTTATGTGGCGATGCCTACACAAGGGAGATTTGTTCAGTGCTCTTCTAGCTGAAATGCGTCTGCAACAGTTGGATGGTGATTCAGCTCCTGCACAGGTACTTTTTTTGTAGATGTGTTTTATAGTAATGAAATGGTTTGTATTAATGTCTATATTGATGGTACCATATTGATTTAATTTTTGTTTTGTTTTTTATTTTTTAGAACTCAACAAGACCCAACTAACATTGCAGGTGTTCTTTTTCTTTTTTTAAAATGTTTTTTTCTTTAAAATGGTTTTTTTCTTAATAAACTTGTTATTTTTCCATTAAAATTGTCTTCACTTTCATTAAAATAGTTATTTTACAATTGCATATCTTACGGCTTGCTTGAAAAGTGTGTGTGTGTAAATGTTATAATTTTTCAAATGTCAAATAAGTCCGTTATGTTTTCCGTATAATTTTTTTTTTAACAGTTGAACTGTGTGGGTATATCTCATAGTGTATGTGTGCATTGGCCATATGTAATTTTGGGGATTACAATGAGAAGCTAAAGGAATGAAAGTAAATGGTTGACATACAATATCAAGACTGCATTCTTCTTAAAGACAAAATTATTTCCTAAATTCTAACTTCTACAAAGATCCTGCTATCTCCACTATATCATCTAACCCTATTACACAATTAACCTATTGTGACAATAAAACCTAGACCTTAACTTTTTACTTATGGATTCAGCCTTGCTTGGAGGAACCATAATGAATATTAAAGATATTAATCCACAATTAAAAGTTCACAAACTAATTTTTTTTTTGTTACAATCCATTTGCTTTTCAATAATGTACAAATCTGAAACATGCTCATATTTTGGCTTATTCAAAATAATAAATGAATGAGACCAGCAATGGGCATCATTATCTTGTTTAATTTGAAAAATGTCTCTGGTCTGATTTGTCTTTAAGAATTATTGGCTTTGTTATAATTATACATGTATTCAAATATTAATACTATTTTCCTGACATTTTCATAATACATCATTAAAACCAAAGATGTCATTATATTTATTTTTTAATTTCGCAATGTAGTCAAACTCTAAATGATTACATGCAACATTTATGCAAACTATCATTTTTATTCCACTTCTCAGTACTAAACAGTTCTTACAGATTGTATTGTTGACAACTTCTCAGCCTCATTACTTGATCGCCTATTTCTCTCTTCATCACTTGCAGCAGTCTACATAAGTAAAGTTCATTCTTTTTTTTCTCTGATATTATATGATCAATCTTAGATTACAATTATAACAAAATCTAATAACCATTACTAAAATAAAGGTTCATAAAGGATTCATAGTGACTTAAAATTATATCTGAATGATATCTCTAGAATTGTCATTATGATGTATTATAGCATTTTTCAGTACATTTCAACAATTATTAACATATGGGGTTGTGGTCAAACAGATGGAAACATAATGGATGAAATTAATCATAGAATTAAACTTGGTTGGAGTGCTTTTGGTAGAAATAACTTGATACTAAAAGAAAATATGCCTATGTGTTTGAAAAGGAAGGTTTTTAATGAATGTGTTTTGCCAGTTCTTACTTATGGATCTGAGATTTGGATACTTAATAAAAGAGCAATACAGAGACTTCAGACCACTCAAAGAAGTATGGAAAGATGCATGTTGGGAGTAACAAGAAGAAATCAAAAATGCAATATATGGGTAGAGAGCAAACAGGTGTTACTGACCTCATTGAAAAAATTAAAAGACTGCAGTGTAGTTGGGCTGGACATATTGCTAGAAGAGATAATAATAGATGGACAATTAAAATCTTAAACTGGATTTCAAGAGATTGTAAATACCTAGAAAGAGACTACATGTGAGATGGGTAGATGAAATAAAGTGTGCAGGGTGATGTGGGAAAAAGCTAAAGATCAGAGAAGATGGATTGCAAGAGTTAGAAGAAAAACTGTCATATTAAATGGGACATTATTGTTTGTGAAGTTAGAAGAAAAGGTGAAGAGACAATTGTTTTAAAAAGTGAACATGTACTCTACTGTAAAGGCACAAATATTGGAAATACAAGTGGAGTAGGATTCATTATAAATAAAAAGTGGAAGAACAACATTGTGGAGATTGATGGTGTATATTATGAATTATTATTTTGAGAAAGATGTTAAAAAGAAATGGTCATGGAAGCATCCAAATGGAGGTACAGCAGAATTAGATTATATTTTGACTAACAGAAAATACATATTTCAAGATTGTAATGTTCTTAATAAATTTAACACAGGAAGTGATCATCGATTAGTAAGATGTGAAATAGATGTTAATGCAAAACTAGAGAGAAAAATTATTAAGAAAAACAATATTTACAGTTGATATTCCTAATTTTCAGAAACCTTCTAATGAATTTAAATTAGAACTTACAAATAGGTTTCAAGTATTAGTAGATTTTGAACATGATTCAGATTTGAATAAAATTAATATGAAAACAACTGGTACACTTTTAAAAACTGCAACAAAAATAGTGTAACGGGCACATACGTATGTTACATTATTTTTTATTAGTAAACATAAAAAAAAAAAAAGTTCGCCAATAAAAATTTCTTTTTTAAGAATTAAAAACTGAAAATTAAAAAATCATCTTAAACTCGCATATATATAAAATTCGCACAGATAAATAATTATTAAAATAAAACTTTATTAAAAAGAGTAGTTTAAAACTAAATTTTCAGAAAAGATTTAGAGATAAAAATATATGTTTAAGTTTGAAAACAAATTAATTAATCTTTTGTAAAATGGAAATGATTATTTTAATTAGTAAACTAGCCTTTGGGCATTTAAATGTATAAGCATCGGACAGATAGGAAAACAATAGAAACTTTTAGCAAATGAAAGAAATCCATCGGGAAATCGGACCTCAACGAAAAGGTTTTCACCATCATGTCGTAATGTTGAGTTAATCCACAAAATTATTATAAAAGGAAAGGTTAGAAAATAAAATAATTAATTAGTTATTATGATGTGACTATATGTGTTAGTGTGGAGTTGAAGGAGAAGGGATTGAAAAGACGCACTCTTCAATCCCTTCAGTTTTGTTAAAAAAAAAAAAAAAAGAGAAAAGACATCGTTTTTTTTCTACATTAAGGACCAACTAAACTAAAAGACCTCCGGATAAATAAATAAAAAACAACGGCTAACTCAACCCATCTTTTTAGGACGGCATGGGAATTCATGTTCAAATGGCAAGCAACAGATAAAGATGAACTGTTTTAAACCGTAAGAACTTTATAATTAATGAACATTAAATTAAAAACTTTCCATATTTAAAATAATTAAAAAATAGAATCTCAACGTTATTTATTAATTAGTTATAATTTTATTTAATGTATTTCTTTTGTAAAATCATTTCCATTTATTTATTTATTTGTTCTTTAAGTTTTATTATGATTTCTGTTTTTCATTAAACTAGTTATATAAATATTAAACTTAGGTCGGGCGTGAATGGCTATATAGATTTGTAAAGTTATATTAGGGGAGGGTAATCTTAGGTTATTCGTTTTGTAGTTGAATTAGGTCAATGGATTGGATATATTGGTGTAATTATTAGATGTAGTACGAGATTCGCTATGGGCAGAATCGCTATTATACACCGCACACACTCGTTTTGCCTATGGGAGGAATTATAAGACGGAGACCGCAGTTCCTTTCCTATGGAGTTTTTTTTTTTTTTTGCTCTCGTCAGATAGATGTAATATTCCTATCTGACGAGAAGCAGTTTCTTCTCTTAACCTAATTGTGCTGCCGTATTCGTATTACATTGAACACATCGATATATCAGATGGATTGAAGTTTGGTTTGACTGCGAACCTTTGGCCTAAGGTTAAACAAGGATTGAATATGTTCTTTTCAAATGCAAACCTATGTAGTCTATTCATACTCGACACTCTAAATAAAGATGCATTAAATTTAAGTTGGGTATAGACGCTTGCATGGGTTCGTTACCGGTTGATTATGTTTTTGGTTTTCATATTCGATCAAAATATATATAGACATTCGGTAAATACTGATACCTTACGGTGAGTATCTAAAATGTATTTATTCGGATGTCTTTTAAGTTATTGGTGTTAATGCAAGCATCTTATGGTGAATGCTATTGGGTTACTTATAAATTTCCCTCTGCAACTGACGGTATCAATGATTTTGTATTTGGATCGTTTATGTTTATTTTGAAATGTTTTTGACCGTGGAATCTATGTAACCCATCTATACTCAACATTTTTAAACAAATCTGTGCGAACTAATAATAGTATAAAATTTAAAATGTAAATTAAAAATCTAAAATAAAAGTAAAAATAATGTTAAATGTTAAAGTAAATATATTAAATAATAATGTTAAATCTTATATATATATATGCGTAAATAAATTTTTGTATGTTAATTACTGGCAGTGGCTTATTTTATTTATTTTTTTAATATTGAAATATAATTAGATAAGATATTATATTATTAAATCTCTGCTACTCCCTGAGCTAGTGACATGGGCTAACGACCGGATATCAAAATATATAAATAAAATTTAAAAAAAATTTTTTTTTTGACTTACGTATCTGCCTACTTTATAAATTTTTCTAGGTTCAAATGCCTAGATGGCGCCCTGTAGTGCAGATGATGTTAAGTCCTTCTCCGGATCGTTATAATAGCTGGTTTAAAAAAGCAGCACTTGACCAATAACATTTTTACTGAGACTAGCGAATTTATGAAGAGAAGAAGGAATAGGAAAATATACAAAAATGATGTGTTAAAAAGGATTGAATATGTCGAATTTTGTAAAATGATGTGGATAAGAGTTGAAAATGATATAAGAAAGTATAACTGTGAACTAGCAAGGAAAGCCGTAGAAGAGAATGAAAGTCTCAAGAGTGTAAAACAACATTTTGGTATTGGTAGGAAATTTATATCTGCAATAAAAAAAAAAAGCTGGAATTATTACTAAAAAAAGAGATGACATCATGAAATGGATAGAAGACTTTTATCAACAATTATATAGTAGTAAAGAACAAATACCTCCTATATCTATTACATCTTCTGAATTGCCCAGAATTTTAAATAATGAAGTGAGATATACAATTAAATATATGAAGAAAGAAAAGGATCCAGGTAATGGTAGAATTATAATTGATATATTAAAAGCAGCAGGTGAAAAAATAGAAAGGTAATGGTAGAATTATAATTGATATATTAAAAGAAGCAGGTGAAAAAAATAGAAATTTTTTTAGCAATGTTATATACCAAATGTTTAAATGATAAAGATGTGCCAGATGATTGGAAAAATGCAGTATTAATATTAATATTTAAAAAAGGTGATAAAGAAGATATTAGCAATTACAGACCTATCAGCCGTTTATCAGTTACATACAAAATTTTTACCAAGATAATTACAACTTGTCTGCAGAGAACATTGGATTTCCACCAACCAAGAGAACAAACTGGATTTAAAAGTGGTTTTAGTACAGGATATCATATCCAGGGATTGAGAGAAGTTATAGAAAGGACAAATGAATATCAGTTGTTAGTATGTTTTGGATTTCTAGATTATGAAAAAGCATTTGAATGTAAACTTTTCTTCAGTGATTAAACCATTGGATCATCAAGGTGTATTGTCATATTTTAAAGAATATTTATAAAAATGGATCAGCAACAATTAGATTATATAATGATACAGTAAAAGTCAACATTGAGGAGAGTGTAAGTATGTCCAAAACTTTTTACAGCAGTGCTGCAAGAAGTATTTTGCGGATTAAAATGGGAAGCTGAAGGAGTGAAAGTAAATGATTATTTAAGTCATTAAAATTTTTCAGATGATGTAGTTGTTTTTGCAAATAATGCTTTAGAGCTGCAGGAAATGTTGCAGGAGTTATCAGATGAAAATAGGAAAGTAGGACTAAAGATAAATATTAAAAAGACTAAAGTAATATTTAATGGATTTTCTCAAAATATGAAAATAAAGATTGATTATGATGAGTTAGAAGTTAACAGCTATAAATATATTGGTCAGATTATTAATACAGATGGAAATATAATGGATGAAATTAATCATAGAATTAAACTTGGTTGGAGTGCTTTTGGTAGAAATAACTTGATACTAAAAGGAAATATGCCTATGTGTTTGTAGAAGATTTTTAATAAATGTGTATTATCTGTTCTTACTTATGGATCTGAAACTTGGATATTTAATAGAAGAGCAATACAGACTTCAGACCACTCAAAGAAGTATGGAGAGATGTATATTGGGAGTAACAAGAAGAGATCGAAAACGCAATATAACGGTAAGAGAACAATAAGGTGCAACTGATTTCATTGAAAAGATTAAAGTGGAGTTGGGCTGGACATATTGCTAGAAGAGATGATAATAGATGGACAATTGAAATCTTAAACTGGATTCCAAGAGATTGTAGAAGACCCAGGAAGAGACCACATGTGAGCTGGATAGATGAAATAAGAAAGTGTGCAGGGATGATGTGAAGAAGAGAAGCTAAAGATCTGAGATGGATTAAACTTGGAGGGATGTTCATCCTGCAGTGGATTGATAATAGTTAATGATGATGATCTTGTTTTACTTTAATCAAAATTAAAAAAACTTGTAACAGCGTAATTATGGAACAAATTAACTCATTGTTAAGCTCTTATAAATAAGTAACATTACTTTTACAATCATTTTAAAATAATATGTTGATTTTTATACTGAATAAATCACCACACACTACAATCTGTTTGATGTTTTATTGCTTGCACATATATTAATTTTAATAAATTTATTTTTGAACTGAATAGATCTTTTAATATATTTAAAGGAGAGTTTTAATTGTTTTCTCTCCAGTAATTAAAAAATATTTATTGTGTAAGAGATCTTCGAATTATTGTTCACGCAAGTAACAAAACGCAAATTTATCTTTTTAAAATAACACATTTGCAAAATAAAAGATCTATAAACAGAAATGTAATTTGTATTATTTTAAAAGTTGCTTGAAATATTATTTTAAAGTATAAAAAAAAAAAGTTTTACAAACAATTACTTTTCAAAGTAACGAAGATCAGAAAGAATGATTTTTAGCAGTTTTGAAAGATTGAAGTAAAACAGAAGTCGTAAAAATTACCTTTTAAAAAAAATAAAACATTTTTACAGAAAAAAAAAAGATCGATTTTTAAAATAAAACAATTTAAAAATACATAGGTTTATCAGAGAGTGAAACTCAATGTAAGAATATTAAATTTTAAAGCAGATTTAAATAGTTATGATTTTCTATATTTTTCACACCTTCACATTACACGCTATGTTTGTTTTAAGAACGTGAATATAAACCCGAACTAGCAAGCGAGTGTAAATATCGCTTCTAAACGGTGCCGTTTTTTTCGCGTATAACGTGGAGAAACAGCACCACCTAGTGGGCTAGATTGGTTACTTGCTGTTTAGCAGACGATGTAAGCTGGATCGGTTTACCCATGGCTAACAGCGGCACCAAGCGGGCAGTAGTGCTGGCTGCTACTTGGCATAATGTTTCTGTGCTTACGCATGGTAAACAGTGCCATCTAGCGGCTGGAACTTTGCATCGTCTGCTTTTGGGCCCCTACTGTGAATATTTCTGCAATTTTTGCAGAAATGACATCTCTAGCAGTGGCAGGACAGATATTCCCCAACTACCAATTTTGGATATTCTGAGGCCATCAATCTCATGAAGATATCCTTTGATGTTAAAGGAAGTTGAGTTTTGAAGTGAATGATGGGAAGGCTATTTTGTTTGTTTTATATAGGTGTTTTCACTTGAAAATATCTATTTGTTAATAGATGAAACCATGGTTGCGGAAGAATTTTAGTAAAGTTTAGTTTTTTTGGTTAGTATTGGAATGTTATATGAATTTTGATTTTATTTGTTTATTTTTATATGTTAATTTTCATAATGAAAACTATATATAGTATTATAGTCTCTACAATGTATGAATCTAGAGGTTCTCCATCAACTATTGATATGTAATTGGTTGTAAATGTTTAAAAATAATGACCACGATATATTATTATTTGAATTAGTAAATGTAAGATAGTACAAATAGAATATTTGCTATCTCGCATAAAAGAATATTGCAATGGGTCAATGAATATCTGATATTAAAGATAAATATAAAATAAATGGTTAAATGTAAATACCCTAGGCTAAATATTAAAAAAAAGTTTTAAGTTTCATTCTTATTCTATATATCTGTACTATAAAATTGTTGATATATCATTGATTATAAATGCTCTCTTATCATTATTTAGATAATAAAAGTAATGAAAACTTATAATCTTTAATAAGTAATATGAATAATATGAAACAATATATGTGATTAAATTATAATGATACATGCAATAGTTAAAAAGATAAATTTATAATTTACTTCCAAAAGATAAAAAGCCCTGATGTTTATTTAAAACTCTTTTATTGATTTTAAACAATTTAAATCACATTGACTCATAATTTAGATGTAACATTTGTTAATTGAACTGTGGGTTGAAGAAAGCTGTGTCCATCTTCAGTGTCATTCGCTATATCTCCTTGACTGCAGTTTGAAGGGCTTGATATGCACTGATAGTCTGCACAGGAAAAGCCCCAATATTCTTCATTCTCATATTTCCCAAGCATCCATTTACAATATACACCCATAATAATTTAAAATAGATTTTTAAAGTTTAGAATTAATTTCAATTAAAAATAATAAGGTTATTTAGAAATTTAAATGAATCAATTAAGTATATTGATAATAAAGTTAAAACATAAGGTGTATTTGCAAGGATGTAAAAATGCCATTATTTTCACTAACTTTTTTTTTTTGGAAAATAATTGTTATGTACTGGAATGGGATTATTATTATTTCTAAATGATTTAATAAATATTTCCAACATTTTTTAAATTCTAATATAATAAATATTACTGATATAATAATACACATAAACAGATAATTTGAGAACCACTCATTTAAAGAATTGAAATATCTATAGAAGATCAGAACCAAAATATTGAGGCCAGTAAGCTTGAAAGCTATTTAATATGAATATATATTTTTTCATATAAAATAGACAAAATGGAGTGATACTTTTAATATTAAAGAGAGCAAAAGAAATTTGTTCAAAAATCAGAAACAATATATGACAAACTTTCATGAAAAACTGTTATTAATCAGTTACCATTAAAACATTTTTAAATGGATAATAAAAAAAAAATATCAAAAGAAGAATCAATGATAGACATTGTAGTGTATCCATATACTAAAGAATAGTAGACAAACTAAAGAAAATCTGTAAACAATATATCAAAACAGCTTTCCAAAGTTATATCATACTGGGATGAATTCTAATCTATACAAACCTATACATGAAATATTGAAAAATAAAAACTACATTTATAAAATACTTTGTGAATGTGGAAGAACATATATCAGTGAAAGAGGCTTCTACCTCAAAAATGATTAAAAGAATACAAAATAGAGGAAAAATCATGTTTAAAGAAGATCACTCATGTACCAATGAACATGTATTTGATTCTAAAAATCCAATATTTGGCAAGAAAAAAAAATTTAAAAAATAAAATTTAAAGTTGCTGCTCAATGACAATGGCACACTGCTCCATAACTCAGCGTAACATGATATCATATTTAGAAAACAACTCATTAATTAACCTTAAAAAGAAAAAAATGAAGAAATCAGAAGAATCTTCATAGATAAATATAAAATTATATTTCATAAGAGTATATAGATAATTAATAAATAATATATTAAAATTGAAAGAAAATTGCCATGCAAAGCTTTTGATGCAAAGCACTTTTATGAAAGTTAAATTCTCTTGATATTTTTGGCAGAATGATCTAATTTAGTGTTATCTTAAATTCAATATTCATAAATCAGATTATTCTTTTGATTTCCATAACTTCTGAGAAGAGAGAATGCCATTCAAAGCACTGTTCTAAACTAAATAATGCATTATCAGTAACAGCTGAATTTATTTAGAAAAGCAAACACAAAGTTTGAATTTTTCTAAAACAATTTAACAATTAAACTAGATGATGAAAATAATAACATATAATTATGAATAAATATATAATTAATTTTCAGTTTCTAATTAATGTTAGTAAATAATCAGATTTTTAAATATGTGTATATATTTAAACTATTTTCAATGTAATCTGAAAAAAAAAAAAGTTCCATTGATTTTTAAATAAAAATAAATGTGATTTATTATAAAGATAAGTTAACTTTTCTATTATTTCTTACATCAAAATATTATTAAAACAGTTTTATAGAAAAAAAAAATCAAATGTGACAATGTGATATATTTTTTTGAATATTTATTGAAAGGCAAATCATGTATATCAATCTATCTTCTCCATACATTTTTGTTCTTTGTTTTACACATTACTTTCCTTAGAATCATCAATTAACTTTTATCTTCTATATCTTTCCTCATTCGCTTCTAATAAAGTTTTAATAATTCTTCCGGGCTAATAAGCACCTCCTTAATTAATTCCTTGTTACAAATTCTTCAATACACTTTTCTTCATTACTATTTTCATTGAAAATCTTACCTTTGCCTTTTTTTATATTTTTTGGTTCAAATATCTATTTCACACAATGGTACAATCCAAATAAAACATTCAAAAAGTCTCTTTCATAAAATATCTTACTTTTATTAAAAGTTGATTTAGACATAGCAATTCTCACTTTAATTTCAATTGCTGATCATTATCCTTTCTATCTAATTGTCCAGCTCAGTTTTATTTCAGGTTTTAGTTCTTTCAATGATGTTAGTTTTATCTACATCCATATATATATAAAACTAATTTTTTTTTATACTTTGCTACATAGTCAGAAATTATTGTTTTGCTCTTCTATTAAATGTCTAATCTTCATATACACAACTAAGCATTAGAGGAATACATTTATTAAAAATCTTTCTTTTCAGTTATGTAGACAACCTCTCATAAAGTCATACATTCCATCCAAGTTTTAATCATAGAAGATTAATTTTTCATTGTTTCCATCTACATTAATGTCTAATTCATTACTACCAATTTTTATTTTATTTTTTGTAAAAATTCACTAAACATTACTGTGGTTTCTAGTATTTATCTTTAACATTCTTTCCTTTTCATTTTTATGAAGTTAGGAAATTTTATTTGAAAACCAATCAGGTCATTTGCAAAAGGGACTATTCTTTCACTACCCAATTTGATCAACAAAATACTATAAAACTATCACAAATTTTTAATCTAAAATTTTAAATAAATTTATTTTTGAGAAAAAAAAGAGAAAAGAATTAGCATTAGAGGAGATAAATGGAGTGTAATTATGATTGATTTGCTGATATGATTGTTATTTTTGATAATGAAAAAAAAAAAAGAATTAGTATTGGGAGGAGATAAATAGGGTGCAATTATACAAGATTTGCTGATAATATGATTGTATTTGCAGACTGTGGACATAAAAAAATATTAAACAAGATTAATGGTAAAAAAAAAAAAGATGTAAATAAAGCTATAACAATGACAAGTGCAAATGCAAAAATTTGAGGATTATATATAGTTTAAAAAGTGCATGACAATGTTTTAAAATGTAATTAAATTAAACAGCTTTGGAAAATGTTCAATTTGAAACTTTATATGAAATAGATATAATTAGAAAAAGGAAATAAAATAAATAAATAAAATACGACATAGGAAGAAAATAGAAATAATATTCATAAAAAGCGTCACTAATACAGAAGATCGAAAAACAAAATAATTATTAAACAATTTAAGAAAAACAACATTGAACATGTTCTTAAAATGAGAAATTATAGATATAAGTTGGAAATAACTGTACGGATTAAAAAAAGTGAAAGGTATCATGTAATATTCAAGTATTAAAAGTGTGAGATAAAAAAACCAGTAAACAATATGATAGAATAGTATATATGGCGTTACCTCATAGAAGATAATTGATAGTGACGATGCTTTTATATATCTAAAATTTATTTAAATTATCAACTTTCAATTTATTATAAAAGGATATAATTACAAATTTGAGAAAAATGAAGAACAGAGTTGTTTAAAAGAATATCAACATAAAAATATCCTAGTGAAATAGTGAGAAAACAAATTCGAAGAATCATTATTAATATTTTATGCTAACATTGTTAAACATACTACTCAACCTGTATAGAAATCATGCAGTCATTAATATATTTTCTCATAATATTTAAGATTCTATTCTTGCATTTCTTTTTAATACAAGTTATGCAGAGGCATTAGAAAAATTATAAATTAACAATTATGAAAATAAATAACCATTAGCGCTATAAGTCTTTAAGCCAGTCAAAAATTTAATACAAATTTGTTACAAACTTTTAAATCGATAATTACTCTATAATTAAAGCGTAAAAATAAAAAGCGATATAAACAGAAGAACATAAGATTTCAGACTAATAACAATGAATTCCTTACAGGTCAAAGTAGAAAATTTAAATTTTGAGTTAATTGATGCTACTACATTTGGAGAAAATACCAATATTTAATAAGCAGTCCATTAAAAAAATTAAGATTCATAAAAACAAAAAAATATTTCAGATTTAAAAGGAAAAAGAAAATTAGAAAGATGTTTTTAATTAAAACTTGTATTTTCAAAATATTTTTAAAATAAAATTATTGAATTAATAATTAGAGAATCAACAAAATAATGTAAAGCAGAAAAAAAAAAGATTAACCACTAAAGGTCATATACAACAAAATAAATAATTTTAAGATTTAAAAATTTCAAATAATTAAAAAATTATGGTAATCTTAAATATTTATTTTAATAATATTCACATGAGAAATGTAAGCTTAAATTAATAACGTTTAAATAAAAATCGCGAATAGAAAAAATAATAAATCCGCAAATTAACAAACTTCTTTAAAATAAACACAAGAAAAAAATATATATTATAACCTGATTTGTTTTTAAAGTCAATATATTAAAAGAGTCCATCTAAAGAATATTTTACCTTTATTTTTTTTTAAAAAAATTCCTTCAGTTTATACAAAACATCTTAAATCCGTCTACAATATCTACAGCGCAATGTTTTTACGCACATGAGTGATGTCAGAAAAAAATCAAATAATTCATAAAATTTATAACATTTATAGAGAAATTTTAATTAATTCAAATAATTTTATTTAATAAATATAATTTAAATTTATCATTAAATATAAATAGTATTAAATGACGTAATGTATATGTTTTTATTCCCACAGTTCAAGTGCTCCCGCCATGATTTAAATTTTATGCGTTATTTATCTTTTATTTTGATACAACAATATATCTTGTGTTTTTAATTTTAAAATGTCTTATTGCTATCAGAAAGATGATTTCAAACCAATTGTATCACATGCTAATTACGCAGATGTCAATTCTTTATTTAACAGAGTCGGTACTCGTTTAGGATGGTTTAATTCTGATATTCAAAAAACATTACAAAAGGTAAAATTTTATGTTTTACTGTAAATGTTTTTAGGCAGACATTCGTTTGATTTTGAATATTTGGTAATCTATGATGGAAGAATTCTATTTTGGTTACTTGATTACTTACTCTTCGGCAATCATGATAAGGCATTTAACATTAAAAATCATTTAATGAGATCACGTGTAATAAAGTATCTAGTATTTAATTTAGTATAAATTATTGCATCTAATATTTAAAAAAATCGTTATCATTGGTACACATCTAGAGGCAAATATTACTAAATTAACTAAGTCTTTTTATCTTTTATTATATTCTCCTTCATAAGATTATGAATCAGTTTTTATATCTCATTTCATCTTCAAGTCATAATCTTTGTCTTGTAGTTCAAACCCAGTCCAATTTGTCTTTTTCATAATGATCTCATTTTTTTCTCATACTTTACATTGCTAATTTTAATTTTCAAATTTATCCCTCATCTGCCTGGTAATATTTTAATAGTCCACCGCTCTAGGCTTTATAAAACCAAGCAATATATTTAATAAGTTTTTAAATAGATTTCAATTGACTACAAAGATAAACTACCTTAATAAAAAGGCTGCTTTTTGTAGTTGTTACTTTCATCATCAATTATCCCACATATTTAAATGACCAGTTGAATAATTTATTAACATGTTTTCATCTCAATTTTTTTCATAGCTTTATGTGTAGCCTTATTTTAATTTTTAAATGTTAAATTTTAATTGTTATTAAGCTGAGTTTCGATATCTTACTACTATATCGTTAGCAAATCTGATATAGTGAACCCTTCTATTTTCAATACTAATTTTTTGTTATCAAAACATTAAATTCATTTAACTAGGTAAATGTATTGTCAATATTCTTGTCTTAGATCTCTCCATAGATTATCTTTTTTATAAGACCATTAAATGTCACAAATATCCTGATTAATATAGAGTATATATTTCTTAATATTTGTATCCATTTTTTATCTATATCCATTTTTTAAAAAAATGTCTAGAAAAATGATCCAATTTCTCAAATGCCATTTCAAGATCATTGAAACTATGTCATTCTCACTGTTGTGTATTCAGCTATGAAGTTGACCAACAATTATCACAAAATTATTAATTACCCAAAATGTTATTAAATAAGAATAAATATATTTATTTACATATTAAATATATACACATCAATTAAGATTTAACTAAATAGTGTTCATTAGTTTCTTTATATACACATTAACAATTAGTCCTTGATTTAAAGTTCTAAATCTTTAATGCTATAATTGCCACCAAGCAAACAAATATTGCCACTACAATAGTGGTGGACCTAAGTGAATACTAAAAGTTTATACAGTACTTAAAACACAAATCCTCATTTGGCCTTCTCAGGCATACCCAAATAATAAAAGACCGGTGAGGTCTATAAACATTTTACCTAACTGGCTATCTTTCACCTTCAGAGGCACAGGCTCTAGGACACTTCCATCATTGCAAAAAAGAAGGGCCACTTCTCCCTCATGTTTTCTCAAAGGATCTTATGACAGCAACAACAATAGCACGTGTTGAGTGGAGAAAAGCTGATGACAGCGACTCTTTTGTTTATATTAAATTGGTGTGAAATCTACACAGGCATTTATGAAGAAAATAAGACATCAAGCTTGAGTAACTTTTTTTTTTGAATGGTAAGTTAAACAAGACTTTCATCGTCATAAATCTGGGTCCATCACTAAAAAAAATTTTACATTGAATTTAGTACAAATTACTTTTAAAGCAAATTTATATAACTTTTATACTGATTGGCCATTGTGAGGGATAGGAGAGTGAAATCATTTGGTTTGCATTGATTTTTCCAAAAAAGAAGCTGTATTTAAAAATCTTTGGTATCGGTATATAATTCATGAATTAACTGATTTCCCTTTTGCAATTTAAATGGGTGGTTTTATCTATGAGAAATGCACAATCATTAATCCATTTATTATTTATTTTTGGGAAAAGTAAAATTTATTTCTGAGGAGCTTTTTGCATAGTTGAATAATGAAAGTGATTAAAAGATACAAAATTTTAAAAATTATTATTTTGGTATAATCATAAAATATTCATATATTACAAAAAAATCATGAAGGTCAGCGTGGAAAGTCATAAAGAGTTGCATGTGACCTCTGATTGCAGATTGCCCATGACTAATCTAAACACATCTCTTGTCCATAAATTATTAGAAAAGCAATAGTTAAATCTGCTATTTATTTTAATTTATCAAATAGCAGTCGAGAGATATGTATGCACTACATCTTGATTTAAATGTCAAATCAATATGTATTTCATGCGGACATATATTAAGAAAATGTTAAATATTAACTTTATACATAAAATATTATGAATATTAAAATTTACAAAAAAATATTCAAAACTAATAGCTTTAAATAATAAGGCTTTTTAAAATATATATATATTTAGGTTTTATAATAATTTTAAGTTCTCAAATTTAGTATATATTTTGATATCGATCCTCATAATAGGCATGCATATCAGTTAGCCTTTAATGTGGTGTTGCTTATAATGGTTCATATCTTTGGTAATAATCTTGTGATAGGCAATATCTTTCAGATGATCAATTTTTTTCAAAATTTGCAATTTAGGAGGCAATGATGGTGATTTCAACCATTTGGAAATTTAGTTTAATGTCTTTCCTTTATATTTGATATATAGTTACATAGGAAAATAAAATGGCTTTCTGAAAGAATATGCTATTAATTGATTATTGGGAAAGTTTTATCCTTAAAATTGAGGTGTAGCATATCTGGAATACAGATAAATTATGATGCAATTTAATCTACAATATTAACTTGCCATCCTATGAGTAACTTTTTCTTAATGTTGACTAACTAGTAAATAGACTCTTCTCTGAATTTTCTCTGTATCTTTCGTGAGATTCACTTCTGGTAATTCTACATCCCTCTATAATAAGTCAATTGCTTATACCACCAATAATTTTTGCAAACATATCATTGATCATAATTAATAGTCATATTTTTTTATTTAACTTTTGTATGTTAATTAGTTTTTTTTTTTACATTTAAATTTGTGACCCAAATCTATTATTTTAATTTATATTTCATATCAATAAAATTTATCTTTCCACAATTTTTGAATAGTGAAATCTTCAATTGATTTTAGTGATTGTAATAATTTCTATTTCTTTCCTTTGTTTTCAAACATTTCCCAAATAAAAATAATATATTATTTAACTCTTTTTACTCTATTCCTAAATTATTTCTTAAAAGATGGGTATAAAGAAATTATTATTTTTTTCACTTTTATGAAACATGCTACATTAAATCAATATTGTAGATATATTTTTATGATTTATACTTAATAATGATATCTAAGTTTTGATGATGCACATTAATTTTAAATCCTTTTTAATAATTTTCTCCCCTTATTTTTTTTTTACTCAGCATTTTGTCATATTAATTTACTTATGTGTTAAAGTTTGGTCTATTCTTATGCTATGCTATTGAAAGGTTATTAAAAGGAGATTTTTTTGTTGATATATTAAGAGAAAAGTCATTTATTGACATTTTTTCTCTGTTATAATAGAACATATGCATGCTTATTTGGAAATTAACATAAAAGATTAAATACATCTGTGAAAGTATATATTATATAACATTTGACAATAAAATATTAGGTGATTGTGTTTTAATTACTTAGTAGTTGCAGTTTCCAGAGGTTGTATATTAAGGAACTTTCAAGAAGTGATTCCTAGAATTTTATTGTTCACTCCTATTGGAGTATGCAAATTCATAAATATCTTCATGCACACATACATGCATTGTTTTTATTGAACTGATGGAAGCAGTCATAAAATGACTATTCACAGAAATTTTACTGGAATTATGAGAGTTAAAATCTATGGATTGTTGCTATTAATGTATGCTCTACTAGATTTTGAAAGTAATGACAAAATATTAATATATAATTATAGATTTATGCATACATAATATATTTAATGTTAATCAAATATATACTAATAGTTTTCAATATTTATGTGATGCTCCAGTTATTTTAAAAAGACCAGTTTCTGTTGTAATTCATATATACATCATATTTATTTGATAAATTAGTTGAATTTTTTTAGCTAATAGTTTAATCTTAGATATGGATAAATACACTTATGATAAATTTATAAAAATGCATTTCTCTTGCATCACCATCTCAACTAGTAAATATGGAAATGAGTGTAGATTTAAATGTTAGGACATGTATAATAACATGATATCTATATCCTAATTTATAATCTAGCTTATTAACAATCTTTATTAACTTTATTTAGTTTTTTAAATTTTTCATCAGTTATTTGGAATAAGAGTTTTGCAAGGTAAATTAATAGTTGTTAATAATTGCATTAAAGTAAACCTTTTATTCTTATAAAAGTTTATGTGTATTAATAAATAAATTATTGCCCTGAAGTTTATATGAAGTTTGAAAACTGGAGTTGGACCAGAATCTATGTATCTTGAGCTCCAGAGTCCACCACTACTGCCATATTGGACAATATGTAATATATATTACAATTATTAGATTTAAACAGGCAAAACTCCCTATACATATTGCCACTCAGTGTAAGCCAGAGTAATCAATGGATGCCAGACGACTTGTGCATAAAATCCCCATCTAGTGCCTACTCATCCAATATCCCCAGACTAGTTTCTGGCTTGTGGCCTTTGTCAGTGAGGAGCCTTGGATCTGAGAGCAATGCACCTAGATCTTAAGATCTAATGCAATACATATAGGGAGTTTTGCCTATTTTAATAACAGTTATAAGCAAGCATAAGAAATGGTGATCATGTGATGCTTATTGGCTTAATTATTAGATTTAAGAATTTTATTGTTGAAATATGTTGAAATAATTTAATTCATATTAAGGGGCAAGAAAATGTCTTATGAAGTTAAATTTATTTATAGTATTTTTTTTTTTTTTTGTTAATTATTTTGTTTTTGTTGTAATCGGATTAGAATAGTTTCTTACATTGTGATTTAGTTGTATCATGAAATTTATATGTATATAGAAAATAATATATATATATATAACACCAAGGAGTTTATGAAATTCCATGTTTGTAGTGCTCAAGAAGCTATGTGGGTCAGTCTAATATACGAATAAATGTCAGAATTAAGGAACATAGAAATGCTTTTAATCAAAAAAATAGCACATCAGTTTTTACTTCCCATTTTTTAGAAATTGGTCACAAACCTGATTTTGACAATATAAAAATACTGGCTAATTTGGAAAAATATCATTTAAGAACCGTGAGAGAGTCAATTGAAATATTAAAGAGATCTACTGGTTTAAATAGGGCTGATTAACAACATATTCCAGCTATGTGGAAGCCTCTCATTTTATCTAATATTAACTTAAAATTAATAGCTGAAAAAACTGAGGGAAATAAACATTTTGATAAGCCTCGTATTGTGAAGGCTGAACTACTTCAAGTTGACTCTCACTTCTCTCGCACTGAGTCACGTTATTGTTTGAGATCTAACGATTGTTCTTTCAAAAGTTAACCTTGATAATAGCGGTTGCTAGTCCATCGAAATATCGGATTGTAATGCAAAATAATACACGGTTTGTACCCACAAGTATTATTTTATCTACATCATATAACCGTGTAAACATTAAATATAACATATTGTGCCAGGCATTATCAAATGTCCATGCACAAAATCTGCTGTAAAGAATATTACAGCAGATACATTTATGAATTTGTAGATATTAAGCACAACAAATATATAAATGTGCTATATTAATAATGGAGTGGTCTGAGCATTAAAATACCCACACACACCAATTTAAATAATATGAAATTGACATAGAAAATATTGTAGTAAACTCATGTATTTTTTTGGTTTTATATTTCCTTTTTGTATATGTCTTATGATATGTTATTTTATGTATTTGGCTTTCTCTGAAAAATTCAAATAGAGAAAAGCAATTGTTCCAATATAATTGTACATATTTTTTTTTTTTTAATTACTTTTCTAAAAACTAATTTTATTCTGTAAACTAAGAATGTTAATTGCTTGTGCAAAAATCTGATCAAAAGCAAAATGTTTGATAATGCTTTAATTAAACTGTTATCTTTTTAAAAATTCTTTTGAATTGATTTTGTGAGCAAGTGGTCTTGAGTAATCAATAAGGAATGTTATAATCTAAATGATAAGATAAATTGAAAGGATTGGCTGATTCATGCTGCTCAGAGGGCTAGTGGGATTGATATAGTTTGGTCAGGGCAGTGAGAGTCATTTTTTTTTTTGGCAGTCGTTCTAGGCAAGTCATGCATTTTTTTTGGCTCCAGAATTCTCCAAGCAACCAGCTACTTAGAGATTAAATTATGAACAGGACTACTGCTGACATTTTCTAAGAAATCCATTATACATTTCTTTTAAGAACTAATGATTTCTTAAAGATTTAATGAACCAGTCAAATAGCAAGTGAACATTTAATAAAAAATTATTATCATATACAAACAGAGGAAAATATGGGGCAATCCACCAGAGAGTCCAGTGAAATGACCGTGGGGTAAACACCCAGCCGGTGCATCGCCCTTTCTCTATCCCAAGCCGCCATGATGTGACCACGCCAGTTCCGGCCGCCCTGCCTATGCCTAAATGGATGAAATCCTCACCACACAGCCAGTTGACTTGAAGCCCACTCAGAGCCCAGAGGAGAAAAATGAAGACGCTGACATAAGTTTATTTTAAGATGTTTTCTGGTTAAATATATCATTAATTTTTTTATTTTTTTATTATTATTAATCATTTACAAAAAAAGAGAGTTGTCTCTCGCATATATATATTTAAATTCACGGTTATTACGGGCACAAATGATAAAGCTTTTACTTAAATCTTTTGAATCAATTTTTCTATTTCAAATTCTGGTATTTTCAACAAGGGTTGCAATGAGATTTTTTTTTTGTTGTTGCTATTCGTTTTGCTCTTGTTGTTATTCCTAAAATTCGTCATATATAAATATGCATGTATATATATGCGTGATACGCTTATAATATTCGGTAAATACGATATCTCATGCTGAATATCTAAAAATGTATTTAACCGTATATCCTTTTTAAGTTATTTTTTTTGTCAATGCTATACCTTACGATGCGTGCATGAAGGGATTGATATATTATAGATTCCCTGTAAGCAAGTACTCTAATAACTTTATATTTAAAATAATAGTAAGTGTATAATTGTACTGCACGTATATACATGTATGGGAATTCATCTATAGCAAAAGAGAAATAGATACAGTACCTTATGGTGAGTACGATATAGTATCTGAGCCAATGCAACCTTGTTGTCTTGTTGAAAAATACGAAATTATTGAAATATAACATAATGCAAATATACGTATGCATAGTTTTTTTTTTTTATATTATTATTTTTTGCTATCAATAAAAGGGGTTTAAAGTACTGAGTAAAAGCGTATGCCTGTATGACCAAAAATATCATATCTATATAGTCACACAAAGCAAAATTTATTTCTACAGGGTAAAGGGAGCTCAGACCACTTCCACTACTTATAAATATTGTAAATAGCTTTAGGGATTTATTATTTTTCTTATTTAAAATTGTATTTTGTCTATTTCAACGCCTCGAATATATATATGGGTTTGTGATCATTAATTATTTAGTATTTTTATTTTATTTTATTATATCATCATTAGTATGAAACGGTGGTGGGTATTTGGGATTAAATAAATATTTAATCATAATATTAAACTTTTTTCGTTTTCGTATCATTATTTATATTGATAAAAATGTGTTCTTTCCTTATCAACCACATACCTGTAATAATCATTTAACTTACCCATTTGAAGACCCTAGATGTAGAGTGACTTGAGCTAGCCACACGGGATATCGCTCTACCGGGGTGGTAAATCTTATTCTTATGCTTCGCTGAACATATGGTATTACACATCCTTCTAGGAGGGTGAAAAATTCATTTTTTTGATTCTTTTCTAGAAGTGGCGCGCAAAAGTCTATTTTGTAAATAGATTTTTCAAAGGTGTGTACTTGCCATTGTTCTAAATATTCGGGCATTCAAATAAGATATCAACTAAAGGGTGTTTTAACTGGAAGAGTCCTGTCAATCCATTCTTTCTATCAGTTTAGCTGGAAGTACTAACATATATGAGTATAGAAATCGGCTAAATTGATATCCATTTCTTTACCTGTTAAATCTTGGTCACTTCATGCTCAGTGCAAGATTAGGAAAAGAATTCCGCAGGGAGTATGGTCCGGTACAATATATATATATATATATATTAGAAAGAAAGTATTATCTTTATTGTTAAGATTTAATACTAAGTATTTTAGCATTACATAAGTTAAATATTTATTTGTCTGTAGTAAATATATTGATTAACAAAGAGATTAAAGATGTGTAATGGATTCAAAGAAAGAGTGTAATCAACAGATATCTAATTAATGATTAATATTATTAAATTTTAAATTTAAACACATTAGTTTAATAGTTCCAGTGACTGATGTATCCACACCTCAGACAGTTATTACTTCCATCCTTTATATTTTGACTTATTTACATATGTATCACACTAATAATTCTTATTCCAATTGCATTTTTTGCTTTTTTACTCTTCAATGTTCAGAAGTAAACATTTCTCATCTATTCAAGATTCTTAACAAATTCCTAACTATATGCAATTGTTTTAAAACTTTTTACATATCTTAATTGGTCTTTTTTTCCCCCTACCATTAAAGCAATAGCAATGGAACAGAAATAAATCTAATGACTATTTAGTCATAACACTGCATTACACATATCAGCTATCTCTCAATGCCTTTAATAATTCAGTATGAGTCTTATTATTTCTTTGTGCTTTGCCATTTTTAGTCTCACTTAAAGCTTCTATAATGGTGTCATCCTTGTCTTTTTTTTTTTTTTTTTGTTCAATTAGCATAATTAGATGATGACTTAAAGCATCTAAATTTTTTTATAATATATTTCATTTTTGTGTGTATATAGATGAAATTATTTGAATCACATACTAATGTGAATTAGTATTTAGTCTTTTTTTTTTCCACCAGAAGGTACATTAGTTTCTGTACAGTATATACCTGTTAATGGAGAAAAATTAATTATCATAGATATTGATTCTCCATCAGTATGATTTATTATTTATATACTTATACTCTATATCATTTATGTGTAGATGCCATGCTAATATAGAAAATTGATTAGTTTTGGAATATGCTCTCAGTAGAGGATCAATTTAGTTATATGAAGTGTGTGTTGTATATAACATGTTTATTCTTTTTGATTGGGAAAGCTGTTTATGATGCACAGAATAAGAGGCAATTATTTAGTTCAGGAATACTGAGCAATTAAAAATAATAAACTTGTAGTTAGGAAACCTAAGGAAGGGAAATAGAATTAATTTGTCTTTTTTTTTATGCTATTGTTTGTGTTTCCCTTTTATATCTTTGTTCTAAATATAATCTCTAAAATTGTACAGATAATCTGATATAACATTAAGACTGTGATGATAGAAGGCAATAGCATTAATTTTGTTATCAATAAATGAAACTTCAAATGACCTTTGAAGTGAACAGTAATGTTTTTTTTTTGTCATTTAAAAATTGAAATTTCTAGAATCTATTTAGAAGTTTGTGAATATTTATTTAATTTTCTGAATCATAATGTTGATGTAATTTTATTATTTTTCATAAATATTGGTCCAGATGTAACAACAGAAAGCAATTAAGACTTATTGAATACAAAGATAAATATAAACAAATAAAAAATCTAAGTATGGGAGTCCCATGAATTTATGTTAAAGATGTTTGGAAAAAATATATATATAGATAAATACTTATTAATATTTTCTTCTAGATATAATGATGACTTTTTTTAATGATAATAGGAATTACAGTGATTTATTTTTTAATCATATTAATGGGATTAATAATTATGTTGAATTTAAAAGGAAAAGGAAATAGAAAGAAAAATTAATTTCATAGATATTATAATGAGAAAATAGAAAGGTATATTTATAGAAAAGAAACATTTTATAGATTATTAATTAAAAATTAGATGTGTGGAATATTTAAAATGCATTTAATAAATAATAGGATTATAAGAGCTTTGAAAATATATTCAAATAATAGTATTTTAAAAAAATATATATAAAAAAGAAAGCATTATGTAAGATTCATCTAATAGCTAATAAATAAATAACATTAATAAAATAAAATAAAAAAATAGATAAAGAAAAAAGTTTTTAAAACATTAAAATATATTTATTATAAAATAAGTTAATGTAAAAATAAATTATTAAATAATAATTGTAAAAATAATGATTTGAATATCTTAAATAATTTATATTTAATAGAATGTTTAGATTATAAAATTATTAATACAAATATTTTATATATTGACACAACAAAAAATAAATTAAAAATGTAGACTTAAAAAAGAGTGTATACGATAAAAATTCTAGTATAGTTGCTTGCTTTCAAAAAAATTACACATTTTAATTATAGTATTAAAGTGTTGAAAAAAAAGTAAGATCATTTCAGATGAGAATGATATAGAAAGAGAATAGTTAATATTAAACATGCTCAATGGCATGGAAGGAATTTATAAATATCTCTTAAGATATGGTCAATAATTTTAAAAACAAAAAGATTTTAATAAGATATTTTAGGAATTAAATACTTCAAGGAGATAAAAAAAGTTTGTTAGAAAAAACTAGAATAAAGTAAGTATACAAAAAGAAAAAATAACTTTATAATAAGGGATTTATAATATGGGTAAGAATTTTTAATATGTGGTGTGATGGTTTTTATATATAAAGAATGAATTAATTTTATGTATATTTTTTCTTATAATAATTTCAGATGCTTTTGTAAATAAAATTAATTGTTCTTGATAATAACCATAAATTATGTATTGATACAGAGTTAGAATAAGATTTGGAAAAAAAATGCCATATATTTTATAGTTTATTATAATTTGAAAAAAAAAAGTAATTTTTTTTACATAATTATTTGTAATATAGAATAATAAGGACTTGAGAAATAATAATTTTTAAATTTTTTTTATTAGCTAACTACTGACTCGGAAAAGAAAAAGAAATTAAAAACAAAAGTACAGCAATTAAATTCACCACCAGAGAACCAATCAACAACAAAAGAAATTAATGGAAATAAAAAAAAAAATTCTGAAAAAAATACTCATATTATTGATGGAGAAAAAATAAATAGTAATTCAAAACAAAAAAATGATGATAATGGCACTCCTAATAATCTTGTAAAAGATCAGATATGTCGAACTCTTTGTTTTTCTGAGAATGAAAGTCCAGACCAAATTGATTGGCCATTGGAAAATACATCTTCAAAACAAGACTTACAAGTAAATCTCCAAGACAAAAATGGAACTCAAATAATTACAGAAGCTTCTTTATGTGATACAGAATTGCCTGATTTGTCCATTTCATTTGATGAATGTCAGCAACAGTCTTGCCCAAAAGAAAATTGTAATCCTGCATTATTAATTAATAGGTATTGCTTATTATTTTATGTATATATTTTTAACATATTTAGAAATTTTTTTTTGTTAAGGTAATAAACTATTAGTAAGGAAGGTTTTCAAATACAGCAATCTATAGTTATGATAAGCATTTGTCATAAATATTTTATTTTTTTACATATTTATTTTGTTCATTCAAAACTGTTAGAGAATTTTTTTACATGAAAGTTAAAAGTTATCTGTATACTTCTTTCATTTTTTCTATAAATTTTATTTTATTTTTTCTGTTTCTTTGATGAATCTATTGAATGATTTGTATCATTAGTATGAAACTATCTATTTGAAGTTAGTGCTTGCAGAAATCCATTAAAGAGATGAATAATTTGTTAGTAATTTCCTCTATATATTCACACTCCCATTTGTTAAAATATTGTATCAATAGTTGGCATGCAATAAAACATTGTGTTTAGTTATTGTTTAGACAAAATTTATACAATTTTTCTATTACTTTTTTTTATCAATATTAATTTACGTTCGATTAAAAAATACAAAAATAGAAATAGACTGCTTTTATAAATAAATTGTAGACAGCTGTTGAGTTTTTTTTAATAAAAAGAATAGATTTGAAGTGCTGAATAATTTAAGTTATTATTTTCTTAATAAAAGATTGAGTTTAATTTGTTTAATCAAAATTTATATCAATTTTTTTTTATCAGTATTAACATACATTTGATTGATTAATAAAAAATACATCCAGATAGAATGCCTTTATAAATATATTGTGGAGAAATTTTGCATTATTTTTTTCTAAATAATAGTTTTAAAGTATTTAAAAAAAATAAGGTTTTAAAAATGGTCTTCCTAAGCTTATCTTGATTAATATATTTTGTCACATAAGGATATTAATGGTCACCAACTGATGAGCAGTGTTAAATCATTTTTTTTCTATATTCCATTGCTATAATATAATATAGGAAGATTTCACGGATAATGGTTAATGCATCTACTTTCCATTCCTATGACATGGTTCAAATTTGATCTAATCAACTTTCCCACTTTCTATTTGTGAGTCAGTATTAAGTCCATCTTCAGAGGTTTTATCACTAACAGTTCCTGTGCCTATTTCAACTAACATTTGTTCAGCCTCAGGTAAGGTGTGATGTGTGTTAATTTTATTATAAATTACTTTTTCATACAATTGATACTCTTCCCTGATGTTATTAACTATATTAGCCCATGTCCTAATAGATGAATCATTACATAGATGATTCATTCAGTCAAATTTATCACGCTTTATGCAATTACCCGTATCACACATAGCTGGAATATGTCCAACTCTATTACATCTAAAACACAAAGGTGGTCTACCCTTTATTATTATGGAAATCGGCATTTGATCCTTTATTAGCTTGTGAGGTAGCTATTCTTTCATTACTCCTTTCTTGCATTTGTTGGTATTTGAAAGGCTATGCACGAAATCGACTCCCTTTCCATATTTATTACCTCGGCAAAATTTACCATCTGCATTTTAAAATATTCAATATTGAAACTTGGTGGGGGTGCGTAATATTCTACTATAAATTAATGGGTTTGAATGTTTTGTTAGGTAGTAAATTTTTTTTTCTTGTATTTCCTTAATTAAGTTTTCAGCTCTTTTTGCTCTTTATTGAAATAAAACATCTTGTGGGGGAAAAGGCCGTATATTTGACTATGTTAATCAGTTCGTGAGCATTTAGAGCTTTTAAGTATTCATTCAGATCTGGCTTACCCAGCACATGTTCACGTGTAACGTTATTTGTTTGAATAACTAAACTAAATATTGACGTACTTGGTGACATGCAGTTCATAAAAATCTTTTTCCAATAAGAATTCAAACCAACAAACGATTTAATGTTAAGTTTATTTGTAGTTTTATTTCCTGCATAATTATCTTTAAGTTCGACAAATTGTGTTTTTGTTTCGTTCACTAAGTCTTTCTGATTGTCCAATTCATTAACTTTTGTTATTAATTTTGAACTCACTGCGATTTGTTTTATTGCATTAGATTGTGTATTCACCTCATCCAGTGAGTTATAACTCTTATCGCTATCAATTTTTTTTTTTTTACCATAGTTTGCTGTTTCTCGCTCTGAAATTTCAACTCCTACGTTATTATTTAGGCCTCCATCAAGTATTAATCCACTGTTTTCTTTATCTATAATTGATATATTACACCTGGGTCTCGTTTTATGCGATAGATAGGTTCCGCAGAAGACCTGCATTAAAAAAAATCGTACAAAAATAGACCTTGAAAAGTGGGGGATAGGGTCTGTAATTTTCAGAATTCGCATAAAAGCAAAGCAACAAGGAAAAATTACTTTAAAATTCACATTAAAAAAATAAGGAAATAAAGTATGACTAATAAAAAATATCAAATATTTGAAAAAAATTGGTACAAGACAAACTTTTTTTACTTTTTTTTATTAACTACAGTATTTAATTTGACATTTTTTCATACGTATTTTAATCATTATCACTATTTGACGATATACGATTCGTTTGTAAACTGATAAGAAATCAGATTCATCGACGTGATGTGATGTAGCTTCTCCTTGAACGAAGTCAAGAATCTCTCAGCAATTACGCCCAGAGAAACTTGTTAGCCACTTTATTTTCCATTCCCCACTCTAAGTTTTCCCATTTTCTGCTCCATCCCATTTACACAACTAGTACCAATTTCAGTCTTGTACTGTGTTAATGGTTTTCTGTTGACAACTGATTCTTACTACTGAAATAAATTTTAAATGTTCACATTTTGTTTCTATATTAAAAAAATGGGATCGCAATCAAAACAAAAAGATTATACATTATCATTAGAAATATTCAGTTTATAAAATCTTCATTATTTATTTTAAAAATCTACATTATTTATTTCTGTTAAAATTTTTGAATATTTATTGCAATATTTTTATATGTAAGTATAAATCTATTATTATTATTTACTCATTAGTATAAGTAGGTTATTTATTCTAAATACAGCTTCAGGCTATATTCAAGTTAGCTGCTAATATAACATTATATTTTTGAAAAAAAAAAAGTATTTCAAGTCAAAATAAGTTATTAATAATTTAAATTTCTTGATATCTAATAAATATAGTGATATATGAAAAATATTAAGAAGAAACATGAATCACATAACTTCAAAATCATATTAAAATAATCCGCATAAAACAAGACCCAGGTGTACTTCCATTTATTTGTTGAGTTGATTGTGGTTTCAAACTAATACAAATACCATTTCGATCATTTCCATCTCTAAATTTATTTAATTCAGTATCACTATTCGTTTTCCTTAGTTTATGTTCTTTTTTAAGAATCTTATCGGACATTTTATCTTTGCAATTCTTATTTTCTTCGATATAACTAATATCTAAATCTTTAAAATTGTCTTTTAACTTTAGGTATAAATACTTTGACATCTAAGGCTTTTCTATTTTTCTTCCCCATTTTGTATATTGATTCATATCAACTAATTCTAGTCAATATTAAGCAGGAAAGATACTTGCATGACCGACAATTAAGAAAACCAGAACCTGTTTAAATATTAATATATTTCTTAAATTATAAAGAAAAGACTTATTAAAGTTTATGGTATGGTTCTGATTTGTTGGGATATTAGAATAATTCTATTAAGGGGATGACAATCAATGGTAAAACATTGCAAATGATGAACTAGTATTATTGTTTACTGTAATACTTGGTGACTATTTATCTAAAGTTACCTTTAAGGTAAATAATATATTCGATGGACAATCTATTAAGGAATGAAATAAACAATTAGATAAATTTATTAGTGACTCAGAAAAATGTAGGATAAATGTAAATATAACTATAATCCAACATTATAATTTTGCAATTTCTAATTTCTTTAAATAATTATAAGAAGGATCTTTCAATTTTTACAACTGCCAGATTTTATTATTTTAGCATTAGTTAGGATTTACTTAAATAACATTTTTATTTAATCTTGAATAAAATAAAAATAAAAAAAAAAGTCTAACAAATAAATTAATATATATTGTAATCAAGAAAATGAAGGAAAGGAGAAAGAGAGAGAATATCAGAGAGAGAGAGAGAGAGAGCATAACAGGGTGCCAAACAGAACAGCTGCTATACTGATTCAATGGAGTCATAGATTTATAAATTATGAATTTATAAAGGAAGCAGTTTATTTTAACTTGTAAAATATCTAGATAAATGATTTCCTAAATTAAACTAGCCAAATTGTAACTCACAAAAGGGAATGGACTGACTTGGCTATCACATTCTGGTAAATAACAGTCACATGAATCAAACACAGCTGTCTTACATCTCACCAGGTTATTAAATAGAATATCTATCCTTTTCTGCTTATGCTTAGGGTTCTATAATTGCTTTGGTAACTTATACCGAAAATACCAAGGATTATACTAGTAATAAACATATAAATTGTTACTAATAAGCTAGGAGAGGAGGAGAAACCTCTATTCACACTCATAACACTTTAATGATCTCGGTATTCTCCACAGAAATTACTAACATCATAGTTACAATTAATTTATTTTCGACAATAAATTTTCTACACTCTCCTCTTCCAATGAACTTTATTATCTTTAATTTATTCACACTGTTGTATTGTCATGATCAGATATGCATGGAATAAACAGGCTTATCGATTTAATTAATTTATAATGCCACATTAATTCTATAAGAATAAGTTCATGAGCTCTTAATTCAAAATTGAAAAATTATAGTCTCAGGGTTTGAATCAGGAATTTAAAATTTCTATTGGTGATTTTATGAATTTATTGTTGACCAATGAATGTTATCCACCAATTATAACTTAAATAAACATAGCTTGATCTCTGAGCTAATATCTACTTTTCATCAATCAATAATAATAATAAAATTTTATAAATTACTAAACAGTTAACTAAAACAGAATATTCTACCAATTTTAAATTTTGAACTATATTACTATTGACTGGGAGAGCATTCAAATACCAAGAGTGTGAAAAGGGATTTTATGTCTGCTCAAGATATTAGTTAACAATGCAATAAATTTATGAAAATGAAAATAATAATTAATTTAAAAGTAGATCTTCCAGATGTTTGCAGTATAACCATAATAATTTGTAAAGCAAATTTCTAATTTTATGAGAAAATATCAATTTAATAATTAAACTTTTGCAATGTATCTATATCTGAATAAGCATTAAAACATTTATTCAAAATTGTTTATTATTAAGATTTCTGGATTTCGAAGTTATCAAAACACTAAGACACAACATCAAATTTTAATTAACACATAACATTTATTAACAAATCAAGTTGAAAATTACAAAATTTGAATTTAACATAACATCGTAACAATCTGATTAATAAAACAAAATATTTACAGCAGATTTACAATCGCTACGGAGAATATGATCCCTCTTTTGTGCTTAATAAGACATTTCTACATTGCATGCTTCTATCAACCATAACTTTGCATGGACTTAGATAAAATAAAAATAAAAAATCTCAACCAGTTATATTTATGCTGGTTTAGAAACGTTTCCCTGGGAGACAAGGCTAAATAACTATTTACTATAATAGCCTTAAAATAAGCAAATTATAAAGTAATTTAACTGATTCGACTTATCAACAAAAATATATGCCTCTTGATGCTACTGACTTCACAAACCAAATATTATACATTATTTCATTAATCTTTAATAGTCACACTGATTTAACTAACTACTTAGGTTTAAACTTATAACTTTTAGTTCCTCTTAAATTATAGCTTGTCTGTTCATTTGATAATTTAACTTTCCAACTCTAAACTAAATAATTGTTCTAGAGGTCACATGCACTCCCATACACTCAATGCTTTTTATGTCCCAACATGAGTAATAAACTATTAATCTTACCATTCCAGCGGTGATTTGCTTCTATTATGAGCTGGTTATGATGCACATGGTTTATTTAGGCTTTTAGCATTAGCTTGAAATTTTGAATGATTATCGGTCTTATAAATGATAATGATCAAAACTCAGCCAAGACATTATACATCAATTTTTGATTTACACAAAATAAATTAAAAAGTTTCCAGAAGTAGGTAATACACTTCAATAGGAATTACACAGTGACCAACTATTAAGTTAACAAATGGCTCCAAAATATATATCCGTAAGGAAAATAAGACTACAAAGCACATCTGTGATGGCATGAACCTGGGCTATGTGAGAACTATAAGATATGTTAGGACTCTGTCTCACTACACATATAAATACGGAAATGCACCTATCACTACTACAACTATAACATAAAATATGTCTCTTACGGAGTATATTGACACTGGAGCTGGGAATACACCAATCTCCTAATACATTATTAAAATACTTGATACTCATAATCGTGAAAGAGCTACGCTCAACCCTCAAGGCAGTGATAACTGGGCATACCCTGGACAAACAACGGTCATTCACAAACATTTAATTTCGAAAAATAGGGTTTGAACCCTCACTAAATACTATATTGATATATAAAACTGATAATGCAATAATAGTCAAATACGACTAGAATAAAAAAAAAAATATATAAGCCTTAAATAATTAACGAAATAAAAAATGTACATCACTTTTTCAACATATAACAATTATACTTAAATCTCTCGTCAGCCAGGACATAGCCGTATCAAAATCTTAATACTACATAAGTAATAAAACAAAATATTAATAATATCAATATTTACTGATAAGCATAAAAATATTTTTTTTATATATATTCATGAACCTCTCATGTAAACATTTCAAACTTTCACACAGTCAAGTTATTCATTTTATAGTAGGGTCTAAATTAAACTATAGCAATATACAAAGAAGAAGGCATATTTTACCCTACTACTATGACCTAAATTTAATACCAGGTATTTTCATTAATATATCTTAAATAATAAACATTAAAATAGGCTTTCAATACACATAATAAATCAATGATTAATAAAATAAAGAGAAAAATTGTACTTAAAAGTCCTTAGCACAGTCCACTGCTTACAATCTTTCCATTCACTGTGACAATTTAGCACGATCAGCATCCTCCATACGATTATTTAAAGTTAATCCGCACATATTATAGACACACACATGACAATATCCAAGCACAAAAACACACAAATGGCCATAATTCCTTGATGCAAGATTATTCCAAAATTACACGTTTGTTTAATAGCATTCTTAAATTGAGAAAACTTATATTCTTTACGAAACAGCTGCATTATTTCTTAGGATTCTATGAGTTTTACACATATTTTCAATGAAGCATTCAATATTCAAAAGATCACTTAATCTAAAATCGACTATCAAAATTATTCATAAGTTTTAGTAGCACTTCAATGAATTCTGTCATTCTGTGGCATTATAGGTTTGGTAATTTATTTTCAATGTATCCAGCTCAACATTAATTATTATTACAATAAATTTTACAATATCATTTACAACTTCCACTTATTTTCAACTTTCCTTTTCCCAATTAAATAACAGTTATTTGGAAATATTTTAAAATTTCTCTCATACAAGAAACAATCTTTCCTTCATGATAGAAAATGATAATATGGAATATTTGGCCTCATCTCCGAAGCAAAAGTACAAAATTATTGCTAATATTTGCATTTAGCCATTCAAATATTTTAAATAACATAACAATTCTATCAAAATAATTATTGAAGAAAATTAATACCTGTGACATTTCATGCTGAAAAAGTGGTGAGTCTGTTTCAAGTGCATCATTCAGTGACCAACTGAATCACACAGAAATTTCCTATCCTTGGGATCCGATTCATGATTGATTTTGGGGATAAAAAACATGTACCTGACTTAGAAATTTACGTTGACATACTTAAAAAACTTAGTACAATTTTATTTTTACTGCCAGTTTTAACAAAATATTAGGTCAGAAGCTGGAAATAAGTAGAAGAATACGAAGAACCACCAGAACAATAGAATCCCCTCAAAATTGTGCATGGCCTTTTTATAACTTTGGTTGTCACTCATCTTCAAACCCATCTTGACTGTTTACCCCTGGTATTAAATTTTGATTAGTTATTACACCCAATTTTGATATTAATTATTTCCACTACTAAATGATCACGTGGTTTACTTGAGAATTTCCCGGTTTAAATTGTATATATAAAAAAAATCAAGATCGAATGTAGCAAACAAAGTGATTTTTATAATTTAAAATAAGTTTAATTTAACTTAAAATTTTATGACAATATTATCAGATACTTATTTGAAATTAATACAAAATTGTAGTCCTTTCAATTTTCTTTCGTTTGACACCTTACACAAGACAAAAAAATATATGAGTGTCCCAATAAATAAAATTTCATTTACACTACCATACACACTTGCTCACACACTTATAACCTTTCTAGCTAACTAATGAGATTACAACTAGCACTAAACCTATTAAACAATAGTAAATTTTACAGATTTAATCATAATATTTACCGAGGCTGTAACCTCGAGAATATGCGTGTAAAATGCGATTTGATTAATCAATGTGCGTTTAATAAATTTATAATTACAGATTTAATCATATAAATTGATTACTGAATTGTATACATCTATTAGCAAACTAAAATTTATGATATAATCTTACATCGATCTCTTTTAATTACCTACATTATTTTTCCAAATAAATATTTCTTGTTGATCTTAACACTTGGCCTGTCTCTACTTCTCAAGTACTGCACTCAATCTCAACAATTAAAGCACATTTAAATTCACTGTGTTAGACTTTAAACTGCCTTTGCACATCTAAACCCAACTTATACATTAATTTTTCTTTAAATACTTCACATCTACGATTTCTTTATACATTATATATCTATCACAAGTTTTCCAATCCCTCTGATTAGCCTAAATTACTGTTGTCAATTCTTTAATTTACTGGATTTCTTTTGTGAGAAAATTTTTTATTATTATTGAAAACTGCATCCACTACGAACTCAACTATCTTTGGCCAAAGCTAAAGGTTACAATATATATATGTTTTAAAATTTATATAGATTAATAATTTTAATTTTTAATTATTTTAATAGCAAATGAAAAAGAGAACAAATTGGGGGAAGAAACCTATCAGCTGCCATGAAGTTTGCAGTTGAAATTTTCAGTCAATGAAATGGGAGAGTTGATCAATAAATTTTTATTTCTATTATTACTTTTTAATTATATAAAAATAAATATACCAGATTTATGTATTCAATATATGTTATATTACATTTAATTTGTTTAAATTTTCTGCAGTATCAATTTAAACATAATGGAGGAGGTTTATAGTATTGGAGATTTATAATGGAGGATGTTTATAGTTAGTAAATTATTTTTAATCTAGCAAAATTAATTCAAAAGGAGATGAATATTATTGCAATGTTTTTGAGAAAACATTACTAGCATGATTATTTTGTAAATGATATATAGCGCAATCAAAAAGGTTAGACATGAAATCTTGTATTTCAAACTTATTTAGCTGTAATATGATTACTATTGAATTATGAAGGAAGTTTGGACCTGCTCAGCTAATAGTTAAAGTTTATAACCATTAGTTCTTTATGCCTATTCACATTTAATTTATCAAGAGTTTATGGTTATTGACTTGAAAAGTATAAGATTTAGGGTTCATTTCAGATATAAAAATAAAACAAACAAACTCCTTTTTAAAACTTGCTTTTTATATGATTATAATGATGAAAAAGAAATCCAACGTTTAAAAAAGGAGTTTATTTGTTTTATTTCTATATTGGATATTTATGAACTATTTTGGAAAGAAGAACTGTGTGATTGATATATTAAATTATTTCATTTCAGATATTGAGAAAATTAGACCTTTGAAGTTATTTGTCCACGTATATAGTCTCATTTGAACTTTTTAATTGATAATTAAAAAAGAAAATAATGTTTTGTATATAGTTACACTTCATTTCATTGAGGGAATGTATCATTAGTTTCTTTTAATTTTGCATTATGATTGGGAAAACATTACTTCAGATATTAAATTTTAGTTTTCTGTTTGTAATATCTATGCTTATTGTTTTTGAATAAGTGTAAATGTCTAACAGTAGAGTACTAATATAGCCAAGTGATCATATTTGATCTTTTTAATGATAGTTCACCATTGCTTTCTATCTCCTTTACACTCTTTATTTTGTAATATTAAAAATTGTATTTTTTTTGGTCGTTGATTTTTAAAATTTAGAATATATTTTTGTATCTTTGCATCATTTGAAAGATGTTTTATCACTACATTTAATCATATTGCTATAATAAAATAAAATATTTCATTGCCAGTATTTTTTTTTTTAAGTTCGAAATTCAATGAAGCTCATTATTTACCATTTTCTTCTGAAAATAGTGAAGATGATGATTTTGAAAAATGTAAGTTATACACCTGTTAAGTTTGCTTTAGTTATTATTAAAGATGTACATTTGTTTGTTGTTTTTTTATATAAAATGTTGCTTTAATGTGACGTAAAAAATTGATTTGGATTATATATTTAATATTATCATTTTCAAACATTGATTCATTGTAAGATTATCTTTGCAAGTTTAATTTAATTTTTCTGAACTGTAACTTTTTTTTTTCACCACATTTCATAAAACTTGCTTATTTTATATAATCATCTTACAAATGGTCTCTTTCTAGATCTTTTATAATTTCTTGACATCCTATTAAAGATTTCATTTGCTCATTTCTTTTAGCACTATGTCTATCCTAGCTCTGTTTCTGCCTCTTAATTTTTTCAGTGATGTCAGTAATATCTGTTAGCTCATCCATGCATTTTGCATTCAATTCCTTCTTTTTTGTTTCATAATCTGAAGTCTCTCTTACTATCCTGTTAAGTAACAAACTTACAGATCTGTATGTAAGAAGTAAAAAAAAAAAAAATTGTTAAAAATTTTCCTAGACATATTTTTCTTGAATGTAATTATTTTTACCAAAAACACTCCATCCAAAATTGAATTCTATGACTATTTTCATCCATTATCTTTCTATCTGTATTACTAATCTATTCAAGGTGTATGTGGTTGAGAATTTTTTATTTTCTACTTATGTGAAAAATCATTGAATATTATTTAGTTTTTTAAGCATTAATTGTCTCCTACTTTCTCATTTTTATCTGATAACTCTTGTGACATTTCTTGATGTCTGAAACATTATTTGTAAAATCAATCATATTGTTTGTAAATCGAGAACTTTAATAATTTCCATCTATTTTTATTCTCTTAGTTTTTCATTTTCATACATAAAATACTTCCTATATAACTACGGATAAAATTTTGGAGATGTAGTATTATCCTGTTATACACTCTTAATAATGTTCACTGTTAATTTTTTTAATATCACCATGTAGTTGAAACACTCCTGTTGCACTGCGATAAATATTTAGAATTTAATAATATGCTGCATTTGATATTCCAAAGCTATTTGGCATGGAATGCATATAGAATCAATTTAATAATCTACAAATGTGACTTTTCTTAATATTTAAATTGTTATGCATAAATCATTTTAAATCTAGTTTGTTCTTTTGTTTGATTTATGTCTAAAGTTTGTAATATCTTTTTCATCTTTCTTAAATATCACTACCTCATTCTTCTAATTATTTATTACATTTGGACATTTATTACATAGCTTTGCCAACAGTTTCTCATCTTCACTTGCTATTTTAAAATATCAATATTTCCATTATTTCCTAGAGTTTTTTTTATTCTTTGTAGTTTTAATTGCATTTTCCTCTTTTTCATTTAAAATATTTCGCATTTAACATGACATAAATATTTTTATATTCTTTTTTTCATTTATATTTTATCTTGTTTCCTTTGAAAATTCACAGGTGAATTGCTAGTTTTTTTGTTTTTTTTTGTGCTGACTTATATATAAATCCATTTACTTCTGTTTAAAACTCTTTAATCACCACTTCATCCTTTTTTTCTTTTCAAAATATACATTACATATAACCATATAATTCAAACAATTAAAAGTCTCATTTTCCTCTTTTCTTTATAAAAACTTTATTTCTTGTATATATATATATCCATTTGTTCCAACGTTTCAACTATTTTTACTTTATAGTCATTTTCAAGGATCTAGAAAAAACACATTATAACAAACTCCACATAATAGAAACAAGAAGACCAAAAAAAATAAAAAAAATATAAAAAACACAAAAAAATATCTAAACCCCATAAAAATTAAAATAAATAAAATACATTAAAATAAATTAAATCAAATTAAAACATAAAATATACACCACACACTTACTTGCCTCCCTTCTCAAAAAAAAAAATTTCCCTTTTTACATTTTCTTTTATCCAAAATTCAATTTTACAAATTTCCTTTTTTTCCTAAACCCTTCAAAATTATATAAAGAATTATTTTTGGAAATAAATGTAATTTTGAAGGTTAGGAAAGAAGAAGGAAATAAGTGTTTTATTGTAAAATTGAATTTTGGATAAAAGAAAATGTAAAAAGGGAAAGTTTTTTTTTTTTGAGAAGGGATGCAAGTAAGTGTGGTGTATATTTTATGTTTTAATTTGATTTAATTTATTTTAATGTATTTTATTTATTTTAATTTTTATGGGGTTTATATATTTTTTTGTGTTTTTTATATTTTTTTGGTCTTTTTGTTTTTATTATGTGGAGTTTGTTATAATGTAATATGTTTTTTCTAGATCCTTGAAAATGACTATAAAGTAAAAATAGTTGAAATGTTGGAACAAGTGGATATATATATACAAGAAATAAAGTTTTTATAAAGAAAAGAGGAAAATGAGACTTTTAATTGGTTGAATTATATGACATATATAATAGCAGTTATCTTTTTTATTAAATTTGCTCAAGTCAGAATTATCAAAGTTTATTAACATTTTAATATAATTACAAATTTTAGTTTAAATTCATCAAAATATTTCTGAAGGTTAGAAATATCAACAGATTTAATTATCTTCCACAATAGCTTTTGTCTCTAGTTTTACATTAAACATCTTACATCTAATTAATACTATTACTTTTTGCCTGCCAAGGTAAAGAATTTACAATCCCCATACACATACAAACTCCATAAGTCTACTTCTTTTATTTCTATATCTAAATTTATCTTCAGTACTCTCATTTTTCAATTATTTTCCAATTCTAGCATTAAAATCTCACAATTTATTAGATTAAATCAAAAGCAGTTTGCATATCTGGCATAAATCTGAATTGTCTGTTTTGATATCTTTTGTTAAATAACTAATTTTTGTCATTTTATCTTATACATCGTCAATCTCCATAAGATTGTTCTTTTATTTTTTTTATTTATAATAAATCTCATTATTTTTGTTGCCAATATTTATGTATTTATAATAAATTACATATCCAATTTTTAAATCAATTGTCTTTTTACCTTTTTCTTCTAAATTTTTCAAAATCTGATAGTTCTTCCAATTTATGCAATCTTTTTTTACTTGATAGACATCTATAGTCGTAGATACCTATATAAAAGATTTTCTTTAAATGGCAGCTTAGGTCATATAATATGTTATGAGCTTTTCATATTCAACTTATAAATAAATTTATGATAACATTAGATTCTTTCTTATGATGGTACTACTTTTTTCTTACCATCCCATTCTTTGTTTGTTTTTTTTTTGAAAAGTAGGAAATTTTAATTGTATTGAGCAATTTTCATCTTACTTTTTTATAATTCACTTACTTTGTAGTTAATATGATAATATGTTGGACTATTTTCATCATCTATCATTAAATGTTAAATGTCTAGAAAATTTATTTAAACTTTTCAAATACAAACAACTTATTAGTAATAAAACACAAATAGACATCTCACATTAGTAATTGCACAATGTTTAGAGTAATATTATTCTCTACTCTTCTTCAGGTGTTGCTGGCCTGACCAGTGATAATATTAGCATAGGAGTCGAACTTGCACTATTAGATTCTCGAATATTGAATTCTAAGGCAATGTTTTAATCAACTGAGCTAATGGCGGGAAGCTTTTAATTAATCTCGCTCTTAGAAAAAAAAAAAAATTACTTATAAAAAAAAAATTGGAGGGATTGGGAGGATTTTAATGAACTCTCATAGATAATTATATGAAATTGTACTAATTGTTGCCTTTGACAGAATAGCTCAGTTGATTAGAGAATTATCTTAAAATTCAATATTCAAGAATCTAAAGGTGTAAGATCGATTCCTATGCTAATATTGTCACTGGTCAGGCCAACAACACCTGATGAAGAATGGAGAATAATAATACTCAATATTGTGTAATTACTAACCTGTCCTGTCCATTTGTGTGTTATTACTAACAATTTCTTTGTATTTGAAAATTTTAAATAAAGTTTAAAATTTTCTAGACATTCAGCATTTAATGATAGATGGTGGAAATAGGCCAATATATCATATTTATTATATCATGTCACAATTCTTCAGGCAAATACTTTGTAGTTAATGTTTGAAAAATACATATCTATCCTTCAAACTTGTTCAAAATTTTTAAGTGATTATATAATTAATATTGTTATATTGCATTGTTTACACTATCAGTTTCTATTTATTTACAATTATAATATTTATTATATGTCAGAAAGTCCATAGTCGTTTTATGATGTCTTATTTTGATTCACCTATGCAAAACAAATTTACTGCCATGTCTGTTTGTGACACAGCAAATCCCAAAGACAAGCACATTTTGCAAAGGTTTTTTCCTCTAGGATGGGATAATGCAGCTGTTTCATTTTGATTTCTTTATATGTTGATGTTTGAAGAAATCATAACTCTAAGTCACATTGTTGCAAATTAAAATGATCTAATGATATGAAACTGATGGATTATACATTAGACTTTGTAATTATCTTCAAATGTGAAGCAAGTGCTTTTATTATTTGTCTCTAAAGCTTTATTGAAATTAATTTTAAGATTTACCTCTAGGAATATTATTACATTTGATATTTAACTGGCTTAGTTATTGATAATGTTTATTTACTATTTGTGATAACAATTATCAAATTAATTATAGAATAGTGAAAGTTTCACAATGATGCAAAATATTTTATAATCCTTGCTTAAAGTTAATTCAAATACAAAAGCTTATATCTTTTAATATTTCCATGCTTCAAAGTATAAAAAATTCTTAGCTAGGGCTATGATAATTATGCACTCACATACTTGTATATATTAAAATTGTGATATATATGTAAATAGAGCCAGTAATAAATATTTAGCAGTTATATAAATGTGGAGAAATATATATAGGGTTCAAAATAAGTAAAGTGGAATAAAGAGTAATTACATCGAACTGTATACACTAAAAATAATTAATAAGGCCAAACTATTAACTAAATTAAATAATTAAGGATGCATTGTTTTAACAGACCGGATTATCAAAAGAATTAATAGCCAAATGAATCCGTTTTGCACACACGGGTATAAAAGTATTAATACTCCAGAAAAGAAGAGGCAAGAGTGGGACTTTGAAGGTGGGAATATAAAAGGGCGGGCGAAATAAGTATCTCCTGGGTTTTTTCCTGAGTGCTGTTTCTTTTTCGGATTGTAATTTCAGATTCTCGGTGCCTGTAGGTGAATCCAGCCGACTAGAGTAAAAGCAAACTACACGGGTCTTAATATAATTTCTAAGCACCCTAAGTGGCTCTCTGAGAGTCTATAAGCTCTCTACCCAGTGAAGGTACTGTGTTTTTATTGTATTACTGTAGAGGAGATATTGAATTGTAATGCAATTGGATGTATGTTTATATATATATATATTGGATTAGTGAAGGGAATATTAACCAATTAATTATAATTGTTGTTTTTTTGTCTAATGTTAATTAGTTGGTTGTTTTTATTTTTAAAATAATTATTCAGATTTGCGGTTCGCTCAGCTGCCGCTGGGGACACAGCCAATAAGTGGCGCAGTCACACGACGTTAGGGCACAATGGTTTAGACAAATTCGATGCCAGCAATGCATCTGAATGACCGTTATATAGAACAGATCGAAAATTTCTTCACCTTGAATGCGATTGATGATAATAAGAGAAAAATAGTCAGCCTAATGTGTTTTGGCAGGAAAAGAGTAATTGAAGTTATCCATAAAAATTTTGAAGTGCTTTTGCCCGAGAAGGTCAAGTACGAGGAAGTGATCTCGCCACATAGCTAGATTAACTCTTCGAAATAGGAAACAATTTAGTGGCGAGAAAATTAATGAATACAATCTAGCTTTAAGAGAATTGGGGAAGGATTATGGCTATGGTGATTTCATTCATGAAATCTTAGTGGACCATCTACTTTGGGGCAGACTGGGACCTGTCTGACGATAGGCTCAGACAACAATTGCTAGTGGAAATGGAGCTATCTTATAAAATGTTCATCAAAAAGGGGCTAGCATATGAGTTGATATTGGAGCAAGCTCAAGCTTTTAGATAAAAATCGGATGAAAGCACAAAAATGGGAATGTTTAAAACATACAGAGGAAACTTAGCCCAAGAAAGACAAATACTAGTATCGCGAAAATAATCTGTTTCTGTTGTGGAAAAACAGGCCACATTTCAAGAGAATGCAAATGGCAGAAAGAAATGTGTTTTAAATATGGCAAAAAAGGTCATTTGTCACATGTCTGTAGATAAGATGACAAGGAAAAAATAAAAGATCATGCACCTATGTCTTGTGATAGGGGAGGGAAACTTATATCCACCCATATGATTAAAAATCTAAATGTTAAAAAGTATATACCAGTTTATGATTAAACTTAAAATTACAATAAAGAAATAGAAATGGAAATTGATAGCGGATTGGCAATTTCCATAATTTCACTGACAGATTGGAAAAAAATATTATACGATAAGAAATTGTTTTAGAGAAATTAAATATTAAAGCGAGAGACATAAATGGTAACACGCTCAAAATAATAGATTAGGTTAAAGCGCCAATTACATACAATGGCAAAAAAGGGAATCTACCCATATATATTGTTAATGGTAAAATTAGCCCCATTATATGGAGGGAATGGTTTCGCAAAATCGGGATTCAAATTAATATAAAGAAAATCTCTTTGGAACAAGAACTAGTTAATAAATATCCAGATCTTTTTAATGAAAAACTGGGATTGATCGTGTCAAAACCAGGAGAAATAAAATTATTGGCGACCGGTTGTTTGTAAACTGCGTAAAATTCTGTTCGTGCATAAGATTAAAGTTGAAGACAAGTTAAAGTCATTGGTTGATAAAGGAGGGTTGACACCCATTGAAACTTCTGATTGGGCCAAGCCTTTAGTGGTAATAACCAAGCCTAATGGGGAAATTAGATTATGCGGAGATTACTGAATAACGTAAACAAATATTTAAACAGGGGAGCTTACCGTGTCCCAAATGTAAGGGAAGTTTTGGCCGGTTTGCAAAATGCTTCCTATTTTGCGAAGCTAGACCTTAATTTCACTTTTCACCAGATTCAGGTCACTGAAAAATCAGGGGAAATCTTGGCTTTAACCACCCATATGATTCTATTTAGGTGCAAACGTTTACTTTTTGACTTATCCACAGCCCTGAAATATTCCAGGCAAGGATCAATGTTTTGCTATAGGGTTTAGAAAGGGTCACTCCACATTACGATGACATACTTATCACGGCTACATCACAGGCAATGTTGTGCAACAGACTCTTCATCGTATGCAACAAACTAAGTAAATCTGAGGTTAAATTAAACACCTGCAAGAAGGTATGGATGTCAAAAGAATTAATGTTTTTAGGCCATTTAATTTCTGACAAAGGGAAAAGACCAGCTCCGGAGAAAGTAAAAACAGTGAAAAATGCAATGACACCTATCAATATTAAACAGTTACAGGCTTTCTTAAGACTCATAAACTTTTTCGAGCCTTTCTTGGAAGGTAAAACCCATATAGCTAAGCCATTATATGAATTATTAAAAAAGGATCAGAAGTGGCATTGGTCTAGAATTCATGAAGAAGTGTTCTGTCGAACAAAAATCTTACTGTCATCTTAGAAACTATTAGTACACTATAATAACAATTTAAAAGTACGCCTAATAACCAATGCATCAGAGTGGGGAGTGTCGCATTGCTATCTCATCCATGTCACAGGGGGGAACACCCTATTGCTTATGCATCGAGAACTCGCAAAATCAGAGAAAATCATAGGCATCATAGGCAAATTGACAAGGAGGCACTGGCTATAATGTTCAGTCTTAAAAATTTCCATCAATTCCGGTTCGGAAGGAATTTCCACATAATTACGAACCATAAGCCACTACTGGGAATTTTGGGCCATGATTATTTAGCTCCCGAACATTTAAGCCCACACATGATGCGCTGGAGGAATACAATGTCAGCATATGATTACTTATTAGAATACAAAAAAGGCAAAGAGATTGCGCATGTTTATGCTTTATTAAGAATGCTGGACAAACATGAACAATCAACGATGGAAGCAGAAATTAATTATATTGATACCCTAAATTCAGAAGTATTGAATAGCAAATGCGTAGCCAATTGGACGAGCTCTGATCAGGGCTATCAGGTACTCATGGGATGGATCAGAAACAGATGTCCAGTTTCAAGGCCTCAGTACGTTGACCCAGGGTTCTGGGCAAACTAATATATTATCTATATGTAAAGGATGCATATTTATGGCCAATCCAGTCGTGATACCAATGGAAGATCGACAGAAAGTATTGCACTTAATTCACGATGGCCACGCTGGAGTTGTGCGGGCCAAAGCACTAGCTCACAGCTACATCTGGTGGCCAAAAATAACCATCGACATCAATCAAAATATCAAAAAAATGTTCATCATGTCAAACAGAAATGAATATGAGAGCTGAGGTGTATAATTCACGGTCAGCAACAACAAAGGCATGGCAAAGGGTTTACATAGATCATACGGGACCGGTCAATTGAAAACTCTTACTCGTGGTTATAGATGCATTCCCAAAATGGACAGAGTGTCTAATTGTAAAAGATTTAATGGCTACTGAAACAGTTAAGACTTTAAATGCTGTGTTTGTATGTCACAGTTTACTGGAAACCATCGTCTCTGATAACGGAACTGCAGTCCTTGCTAGGGAGATAGAAAACTATTTTTGTGATAATGGCATCAGACACTTACGTATACCACCATGCCACACAGAATCGAATGGTCTGGCAGGGAAGGCAATACAAATAATTAAAAAGGTGTTAAGAAAATCAAACAATCAAGATTTACAACAAGCAACTGATGAAATACGCAGGCTTATATATACCTGTGTCTATATATGTAATAGACAGGATATGAGCACAGACTTTCACATGACCCACCACTCTCCACACTACCTCATAACGCTGATACACCTGAACACACATATGTCGAAAAGATAAATAATCACCAATACACGTATTTCATGCTAAACCAGCAATCATCAGTGTTATGTGAAAGTCTGTGCTCATACCCTGTCTATAACAAGCAATTGGTAATGCGACGCTGTGTCAATACTCAATGCCATCAACGGTCACCGGGAAATCCCACAGAATTGTTGATGGGCAGGAAACTGCACATTAAATTAGTTTTATTGTTACCAGATCCTGTTGAAAATGACAGCAGTGTCAAAAATATAAATATGTTCGTAAACAGGGATAAAGTTCGGGTCTGGGACATATTACAAAAGAAATGGGTAGAGGGGATAATTATGAAACTTATCTAATCAAATAGTAATCGTTCAGCTTCAGGGTGGCACTATCTATAGGAGGCAGAAACCATGTCTGTCAGCGAGCTGTAGAAGTACAAACGTTAACTGACATTCCAAGCGAGCTATTGCTGGATGAGCAGCAAACCACAGAAATAAAACGACAGTGACCAATGGAGACAGGCACTACTGACGAATAGTGTAAGTAATACAGCATCGAGCTCAAAGCCAGATGAAACGCAAAATAATAAAGCCAGACCAAAACGGCAAATCTGGAGGCCATACAAACTAAAAGACTACATATAGTGCCATTGCCCAAGAATCTTTTCTGGAGTAAGAGGGGGTGTGTTATATATATATGTAAATCGAGTCAGTAAGGCACACACATTAAGTAATAAATATTTAGCAGTTATATAAATGGGGGGAAATGTATATAGTGTTCAAAATAAGTAAAATGGAATAAAAGAGTAATTAATCAAATTGTATACATGACAAATAAGTAATAATGCCAAACTATTAACTAAATTACATAATTAAGGGTGTGTTGTTTTAACAGACCGGATTATCAAAAGAATTAATAGCCAAATGAATCCGTTTTGCACACACAGGAAAAGGGTATTAATACTCCAGATAAGAATAGATGAGAATGGGACTTCGAACATGGGAATATAAAAGGGCAGGCGAAATAACTATCAACATCTTTTTCCACAATTTTTTCCTGAGTGCTAGTTTTTTTTCAGTCTGTGATCCTAGGTTCTTAGTGCCTGTAGGTGAATTCAGCTGACTAGAGTAAAAGCAGACCACACGGATCTTAATATAATTTTTAAGCTCCCTAAGTGACTCTGAGGGTCCATAAGCTCGCTACCCTGTGAAGGTACTGTGTTTTTATTGTACTTCTGTAGACTGAGGGGTGATTGAATTGTAATGCAGTTGGATGTATGGTTTTATATTTATATATATATTGATTTGGTGAAGGGAATATTAACCCAATTACTCATAATTGTTTTTTTGTAATTTACTATGTTTATCAATAAAGGATCAAATGTTAATTAATTGGTTGTTTTTATTTTTAAAATAATTATTCAGATTTGCAGTTTGCTCAGCTGCAGCTGGAGACACAGCAAAAATATATAAATAGTATTAGAAAGGCTACATTTTATAAATGGACAAAATCATTAACAATATAATTTACAGAAATAATTTCAAGGGAATCCTTTTCTTTGGATGAGCCAAGTCCTTAGACATTATTAACTATAAATCAGAATTTTATTTTACATAAAACTGATTTTATTTCAAAATTAGATTTAATACATGCTGTTGGAGTTATTTTTTAATATATATATATAATTGAATTATTTATTATTTTTATCTGAATTTATTGATGTCTTACATTTTCAGTCTTACATATAAAATAAAGCTGCTTTACATAAAATACAATTCGAATTAATTCCCATTTATGATTAATGGTGTTTAAGGATTGCCTTTTTTTTTTTTGTTGTTGAAACTGGTCTTGTAAGCCTTTTATTGTGATAGTTTGTAGTGACTTTAATAGAGATTGCTTCAGAGACCAGATTCCTATTAGGAACTAAATTAATAAAACTAAATTTTTTATTTGCTAATAGAGTTATTGATTAAATTCAAAACATTAACTTCATCTTGGTTTTGAGATTTACAGTATTCTGATGATTTTGCTATTTTTGATTTGTGAAAGGATAATATGCAGAATCTTCTTAATACTTTGAATGAAATCCTACAATGTCTTTGTTTAAAAAAGTCAGTTGCTTTATCATTATTGATGGGGAAAAAATTAGCAACCTTTATCTTGGGTGGTTAATTAGCTTAAGAATATAGATCAATTTAAAATATTGTGCCTTAATAGTTTTTTAGATAGAAATTCAAACATGATAAACACAAACAACGTGCTTCTAATGGATTTAACAAGTTAAAATATTTGGTATTTTGTCATAGTGATATAATTACTTTAATTAAATTAGTTTTATATAAGATAGTCGTTTTTTTTTTTTCCAGATTTAATATATAGAAGTGAAATATGTTGATCTCTTTTTCCTGACAATGTAATATGAAGATGCTAAAAAAGTTTATTTTATGGAGACTTCATATAAAAGCGATTTATCTGCTGAAGAAGAAGCTATAAGTATCAATCAAAAAAATCAAATCAATTTAGGCCTAGTTCTTTTGAGGTTTTCCCTCATATTCATGGCCAAAATAAGTTATAAACATTGCTGTAATGTTATAAAATAATAAAATATGCGAATGCAAATTAATTTGTCCATTTTTTCGAAATAGAAAAACATGTATCGTGTCTATTTATGGCATTGTTATCACTGACAATAAAATACGCCTCCTTGATTTTTCTTTTGCAATTATTGGCTTCGGAACATACTATCTTGGGGTTGCAGGGTTCAAACACATGGCCAACCTGTTTCTCATGTTCAAAAAATATTGAGAAGTTATCATTATTCTTTTTTGCTCTTCTATACATATACATGTGTTAAGATTATAAAACTATTGGACATATTCTTCAACTTGATGAAGGTAATATTTAATTTATTGTAAAACACATCTTTCTTACACTGAGTGCATGATACTTATGAGAAAGGCAGATCCTGTTTATTTAAATTATTTTAGTTATTGTATTGATTGTTTTTATTGGGAAGATATGGCTGATAATAAAATGCAATGGAGATTAGAATTATGTAAGAGATCGAAGAATAAAAAAGAAAGGTTTGCTGTAGAAAAAAATAAAAACACTATCAAAAAATCTCAAATGGTCATATTAACACATATTTGTGGATCACAGATGAATTTGATAATCATTGCAAATCTCTCTTATACTTTTTTTGCCTTTTTTGTTTTTTATGGAGTTCGAATGAATATTCTCATCTGTGAGGGCGGTTTATGACATATATAACATAATATAAATATAGTATTGATGATCTGTCATTTTTATCATAATTAAAAATACAAATTTCTTCATCTTATTTTAATAATAAATAATTAAATAATTTTATTGCTCTAGAGTTCATAAGAAGTTTGAGCACTGGAAGTGATAGAACTAAATTCCATTCAACCACTAAACTAGATACATAATGATTTGTGGTTATATTGTATTGATATTTTTTTTTGTTCTTTAAATTTGTAAATAAAATTTCAAAGAGCTTAGGAACTGTTTTCTATTTCTGTGTGAATTTAATTAAAGAAAAAAATATTTGAGTTTAGATTTTTTAGAATTTGCTAAAATATTATATTTGTTAAGTTATTTAATAATTACTTTTTATCTTTTTTTAAAGTACATTTGCCTATCTAAGCAACTGTTAGCTTTACCCTTTCAGACTATTTGACTTGTAATTTGAATGCTAAAGTTGTAAAATTATATTTTACGACATGTATAATTTTATTGTGTTTTATCTTTGGTTTTTGTTTTTGTCTATATCTTTATAGCATAGAATCTTATGAGATAAAAAAGAAATAGTAGGAGTTTTAACCTTTTTGTAATATTCAGATTTTTTTTTTTCTAAAATGTCAAAATTATATTTAAAGATAAATATTTAATGTTTATATTAATTTCAACTACCAATATTTTTAGTCTAATACAACAGTTTTATTTTTTTGGTTGTTTATGTACTGCATATAAAGGCATATTGTTAATAAACAATTATATTGTACATGAGTTAAATTGAATAAATGATGTTTTTTTCTTTAGTTCTACATAAAGTTAAAACTCCTCATCAAGCTTCATCTGCAAATAAAAACAGGTAATTTTGAATAATTAAATTATGTGTAGTCATATATATAGTAATGATGTATGTATGTGCAAAATATGAAATTTAGTTTTCATGGTCTTTGTTTATCAATGCTATCTTGCATTTAAAAAATAATAACTAATTAGAACAAAATTATTCAATTATTTTAGTAATGGTAAAAGAAAAGTTAAAAAAATCTTATTGCTGGCTAAACTTTTTCATCTAAACTATATATTTTTTATATTGAAACTAACCAGAAATGTATATCAATGTATTAATTTATTTAAACAAAATTCAGATATTTTAAAATATGTAAGACAAGTCAGTCTCCTTATAGGAATTTAAAGATTTTAACAGTAAAAATGGTTTTATGAATACCATTTTATGTTCTTAATTATATAAATTAAATCATTTATGGAAGTGTATATATATATATTATTAGAAAAGGAACAATAGAATTTAATATAATTTTCTATATCACAATTCATAAAAACAGAATGAATTTCACCTGTAATTCAAAGTTAAACATTATTTGTTTTTTGAAATATAAATAATAAAACTAGGAAGAGAAGTTCAGTTTCTTACCAAAAATGGATAAAATCAAAGAAGTTCTACAGAGAAAAAAGTATGTATCATGTCTTGAATTAAATAGCAAAACTGTTAATTTACACCAAAGAAAAAATATGTTATTTATTGATTTTTCTTAATTAAAATTTGTATTTATAAATTTGATATTTTGGGGAGTGGGAGTGGGGTGTATTTTCAATTCCAATAATATAATGTAAATGCGTGCTAATTTTTATTAAGATTAAAAAGGATTTTATGTTCCAAAATTTCATTAATATATTGTTAATTTGTGAGTTTATTTCTCTTTTTATCTCAAAAAATAAATAAATAAAAAGGTAATGTGCTGTATTTGAAGATACTTCATAATACTACATTTGAGAACATGAAATGAAATGAATAAATGAATACTCAGAATTAAAAAAATAATTGTATTTGGAGATATTCCAGGATAATAACATTGCATGTAAATATATGATGTGAAATGAAATGGATGAATGAATACTCAGAATTAAAAGTAATTGTAAAATAAAAATGGAATTAATAATGAGTATTCAGTAATAAATATTAATATAAAGTAGAATGGATGATTAAATATCTGATGTTGAATATAAGATGAATAATTTAAGTCAAAGAAATGGGATGAAGTTTAATTAAATAGGTTTAAGTAAAATAGCCTATTGCAGGACCAAAATCTCTTCAAAGCTTTTGTTAGAAAAACCATGAAAGAGAAAGCATCACAATCAGGTTCATTAGTAACTAAGTGATGGAGATTTAAATGGTTTTTTCATTTTTTTTTGACTAAGAATTACTAGATAACCATTTTTTGATTATCATTAGATAGTTAGCTGGGTTGTCAATGAAATGGATTTTTGAAGGAAAAGTCCTAAGTCTGTTGAAAAAAATTTCTGTGTACTTTTCTTGGAATTCAACTCAAATCTCTATGAGACCTTTATTGAAGTGTAAGTATTCTATACCAAATATTACTTAAATAGATAAATTGATAAAGTTTATTGATTGTGTTTTTAGAGTTGTTTAATATCATTGTTATCCACTATAGAAAAAAATATTTTAAATTAATGTTTTTTGTAGACACAAATTGTTGAACAGATCATTAATATGCTGTGAGATTAAAATGATATTTGCACCAAAAAAAAAAAAAAGTTTTATTATTCATGTTAAATTTCAATTGCTCTTATTAAATACTAAAATTGGCAATTTGGATTTTCAAACTTGGAATGTTACTGATGCATGATAATTTTTTTAAGATGTGATATATGGACACAAATAAGAATATTTTAATTGGTGCTATAACAAAGATTGTATTATTAGTGACTTGATTAAAAGAAAACATTTTTTGTTTGCCAGAATAATTAAATGAATGTGGAGTTTTTCAAGTAGTATAGAAATTTAATAGCGCAATTACAATGACTGATTTAAGAATGATTGGTTCATTAAAACCGCAAAAGAGATACAGCTATTTGCATACCATGGCCTCTAGATCTTTTCTCGATTTTTTTACGTATTGAAATAACATATAATGTTATAAAATCATTAGCTGTCACTTTTTTATATGACGATATCTTTTGAAAACTGAATATAGCTGCTTTTAATGATATATCTATCCTATCAACTCATTTAGATTTGGACAGTTTTAATGGTCACTTAAGAAGCTTTAAAACTTTACTGAAATATTTTTAGGAATACGTTTATCTTATTAATAATTTTATTATTTTAATTTATAAAAAAAATAAAGGAAATAGAAAAGTTTGCAGTAATTATTTTCTAGTATCATTATAGTAGTTATCAAAAACTCAATACAATTTGAGGAAATGAAAAAGCTTTATAGATCTGTAAATGAAAAAATATTAGGAGCAGATCAATTTATATATTGCTTTTATAGGTTTGTTTAAAATTCAATTAATCAAAAAACAATTTTGACAACGTTTGAAATTAGCTGATGATAGAATTATAAGAATTTTTATTGTTGTTGGAAAATTTGAAATAAAAATGGTGTTAAACAAAATATGTAATGTGCAAGTTTATTTTATGTCAGTGGTATGAAAGAGCCATGAATATGTGATATAGGTTTAATAACTAATTTTTTAATTTGAATCACTTAAAAGCAAAAACAAGATCTTTATTTTTTTTGGCTTCTAGATTCACAGTATGCTGATGATTAAGTTATTTGTGGCAATTTAGAAGATAATTGCAGAATGTTTTTAATATAATGCAATCCATAAAATATTTTGATTTAATGTTTAGTGTTCAATGCATTAAAGTCTTTATCAGCCAGTGATGTGGGGAAATATTTACCAACTATTTTGACGGATATTATTCCAAAAATATAAATCAATTTAAATGTCTTACTAGCTTTTTAAATAGATAGCTCGATTTGAATAGTGAAGTGCAACACAGACTCCAATGTGCTGTATCTACTGCAATCTTTGCAGTTAAATTAGTTGTTTATAAAGCTGTTATTTTACCATTATTGTGTAGAAATGAGTCATGACTTTTTATTAATGTAACATGGACATTTTTTATTCAAAAATGCCTTTTAATATTCTGGAAATACTATGACCAGATCATAAGCTTTCTGAATGCAATGATATTGAATTTTCTAATGCAAAGGCACAATTTTAAAAGACAGATGTGAAGCAAATGATTAGTAATACATACCTAAAAATATATGGTAAATTTGAGCACTTTTTAAAAAATAGAAAGTGATAATTCCTTTTATATTGCAAGAATTATCTCATAGTCTATCTAAAGAGATAAGATATTGGTTACTTTCATTGAGAGAATATGACTGAAGATAGAATATAATAGATAGTTACAATTGGACATTGTGTTGAAATCTTTCAGCAAGAAAAGTTTGTTGCAAAAAAAGTTAAGGCAATGTATTAAAATATCAAATTAAAAGACAACTATATGATATAATCATATCTGTAGTTAGTTGTTGAAAATCTCACCTTTAATTTTTTGTGTTTTTTTTTTTGTCTCTCTCTCTTTTTTTTTTTTACTTTAGTTAAAATGGTCATTATATTTTCAGTAATATTTTAATTATAGTAATTGTTCTTATGTTGCTTGGCGTGAATAGGTTTTGAATTATGTTAAATTCGATTTTATCATAGTAGTATATATTAAAATTGAGATTAGCTTGGAATTTTTTTCCAAAACAACAAATTCCTCTAGAATTTCTTGATGTTTATATTGATCTCACAAGGAGAACTACAATTAGAAAGGAAAATTTGCCGCAGAAGTTAAGACAGCATTGCAAGCTATCAAATAATTAACTAAAGGACCAACATGCTATATATATGGACATATTTGTGTTTCATAAATTGTTTGGTATGGTTATGATGAAATTCTTTTCTAGTATATTATTATTATTTATCTTCTCAGCTTTATGTTGTTTTTTTCCTTTTGGAATTGGAATGACCATACTCATTTGCTATTGAATGTGACTGATGCAGTTAATGTGGAATATGTATTCTAAAAACTTCAATTTTTGCAATGATAAATAAATTATAAATAATAATGTAGCTTAAACCAGTAAATAGTATAAGTTGTAAATAAATATATATTTTGTAGATATATATACATAGTATGTGATTGTTTTTGAAGTATTTATAACAGATTGATAATGTAAATTATGTGGTTCTTCTCTTTTGACAAAAATATTCTGTCATGCAATTCAGTACAAAAATTATATCAGATTTGAATCAATTGTAGGTTTCAAAAGCATTGTGTTATGAATCACAAATGGGTAGATGGCAATATTTCATTATTAAGATTAGTCTCATGGATAAGTTTTTATAGATGCTATTAACCTGTCCACCTGATAAAATCCTTCCTGCGAAGATTGGAATAACTGAACTACACTTAGTATATAAAGTTAAAGACAAATTATGGGTCTAACAATCATATAACTTTTTTTTTTCACCAGTAATAAATATTGCATTAAATCTTCTCACAAAGTTCTAGTGCAAAACTCAGTAGAAAAATTAATGCTTGGTTCTCAAAACCACGAATCTTTTCAGTAGTTATGCTATTGATTTTTTTTATGTTACTTTTTTTTGTTTTTGATGATAGTTTCAGGATATATTAGTAGAATTTATATATATATAACAACTATTTTTTTTTTTTATCATAAATTTGCTGAGTTCTGCCATGAATCATGCTTGCAGGAAACATTATTCAAAATGGACTGATAGATCTTTTTCAAAGATAATCTGATTAGATGTTAAAGAATGCTGAGTTTTTTGAGGAAATTAAATCTATTAATATAATTATTGGAAGTTAATGGGAAAAATTGGTACTATTAAAATATTAATGACTTATTATGTTACAGTATGGGTAAACTTTTAGGCATACCTTACATTTTTTCACAAGACAATATGTATTATGATTACACTATTAAGTAATTTGTCTACAACACATTACTATAGAGCTATGAGGATTCACTGGACAACAGGTAGGAGGCAAACCATATTTCATACTAGTTTTTTGATTTTTAACAATAAGGAGCTCTAGATTTTACCAATCAGTCTTTCAATCATCTATTTTTTTTTTTATCTAATGATTTGAAAGTTTCAAACAATGCTTGAGCTCAAGTCTATTTGCTAGTCCATCTATTGTATAGGTTGAGTGCTAGATCAGCAACAGTATAATTTAATGACCAATTATTTTTCAATTATAGGCACTTTTAAGCTTTCGCTAGAAGGCTTTTATATTCCAATATAAAGGTGGTACTTGCACTTTTATTGCTTGCATTCATAGCAATAATCCATTTGAGATCATGCACTCTTGAATCATCTATACAAGCATGAGTAATCAATAGACACCAATTAGATTTATAGGCATATCCAATCCTATGCTTCTTACTGATACCAGAAATTAGTCTAGAATTCTAATCAATATGATTACTTGGTATCCATTAGTTTTACTTATATAGGTAGCTCTAAATTGACATAGAGTGGATTTTTGTTGTTAGTACAGGTACTAAATATAAGCTGAAAGAGTGGATGTTTTATTTGAATAGATATTATTTTGCAAAAAGTTCTGTAATCCCAGATAATTAGAAAAACAAATTGTTATATATTCAAACCACAATGAAAATAAAACATTATTAGCTTCAATAGTATAATAAAAAATAATTGTTGATTAATATTTGCAATTCAATGTTTTTCATTGATGAGTGTCAAAATCACTTGGCACTAATATCTACTATCAATTTATTACTCTTAATAACTGATGTAGAGTGGAATATGAATATGTTGAATGTAACTTGGAGAGTATGGCGATTCTCTATTTTGATATATAGATCTGCTAATTACTTCATTAAAATTAGGAAAGGTTCTTATTTTTTAGACCATACAAGCCGTGTGATGGCGCTTTACATTTTTTAATCACTAACTAAAATTATTTTCAAAGTAGTATATTAGATAATTGTGATTAAAATCATGTTGTGATCAGATGTGATATGAAAATTGCATGAAAACCTATAATGGTTGTTTAAAATATGTGTAACTATTTGTTATATAATATTCAAGAAAACACATTTTATACAAATTCAGTTAATGCACATCATAAAACTGATATAGAGAAATAATAGTATGTGATATTTTGTTATGATGATAAGTGGTTATATGTTTTTCTTCAGAAAAGCAACAAACTTTCTTGGATTATTTTCAATTAAGTAGTCACAATTGTCTATCATCCCAAACAACGTTAACAAGAAAACCTGTACCACTATGGACAAGTCATAGGCATTTGATAAACATAATTATGACTTTCTGCAGAGTTTATTGCCATTTTTGCAGATCTATTATTCTTCTAATTTAATAATGTTTTAGATCATTAGAAATTATTCCAAAACCACTGGAAGTTCTAATTTAACTGTTAATTTTTATTTCATCAACAAAATTTTCACCATGCATCCATAAGTTATCATTATTTTTTGTCAAATATTCTGCAGCAATTTTTGCTATTGTGATTTTTTTCAGTGTTTCCAAGATCACATTCACTGAATTTTATGCAACCATTATGAATTTTTTCTTCCTTTTTGATTAATGCTTATGATTTTATGTATAAACAAATTGGTTGTATGTATGGACTTAGAATCACATTTTATTTAAAATGTTTAGCTGTTAATAGAGTTATTGATTGCAAAGATCTAAATATTATTTTTTTGATTATGTTGCACCATCACTTAACTCTGCTGTGTTTATCTGATTAATATGAAGCACTATTTATCAAACAATCCTTTATGCTCTTATATTTTTCTGACTAATAACTGACTATCATCTTTGATGATTTGTATATGCATCAGGTTACTGTACTAATTTGCATGCCACCACATTGCTTTCTTTCATTTGAGGCAATTGCTACGTCAAGCAATATATTAATCATAAAGTGTAATAGTTAATAAATCATTTTTTAAATAAAATAATAATTAACAATTTAATGATTAAATATGATCTTGTTCTCATCAAATATAAGCATTAAAATTTTTTATCATTAAATTAAGTAAATTTTTTTTATTAACTAGAACTCATTTACAAATTCTTAGTTTTACCTCATCTTTTTTTTAATAATAAAAAAAAATTACTTCTTCACTATTTGTCTGAAGATTTGTGATGATCATATATTATTAGATGTGATATGTTGGACTATTTCCATCATACATTCAACATTCACTTGTAGATGATGGAAATAGTCCAACATATCACATTTACTTCTTCCCTACTATCGATTAAGTGCCATCACTTGGAATCAGGAGTTCATTTCTATTATCCAGTTTATGAATTGGTTGTTTTTACTTTGTGGTTGATTTGAGTTTGATGCCATTCTTATCATATTGGGAGCAATTCCTCTTGCTTCATTATTTTTTCTAGATTGAATGTATATTTGCAAGTTTAATCTAATATCCGCTTTGCTCCTGATTTGAATCCATAATTATGTTCTTAGTCAGTTACCTTAATCACTAGATTATTTGATTAATTTTATTATTGGTGCTAAGTACTAAAGTATATTTGATTATGATTCCATACTCTGCCATTCTACATATTAATGTAAAATAATACTTATACAGAGTTTAAATATAAAATTTTAATAATATAATTGTACCGAAATATGAAATAAAAACGTCAAAAGTATACTTGGTACAATTATATTATTAAAATTTTATATTTAAATTCTGTATAAGTATTATTTTACATTAAAGTATATTTGTAATATAGAAATTTACTTTTGATGAAACATAATATCTCTGTTTTTCTCCTTAATTTTAATAAAGTTCTACCAATTAAAATAATATATATATATTTTATATAATTATTATTTTTGATGAATTACTTATAAGGATAATGGAATACTTACCAATTGATTTTTTACTATTACTATATAATAAATTGAAAGTATGCTAGCCTTTCTCACATGCGCAATTATAACAGAGAAAGCCAATCAGATTTTAAACAGATATCTAATAAATAATCAAGCTTAGACACGAGACAGAGATTTTGATAGAAAAGGTTGATACCAACCTTTTCTAAACTTAACTTTTATATATATATAAGCCAGTCTTAAGCATCTTAGCTTGAAAGCTTTAAATATATAAACAAATACAATTATCATTCATTGTGTTATAAATATAATATATTATGGCACGAAATCTCAGATTTACTATACCGCAATTTTCATAGCAGCAACGTTTGTAAACAATATTTATCTAAATCGCATGTTGAAAATTGATAATAAATTGAAAGTATGCTATTTTATTTTATTGTATTTGTTTATATATTTAAAGCTTTCAAGCTAAGATGCTTAAGACTGGCTTATATATATATATAAAAGTTAAGTTTAGAAAAGGTTGGTATCAACCTTTTCTATCAAAATCTCTGTCTCGTGTCTAAGCTTGATTATTTATTAGATATCTGTTTAAAATCTGATTGGCTTTTTCTGTTATAATTGCGCATGTGAGAAAGGCTAGCATACTTTCAATTTATTATCAATTTTCAACATGCGATTTAGATAAATATTGTTTATTACTATATAACCAAATGATTTTTTTTTAATCGTAAAAGCTTTAACAAATTGTAAATCTTTAAATGCAACTAATTGATGATCTTTCTCTGTTACTGTTATAAACTCTGCATTTCTAATATTAACTAATTTCAAATTCTATTTATAGCCTCTGCAATTCAGTGTAAATTTAATTATCTTTAGATCTTTTTTTTTTGTCTTTGAATATTACATTCTATATTTAATTTATTATTAAAGAGATTTTGAAGACTAAAAAATGATGTTGAAAGTTTGGAAGAAATCTGTCACATGATTAGGGTGAGCCCACCTTTTTTCAGTATATATATATATAGGTGCTTGTATTATAGATAAAGATGACATTTAATTTTTTTTTAATTATAAGTACTAGATGTTGATAGCATTTAGTTAACACAAAAATATGAATGCAGTAAATAATATATAAGTATATGGAGGTTAGGAAATAACTAAGTACATATGATTACTGTAAACAAAGTAACATATCAGAAAGTAAATGTTAATTGGTATAATTAATATGCCTGCATTTATATATAATTTAAAAGCAAGTAACTGTTAGTGCGAGATGCCATTAACATTATATTTTAATAGTATTATATTTTAATAGTATTATACAATCATTTGCTTTTGATATGGCAATATTTGGATAGATACTTACTTTAATACTCCAATTTATCAATTGGTATAGAATTTATTTTTTAGATTTAAAACAGGAGTTGGCAAACTATGGCTCAAAAACCACATGCAATTCTTTGATCCCAATTTTGTAGTTCTTTTTATTATGATATATAAACACATTTTTTATTTTTACTGATAATTTTTAAATCAAAATTGTATGACTATAGGAGAGGAATAATACTCTTTAAAACATTGTTTTTTTGTATTCAGCCTTATTATAGAATAATTATTGTATGCGATGAATGTTTAAATATTAGAAATTTGTGAATAAATCAAACTGATAAAGCAATTTTTTGTTTTTATTTGTTTATTTTTAAGAGAATTTTTTTTTCATTAAGATGTATATAGATTCTATTTTGTTCTATTACTAAAATAAATGTTCAAATATATCCACAGCCATTCATAATTTATATTTTTCATGAATCTATTTTTCACCTTTTTTCATGCAATTCTTTTATTGGGGGGGGGGGGGTATTTAAACAAAATGGGTCTTTATGTTAAAAAGTTTGCCAAACATTAGTCTAGAATATTTTTCAGAAACTTGTTGTATGCAAAAGTGCATAAACAAATAGATCTTTGGGATTCTATATTTTTTTTTGAATGATGTTAATTTAAAGAGAAAGATCAAAAATATATGCCCTGGCCATACCATTTTATAACTAAACTTATATAAGTAAAGAAAATTAATAGGTGTGTACTTTTATTATGCAGATTAAAAGGTAATGGGAAACTATGGACAGATTTATAAATTGAAGTTTTATTATTTGGAATTCAAATACATGAATTATCTGTGACTTTTCTCTCTAATTTTTTTCCTCCATGAGGATCTTCATTGCAAATTTAAATGCTGTTTATTCTATTTATAGGTATGAAGAAAAAATAATGAATTTTTTATTTATTTCATTGTCTTTTTTTTAGCATAGCTGTCATACCGTAATCTATTCAGTAATTAAATCTCCAATATCTTCTTTAACATCATTAATAATTAAGATTTGCAAAAGTTTTTCCTTTTGTATTAAAATCACCAGCTTTCTAATATTGTTTAGTTCTAAGGTGAAATTTTGTCTTTAATGTGATATCGAGAAAACATTTGTCAATAAATTTAGGAAAATTAAAAATAGAAACATTCTGATGCATCTGCAGATATTAATATACTACTTGGAGTTTGGTCTCATTACCATTGAAAATGTTTTCATTGTATATTTTTATTTATTTACTATCAAAATTTTACAATTTTTTTAGTTGATTAATATTACTTCTCATGTATTATTATTTTTAATGTTTTTTAAAATTTTTTTGTGCCATCTCAAATCATTCATCTAACTATAATGTTTCAATTTTGAACGATAAAGAAGATTATCAAATACTGTAATTTAAAATAAAATCCGGGCAATTTAGTCAGTATAGTGACACTCAATGGATAAGTACATATTAATCTTAAAAACCTTCTTTTAATAAACGATAGCCGGATACCCATTTACTGACCAGTACTGGATTCTAGCTAGATGGGCATTGATAGCTGATTATTTGAGGGAAAAAAACAACAACTTAAATTTACTACATAAAAATACCCAAGATTTATTCATTTTTTTCACATTCATATATAAGAACAAGGATTTATCTTTTGTAATCATCTTGCAGTTGTATTTTTTTTATTGTAAAAATTTCTGTAGCACTGCAATTAAATATGGTCAAATTTTTTTCCATTCTGAATAATTTATTTATTTATTGTTGTTTATATATCTTAATAAAAGTGGTCAAGAGTATATAATTATTTTGTATCAGTTTGTTTCTATTATTCATTTTAAGAATTAGCTGTTTCTTTGATTAATTGTAGTCAGTGACTGATGTAGTTTGATGTCATTTCTACCATATTGGAAACAATTCCTTTTGATTTACTATTTGCTTTAAGAGATAAGATATAAATATATTTAAAGGTTTATAACAAAATATTTTGCAGGTATTGTGGATTGTCAAAAGATTAAAAATTACTGTGGAAGTTGTTGATTATTATAAATCTTTGTTTTTATTATTTTGGTTTAATAAAATAATTTTAAAATATGAATACTCTATACAATATTTAATTATATATATATATTTTTAGTGCTTTCCGTCAATATTCAGATGATGTCTTTATTAATGATTGTGAATCATCAAGTTCTGAAGATGAAGGTTTTTATTTGAGATATAATTTTCCTGCAAGTGAAAGTAAAATATCTTATAAGAGTCCATCACAATTTTCAGACAGAGTTTTTAGCTCAAGTGCCACACCTCGGAAAGGATCCCATTTTGTTGTGCAGCAAAGAGATGGTATTTTAAATGGTTTGGATTCACACTTTTCTTTAACACCTACTAAAAAGAAGAAAGACATTGCTTTTAATTCCAGTATAATAGACATTGATTCTGAAGATTATGTATTTGTGACACCTGCATCAAAGAAAAAATTACATAAAAGTAAGTTTACTATACCGGATATAAAAAAAAAACATATTAAACAGCTAAATGAAAAAATATCAGTGATAAACATGTTTACATGGTTAAAAAAGAGCAATCAAAAGAACAATTGTAAATTATATTGAAAAATTAAATCAGAATATACATTTAAAATATGACTAATATCTTTTAAGAGGAAATTTGATTTAAATAATTTGTGCACCATCAATTAAATGACATTCAACAAAATATTTATTTCCAGTAAAATATTGTGACTAAAATATTTTTGGTTATGATTTTAAAATTAACTTGCAATTTTTTTTTTTTTTTTAACTGAAGATATTTCAGAAATTGTATTAAAATTAAATAGTTTCAATTTTAAATCCTGCAATTTTTATAGCTCAGCTGAGGATTAAATTTTTTTGTAAAATTTAGAAATAATAACTAAATGATAAAATACAATTGATATATATATATATATAAGAAATGGTCAAAATTGCTCTATGTAAAAACCATGTATAATAAACTTCAATTATATGAAAACTCTAAAATGTGAACAGATTAAGATTTAAATTTATAAATATTCTTATTTCTATAAACATTAAGCTTATATTTTAATCCAATGGTCATTGTTTTATTATGTGTCAAAAGACAAGTCCCACACAACAAGGATTTACATTTTCTAAGCTTTTTTGTCTTTTGCTCTATTATTCAAATATCCTTAGCTATTTTTTTGTTTAAGATCAATTATGGGACTCTTCTTTTTCTCATACTTTCTACAATCCCTTCCGATACAACTTTACAATTTCTCTATCTCTTTGAATATTTTCTTTCAGTTCCTCTTTTTTTTAGTATTTTTTTTTTAAAACAATACACCTAAATTTTTGATTCTGATCTTTTCTCTATTCAACTAACTATTCTAATTTCCCCAAATTCTCATCTCTAAAGTTTTCCATCATTTTCTCATACTTTTGCTTATTGTTCATATTTTTGTTCCATATAAACAAATCTCTTTCTTTGCTCTTTTTTATTCACCCATAGAATCTAACCTATCTTACTAAAAACCTCTTAAGCTATTGCAATTCTTATTGTAATTGCTTTATTGTAATTTCCAACCTTAGTTATCCAAGTTCCCAAATAGTTTGGAATTTTACTGACTAATGTTTTAATATTTACCTAAGACTATATTTTGAAGGAATCAATATATTGTGTAAATGATTAAAAAAGAAGTAGAAATCCATTAAGTGTGTTATGATCGTTGATATTATATGGCTTACATGTTTTCTCAAAACTATCAAAACTATTGATTATTAAGAAAAGTTATAATATGTAAACATTCATAAATGAATTTAATTTCTGTATTGATAAGAGATTCTAAAAATGTACTCAATCATATTTATAATGATTTTAAGTTTCATATTTATATTTCATTCTATATTTTTGTAAAATATAAATATTATTTGATATACTATTTAGGTTTCTAATAGAGATTATCTGTATTATCAACATATCATCTTTCATATTAAGTGAGAAAAAAATGCTTTACCTCATGGACAATATTGATTTAAAAATAATCTGAATATTGATATTTAACTGAAAATCTTTGCATATTTTTAGGAATGATCTTGCATTGTTATGATGTGCAAAAATTTATGATCCACCATTCCAAAACCATTCTGGCAGATTATAGAAGATTGATGTGTCTGTCTTAGAAATGCTGATGCGATTTTATTTATCTATAATTGTATGGTTTACTATTGTACATCACGGAAGTGTAAAATATCTGTATAACTTTAATAACTAAATTAATAATGATGAGAATTAATATCATAGAGTTAGAATCTGTGAAGGAAATACCTATCGGAATGGCTAGAAATTCTATGAGTACTTTTGAAAGTATGGAAGAAGGAATTTTCCAGATGATAATTGCCAAGCAGAAGATTTAAGAGAAATAATTGATAGTTATGAAGAATTTTATATACCAAAGCAGAACATTTATTTCTATTGAATGGTATTAATTCCAGGGGATATTTTCTGGATTTATTTTAACAATGGATCAATATAGATTGAAAATAAAAATGACCCTTTTTCAAGCTCTTTAGTAATTTGGAATATTTGAGATATTTTTTTAAAGTTTTTTTGTTGATGCAAAACTGTTTTTTATAAAGTTAATTAATGTGCATGTTAGACTATGTTCATCATCTACAAATTTAAGAATTAGTTGAGAAAATGTTTGAAGATTTATATCATCAAATCAGATTGGAAATCCAATTAAATAGCAATCAGGTCTGATAATTTTAAATTATTTTGTTTATTGAATGATTATGTGTGATATAAATGTGGCATGCTGCATCCATCAGCCTGATAAAGAGAAATGCATAGGGCAAAAGTTTATTGTCTAGAGTCAGTGAAACTATCAAAAAATTATGCATGTAAATATTTTTTAATGATATATATTCAGAGAGATATAAGTGTTGTTTATAATTTTTTGCTTTTTTATTATTAATTAAAAAAGATCTTAATTTAAATTTCTGCATGTTGAAATATTGTTTTGGAAGGTTGTTATACATATTTGCCAAATACGGCATTAGTAATATGGTTGGGATAATAATCTGAGTTTGAAGTAATTTCTTTTTGGTTGGTTGCTATTTACAGGGAAGGAGAGAAAAAAAGTTGTAATATCATTAAATGGAGAAAGAACAAAGAGAAGAGAGAGAGAAAACTTATCAGAAACACTACTTTGATTACTTGCAATTAATTCTCATATCTTATTAGTATTCCATTATCTGATATTTGTAAACTCTGTTGGCAACCTGCATTCAACACCTGACATATGCACACATACATATAATTATTGTAAGCATAGCAATAGCAAGAACAACAAAAAAATGTACCTTTTCATAATTTATGTTATAGAAACAAAAGAGAAAACATGTAATAGAATTTGATTTTGCTTATATTTTATCTAGTTTTTAGTACTAAGTAAATAAAAGCTATTTTAATAGTTTTTCTGACTTTGAAATAAGTAACAATGTTATTATTAATAATATACAGTACTGTAGCAACTTAGTTTTACATTAAATATTCAAATTGCTTTTAATTATTATCATTATAGATTTTTATTCAAACAGAAATTATGTAATTTTTAATTGTTTTTTTTTTTTTTTTAAGGACCATTAACAGAAATTAAAAAGTCTGTATCTACTCAGGAAACTTGTAATGATTTTATGTCTTCATTATCCCCTCATACTGCTTTGGAAAATTGTCATTCTGATGCACTTCCATATCGAAAAGACTTCAAAAAAATGAAAAATCTTCTAGTTGCCCATCTTTTTAAAATATATAATGAGAAAATATTTAATAATAAGGTGAAAATAATATTTTTTAGGTGTGTATGTTATATATATTTAAAATATTAATTATTCTTAAACAAATTAATAATAAATAAAATTTATTTTAAACATTAAAACAGTTTTATTCCTTATAGGAACTTTATCAAGATGTTTCCTTTTAATAATCACATGACAAACTATTCTGTAGCAATTCCATCCTGCAGACATCATTCAAATGAAAATACATTAATTTATATATTATAATTTGAAATTGTTATAGAATAATTTATTATGATGATTAAATGGTGACATCCTGATAAGTTCCTATAAGGAGTGAAAATTGGCCTGATGTTTTAAATAAATTGTATTTATTTTTAAAGTTGTTTATTATCAGTTTTGTTTGAGATTGATTAATATTTTAAATTTTATAATGAAGACAACATTATGGTCAATTTTTAAGCTTGAAATTTGTATATCTGAAATGAATATATATATTTGTATTTATTGGGGAGAGGGGTATTGAATATGTTGCTTTTATTCTATAGTTGAGGTTTTAGACACAGATTTTAGAAAATCAAGAAACACTATAGATATAGCTTTTGTTGTCTAGAAAATTCAAGACAATTCTTATAAATAAAGACATATTGATTTGATTAGGATATTATATTTGATTCAGTTAATCAAAAACGTTTTATGTTAAAGCTTGAAAATAGTTGGTTGTTGTTGGAAGTTCATTTATATTTTACAGTTGCTATATGATGAAATAAAAAGAAATATTGTTATTGGTAGGGTCAGTTGAAATAAAATTATGTTAAATAAGGAAATGTCCTAGCTCCAACTTTGTTTTTAATTTTTATAATGGTAGTTTTTGGTCAGTTTGTGAGAAGCTTCATGAAGCAGATGATTTGATGATGAAATTTTAATTTGAACTAATTAAAATCAAAAATAATTTACTTTCTAGGTTTACAGTGTACTGATGATATGCTATTTTTGCTATTTCAAAGGATGATCTTTTAGTTTAATACAGTACAACTTATATCAGTAAAAATTAGATTCTTCTTTATCATCTATTGGTAGAAAAAAAAAAGTTTATTAATATTTTGTCTTGGACAAATTATTAGCTTAAGAATGTGAATTATTTTAAACATAATTTCTGAAATTATAAATTTTTCCCTGGGAAATCATATAAAGATTAGTACAAGTTGAATAAACATTTGAAAATTTTATTTTTTTATATATAAAAAAATATACTACTGTACTTATGGTACTTGTACAAGTAGAAGAATAATAGTATTATTAATCCAGATATCTACAATTTAAACTTATCTTTTCCTTTTTTGCATTGCCTTAATTAATTAATTAATCCGTTTTTTATAAAATTTTTATTTTTTGTATAATGCTTACATAACACCCTTCAACCTCAACAGTTTTTTTATATAATTTTATATAATTTCTATATTTTATGTAATTATTTTTTATATAATTTGTATATTTATGGATATACGTATATATATTTTATAGTTACGAAGAAAATTGCAGAGGCAATCGAAACTGTTGAGGTTGAAGGGTGTTATGTAAGCATTGCACAAAAAATAAAATTTTTATAAAAAACGGATTAATTAATATCTACAATTTGGAAATATTCCAGACAAAATCATGATGGTGAATTATAATCTCTTATAACAGTTAGTATTTTTTTTTATTCAATGATGAACTTTATTCATCCAATAAAAAAAAAAATAGATACATTATAATTTGCAACTTAGGTGACAAGTTAGTCTTTATTAATCTTATTATGAATTAGAATTTATTTAAATAACATTTCTTATTTAATTTTAAAATACACATAAATAAAAATAAATAAACACTGCACAGTAAAAAATTATATTCATGTATCAAAAAATAAAATTGCAAGGTAAAGACAAATTTAATAAATATCTATAAATAAATAATGCTTAATTGCAATGAGTTACCTATTTAATTTTTTTCTATCTGCGGAATTCTTAATTGTGGTTGTAATTAATTTTTTAAAAAGATTACACTCAATTACCAAATTGAGAGATTATTGAAGTTACTAATTTGTATTTTAAATAAGAAGTGAGAGAAGAGGAGTTAATACTGTAAATTACTGTTTGGTTATTATGATGATAGATGTTTGATACGTTATTAAAATTAATGTTACATTACTGCTGTTACTTAAATACAATTAATAAAAGTGGAGAAAGTGTTTACTTCTTTAATTATTATTATATAACGATTTTGGGCCAATATAAAATTAAGCTTATATTTCAAAAAGTATTAAATTGTTATTAATAGAATTAATTTATACGGACAGTTAATAATATATATTTCTAATGTATGTGTGTGTATATATATATAAAATTTAGATAGTAAAATTAATATTTAAATTTTGAATTAATATTATTTGTATATTTAAATTGTCAATGATATTTACTAATTTTTTTTAATGATTGATTTTTGTTACATGTTTGTAATTTATTTTTAAAAGTTATTTCTTTAATTTTTTAATAAATCTGATAAAATTTATTTTAATTTTGTAATTTTTTTACAAATTATTTAACATCAACCATTAGTTGTTAGTGACAATTTTATATTATTATAGTTGTATTTCCTATCACTTCTTTATGTTAATTAGAAATTCTAGCATGATTATTAGAATAAAATACTTCAATGCACTTTGTTATATATATGTAAATAGAGTCGGTAAAGGCACACACATTAAGTAATAAATATTTAGCTGTTATATAAATGGGGGGGGGGAAATGTATATAGCGTTCAAAATAAGTAAAGTGGAATAAAGAGTAATTAAATCAAACCATACTACAAATAATTAATAATGCCTAACTATAAATAATTAAGGTTGCGTTGTTTTAACAGACCGGATTATCAAAAGAATTAATAGCCAAATGAATCCGTTTTGCATACATGAGAAAAAATGTATTAATACTCCAGAAAAGAAGAGATGAGAGTGGGAATATAAAAGGGCAGGCGAAATAACTTTCAACGTCTTTTTCCCGAATTTTTCCCTGAATGCTGTTTTTTTTTTGGATTGCCAGGTTTTCAGCGCCTGTAGGTGAATCCAACCGACTAGAATAAAAGCAGACCGCACGGATCTTAATATAATTTTTAAGTGCTGTAAGCTGCTCTCCGAGAGTCTATAAGCTCGCTACCCAGTGAAGATACTATCAGTCGTTTTTATTCTACTACTGTAGACTGAGGGGTGATTGAATTGTAATGCAATTGAACGTATGTTTATATATATATTGGGTTGGTGAAGGGAATATTAACCAACTACTCAATTGTTTTTTTTTGTAATTTACTGTGTACCAATAAAGGATCTAAGGTTAATTAGTTGGTAGTTTTTATTTTAAAAATAATTATTCAGATTTTGCAGTTTGCTCAGCCGTAGCTGAGGACACAGCAAATAAGTGGCGCAGTCACAAAACAACTTGAAATTATGTCAATGTTAGTTCAGAACAGCTTAGGCGAATTTGATGCCAGCAACACATCCGAATGGCCGTTATATTGAACACAGATTGAAAATTTCTTCACCTTGAATGCGATTGCTGATAATAAGAGAAAAATAGTGGCCCTAATGTGTTTTGGCGGGAAAAGAGTAATTCAGGTTATCCATAAAAATTTTGAAGTGCCTTTGCTCAAGAAGGTCAAGTATGAGAAAGTGATCAAGAAGTTTATTGATCAGTTTAGCCCCCGTGCCTCTCGCCACATAGCCAGATTAATTCTTCGAAATAAGAAACAATTTAGCGGTGAGAAAATTAATGAATACAATTTAGCTTTAAGAGAATTGGTGAAGGATTGTGGTTACAGTGATTTCATTGATGAAATCTTAATGGATTGATGAAATCTTAATGGACCAGTTACTTTGTAGCATGTCTGACAATAGGCTCAGACAACAATTGCTAGTAGAAACGGAACTAACTCAAAAAATGGCCACCCAAAAGGGTATAGCATAGGAGCTGATATTGGAGCAAGCTCAAGTAGATTAAAATCGGATGAAAGCACAAAAATATAAGTGTTTAAAATATACAGAGGAAGCTTTAGCCCAAGAAAGACAAATACTAGTAATGTGAAAATAATCTGTTTCTGTTGTGGAAAAACAGGCCACATTTCAAGAGAATGCAAATGGCAGAAAGAAGTGTGTTTTAAATGTGGCAAAAAAGGTCATTTGTCACCTGTCTAGACAGAATGACAAGGGAAAAATGAAAGATCACACACCTATGACTCATGTTAGGGGTGGGAAACTTACAACCACCCACTTGATTAAAAATCTAAATGTTCAAAGTATACACCAGTTTATGATTAACTTAAAATTTACGGTAAAGAAATAGAAATGGAAATTGATAGCGGATCAGTAATTTTCATAATTTCATGGACAGATTGGAAAAAATTATACGATAAGGCGAACATTGTTTTAGAGAAAACAAATATTAAAGTGAGAGACATAAATGGCAATGCGCTCAAAATAATAGGTCAGGTTAAGGTGCTAATTAAATACAATGGCAAAAAAGCGAATCCATCCTTATATATTGTTAATGGTAAAATTAACCTGATTATAGGGAGGAAATGGTTTTGCAAAATCAGGATTCAAATTAATATAAAGAAAATCTCTTTGGAATAAGAACTAGTTAATAAATATCCAGATCTGTTCAATGAAAAACCGGGATTGATTGCGTCAAAACCTGTAGAAATAGAATTATCGGAAAATGCATGATCAGTTGTTTGAAAACCGCGCAAAATTCTGTTCGTGCAAAAGATTAATGTTGAAGACAAGTTAAAGTCATTGGTTGATAAAGGAGTGTTGATGCCTATTGAAACATCTGACTGGGCCACGCATTTAGTGGTAATAACCAAGTCTAATGGAGAACTTAGGATAAACAAATTTTTAAAATAGGAGAGCTTATCCTGTCCCAAATGTAAGGGAAGTTTTGGCTGGTCTACCAAATGCTTCCTATTTTGCGGAGCTGGACCTTAATTTCGCTTTCCACCAGATTCAGGTCACCGAAAAATCAGTGGAAATCTTGGCTTTAACTACCCATATAGGTCTATGTAGGTGCAACAATTTACCTTTTGGCATATCCACAGTCCTGAATATATTTCAGGCAAGGATCAGTGTTTTGCTACAGGGTTTAGAAAGGGTCACTCCATATTACGATGACATACTTATCATGGCTACATCTCAAGCAATGTTGTGCAACAGACTCTATCGTATGCGACAAACTAAGTAAATCTGGGGTTAAATTAAACACCTGCAAGAGCATATGGATGTCAAAAGAATTAACATTTTTAGGCCATTTAATTTTTGACAAAGGGAAAAGACCAGCCTTGGACAATGTAAAGGCAGTGAAAAATGCAGAAATGCCTACCAATATTAAACAGTTATAGGTTTTCTTAGGACTCAAACTTTTTTGAGACTTTCTTGGAAGGTAAAGCCCCTCTCAAAATCAGAAAAATTATAGCCAAATTGACAAGGAGGTATTGGCTATAGTGTTCGGCCTTAAAAATTTTATCAATTCCTGTTCGGAAGGAATTTCTACATAATTATGGGCTACAAGCCACTACTGAGAAATTGGGGCGATCATTTAGCTCCCAAATGTTTAAGCCCACGTATGATGCGCTGGAGGAATACAATGTAATCATGTGATTACATATTAGTATACAAAAAAGGCAAAGAGATCGCGCATGTCGATGCTTTATCAAGAATGCCGGACAAATGTGAACAATTAACGATGGAAGCGGAAATTAATTATATTGATACCCTAAACTCAGAAGTATTGAATAGCAAACGCATATCCATGAAATGAGCTTCGATTAGGGCTATCAGATACTCATGAGATGGATCAGAAACGGATGCCCAATTCCAAGGCCTTAGTACGCTGACCCAGAGTTTTGGGCAAACCGTAATAAATTATCTATATGTAAAGGATGCATATTGATGGGCGATCAAGTGGTGATATTATTGGAGGGCTGACAGCAAGTATTTCCTTTCTTTTTGGTGGCCCCCTTTGGGGGGGGGGGGGGGAAAAATCATTTACTTTATGTTGGGAAAAAAAAACATAAAAAAAAAAATTTTAAAATATAGGGGGGGTATAGTTTGTGGCTCGCTACCCAGTGAAGGTACTGTGTTTTTGTTGTACTATTGTAGACCGAGGAGTGATTGAATTGTAATGCATGTTTATATATATATATATATATATATTGGGTTGGTGAAGGGAATATTAACCAATTACTCATAATTGTTTTTTGTTTTTTTTATAATTTACTATGTACCAATAAAGGATCTAATGTTAATTAGTTGGTTGCTAATGTTAATTAGTTGGTTGTTTTTATTTTTAAATAATTATTCAGATTTGCGGTTCCTCAGCCGCAGCTGGGGACACAGCACACCTATAACCAGTGGGCTCTCCATTATATGGAATTACATGGCAGATACAAATTATCAAAAAAAAAAAAAAAAAAAATCCAAACTAATTGCTGAAAAATGTATGTCTTTCTAATGCTTGAAAATAATTTATTTAGAAAAGAAAGCCTGTAGCAGTTAAATGTAATAAAAGAATAAAAATAGTAAATTTTAGCAACCAATTAAAATAAGCTAAAGAAAACTTTAAATTAAACATAGCTCAATCTGTATGTAAACAAAGAGTAAATCACTCACCTCAAGCTAAAGAAAGTTATGTACAATGGTAAGTATAAAAAATAAATTCATGACAAAACATATTTAGCAACTACACCAATACAGAATAAATAGATGGTTTTATATTTTTTGTAATAGATAAAAGAATGTTTATTTACAGGAAAATGTAAATAATTGCTGGTAGTTATTATATATTGCTGTGTTTGTTAAAACATATACATTTTGCATTAGTTTTATTGCAAAATATATTATTATGAATTATTTATTACACTTACTGCTGTAAATTATTTTTTTAATCTTATTAAAAAATATATTATTTTTAATTTTTTTTTTTAAATGCAGTATGTTAATCTTTTTTGTACAGAATATAAAACAACCAACTCATTGTTATTTTCAAATTTTTATTTATTATACTTACTGTTAACAATTTTATTTTATTTTCTAAATAAAATTATTTTCAAGCATTAGAAATGTGTACATTTCATTTCTTATCAATTAAATTTTTTGCTTTGGTCGATGCGATATAATATGGTTTCTTTTTCGGAGTCAGAAATCTTTCAGACACTATGCCCAGAGAAACTTGTTAGCCACTTATTTGAATGTACTATGTAGCTCGATCTATTGGGTAGACTTTAGGTTATAATAGCGCTAATGCTATTCAAGTCTTAAAAACATTGAAATTACTTTGAGACCAGCGTTGATAAATACTAAGCCTTGATTTGATGTATTCTTTTAAAAGAGATAATCATGTTTATTTTTTTAAATACAACTTTTGTAGTTTTTAATTAAATTTAGTTTTTATTTGTTACTATATTTAATTATTGTAAAATTACAACTAAAAATTATACATAATCTTAGTACTTATTATATATATTGTAGCCCTTGGATTTGTCCAAGGCTCCATCTTTTTAAGTTAAATATGCAAAGAAGGTTCCATCCAAATTTTCCTATAATATATGTATTTTTTTTTCTGTGTAATGAGAAAATTTTAGCCAAGACTGAGTTTGAACCCATATTTATAAGGGATTGCATATGTTTGACTAGTAAGCAATCTAAAAATTTATTGTTAATGTGTTTATAACCAGAGGATTATTTTATTTTAAGTTATGGGTTAAATGGATATTAAGAAAATATTAGAAAAAGCAAGATTTACACATTTGTTGATAGGGAGATGTGTGACTATTAAAAACTACATTAGGATAGTGATGATGAATAGTCATTATTTTATGCTAGGTTATAAATAAATAATTCATGAAAGTAAATAAAAAAATAGTAATAATAATATAGGTAGAATAACTGTAATAGATAAAGATTAAGGCATTAAAAATCTAAATTTAAAGAAAAGTATATACCTGCAATGTGTGCGTGTGTATATAATTTAATTGTAGATCTTGATGGTACAATTAATAATCATTTCTTACATGTAAAGCATTTTTAAATAAGAAATTAAAATCATTTTAATAAGTTAATAGTAGCAGCCAAATTTAATGAAAAGTCTGAGTTTGAAACAGCTGTAATTTATTTTGTTTCACTATTAAAGGGAAAGAGTAAGCTTCTAGTGTGTGTTCAAGTGTTATATTACTCAGTTAATTATCATTCCTTAAAAGACACAGATCTTACCAAGGAATTTAAGTTGACCATTAATTTAGACCAGATGATGGTCAGTCTGGTCTGTCAAATAACAAAAATTAATTGGCAATTATAACTGTTAACTGTAAAATTAATTGTCTGTTTGAAATGGAATGTGTGCCTGATTTTTCTGAAAGAGCAAAAGGTTAAATTTAATTGAGAAGGGGGGAACATGTCAATTAATTATAAGGATAATAAACACAGGTGGATGTCTCTATAAAAGCTGTGTTAAAGGAGGAAAAAAAGGCTTCTTTTTATTTTGAACTGGCTTGTATTTTTAAAACTTATCTGTAGCAGTTTTCCTTCATTGACTTAAAGAAAACTCTTATAAAAATTTAAAATCGTTTTATTGTACTTGTTGGTCTCTTCAGAATAATTTGGCTAAATATAACAATGTATAGTGAGTAAATTTTAAGTGGGCACACACATCTTCAACCTCCAGAAGTCAGCTATTTAACAGATGGTGATAAAAATTTAAACCACAGAAGTTAAAATTTGAGTTTAATATCATTTATATATATGCAAATAGTAAAATTTAAAACTCAAAAGTTTGATGCATATGTAAGTCAATTTAAATCTACAAAATGAAGTTAAAATTGGAAAAGGACAATCAAAAACAGACTGATATTGTGAAAAAGTTAAATGAAGGCTGTTTAACTGAAACCTGCAGAAAATTACAAAGTTTAAAGGTAATCTACCTAGAGTTGGAAATGAGGAACGCATTCAGCAAAATAAAAACTGTATATATGAGAGAAAAGGAACCGAACTCTATCAAAAGAACTTTTTACAACAAGGACTTATATGCTCTCAAACCGGTCAAGGAAAAAAAAAAAGAAGTAGAAATCAGGAGCCTGAAAGGACCACTAAAGGACTTGTATAAGTATATCTTTTTATTATTATTATTCGCTCTTTATATGTGTAGGACATTTAATGTAGATATAAAAAAATGTGTGTGTAGGACATTTAATATATATATATATATATAAAATTTCTTTCTTTGAAGTGTATTATGTATATCATCTACTTTAAAATTATCATTGTATTATTTTGGGGATAGAAATTGATTTCAGATGATTTTATATATGTTTATTTAAATGCTTTTGCTATTATGGTCATTTTGGGGGGGAAGGTGAAATTTATATGCCTTATTTAAAATGCTTTACAAACAATTTTTTTTTTTTCTCGATTTAAAAAAAAAAGAGGAAACAATTAAGAGATATTATTATTAGCATCAGAAGTTATTATCAAATGCTTAGACTTATAAATAAATTGCTTGTCTATTGAGTATCATCATCATTTTTATTTTTATTGTTTTATAAAAGTGCATGGAAATAGTTTTGAGAATTTTGTGCGCATTTCTTATTGCTTATTATTATTGTTATCGTAGATTTAAGGCCAGAAACAAGTTGATTTATGCTTGGAAAATTTATGGGCTCATATTCCAGTACACTACTTTGCAAGAATATTAAGATTGTGAAAGTTTATTTGTATTTAATTTGATGTTTCGATCTGTATGTGTGTGGATAGACAAAGATCTCCACAAATTCAGTGAAGTTTAACTCACTGAGATATATGCTATATTTTTAAAAGTATTTGAACCCAGTGGAAGAGTTTTCCCACTTGAGTATTCTCTACACCATAAGAAGGTTTCTTATTTTGATGGCCAGCGGTATTTGGTATACATATGTTTTTATATGACTAGCGATAAAAATCCTAGCATATCTCAACCTTAGTGAAAAGGTTCTCTCTTATTTGGGTCACTGCCTGCCTCATATTAATATTTGATATTCCTTACGTGTGTATGAGAGGATAGCCATGATAAGCATTATTATAAGTATTGGATACCAGGTCGCAAACTCAATTTAATGTTAGAATGAATGCAGATAATGTATGTGCAATTGGTGTATTTGAATATTGTTTTTGTAGATTTGATTTAGCATATGAGCCAAAAATAATTAAGTTAATAACTGTGGGTTAAATAAAACTTACGTTATAAGTATTGGATACCAGGTCGCAAACTCAATTTAATGTTAGAATGAATGCAGATAAGCATACGAGCCAAAAATAATTAAGTTAATAACTGTTAAGGGTTAAATAAAACTTACGAATGATTGGGGCATGAGCAATGCGTATAGAAATTTATTTGATAAATATTTACATGGCCAGCTGAGAACTTCGCTGGAAAGGTAGTATTGTTAAAATATTATTGTTATAAGAACATGAACATAGATAGTGCACTATGATGATGTTTGATCTTAATGCCAATTTATTTGCAATAACTTAGTCTCACTATTATTAAGATATCTCTGTTGTACGGATGATCGGATAAGATCAAGAAATTTGCAAGGGAATATCAACTTTAGATTTATTAAATAAAATTATTAAATTTAATTAGGGGAAAAATCGATTATGTATTTTCTAAAATATATCTGTAATAAAAAGAGAAAGCATTGAAAATGGGAAGAAATTGGTATTTACTATATTTAAGGTAAAAAGAAAGTGTAGATATAATGTACTGTATATGTTTTGTATTGAATTATAGCTTGTCAAATAAAATTTGTTATTTGTTTTAAATAAAATTTGCGTGTGTCTCCATGTTTTTGTGGGTTATTATTATCTAGATATTTCCAATCCAATCATACGTCAATATAATATTATTAATATTTGAATTATCATATACGTAATTAATATTTAGTAAAACTATTTAAAAGTTAATTTTAAATGCGTAAAATTACCAAATAATTTAATATTGTTGAAGGATAAATCACGAATAGAGATAGTATTGAGTGATAGCGAGTGCAGAGGGTGGGCATAAAATCCTTTCTCCATCCGTTGTATTCAAACCTCTCTAGACACATTTTATTTTATATAATTTTGTTATAATTGCGACTATATTTTATGATGTGTTTACAAAGATTTAATAAGCTTAAAATATTCCAGCTTTAATGTAAATTAATATTAAACTGCATTAAAGGCAACCGAGATCACTTGGAGGCGATCAAGAGAGGAATGTTTATCACCAATAACCTATCGCAGCTTATTCGATTTCCATATCTAATTGTTCGAAAAACCCTGAGAAGAGATTATAATGAGAGGAAATGAGCTAGCAAAGATGTAAAATTTAATGATAAAATAAGTAATAATGTAATAGACATATTGATGTGAAATTGTTGGAGGAGTGGATCAGTAAGGTGGAGATGAATATAGAACTTTATAATTAGAATAAAATTTAATTGTAGCTTTAATCATAGTGAATGGGGAATATGCTGAGAATAACCTGGAATTCTTAAAGATATTAATATTGTCAATTTTAATGCGTTCTCAGTGTTCTTTAAATCGATTCATGAAATATTATTACTAAGAGTATTGAATTGAGTTTTAACCTTTATATTTTATTGGAGCTGCAATTTGGCACCCTGGCAATTAAGCTTATAGATATCATCTCAGTAGGCCTCAGAAATAGTGTCAGCTGGGAATGATAAAGTATCCATCGATCCATTCTTAAAATGTTGTAAGTGGCATGCAATTTATATGCAAGTGTGTAAATGCCATATAGATTTGAATATAGTATAATTAATCCATAACATGGATGTGCGATCATTTGAATAAAATTCTCATTGGTTATAATAAAGTTATAATTAGCTTAAACTATCCAATAATATATATGATATTTGTAAGCTCTCCCAATCGTTTTAATGCTATTTAAAATCCAATGTGGATGACCGATTGAGAGATTGCAAAATGCGTTTTATGTTAATTTATTAAGTTTTTATAAAGTTAACAAAATAAAGAATAACTTTTCATTTGTTTGAATTGATTTTATTTAGTTACAATTGGCCTGTAACGCGGTCGCACGAAGGAAGTTATATTTGGTTTATACGTATGAAATATATTAGTCTATGCATTATATTTGAGAAATTATTAAATTAAATCTATACTTAGAAATTATTTGATCTATACTTAGTATACCAGAATATATAATTGATGCATTGCATATTTAATTGATACTTAAGAAATGCATCTGTCATTAATTTATATATTTAAGAAATGTTCATCATCTTTCAAAAACCAATAATACTTTTGAATTTTCATTTAGTTAGAAAAATCATCTTCTTTTGAGATTTTTAATTAGTTAGAATATATATATATATAAATAATGCAATTCAAAAATTTTCACAAAGGGATAAAGTTTAAGATATCCTGATTTTAAAACAGGCAAAACTCACTATACGTATTACCACACACAGCAAGCTAGAGTAATCAATGGATGCCAGAAGGCTTGTGCATAAAATCCCCATCTAGTGCCTACTCATCCAATATCCTCAGACTAGTTTCTGGCTTGTGACCTTTGTCAGGGAGGAGCCTTGGATCTGAGAGCACTGCACCTAGATCTTAGGATCTAATGCAACCCTCCAGCAGCCACCTTTTATCTCCACTTAACTACAAAACTATGAGTCTTAAACTGAAAACACCTTGATGTTTTCAATCCAAGCCCATTAGCGTATATAGTCTTATGGGTCTGAAACCAGTTCAGTACCCATACATTTTGGAGTCTTTGGTCTTTTAATAACCATAGCCACCACTATCCTATTAGGCAGGATTGGTCTGAAGCCAATAAACATCACATGACCACTATCTCATGCTTGTGTATAACTGTTGTTAAAACAGACAAAACTCACTATACGTATTGCCACACACAGCAAGCTAGAGTAATCAATGGATGTCAGAAGGTTTGTGCATAAAATCCCCATCTTGGGTACTCATCCAATATCCTCAGACTAGTTTTTGGCTTGTGGCCTTCATCAGTGAGGAGCCTTGGATCTGAGAGCACTGCACCTAGATCTTAGGATCTAATGCAACCCTCCAGCAGCCACCTTTTATCTCCACTTAACTACAAAACTATGAATCTTAAACTGAAAACACCTTAATGTTTTCAATCCAAGCCCATTAGCTTATATAGTCATATGGGTCTGAAGCCAGTTCAGTACCCATACAATAGCCACCACTATCCTATTAGGCAGGATTGGTTTTAAGCCAATAAACATCATATGACCACCACTTCTTATGCTTGTGTATAACTGTTGTTAATACAGGCAAAACTCACACATATTACCACACGCACCAAGCTAGAGTAATCAATGGATGCCAGAAGGCTTGTGCATAAAATCTCCATCTAGTGCCTGCTCATCCAATATTCTCAGTCTAGTTTCTGACTTGTAGCCTTCGTCAGTGAGGAGCCTTGGATCTGAGAGCACAGCACCTAGTTCTTAGGATAATGCAACCCTCCAGCAGCCATCTTTTATCTCCACTTAACTACAAAACTATGAGTCTTAAACTGAAAACACCTTAATGCTTTTAATCCAAGCCCATTGGTTCTGCCGATTTATTCATTACTATCTAATGCTGAAGAAATATTTGACACTTGCTACAAGAAGAAAACTAGCTATCTAAAATGATTATCATATGGAAATTTACTTCTACAATTATTTCTGCCATTACTTATTTTGATGCTCATAGGAAAATTGCATTGGAGACTAACATAAGAAAAACTGCCACGGAGTGAATCACAAGAAGTAAAAATGTTAATATTGCATAGCAGACAGTTAAAATTGATGATTTCAATGGCCATATATCCACTTTTACGGAGACCGAAATATACAAATATACATGAGATCACAAAGCCATTAAAATAATTAACAACTTTTTATAGGTATTTTCAGTGAGTTATTATAAGATACAAAGATTTCCACCCTCATGCATGATCATCATATAATTTTTTAAATGTAAATATGTATATACAGTACATCTTTTTTTATTATCATATAATTTTATTGTGTTAATTAAAATTACTGTTATTATTAATAAATTTTGTTGTTTGTTATTTCTCATCCGAAGTCTAAGCTGATTATTTTGTTAATATAAAAATAGTATTAGGTAAAGGGGATAGCAATCAGGAAATATAAATAAATTTGCATGGAAATTTGTTTTTATATATGCTTAAATTGATCGTTGTTTGTGACTATTATAGATTTGCTAATTAAAAATAAGTTGTATGTAGTCATTCCACCATGTGCACGATCACCCACTAGTTATCTTTAAATTCTTCGAGACTAAAATTAATTTGCAAATATTGTATTTTTTATTTTATTGTTAAATTGATTGTTACCAATTGTCAAAAGGGTGGTTATCATTACATTTGCGAGCCTGGTTCCGGGATTATCTTGATTAAAACAAGCAAGGATTGAATCCAATTTAGTGTAAATATATTTTTTTTTTAATTAGTATTTGGAAAAATATAAATTAGTTGTTGAAATATGGTATATAAATACTTGGTCGGATGAGAAATATAATAATTTATTTTGTTATAAATAAAAATCAATCAATAAACTTATATGTGTCTTACACAATGATAGTGATAGAAATGGATTGCTAGAGATAATAGTAATATGCAAATAAATAAAATAAGGCATTAAAATTAAAGTACCTTGCAGTTTTAGTTAGGTTGCTTTCTGGAAAGAGGGTTGAATTCTAGTTATTAAATAAATAAAAGAAATATTAAGAGTTTTTATATACATTTTTTAAAATTTTTTTTATAGAAAAGTGAATAGCTAAATTTATTATAAATTTATATATATGATTACCCAAACTAAAGCAAAAATGGACACTCAGGAAAATAAAATTGAGATTCATAATAGTGAATTTACGAACATGATCATGAACATGTTCACAGAATTGAATAAAAAAATTTTAAAACAAAGTCAGGATCTTAAAACAAATAAAGAGAACATAGAGAGTATATTTAAACAAATGGAAGAACAAAACACAGAATTGAATAGAAAGTTTAAACAAAGTGAGGATTTTGAAACAAATAAAGAGAATATGGAAAGCATATTCCTAGAATAATAAAAAAAAGAGAACATGGAAAGCTTGTTGACAGAAATAAAAAGCCAAATAGAAAGTCAGATAAAATAGAACAAAAAGCAGATAGAGCAATTAACAGCAAATAATAGGTGTGTTGGAAAGTTTTGTAGTATTAGAAAGCAAAATTGGTGAAGTAAATCTCAAAGTTCAATTGAATAAAGGTGATCAGGACAAGAAATTTGGTCAATTGCATGGGATAGTTGAAGTTGTAAAAATAGAGAATAGGTAAGGGTTAACTCAGGCAAAGATAGAAATCAACTACTTGATTCAGGCAATTGAAAATAGTCAAATTAAAGATGAAAATCAAATTAAAATGCAAGAAGAGATAACAGAACGGTTAGTGAAAATACAGCTAGATATAAAAGAAAAGAAAATCTCATTTAACGTAAACTTGGCTATAGAAAAATTAAGTATTACACATGAAAATAATGAACCACATATTAGTAGAGATGCGTATACAGATGTTGATTGATACACCTGTATATAATCCAATCCCAGTATTGTCAATCAAGGGTTTTTTTCAGAACATTCAGGGATGCTTCCCTGAGTATATTAATTGTTTAGAAAGATATTTTAGTTTGAATGAATTGATTGAAGAGGCAGAGGCTAGTCAAATATCAAAAAATTGTTTAGAAAATAAGATATAAAATTTTAATGTGTGTTCATAGCATAGCAAAAAAAATATTCCATTTTTTTTTCATGAAAAAAAGAATTCAGTTTCTTTTTTCACTTATGGCAGCAAAATATGCATGAGATAACAAACATATTATCTTGTACTCTTCACATATAACAGCTTTTTACTTTTTTAGCAATTTGAATCTTATAGTCTCTTTATGCTGTTCTTTATTATAATAACAATCCATGAAAAATATTTAATTCACTATATATATATTTAATGTTTTCATGTTTTATGCTGTAAATAAAGTATTTTTTGAGTTAAACCGTTGTATTATTTTGTAATATTAAGACCAACTAGTTTAAATAAAGCTAATGAAGCACAAAGTATTCCAGTCTTGTGGAGATCACTTATCTTTTTAACTTCTAATATAAACGTGAAATCAATTAATGGTGAAACTGAAGAAAATAAACATTTTGTTAATTCACATATTCTAAATACTCAACTACTTCATGCACAATCCACATATTCTGAATACTCAACTACTTCATGCACAGTCTTATTTTTACCTCACCCCCAACCTTTTTACTACTTGAAATGTAATGTTTTTTTTAAAAAAACTTGAACTTGACAATGGCGGATATTATTTCATTGAAGTGTTGGGAAATAATACAAATTAATACACGGTTAATCCCAAAAAATACTTTGTTTATATATATTGAACTAACAATACTAGCATTGAAATTCAATTGTTTCTAACTTTCATTGCATTAGATCAAGAACTGGAAAGAGAATTTATTAAGTAGCATATTTTATTTTTGGAAAAATTGAACATTTTATTTGCATATTTTGTGTAATTTGGCATTTCTGCAATTGACAAAATTAAATCTACTTTTGAATTGCATTAAAGTTTAGATTCATGCTTAAGAAAATGTGCTTCAAACTATGTACTTTGACTATAGCTCAGTGTTAGTTCAGTGTGAATAATCAAATTATGAAAACATTGTAAACATTGCAGAAAAAAAAAAAAATTTCTTTAAATTTTTTTTTTTTTTCCAAAAGTTTATCTTAATGTATAATTTAAATCTGTTGAATATGTTTTAATTATTTGCTTCATATATGTAAGACTGAGTTATATTCATTCTTTATATATTATAATATAGTAGGTGATTTGAAATTTAAAATGGTCAGGTATTTGCTATTAAAATTATTGCATACGAAAACAAAATATTACATCTCTTCTGACTCATGTTTAATCTACATTAGACAATGGTGTTTTTTTTATTTTATATAAAAACTGAATTATCAATGGATACTCTTATCACTGAATAAATATTTCTATGATTGAGTTTTAATTACGATTTCGATAAGAAATACTGATCCAATTCTACTTGGATTCCAAACTGATTAAAAGTTTCAGATTATTATCTTGAATATTATAGATTAAATAAGAATTGGCCATTTAGTTTTTAATTTTTTTATCAAGTTATATATATATATTTTCTAAATAAATATTTTATTTTATTTAGCTTCCCTCTGATTTTCAAATAACATGGAATGTGCGAATGACAAAGTCAGCAGGTTATTGTTATTATCGGTATGATTCATCAAAAACTCCTTCTAGAGTAGCAAGAATTGAACTTTCAGAAAAAGTCTGTGATTCCTGTGGTAAGTAAAGTATTAAAATAATAACTGAAATACTTGAAGGAAATATTTAAGCCAACTATTTTTATGTCATTTTTTTTTTTATTTATAGTTTATCTTTTGAAGTTAAAAACCAAAAAATTTTATGTTGTAACATTTAAGCAGAGTAACAGAGTTGAAATCCTGTATTTTAGTTTATTTTTTAATTGTTAACATAATAACCATTTGAACACACACACATATTGGTCGACAAATAAATCTGCAAGTAAGCAGATATAGTTTTCAAATTATTGACAATTTTATATATTTAGATTGAATAAGAAATAATTTACTTTAATGTCTGCATAATATAATAAATAAATTGTAACGATTTAGAGAATGGTCTATTCTGATAAATTATTCTTCTCTCTGAAGATTGGAATTAAAAAATAACGAAGTTGTATTCTACATGTGCATGTATATATAATGCACATATGAATGTATCAGTTGATAATTATTATTCATGATGATTTAAAATGATTAAAAATAACTAATATTAAAAAAATACTTAAAATAATGACAATTTAGAGGATGGAGGGTAATGATAACACTTGTTAATCTTGATATATAGTAACTTATTTAATAATGGCAAAATGTATAATTTATTAATCTATAAATGCTAAAGTAAATGCAATAAAGGTATATATTTTTAATTTCATTGGTAATTTTGATAGTTAAATTTGTTTTGATTAAAGAAAATATGTAATTATAATAACCGATGACTAACTTGCACTAAGTAAATTTGTGAAATTAAAAATACCATATAGTTAGAATTGTATACATTTCATAAATGTTTGATAAATTCAGGTCTTGGGTAATTAAAATTAATTTTCTGAGAGAAATAGATAATTAGATTAGTTAAAATAAAAATGAAATGAGTGATTTAAATTACCACTAAACATCACATGATTACCATTTGTGGTACTACTGTATGGAGAATTTTGCCTGTTTTGATTTAAATTACCTAATACAGTGTTGTATGTGTAAAGTCAACAGTAATATTATTCATGGGCAGAAAAAACAAAAACATAACTAGGATACTCAGAAGGTTATTGTTATTCCAAAAGAGAAGTCATTCTTTACTAAAATAGTTATTTCTAATGCTAAAGTTATGCATTATTACTCATCATCCTTTATCTGGAGAGAGATTGAGAGAATAGTTAGATCCTTGTGAGGAAAAAAATCAGTTATCTAAACTTTAAAAACAATATTTTTAATCAAAATATGCTTCCCCAAATTATAAGTAGCTTACATTTAATGTTTCACTATTAAATTTAAGTATTTGGTTTGGAAATATTAACTATTCTTATCCTAAGAAGTACCAGTAAATAATAGAAATATTCTATATATTGTTTAATCATGAATCAAAAATGCTGATGGTTAATTATTTCAAACCTAAGCTACTTATAAAGGAAGTAACTAAAATATTGAACAATAGAATCTAGAAATGCTCCTGAAATCAAAACAAAATTATAAACCATGAAAGAGACTTACTTTTAAAAAACAATATAAAGTATGTAAAATAGAAATAGAGTAGTTAAATAATTGAAAAGTGTCTAAATTGGTGAATGTGCATACCATTTAGATAGTGCAAAATAATGGTAAGAAAGTTTATAATTTTTTTTATGGCAATCCATTTTGTTTTTTTATTTTTATTTTTTTAAAAAAATAATTATAATTTAACGTTTTTATTATTAGTATTTATCTTTTATATACTTCATGTAATATATAATAATTTTTTCAAGTGACTAGCACTTGTTATATAAACCCATCATCAAATCCCATGTATTATGAATTATGTAGCATTCTTAGTTAAGACAAAAAAAAGAGACATGTACAGGTACACAAGTGTGCATTCATACATTTCAAATCATAACTGTACATGTCTCTATAAAATTTTTGGATTTTATTTATTTGATTTTACTTATATCTGAATAATTACAATTATATATTTTTATTTTAATTTTTAAAATTGTGTAATCTACTTACATTTAAATAATATTTTGTTTTATGAAATTATTTATTGAGTAAAAGACTGTGTTTCTCTGAAAATAAGACCTGATCTTATATTAATTTTTGCTACCAAATCACCATAGGACTTATTTTCAGGTGATGTCTTATTTTTTCATGTGCAAAAATCTACATTTATAGGTTATAATTGACTATTTATTAGTCTGCTTTCAGAATGTTATATTTGCTTGATTAATGAAGTTTGTTTAAACTCCTTTGCATCATTAATTTCATATTCCTTATTCATGGTGCAATCTTTAGTGTCTATATAAACATATCGGACCATAGATAAAGGTGGTACCATTGTTATTATTAATGGAGGTTGCTTTGACTACAGGTTGAGTTTGTTGATAGCTTAAGGGTTGATTGTTATTATCTACATTTATAAACCTAATAAAGCCTTGAATAATTGGCTTTCTTTTCTAAGTAAAAAAATATATGTTTATTCAAGTATTTTTTCTCTTTATAGAAAGCTGTAAGATTCTTATTCCGGGAGCCCTCTACATTCTTTTCTTGTACTCACCGGAGTAGTTCTTTCTTTTTATACTCATCTTATCTGGCGATCAGAATATTACTTGCAAGACCGAAATGTAAAAAAATAATTTCAGTTAAGAATGGTTTGTTCACACAAAAAAGCAATGAAAAATGCTAGCACAAACATTCAGAAAATGTTTCTGTATTTCACATATGCACATTAAGTAAGTCCATTATAACACAGCCACTTTCATTAGTTACAAGTGCGCACACTAAACACTTTTCAAATTACATGTCATAGCCTTGCTTGGATATTCATTTAAAATCTTTTCTTTAAGAAAGATTGATGATTTAACTTAAGCTAAACTTTGATTATTAAAATCACTTCCATTATTTTATAAACTGTAATAGCTAAACAGCATTAAGCTGTTGCACATGCGCTTTGCAGATTTTAACTATAAATGACTGAATACAAACACTTCAAACACACGATAAAGTCTTTGGGTTATGAGGAAACAAGTGTTTAAGAAATCTATTTTTCTTTTATTTTGAATACTTAAAAGCTACCATGATGAAACTATAAAACTAAATCAAACATTCTAAATCTTAAGTATTAAATAAAAATAAAATGAGTAGCTAAAAGCACACAAATGAAATTGTAAATTGTCTGACATACTGACTTGTAGTAGATAAATTGTTTCTCTATACAGGTAGATTTATGTTTGTTGAAAATGGTTAATGGGAAAATACAAAACAACCCTATAGTTTATATTAACATTTATTTTAGGCATCAGTAATATTGTTTATTTATACATTCATAGTTATAATTCAATATGTCAATCATGTGTTTCAACAGCCAAATAAATGCCATCTATCTGGCTGACAATCTTAACTAGGGCTTATATTTGAGATTGGGCTTATATTATAGGCATCCTAAAAAATCATGCTAGGGCTTATTTTATGGTTAGATCTTATTTTTAGGGAAACAAAAGAGTTATCTGTTCTTATTTATATTTTTGACTGTCGAAAATATTAAATCTTGAATATGTGGTTATATGATCATTAAATTATTTAGTTGCATATTCTGAAACTGAATCATTTTAAAAAGCGGATGACAGAAAAAATATGGGTATAAGAGGATGATTGAAATACCAAATTGGTTATAATAGCATACTGATATCCAAGGGCAAGATTAATTTTCCCTTTGAAATAAAAACTTGTATGAATTAATGAATTCTTGTAATAAACTATAGGTATTTATTACATAATTCGAAGCATGAACATGTTACTACATAGATACATGGAATGCCATCATACAATTTAATTACAGAATTTGCACACCAACATGTAAAGGTCACAATATGATTCAGTATCATGCAAAGACCCGATAAATAATTATTTTCAAATTTAGAGAACCAACTGTTAAATATTGGATTTTTTTTTTTTTTAATGAAATGATGATGATAGCAATATAAATAAAATAGAGACCTCAAAATATAATAACAGAGCGGAGAACGAGAACAAAAAAATAATAAATAAGGAATGAGAAAAGCAGAATCACGATAGAAAAAAAAAATCAGCAAAAATTAAAAGTAAGGGCAAAATAAAACTAAAGGTGACATAGTGATAGAGGCTATCTAAAATAAAGATTATATATGAAGAGAAAACAATCCAAATTTAATAAATTAAAGATAGTACTAACACTGCTTCATACATGGAGAGAATATTGAAAGCATTAACTATAACATCCATTTTTGATACTGAGTACTTATCAAAGACAACCCTTATATTCAAAAATAAAAATGGAAATCTAAATTTAATGAATTGAGTTGAAGGAAAAAGTAGAGCAATGTAATGAATGTTAATTGTATCTCAAATAAATGGAAAAAAAAAACAAAAATCAGTTAAAGGCAGAAGAAGTTCCAAAAGTAATGCTGAAAATAAAATAGCCAAGAAAATATTAAAAAAGGTGAAGCGAGAGATAAATCTGATCCAAATAATGAAACTACGTAATAGAAATACAGAAGATAATGCTAAGAGAAAACAGAAAATGGGAAAGATTCCCAAAACAAAAGGTATGAATATAAAGAACATAATGTCTAAGGCAAGAGATGAAGATGATTCAAAACGTGAATGAAGTGGATATGAAAATAAATGCAAATGATAAATATTTTTCAGCAGATTTATAATTAAGAGAGGCAGAAGAAAACATGCAGTAGAACATTTAAGATGAGGAACAGGAAAATAAATACATCGTTAAAGGAACCCAAGAGACCATTAATAAAATAAAAATGGACATACAAGATATAGTAGAAAGAATAAAACTGAAAGAATGTGGAAATAAATAAGAATAGATATAGTAAAATGTATATAGAAGTTGAAAGGGAAGTGCAGTAACAGATAAAAATCAAATCTCCACTAGTAATGTTAATCAAAGCTGGAATATTGTAGAAAGAGAGCTTGAAGGAAGTTCATAAGGAGATGCATGATATAATTCAGAAATTGGAAATATACTGAGAAATTAAGAGAAGCACCGGAGAGTGGGTAGGCATTATTGGAAAAATTGCTGCAAGTATTCATGCAAAAAGATGTTGCCACAATATTAAAGGAAATTCCCCACTCAGAAATACTAAGGAATATAAGATTGAAGAATACTTAGAACTGGTGCTATTATTTTTAATATAAAAGTGTTTAGAGAGGTGCAAGAGAAACACTATGGAACCCTTAAGTAATCTCAAAACCTATTATCAAAATGCATCAGTTGGAGGAAAGTGGCAACTCTAATCGGAAAACCTGTCTATTTTTGGAATATAAAGTAGCAGCCTGAACAGTTTTAGACTGAGGAATGACCAAATGGGGATGGGGGGAAAGTTATATGCTGTTTTTTTAGACACTATGACTCCAATCTAAAGGCTTTAACAATGTGCACCTGTCTGAGGAATAAATATATATATAATATATCACAGCTTCTGTTAAAAAATAGAACAAGTAGTCATTTGGGCACACTATAAATCATCAAGGCCCTATTAAAAATAATTGATATGATCATAAGATAATTTAGGAAAAACAATTTTCAAGAAAAATAGTCTTATAGTTATATGGATTTTGGGAAGAGAATAAGTTCAAACTTTGTAACAGAAAAGGGAAAAGATTATGAAGCTTAGAATGAACAATGATAAAAATATCAATCAAATTAAAGCAAATTTAATCCAAAATATAATTCTAATATTCTTATTCTGTGAGTAAGGATTTACTAATATATGAATAATGGACTAATACCAATTTGATTGACTTGGTCAAAACAATGCTTTTCAAATCTAGACAATTAATTATAATCTAATAAGTAAACCAATGTCCTGATGCCATAAATAAGTCTTTGATATTAGCTAAAAATATAATTGAAGAAAAAAAAAATTTAAGTGCATTTTGAAGATAACCTTTATGCAACAGGAACAGATAAATACATTTAGAGAGGAAAAGATCTTTATACAATACTATATTTTGAAGTAAAATAAGTCTGAACACGATATATAGTTTTGCATTTTTATTCTATTAGAATTTTTTTAAGATGAACAATAAAAGAGATGATGATAGTTTTGTGATTTTTGAGTTTAATGAAAGTGAAAGGAATGATGATATATGTGAAATTTCGAGAGATACCACATGAACTGAAGATTGTGTTGTTGATATTTCTTTGGTGCTTTATCATTGAATAATATGATGCCATTGTCTAAATTAATCATGTATTAATCTTACTGTTTTGCACTCTGAAAATTGTACTACTTTTGATGATGATATGTACCAGACAAGAGTCCTGATCTCATCTTGAAACGGGTATATAATTGCTGAATCTTTCAATATTTGATTATGTTAGTTGAGGCTTTTCTGACATAGATAGAGCTCACTAGAAGTAAATAACACCACTATTTATTGTATGATTAACTTCATAGTATATGATTTGAGATTAGGAGACAATTTCAAATTACCAAATGAATACATGCTTGCAAAATTCGATCTGATTCTTAATTATATTTTGATAAATCATGTTGGTTTCCCTTAAAATGGACTAAGACAATGAGAAGAATGAAGTTTTTTGTGTATGAAAACAAATTTTTTAATAAGCAATTGCAACCAATTAGAATGATTCCTAAAAATAAATGAGATATATGTTTCTAGATAGTATTTATTATAATCAAGATTAATTATGATTAGAAAAGTTGATATTATAGTTACAAATTACAAAAGACTAAGAGAAAGTTTAAGAGCACACACTTATGGATAAAGCATCATTGTGCCATCCCAAATAAATGAACTGAAAGTTCCTCTGAATAATAAAAAAAAAGTATCAGAATAACATTACAATAAGTTTAAAAGTTAAATGCGTGAGACAAAAAAAAAAGAAAAATGGCTCAAATGAAAATTAAATCGATGTAGATAAATGATCATTTTTATTCCTTCTATTAGGAAAAGGTAATTGAGATGTAATAAATAAATAAGGAATCATAAAAATTTGCAATTGAACAGATATAGTTTTCAAATTGAACATGGGAAATTAGATATGAAGAATTGCAGACTTATAAAATATAAAGAATTGATAATTATAAGTAGGAGTTGATTTATTTTAACAGCCTGCATAATGATAATAAATAAATAAATTAAATAATTTAGAGTAGAATGCCCTGTTGAGATAAATTATTCTTTCCTAGATTAAAAAATAAAGTTGCATTCTATGTGTGCATATATACAAAACGCATACAAATGTAATGGCTGTTGAGTGTTATTTATAATAGCTTAGCATGACTTACTAATGTTTCAGATAAAAGAAATTAATATTTAAAATAAATAATCTACAGAGGAAAGCTGATAATGACACTAGATAGCCATGACATAAAGTAAATTACTTAATATTAAAAAAAATTATAGAGTTTAGAAATTGATAAATTGCTATATTAAATGCAACAAAGTTGTGTAATTTAAATTTTGTTGATAAATTGATAATTAAATTTGTTTTAATTAAAGAAAATATTATTGTAAATTAAAAACATTATATAATTAGTTATCGGTTTCTTGGCTAATCAAAATTAAATGAAATTAATTAGAACAAAATGATTGTATTTTAATTACCTAAATATGGGCAGAAAAATATATGATTAGGATGAACAGAATATTGTTGCTATTCTAAAAATGAAGTTATTCTTTACTAAGAGAGTTGTTCCTAGTTCTACAATTGTGTCTTATTATTTCATTTTTCTTATCTGGAGAGAGATTAGAAAACCAGTCAAATACTTATGAAAAAAAAAAAAAATCATTGTCAATGAAATCAGCCATCTAAATACAAATAAATACTATTTTTAATCAAAATATGTCACTCAAATTATTATTATTATTGGTAACTTACATTCAAAGTCTGGCTAATAAATCCAAGTACTTGGATTAGATTTTTTTTTTTTTCAAGCATACAACTAGCAAGATATGAGATCTGATTGTGTTTACTATGAAAGCCTTAATATGCTTTGCTAAATTTTATCAAATTATTCATTTTAAAAAGTGAATATTGAAAATTATCAGTGTAGATACATTAACTTTTAATCTTGATGTAATATATTAAACAAATATACAGATTGTTGAACCACAGTTCAAAAAATATGCTGTTGTTTAGTTAATTTTAACCCGCAAGCTATGTGTAAAGAAAATAATTAAAATATTGCTTAATGGAATCTGAAAAAGTTGCTGACACCAAGGCAAAATTAAAATCTGATATAAAATATAAGAATTAGTGAGAATATATACCATTTTAACACTAAAAATATTGCAAGAAAATAATAAAAGAATTTATATAAGTATATCTTTTGACTAGCTATGTTTTCTTTAGTTTTTTTTTTTTTTAAATTAGCGCGATGGGTTTTTTTTTATTATTATTTATCTTTTATTTTTGATTTAAATATAGACTAATTTTGTTCAAATGACTAACATGTTATATAAACACACCATCAAATCCATTTTATTAAGAATTAGCATTATTAATTAATAGAAAAAAGGGAAAAGAAATATGTATTGGTAGATGTGTGCATATATATGTGAATTGAATCCAATAGATTATTTTTTTAAGAGTACTATCAAACCAAATAGTTTTTAACAATCTGAAAAAATTTCATATTAATGTAAACATATACAGTTTATGTATATTTTTATAGACGCAAAAATAGAAAGAAAATTCACCAGAATATATGCATTCTGATTATTAAATTCACATTTGTCATTTATACTGACTCTTTTAAATCAATAAATTAGAATCAAAAAAGGAAATTAAAAAAAAATTGAAATACTAAAATCTCATATTGTGTGTAATTATATTGAAATATCAGCCTTTTTTTTCTATTTTTGTAAAACTACTGCAATATGTTTAAGTAAGATATTCCAATTGTTTACATTTGCTTTAAAATACATAATGAAGAAATAATATATACTATTATCTTTTTCAAGATTTGAGTGCAGATATTATTACTAGGCCATATATTTTTCAGTCATCTATACAAAGTTTTTTCACTAAAAATTATACATGCTACCATTTATAAAAATATTTGACTATATATATATTCATTAGTTTTTTGTTTTCTATTTGTAATGCCAACATTTATTATTGTAATCATCCATTTAGAATTATAAGCCATTATATATTTTGTTATTGAAGCTCTTTGACTAAATCTAGCCTGATATGATAGCTTTTTCATGCTTCTCATAGACCATACAATACATGATTGCCCTTTACTCAAGTGGCAAGAGATATTAGTGATATATATTAAATTGAAAGGGAAAATATAATACCAAGAAGTTCAAAACTGGCTGATTGGGGAGGAAAATGAAAGAAATTTCTGATATGAGAATTCTAAGATGATTATTAGGAAAATCAAAAAAAAAATTGCTGTGTTTAAAGAGCTAATTACATGTTTATTTATTGATATTTTCATCTGAGAAAATAATTATACATTTATTTAGATTCACATTTGTATTAAATACTGTGTAAAGATGGATGAGTCTATAGATATAATACATTAAGAAACTAAATTAATTCAGAAATTAATTTGAAATAATTATTTAGAAAAAAGTAAGAAGAATGAACTAAACTTAGAATAAGATGATCAAAAAACTTTTTCATTTAGTTAATTGATTGTTTCCATAAGTATAGCAAACAATTTCAGGAAGCTTAAATAATTCCCAGAAAATATTTAAATACAATTGCTGCCAGAAGTGAAAGAGGATTATGGGTAGAAGAAGGAAGATAAATAACACCTTCTCTGGTTGTTGATAGTTATTATACTAAACCTTTCTCTATAGTTGATCCAAATGATAAACTACAGATCTAAAATAAAATAAAGTCTTATTCAGTTAATTATTTTATGTAAACCTTAGGGCCCATAATTAATATTTTAATTGATGTTAGTAATATAAATATATGGTAGTGTATGTAATGTAATACGTAATCTTTTTCAATAAGAAATCTTTTTCCATTATAAAATTTTGCATGTAAATAAGTGTAAGTCTGAATTCTAATGTTTTTCAAATAAAATAATAAAGTAGAAGTTTATGAGAACACTTAATTTTACAATAATTACTAATTAAATTGAGAGACTGCAAAACCTCTCGCGCTCATTACTATAACAGCCAATCAGATTGTAAATACAAGGCAGAGAATTTAACAAGAACAGGGTGGTCCACCCTATTCTTTATTTGTCTTTCTATATATCCAAGCCAGTCTAAAGTACTTAGATCTGAAAGCGTGAATATTAAATATCTTCACACTTAACTCATTGAGTTTAAATTACAAACATACAGCGTGAAATCCTATGATTTACTACGCAGTAGTTTTTAGATGTTATAACATGCAGTAACGTATGTAAATAATATTTATTTTTATAAAGCGCTGTATGTTTGTAATTTAAACTCAGTGAGTTAAGTGTGAAGATATTTAATATTCACGCTTTCAGATCTAAGTACTTTAGACTGGCTTGGATATATAGAAAGACAAGTAAAGAATAGGGTGGACCTTCTTTATCTTGTTAAATTCTCTGTCTTGTATTTACGATCTGATTGGCTGTTATAGTAATGAGCGCGAGAGGTTTTGCAGTCTCTCAATTTAATTTCAATACTGTTGGCACTTTATAAAAATAAATAATTACTAATGAAATTTGACAAATGATACTTTTGGTATAGATATGTAGAAAACAGTGATCAAAATATTAATAGGAAAGTAAATCTAGTACTTGATTAATTTCAAAAAAGCCATAGAAGTGAGACATAATAAGTTGTAAGTAAAAGTAAATTTGCATTGGACTGAAGAGCATGATATTCAGTGAATAAGAAATTAAGCAATAGAGTGCCACAAGTAATAAATAACTTTATCATTATTTGTAGTAGTTTTTCATTATTTGCTATCTTCTTAACATAATTTAATTCTAGCTTCCCAGAATTTAAAGCTATATTATAAAGTTTAATGTGCTTTTTTTTGTAAAATCATTATGTAAACATTTTTATAAATATACAAAATAATTTTTTACAGTCATAAGCATTATATTTTTGCTCTTGTGCATTTAACAATATATAAAATCTTATCAAAATTTATATGTATATTTCTAAAATTGAGATGCTAAAAAATATGTTTAAAAATTAGCAAATAAATAATTGATGACTAAGTAATGACCAAATGTTATTGCTTAGATATAATCTACATTCTAATTACACAACATGTTGTTATGTAGAAAATTTAACATACATATATATTAAACATAAAGTGTAGAACTGAAAATGTATACCCAATGTAATATTTTTTTTTGAAGATCCTTTAAATTAAAGATCTGATAGTGAATTTCTGGTAGAAAATTAATATTAATTTTATAAACCTATAAATTATAAAATGAAAGACATATCTATTAGTTGGAGAATCTGTATCTAAAATTGACAAAGTATTGAACATTTCAAGACTGACATTCTCTGCAGTTATTAAAGATGGAAAATATAACCTTTTTATGGAGAGATACTGAAACATGAAAGAATAGAGATAACATATAATTATATAGATCAAATGCAGAATACAATATTCATCTGAATACTCTAGTATCATCCAAGCAATCTATTGTGAGTTTTCATAACTCGCATAATTACTGCCATTTTAAAATCACCAGTTTCTAATGTGAATTATGATATGAAAGCAATGGTATCATAAAAATAAAAATAGAATCCATGTTAGAAACAATATACTTGAACAAATCATTTACACTTTTTTGAGTTACTGGAAGGATTTGTCTAATGATCTTTCTTTTAGCTTAGAACATGCTGGTGAAACAGTCATGATTTAAGTAACCATTCTTGTTTCAATCATGATTTAAGTATCCATTTTTCCAGGACATATTTTGAGTTCTGGGTTTATTCTAAAAAATGCAAACATTAGACAATGGTTATTTTCATAGTTAATATTGTTTTAATTCATATGTTATATATAGTCATATATTACTTGGGAATATGAGGGTAATTTTAATATCTTCAAATATAAATATTTTTCAATTAATATTTTTGGAGAAACTGAAATTTTTTTAATGCAAATATATTCATTAGCTATATAAGTGCTATTTATGTATTTTTAATAGATGTATAATATTAATCCTTCCTAAATTATTTATTATTATTTTAGATCGAGTTAGAGATACTCTTATTCATGAATTATGTCATGCTGCAGCATGGATAATAAGTGGTTACAAAGATGGTCATGGCCCTTTATGGAAAGCTTGGTAAGATTGAATTATTCTCTAAAAAAGAAAAGAAAAAAAACATTTATTTCGAGTACATAAGTGGATTCTTTTTTAGTTGTAAATATTGTGTATTAGAAATTTGGATATACTTAAAGTGTTAACTGTATTAATTCTTTTTATCATTAAGAACATTGAGCTTAGTTACAATTACGTTATTGGGTTTTATGCTTAATATTATCTTAACCTATTGTTGTCTTTTCTTGTTACCAAGTTTGTTTATTATTATATAGCTTGTTCTAGCTACTATACCCATACTTATTTGCATATATATATATATAAAACAAGTGGAAAGCAGTTTGAAGAAATTCTCAGAGATTTTTTTTTTTTCAAGTTTGCACAAAATGGATCTGGTTATTTCAAATTTATAAAAAGATTTTGATCTACTGATATAGAAAAATTCTCTGTGGAAATAGGAAATAGCTATCTGATATTTAATTCTCATTTATTTTTCTCAGGTCTACAGTGTTTGTAAGAGTTACTATAATGACTTCTAAAATAATAATGTATGAGCATGTTACACTTTAATGATTCTTTTTTTTTTGTTATCAATATTTTACAAGTCATAGATGAAGAAAGTGAATAATAAACTTGTAAATTGTTCCCAACTGTTTCTTAGATAATTAAATCACTGCTATTAGATGGCCAAAAAAAAATTGCAGGAGTAAGTTGCTTTTTTTAAAACTATTTGGTCTTTTAAGAATTTTCAAAGTCTTTGATATAATGGGTGAATAATATTTTGCTAATATTGTAGTGCTGTCAAAATTAATGGTATGATGTATCTTTAGAAAGTGTCAAGTCAAGCCAGATATAATTGACTTTTTATTGAAAGCCTTTATATATTTCCTAATTCTTATACTGCTTATTTGCATAGATTTTGTGGCCTTTAAGCCATAAAATTGCACAGAGCTTTGAGGGGAGGAGGGACACTTTTTTTTATCAATATAAAATGACATCTTTATATTATTTCAAATACAGTAAATTCTATAGATAAAATATTATGTAAATAAATTAATGATATGCATTATACTTCTGTACTGTTTTTTTCTTTCTAGCATTTTTGATTATATTTGCAGATTCCTTCAGAAACCAAAAGTTAATAATATTTATTTAAAATTATTTAAATATACTTTATTTAAATTTTTTATCAATATAAAGGCATACATGTTATATTTTATATTGATATTTTTATATTTTCATATAAAAATTATATATTTCAGATTATAGATTTTTTTCTTTTATGCATATATTTTAATCAAATTAAAATTATTCTATTAAAGTATTTAAATCTTAATTGTTATACATGTATAAGAAATTTAATTTATTTCTGGTAAATAATCTATAGATATAAAAAAAGTATTAATATGTAATTTTGCAATTACAGAAATGGTTAAGTTTTATTGAATATGTATCTAAATAAAAACACGAAACTTTGATAATTAATTATAAAAATGTTAAATAAATAAAAAATTATAATATTTACAAAGAGAGAAGTAATAATTTATTTTGAAGATAAATTGAGATAGCATTAATTTTTTAGTTAATCTTTTTATTAAGCATTTTTGTTTAGGATAAATTCTCTATATATGTTAGAAATCAATGACAAAGCAACATGACAATGAAATAATTTCAAGGTGGTCGTCTCATTTGTTGTAGTAGTGTTGGCAGTCAAATTTTAAATGTGTTTTTATTAATTCAGTAAGTTTTCAATAATGCACATGTGAGGGCAATATTTATAAAAACTGTTTATGGTAAATTTATATAGGAATAAAAACAAATCTTTCTCTTGATTGTAAAAATTGCTTTAAATATTTTTTCTTTTTTGATTGCAAAAGTTTCTTTCTTAAAAATATTTCTTTCATAAATAAAATAATATTGAAATCGATTTTTAGTACATGATTTTTTTTCAAATATTACACAGACTGTGCCATTGTTTTTATTCTTTGTTTTAATTAAAATTTGAATAATTATGGAAAAAAATTTAATACTAAAAACTTAATAATATATATAAAAAATTTTATAAGTATTTTTATTTATTGTGCAAATACTAATAAGTTAAAAATAATATATATTTCATAATGAACACTTATTTATTATGCACTAAAATATTAAAAATAATTGCTTTCTTCAATCACAATTGTGATTTTTTTTATTTAACATGAAATAAAGGCATAGGGTGCCTAAAAGTTAATTAATTGAATCACTAAATTAATCACTAGTTGTAAAAATTAGTGATTGAATTAATTAATTTCTGGATACCCCATGTTTTTTTTTCAAGTTAAATGTAAAAACCCAATTGTTGTTGAATAAATAATTATTTTTTGGCTTTTTAGTATTCCCACAATAAATAAAAGCATTTATTAAACCTATTTCTACATAATTTGTTCAGCATCGAAAGTTTAGAACTAATATTTTTAAATGCATCAACATCTAATGATTAAAACCACTAAAACATCAAATGATCACTATTTCCTATGCATATACAAGCTTTTAAAATTGTAGCACTCTTTATATAGTAGTACCACTCAATGCAAGCCTTAGTAATCAATAGTTGTATGAAGATTTGTGTAAAATCCCTATCTATTGCCTATTCATCCAATATCCTCATACTAATTCTAGCTTGTGGCTTTCATCAGTAAGGAGCTTTGGATATGAGAGCACTAATTAGATTTTAGGATCTAATGCAATCCTCCAGCAGCCCCCTTTTTTTTATTTAGTTAACTATAAAGCTACGAATACAAGATGAAAACATAATAATGTTTTCAATCCAAGCTCATTTGCTTGTATAGTTATATAGATTTAAACCCATTTCAGTATCTATACTCTATACATTTTGAACTTGGCTTGAAAACATTATTGTGTTTTTATCTTGGACTCATAGCTTTATAGTTAACTAAATAATAGGTAAAAGGTGGCTGTTGGAGGGTTGCATTACATTTTAAGATTTAGGCGCAGCACTCTCAGATTGAAGGCTCGTCACTGAAGAAAACTACAAGCTAGACACTATTCTGGGGATATTGGATGAGTAGGCACTAGGTAGGGATTTTTTGCACAAACTTTCTTGCATCCATTGATTACTAAGGCTTGCACTGGGTGACATTACTTTTTGGAGAGTTTGTTACATCTAATGACTACTGATTGCTCAGATTTACTCTAAGTAGCATTAGAATAGAAATATTTTATTATGGAATGGTAGATGATTTATTGTTATATATTTTTAGTTTGATAAATATTGCTCTTTAAAATTTAAATATGTGTGCTATTATATACACATATATTTGCTGTTATGCAGTATATTTATATACATATATATATACATACATATATATATATATTTGTAGGGCTTCAAAAGTTAATTCCATATTTTTAAATATTCCACTCGTAAGCAGATGTCACTCTTACAATATTCATGCAAAATATATATATCGCTGTTCCCAATGTTTAACTGAGTAAGTATGTTAAATTTATAATTTTCTTTTTTAATAGTCACAAATACTTGAAACATTTATAGTAATATATATATATATTCACATAATCGATCTTTATAAAGATTTCTCCAAAAATTTTGTCAGATTCTTTTTTCATAAATATTGCAAGTTTTTTCTTTAATCTTTTTAGAAATTTGTTAATTATTATTATTATTTGTTTTGTTTTAAATCCATGTCTAATATATCCACACCCCCCCACCTTCTTAAAAATATTTTATTTAATTATAATAATCATTTTACAAATGTATTTTCATATTATTCATATTTTATTTCATATAAAATTGTTTAATTGGAGCTGCATTTGTTATGTGGATTTTTGTTAAATTAATAAATATTTATTCAAATGAAATGGAATTTAATGTTATTATTATGACATTTCTGATACAAAATATTAATTTTCCAAGTTAACATTCAAGATATGATTTTTGCTGTCGTAATTAAGGTCTAAATCCATTTAACAGTTCGTAGCTACTGTATTAACAGTCTTGGGGTTTATGATCATTTTACTTCAAGGATTTATAAATCTTTTTTTTTTTTTTGAAAATGCATAATTTATATTTGTGGGCTACTAAAATCCGTTTCTGCTGGTATAAATTGTAGTAAAAGATGTTAATAAATTTAAAAGTGAATTCATTTAAAAATAAAATGTTATTAATTGGGAGGTGGGGGTGTCTCATTTTTTTTAATAAAAGAAGTTAATTCTTGTATAGTTAACTTTTGTGTAATTCTAGTAATTTATTGAAATCTTTTTTTTTTGTTCATTTGACTTTGTTTTGATTTTAACATTTTTGAAAACTGCTTGGAAAATGCAGGCAATTTTACAGAGGCTGTCTTGTTTTAGTTAGCAGTAGTCTATTTTTTGTTAATGTTTTAATATTTACATTTCCATGGTCTAATATTTCTGAATAGGAACTTTGAACTTTGTAAAACTCTGATTCACTATTAGTTTTATTATCTGTGATTATACATCATTTAAAAATCTTTTTTTCACATATAGTATGTGTGTGGGTGCAATGATTTTGATAAGACACTTAGGTGATTTATTTAGATGTGTTACTCAAATTAAATAGTTTTTAAACATAAGTATGGCTTTTCAGTAATATGTAGTTTTGTATTTATTATATAATTGCATATTTAAATGAGATATTTATTTTATATAGCACAATGTTTCTGAATTGTAATAAACTAATAATCAGCTTTTTAGGCTAATGCACATGCGCTTTGTGGATCTTATCAGTAAATGAATACTCTTATTTTCCAATACAAGATAAAGTCTTTGTGACGGAATAGAATGAATCCACGTATTCTTTCAACCCAAACGTTTAAGTATGGGCAAATCTTAAGTACTGGAAATGAGAGCGTGAAGATATTAAACAATCACTTTAAATTACTTTTACTATGTCTGAATGAATGACACCTGTGAAATTTACTAGAATTTACAATACGTCATTCTTAAATGAAATTAAACATATGTAAATGAGATATTTATTTTATATAAATGTTTCTGAATTGTAATAAATTAATAATCTATTCTTTCACGAAGACATTATCTTGTATTGGAAAATGAGAGTATTCATTTATTGTTAAGATCCACAAAGCGCATGTGCATTAGCTTAAAAAGCTGATTATTAGTTTATTACAATTCAGAAACATTGCCCTATATAAAATAAATATTTCATTTACATATGTTTAATTTCATTTAAGAATGACGTATTGTAAATTCTAGTAAATTTCACAGGCGTCATTCATTCAGACATAGTAAAAGTAATATAAAGTGATTGTTTAATATCTTCACGTTCTCATTTCCAGTACTTAAGATTTGCCCATATTTAAACGTTTGGGTTGAAAGAATAGGTGGATTCATTCTATTCTTTCACAAAGATTTTATCTTGTATTGGAAAATGAGAGTATTCATTTATTGTTAAGATTCACAAAGCGCATATGCATTAGCTTAAAAAGCTGATTATTAGTTTATTATAATTGCATATTGTAATGTTAGCTGGAATAATCAATTCTTTTGCAAGATTATATGTAACTATGAAAATATAATATTAATTGTGATATTTTAGGTGAATGTATATTATTAGAACATTATTTTAAAGAACAAAAAACATTATATGCTGTGTAATTGTGATTATTTTTCTGTGGTATAATTCTCAGATTCACTGTAAAAAATATATTCCCTTTTTTTACATTTATTTTACAGCCAGTTTTTCAGATCAAGCTATGTTGAGCACCAAAAGTGTTAATCTAAATGCTATAGTTATATTCATTTAACCAAACTTTTTATTTTAATTACTTTTTTCAGCTGGGAATTTATCTCAGAACTTAGTTTTGGATTCTCCATTCTCATTTTTGAGCTAAACTACCCAAACTATATTTACCTATTAAATTGAATATGTTCAGAATTTTACATATTATAACTCTACTTTAAAGATTAATAATTTTCTTAATAATGCGGAATGACTTGTAAGCTGAAATATCATTAAGCTTGTCTGTTGGATTGAGATACTCTGTTTATAATAAATAACATGATGATATAACACATCTTGTTTAATGCTCCTAAAATACTGTTTTTTATTATTATATGGAATATTTGATTTTTCGTATAGAAGAAAATTTAATTCAATTGATTTTATTTATGTAGTAAAATTACTACAGAATTTTTGCACATGATTTTGAAACAACTGAACCTACAAACTTAAAATTGGTATATATATATATATCAAAATTACCCCAAATTCAAACTCAACCAGACTAGCCACAAAAGTAAAATCTAAAACACAGCCAATGATTTCACTGCTACAAGCAGACTTCACAAGTGTAAAGAACTACAAAACAATAGCATATGTGTATCATTTTTCAAACTATCATTTTTTTGCATTTATCATTGACATATCAAATAGATAACTACTTTTTAGACTTTGAATGACTTTTTACTATTTTAGTTTAAAAAAAATAATAATAATAATAATTTTTATAATTAAAAAATAAGTGATTATTATATATTTTTTAAGATTAGAAGCAACTTTGCCTACTCATTCTTTAAAAAAAAAAAGATTTTTTTTTTGTTTGTCCACAATCTACATTTTCAGAGATCAATTGAAGTGTAAAATCTGTCGAAGCAAATGTCCATTTTTTTTTTTTTTTTATACAATTAAAATAATTTATTAAAGAATTACTTTTTATAGTAAAATAATGATTAGGTAAAATTACTTAAAAAAAATTAAATCTTAATCGATGATCTCTATAATTACTATTAGCTCCATTTTTTTTTAAATATTAAAATTATATAAGTTGTTCTTTATATATTCCATAGACATTTTATAAATAAAAAATATATAATGTTTGGAATCTAATATCTGAATTTTAATTAAAGCTAATGGTTAAATAATTTCTTTATGCATATAGTAACTCTGTAAACAATCATTAAATTAACTAGTTTTTACATATGTATTCTTTATTTTGTTGAGTCCCTTGAAAAAAAAAAATGAATTGAGGGTTAATAATATTTGTATATTAACAAAATCATAATTTCGATCTTTTTTCTAGCATTTTTTTTTTTTTTGTTTAGACATTCATTAAAAAAATTTAAATTACACCAATATGATGTATAATTTTCAATAACTAAGTAACTTCTAACAGAATATAATTAATATATAAAGCATTTTGAAAAAATAATTTAAAAATAAATAAATACAAATCTGCTGTATAACAAGTCATTTATGAGAAAAAGTATCTGGAATTACAATAAATTTTAATCTGTTGTGAACTGATTCTGCCCTTCAACAGCTCATGCTTTAAAAAATCAGTAGTAAACTAAACTCCATTGATAAGCAGTATATGTATATTATACTGAAAATTAACTTGTAAATTTTTCTGTTGAATAATTCTTTTCTAATTTTTGAGTAAATGCAAATTAATTTTTTTAAGGCAGTTAATTACTTAAAGAAAGATTATATTTAATAAGCAGAAATTTGCAAAACATTTTTGTACAAGTTAATATTAACTGTACTTCTATGCTTTTTCTCTCTTTCTCTTTTCATAATATGTTTTTGTTGCAATGTTAACTAAAAAGCAATATAATTTAAAACTTTTATCAATAATACTAGCACATATTGTTTCATTTGTTAGATCCTTTGAGATAGCATGTAAATTAAATGATTAAAATGGCAATAAAAACACACTCTGACAGCTACTTCAGATTTTTAGGTTTTGGAATCAAAATACTGGAACATTCCAAAATAAATAAATAAATAAAAACATTAAAATTTAGATGTTATTTAATTTCTGATTACTTTTCCCATATTCTGCTACATTTTAACTTAATTAATGTTTATTAAAATTTCATCAAAGCAGAAGTGAGTTGTAATAGTACTTGATATTTTTATTTTTTACATGAAACTGCTTGCGATGTTATGTTTTGAAGACTTCGTTAATATAGAAATAGATAACTCATAAAAGAAGGCTGGCAATTCTAAAAGCATCCTTTATAATAAATGACTGGCTTTTGCCATTCGAGACTTCAAAAATCAAATAAATCAGATCATAACTAATAATTTATAGTACAGAAATTAATTTTTTGATGTTTTATCTGCTATGCAAAAGGAAATATTAAAATAGAAATTAAAAAGATTGTGTTCATCCATATACTCAGATATAAAACACTGTCATACAATATTTTATAAAGATATATAGATGTGAAGCTAAATTTTAATAAGCATTGCATGACTAAGAATATCTGCTACTTTGTAGGATATATTATTAAATCCTAGATTACGTTTATGATGCAGACAGTCTTTTCTCTGTGTTCATTCTCTTTTTTTTTTAAAAAAAAATATCCTTATGCAAATATATTTCTGTCTTTAGTTGCACATACACAGTTTCGTTACATTCAGCATTGAGAAAATAGATTTTGATTCTTCAGGCTTAGAGTCTTTAGTTGTGAATCCAGAAGTTAAATTAATGATTGGTTAACTCTATTTAGAGATATTCTACTTTTCCAAAAATGTGGAAGAAATTAGAAGCTGTGTTCTAAAAATAGTTTGACTAGATTACAATCTTTGGAAGATTGAGTATTTAGAACATAGAAATAATATGTATAAGATAAACATGATAATAATGAAAAAAAATTTTTGTTGTTCTTTTTACTGCATATAAATGCATTAAATTTTTGAACTTTGTTTGGTATGAATTCATTTTGGACCTACTTTCATCCATAATATTATCAAGATTTAATAATATAGCTTCTCTTAATAAAACTCATCTAGCAGAGTAAATTGAATAATAGATTACTGTAACTTATTTTTTGGAAGGACAGTTCATCAAATGAAAGAATATCATAGGCACAATAAAGTTTATCTGGGTATTTTTTATTCTTGAAATTTCTATATATATTAATACTTATGCTTCAATATTAAATTCAGAAAGTTTTATTTAAAATAGTACAAATTTTTTTCCTTACAATAATGTCACCTAGTGCAAGCTTTAATAATCAGTAAGTGCTAGATGGTAGTGCCTCAAAATTCCTATCTAGTGGTGGAAAATGTGGCACTAAGTGGCATTATTGTGAGGAAATTTTTTTTTCTGTTTTCACAGCTTGTGTAAACATAAAGATGTAAATTTTTTTTTTTTATTAGATATTAATAAAAGTCCAATTTTTTTTCACCAGAGATTTTAATGCACATTTTAATAATAACAGTAAATTATGGCCTAAAATTACTGGAAGTAATTGTATTGAATATATGAACTCAAATAAATATAATCAAATGTTTTATTGTTTGTTAGAGAAATTGAAACACAAGATATGATCAGATCAGAGTCATGATCCGTAGCCCTATGAACTCAACTGATTAGTTGCCATTGAATGTTGATTCAACATAAACAATTTTTTTAAATAGGCAAAAGTGACAATAAAATTTACTTAAATCCATTCACTAAACAATGACATTAAAAATCAGAAGGAAAAAGAACTCACTATTGCACAAGCATACTTGCACACACAGATTTAAAAGATCATAGATTAGTATACTCCAAGATTAAACTTATAGAGGCATTTTAAAATAGATTCAGCTTGATATCTGTGGTTGTATTGGAAGTTTTATGTATTGTTTTATATAATCATTAAAAAAAAAACTCATTTTTTTTTTTGTTCTTTTTGTTTCTTTGGTTTTTTTTTTGTCTTCTAGAATTAGAATTCCTTTATAAAAAAATAGCTGTTAATAATATTTATGCATCATTAAAGATGAATGCATTATTCAGCTATTAAAAACATGTCTTCTCCAAAACATTTAAATTAGATTAAAATGAAGAGTTTAGATGATTCAAATAACATTTTTGTGATTTATATGGCACCATTATTATGACTGTATTTTTCAAATCAGAAATCTTACAGATTATGTATTTAAGGTGATAGAATAATTTTTTAAAATCTTACTACAGGCAAGCCATAATTTAGTAGAATGAATTTATTGCTGATGATAAGATTCACTATTCTCTTCATCTTTATATAAAGCTTTTTATTTTGACATTAAGCTATAATATGAACTATAAATACTAAAGACTAAATATTGTGAAGATTCATCATTTTTTGTTGTAAGAGTACAATGTTTTTTTCTTTTTTTCTTTTACTGATTCAAAGTTTTCATTAGAATAATTAAATAACGTAAACTATTGAAAATAATATTATCTGCAATAAGAACTTTCAATCTGTTGTCAAAGCAACCTTTATAAGTAAAAGATGATCTCACTTTTCACTTTAATTTAAGATGTTAATATAGACAACAAAGTTGATATTTGAACTGAAACAGGTTGGGAAATTTAAATGAACCCCATTAAACAGGGAAATATAACTGTTTTAAAAGTAGAATAATAAATACTCAATTTTAATCCTCTAAAACTTCATTGCTATTTAGTATTATTTAGATAACATATCTGAATTTGCTCAGAGCTAGAAAGTTCATAAATGGAAATCACTATGAATGCAGCCTATGCTTATCTACATCAAGAATCTTTAGGCTGGCCTTGACAACAGATTGAAGATTCTTGGTGTAGATAAATATAGGTTTGTGGTGTGTTTGAAATTTATTACGTAAATAGTATTATAAAATTAGAAAGATTCATAAATAAATATAGAATTGTATGACTAAATAATATTGGAATTATCTAAATAATTATCTAATGTAACAATGTCCTGTAGAAAATAACCATATATGGTGTGAAGGTTTAAATAAAATTTACAACCAAAATGCCTCACCTTATAAGGTGAAATTGGGGATGAATCAAAACCCATAGGGACTAGTAAAGGGCTCAGTTAGCAGACCATATAAGGAGAGGTGTTTATGGAATTAGAGATGTTTTGTTTGAACTCCAGAAGTCGGGTATATAAGTGGGATGTAGAGGGAGAATCGGGGTAGTAAAAAATTAGAGACTACAATGGCTCTAATGGGCAGACTTATGATACCCAACTTTAAAGAAGTGCTTTACCGACGTTGTAACAGTTATGTAATAATTGATTTTTTCTGGAAATTAAAATAATATTTTAACTTATGCAAATCTGTCTAAATTTCTCATTTGTTTGACGCATACACGTCAAAGCTGGCACAGTCGGACAAGATCACCGTTAGATAGATTTTGGGAACAGCAAACAAACATCGGACTTCAGTATTAAACCAAAAGAGGGAATCGCGAACGGAGATAAATTCATGTGTCGTAAATAGCTGCCAACATACAATTGCGAATAGCAGACTTCGATGTTGAAAATCCGGGCAACTGACCATTATATGTAAAATTAGTAGAGAAACATTTCCTGATAAATAGTGTGTCAAAGAAAATCATATAAAAATAACTACTCTTTTGGGTTTTGCAGGTATCAAAGTATTGGAAATAGCCAACCGCTTGTGTGAGCCTGAAACGTTACCATATAACGAGGTAGTCGCAAATTAACTGCAGAGTTCTGCCCTCTATCGTCAAAACATATCACAAGATTACATTTTAGACTACAACGACAGGAAAAAATGAAACCTTTAAAGAATATGATGCGGCTCTACGCGAGTCAGTTCTTAGAAAAAGCACTCCTCGAACAATTGTTACTAGGATTGCATGGAAAAATTCTGCGAACAGTTATTAGCGGACTCGACAGTAGGAATGGCACATGAATTAGTAATCAACCAAGCTAAAGAATACATAAATAAAGTAATCAACCAAGTTAAAGAATACATAAATAACACATCGCAACATATGCAGTATCAGTCGATCCAGAGAACAGTCGAATGAGAAGGGAAAGGCAGTAACCAGAAAGATTATAGGTGCAATTGCGTATGTTACCGCTGCAGAAAACCGGGACATCTCAAGCGAAATTGTAGTCAATCCCAGTGAAAACCATCAAGCCATGGATTATGAGGACCTCTGGTGAGAGATTCAACCAATTAAGTTTAAGAAAGCAATCCCCAGAAATATACGATATAAAAGCATTAAAGAGTGTAAGGCCTGAAATTAAGCAAACATTATACATAGAAGGAAAATATTTCAAAATGGAAATAGATAGCGGCTCGGGAGTCTTTTTTATGTCTTTAAGAGATTGAAGAATATTTCTAAAGAAAGCAGGTTTTCAAAAAAGACTGAGGGGACCGAAGTTTACGCTAGAAACGTAAATGAAAACATGGCTGACATTGTCGGAAGTATTTTGGTGAGAGTAAAATTGAATGCGAATAGCAGAGTGCTACATTATTTATAGTGCATAAACAAATAAACCCACTAATTGGTAGGAACTGGTTCTGACCACTGGGAATCACGATCAATATAATAAAAAAATTAATATCGGAAAAGAAATACAAAGTAAATGACCACTTTTATTTAGTACAAGGTTGGGTCAAATATAAACAACGCCAGTGCAACTAGAGTTAAAGGATCACTCGATGCTTGTAATAAGCAAAAGCCAGAAAGTACCATATGAATGTAATAAAAAAAATTAATATCGGAAAAGAAATACAAAGTAAATTACCACTTCTATTTAGTACAAGGTTGGGTCAAATATAAACAACGCCTGTGCAACTAGAGTTAAAGGATCACTTGATGCCTGTAATATGCAAAAGCCAGAAAGTACCATATGCACAGCGTACCAAGGTGGAAGAAGCATTGAATGATCTCATGCAAAAGGATATTATAAGCCCAACCAAAGATGCAGAGTGGGCTACTCCAATTATGGTGGTGAACAAAACTGATACAAAGGTGTCTCTGTGGAGACTATAAAGGGACAATAAATAAAAATTTATGTAAAAGTGCATATTCAGTCCCAAACAGAAGGGAGGTTCTAGCCCTCTTGGAGAAGACTTCACATTTTGCCAAGCTTGATCCCTAAGCATTCCATTAAATACCCATGAGTGAAGAAATGTCGAAGTTGCTGACCATAACAACACATGTAGGTTTATTTAATCGGCTGCGTTTTGGGATTAGGGTGGTTCATAACATTTTCCAAGCAAAGATGGATCATTTGGTAAAAGGACTGACAAGAGTCATCCCATATTATGATGATATCCTTATTACAGCTGAGTCTGAGGAAAACATCAGAGATAGAGTCATCCAAGTGTGCAGGAAGTTGTAGAAATTTGGAGCAATGCTGAACACTGATAAATGTGTATGGAACATTCAGAAACTTAAATTTTTGGGACACATAATATCCAGGCAGGGTAAATCCCCAACAGTTGAGAAAACAAAGGCAGTGAATAATGACCTAGACCGAGGAAGGAAAGAACTTGGCATTCCTGGGACTTATCAACTACTTTGAAACTTTCCTAAAGGGGGAAAAGCTCATGTTGCTCAACCACTGTTCAACTTGCTGAAGAAGAACCAAGTCTGGGAATGGATGTCAGAACACAAGAATGCCTTTAATAAAACAAAAGCCATACTGACATCAAAGAAACTACTAGTGCATTATAATAACAAGGCAGAATTATGATTGACAATTATGATTGACAACGGATGCACCAGAGTATGAAGTAGGTGCAGTGTTAACACACCACAACCCTAATGGTGAAAAATCAATAGCTTATGCCTCAAGGACTCTAGATAGTGCCGAAAGAAATTACAGTCAAATAGATAAGGAGGCATTGGCAATAGTTTTCAGAATCAAGAAATTCCACCAATATTTGTACGGATGGAAGTTTACCATAACCACAGATCACAAACCGTTGCTAGGAATAGTCGCAAAAGTGAACCCTCGCTGGATTAGCATACTTTCAGCTTATGACTACGAACTACAATATGGGAGTGGCAAATTGATCCAACATGCTGATGCATTGTCAAGGTTGCCAGATACCTCAGAAGAAGAAAAACCAATCATAGAAGTCAATTACATTGATGATTGGGAATTGAAAGTGGTGAATAATAGATGCATAGCTGAATGGACAGATGCTGACACAGGTAACCAAATACTTAAGGGCTGGATCAGTAAGGGTTGTCCCAACAGAAGACCTAAAAACTTACCAATAGCATTCTGGAATACACATGCTCAACTATCAATCTGCAAGGGTTGCGTCCTCAATGGCAACAGAGTTGTGATATCTCTGAGAGGCCGAAATAAAGTTCTAAGTTTACTTCATAACAGTCATCCTAGGATAGTCAGGGTAGTGCATGCAAAGGCATTGGCAAGGAGTTATGTTTGGTGGCTGAAACTGAATGAAGAGATAGAAGCATTCACAAAAAGCTGTGTAGACTTTCAAGCAAATACTGGACAGAAAAAGAAGGTATATAGTTTGTGGCCATCAGCTACGATAGTTTGGGAGTGTATTCATATGGATCACACTGACCCTTTCATGGGATACATTTTCCTAGTACTGGTCGATGTTTACACTGGACAGAATACAGAGTTGTTAAAAACACTGGGAGAGATGAAAGTTATCAAGCATTTAAGTTCTATATTCACAACCCAAGGATATTCTGAAACACTAGTCACAGACAATGGTATTTGATGATCAGAGGTATTAGAGATATCCAAGCACCACCATACCACCCTGGAAGCAGTGGCCTCGCCGAAAATGCAGTAAAACAGCTAAAAAATGCACTAAGAAAGCAAAACCCTGCAAAGATACTAGAAGTGTTAGACCAAATACTCTTACAGCAACATGCCAATCCAATGGCAGCAAGCGGAAAATCACCAGCGAATTGTTCCTGAAGTGAAGATTACGGACAGAGCTAAAGTTGTTACTGCCTGAACATAACAAGAAAACTAGAGAATCAGAGCATGAGAAGTTCATCGTTGGTGAAAAGGTATGAATTAGAGATTTGTCTGCGGGAATAAAGGCGAAGTAGTCAGCGTAACTTCAAAGAAAATTGCGACCGTGCAAATGGAAGATGAGTTGGTGTCAAAAGACATTTTAACCACATTCGCCACCGGAGTGTTCCAAGCTGAAAAGGAAGATACCCCGAGCAAAACAATGAGAACAAATCAAAAGAGAGTAAACCGGAGAATCAGTGAGGTCCAAGTTGCTAACTCAGAAATCCAAACAGAAATTAAAGTAGATAATGCACCTGAAACTAGAGCCAGTGATGAGCGAAGAACAGCCAGAAACAGAGAATTCAAGTGAAGAGGAAAGTCAAGAGAAGAGCGAGGGTACCACCACCCAAGACAAAATAGAAAACCACCTGTATACCCAAGAGACTTTGTGAAATAAACGGCTTTCTGGTGTTGAAGGAGGAGTTTGGTGCCACAGACAAGTTAATTAGGATTGTTTGAAATTTATTAGGTAAATAGTATTGTAAAATTAGGGAGATTCATAAGTATAGAATTGTATGACTAAATAATATTAGAAGTGTATAACTAAATAATATTGAAATTATCTAATATAACAATGTCATGTAGAAAATAACCATATATGGTGTGAAGGTTTAAGTAAAATTTACTACCAAAATGCCTTGCGTTATAAGGTGAAATTGGGGATGAACCTAAACCCATAGGGACTAGAGGGAGAATCGGGATAGTAAAAAATTAGAAATATTTTGTTTGAACTCCAGAAGTCAGGTATATAATTGGGATGTAGAGGGAGAATCGGGATAGTAAAAAATTAGAAACTATAATGGCCCTAATGGGCAGACCTATGATACCCAACTTTAAACGAGTACTTTACCGACATATGTAACAGTTATGTATGTAATTAAATTTTGCTGGAAATTAAAGTAATATTTTAACTTACGCAAATCTGTCTAAATTTCTCATTTGTTTCATGCATACATGTCAAGATTGTTTTCAGGTGATTTATATTTATGAACCATCTAACTTTGACAAAAATCAGATTATTGTATGTATATATAAACTTATTCATGGAACAATAGTATTATTATAATTTACAGATCAGATTCCTAAAAAATCAGTTCAATAAACTTTTAAATAATGTCTATTTTTCATTTTATTGTGTTCTTTGTCATTAGGATGAGTTATAATAACATATACAGACTTAGTTGGTCTTTTAATAAATTTATGTATTCTCAACATTACATATGTAATAATCCTTCACATCCATAAGTCATTCTTTGTAAAAAAATATATATATTTTTTATTTTAAACCTCAACTATTCATTGCAAGAGCTATGTAGTACTCCTACCAATTTTTAAATACTTTAATGTCATATTTTTTAAATTGAACTGGTATCCATTTCAATGCTTTCCTAATTATGTTTATTTTACAAAAAATCAAATTAGTTTGAATTAATTCTCTCATTTTTTCATTTAGCAGTATCTCATACCAGTTATGTCTAAACTGCTGTAAAGTTTTTTCCTTATTTTTAAAATGACAACTTTTTTTTTTCTACTTTTTAAGGCAAATATAAAACTTATTGTAATTAATAACTATAATAATAAAAAGTAAATTTATTTTGTTATAATAACTGATTATAAGAAATCAATCATCAAAAGAAAAATAATTTTATTTCTTTATTTTTGCAATATTATGACTATATTTTTTTATACAAATATTTTAATATTTATTGTAAATAATACTTACAGTTAAAAAAAAAATAAAATTCAAATTTTAAACAACATTTATATAAAATAAATATTCTTTTTAGGAATGGTATTAGAGAATGCTTGTAGTCTGTATGTTTGTAATCTGCATTATAGCCATTGCAGGTTAAATATATATATATGCTGTATACATTGATACATTATAATTAGTTATTATAAAAATTGATACTAATATATGTAAAATATAAAACAAACATATAAAGCACTATTTATGAAACTATAGTTGATAAAGACTATAAGATGTATAGTTGAAAGTATTTCTAAAAATAATATAATTCATGTGAATTTTACTATATTTTGATGTATATATTGATTTGAATATTATATATATATAAATTAAATACTCAAAAGTTAGATTACAAATTAAATAAGTTAAACTTCAATTTTCTAAACTAAATATCTTTAGTCACCTGAAAGAGTTCTCAATTTGGAACAAAATTTCATTCTTATTTTACTAAGCTCTAGTTGCACTTTTTATTTAGAAAAAGTTGTCATTAATAATGTAAATAATTACAATTTTTTGATTTTAAATGTAATTCAAAATATATATAGTAATGAGATAATTGTCTATTGGTTTTTTTTTTTTTTACATTTTTAGTTAATGCTATTCTATTGGACTAATTGACTGACTAGAATTTTTATAGGTTAGAGGCGGTGTAATTTAATCTATATTATCTATATGTAATTCCTTTTCTTTTTAATGATTTGATTTTATTATTGTGAAAATACTTTATTAACATTATAATTCAGTGTAATAGTTATTGTAATATACATATATATTTTCAAAATAAAAAATTGCCTATACTATTGTAATCAACAATTACTGACTAATAATTAACAGTTGGAAATTAGAATCTGTGAAAATATTTATTTTATAGAAAGGTCTTCAGGCTTCAAAAGTTTCAATATCGGAGTAGAGCAATAAAATATGTTTTGCTTAATGACACTAAAATCCAGTAATTGTTATATAATTGCCAACCATAATATTTTATTATTATTTTTTTCAGAAATTGGGAATTATATAATATCTAATGAATCTTGCATATTTAATTGAACAAATAATATCTTAGTGCTCTCTGCTGTGTGTGTATAAATATACATTATAATATATATTCAACTGTTTATTGTTTTATACTAAATTTGCATAAAAAGCAGCACATCATCCTTAAATACATATATATTTATTTGCTAATTAAATAAAAATGAAAACCTTAAAAGTTTTGAATTAATTATTTGAAGTTGTATCCACTTTAGCAAATTTTAAATGTTAACTAATATTACTTTTATAAATATTAGTTATTTACTATTCACATTTAACAAGTCTGAAACATTTTTGTTGTGTTTATTTATTTTAATAAATAGATTTTTTATTTTGCTTATTCAAAAAATTATCATGGTTACTTAAATTCTAATGTAATTTTTTTTATATATATAGAGTCAAACGGCATTCTAAATCTCTAGATACAAATCATAAAATATGTGGACATTGCAGAGGAACATTTGAATTATTCGTTAATGGTCAAAAGTCAGAAAGAAAGCCACTTAATAAATTTGCATCCTATGTTAAAGAAAACTATAAAGATGTTAAAGGCTCCATTGAAGGGCTCAGTCATCAAACCATCATGCAAATTCTTTCAACAGATTTTGCTAAGAAAACATCCCTCACTTGAAAAGTATTTTCAGCTTTATATTTAAATTTTATTGTATGATTGTGTCAACTTCTAAATGATGTTTAACACAGCATACTACAATATCATTTTTTGCAATTTTTAAAAACTAGTTTTTATATTAAAAATTTGTATACTTTTTTATTGGTTAAATTATAATATATAAATTAAATGTGAAATATTACATATGAAAGAGAAATTTCATAAAAATTTACTTAATAATTACTTTTTAAAAAATTTTTTTTAGATGAAAATAACATTTTTAATTTTTTTTTGACTTTTGTGATAGCTTCAATTTTTATTTGGTTCTATGTTATTGCTTTGAAGTGAATGAATGTTATTATAAAGAAATGAATATTTTTTATTGAATATATTGACAATACAACATTTACATGTGTATACTAAGTAATTACTTTTTAAAAAATTATTTTTAGAGAAAAATAACTTGGAAAAAAATTTTTTTTTGACATTGTGATAGTATCAAATTTTATTTGTTTCTATTTGTTATTGCTTTGAATTGAATAAATGTCATTGTGGATATGGAATATTTTTTATTGAACATATTGACAATAAACATTTGCATATGTGTAAATCTTCTGCTATCAATGATAAAACTCAGTGCATCAATATTAATGACTGACTCACATGGCTCTAGGACTTATTTTACCATCTAACTAAGAACAGTTAAATACTCATTAACCAATCAATTCAGAGTTGAATCCCAGATCATAAACATGACATGGTAATGCATTTTATTATATTTTGATCTTAAATGAAAATGTATTAATTTCTTTAACTCTTTTCTTTTATTGGTTTATTTATACAATCAGGAATTAATTAACTCATTATTCCACTTTTAAGTACTGTTTTATTTTATCAGAGAAACTATTATCTATTATGGAAAATAATTTTTCTGATGAAAACTATTATCCAGTAGAAACTATTAAAATATTTTTAAAATAAAATATTGAGAGAGAAAAATGTAATAAGTTAATTAATTTTTGATTATTTTTTATCAGTCATAGCAATCCATGGAACTGAACAAATTCAGTTTATATTTACATTTAATCTATTCTAAAACATTTTTTTCTACTTGTATAAAAGCAAAGATGAAATATGCATTATTATTTTTTTGGAGATGAATTCATTTGTCACATTTTTTTTTTTAAAAAAATATGTCTTAAGAATGAAATGATAAATAAATCTTTATTTCTGGTTTGCCTTTTCAAAACATCTTATGTGTATTTATAAGAAAAATAAATAAAATTCATTATGAAAAAAATATTTTTGTAAACTTTAAATGAATATTAAAAAAAGATTATCATTGTTATGTATATCTACATATTTAATTAGTGTAAATAATAATTTTCATATAGAACACACTTAAAATAATATTGAGATGTCTGTTATGCAATAATCAGTCATTTTAGAGTAATGAATGACCAACATTATGCAAAATGAAATAAATTACTTCTATTGTTTAAAATATATATATTAATCAAACATGGAAATTCATTCAATTGTAGAAATTTTTTGTTTTTAATTTGGCTTATATCCCCCCCCCCCCCCCCAATATTACAATTATAATCATTTGTTGTAAGATATTTTTTATATGTTGTATAAATTACAAAATTTTGTTGAACTTTTGTATTAGAAGATGATAATAATAAAACTGCTATGAATTGTATTTAGGTCAAGTCATTTTCACTTCTGTAAAAATTATTTGAAGACTTAAGAACTATATAAATTTTTTTTTAACTATCTAGAATACATATCAGTAGATAGATTTTTACTTCGAAGATATAAGAAATATTTTAATTTATGTAGTTTGTATACTTTTATTTAAAGTTGACTTTTGAACACACAGTATATATAATAAAATTGTGCATATATATGTATATATGAATTGAGGATGTAAAATTTAATCATTTAATTAGTTATTATTGTAGTCTAATGTATTTTTGCAGCAGTGCATTATACATATGGTACTGCATCGAAAAATGCATTAATTTTTATTTCCCCCAGTTTTGATTTAAATAAATTTGGAAATTTATTTTGAATTTCTTTTTCAATATTAACTTTTTTTATTACATTAATGCTAATCCTGAGAGATTTAAACCCGGTCTGGCATAATAGTGAATTTATTTGTCTGAAGACAATATATAAAGGTAATGAATTTGTTTTATAGTTGAGTTTTAGTTGCACTTTTACAATTCTGAATAGTTTCACTGTATTTGCATCCTTTGTGTTTAAATTTGTTTTCTCAATTTTTGGAGATGGAAGTTTAAATTCTGTTTTGTTGCCATTTAGATTTGTAATATTAACTTTGATTTTGTCTTTCATCTCAGCTTTTGATTTATGACATACTCTTGCAGGATGGCTTTCAGTCCACTAGTTGTACAGTTGACTTGATATTGTATACAATTTTTGAGTTTTGTGATTCGGTTTATCATAGCAGTAATAATTAAATTTATTATTGTTTGTACTTTGTTGGTGTTTTTGTTTCATTTTTTTGTTCAATAGTTTTTTGAATCATGTGATAACTGTTTACATTAGGGTTGATATCCAAATAGTCTTTAGCCTGCTCAATCACTAAATTTATGTGCGATACCTCTTTTAATGGCGTCTTTATAATTTAGATCTGTATCTGCAAGGAGCTATTCCAAAACTTAGTCTCAGACATACCCCACAGCAATTGTTTCAAAAGGGACCTCTTCCAGAAAATGTCCATAGATACAGTTTTTAGCTAAATCTCTCAGAGATATGCCATATTCTTTAAAACTTTTACCTTTTGTTTGTCGCCAATTTCTAAAATGTAGACTACTTCGCTGTATGGAAAATTTTCAGGTTCTGCTGTTTCATATAGATGGTTTACAATCTCTAACACTTTCAGTCCAGTGTGACCTAATAATGTGGCTAGTTTTACATGTTTTTCCTTAATTTTGTTTACTAAAAAAAAAATTTCTACATGTTGTACATATAGTGACCAATTGGTAGAATTTTCAACATCAAATTCTCTGTTCGACATTTGCAAGATAGCGGCCATTTCTAACAGTAAGTATTATTCTAATCTTTTAAGTGTATAAGTTCTAGACTTTTTGACTGCACCAATTACATTGTTTCAGCTGTGATGAGTTGAGTGGTGTAAAATAAAACAATACCGTGATAGGATGGATAATAGATTTATATAATGAATAGTAATACATAAAATATATCTATATACAGCAATCAAATGCTTACTGAACAATTCTTAGTCGTTTGTTACAATTAATGTCTTTGTGGATTTAGCTTTTTCTTTATTTTACAGAGTGGCAGGAACATACAAGTTAGGCAACTAGTAATATTTATTATTGCACTACAGATACAACTAGTAATATATGTACATAAGGCAAATTATAATGTTACCTATAAACTCCAAAAAGACGAGATTTCCTCCTGTCACTTGTTTAACTAAAACCTAGTCTCTCTCCCAACACTCGTGACTAGCATGTCACTTTTTCATCTTTTGTTCTGTGTAGTAATTTTCTCTCTGTGGGGTGAGCAAAATCAACCTATAATGTTTTTTAGTCATCAGTCAATTGCTGTCTAAATATATCGCACTTGCACATTTAGAATTAAAAAAGCATATCAAGTGTTTAAAATGTAGTTTTATGTGAACCAAGATTGAATTATTAGAAAAAGTTAGGAAAATGGATATCAGGTTTGGGTGATGTGTGCATTTGAAGGAGAATCGAAAAGATTAGGTTGAAAGAATACAACTACATAGAACTGTTAAAAAAAAAAGTTAAAACATTTCTAGAGCCATAGTACAATTAATAATGTATATACTAAAATATCTAACAAATTAAGGTCCTGGCTAAATGAACTTTAATATTTTTTTAAAATAATTAACCCATATTCATCCAATGTAAATCATTAAAGTATTATCTAGCTATTATTAGTTAGAGTAGGGATAGCTAACATGCACTATATCTTTCCTGTGCGAATTCAGATGCACCATACAACTTTTGAATTACTATTCAATTTTTGTATAAAAATGTTAATATAGATAAATAATATTTAGTGTTTATTTCATGATCTAAAAATGTACAATATAAAAAATTAAAGTTTAAATATTTATTTTAATGAGATTTTTAATGTTTGAAGTTAAATTGTTTATTGAAAGAATTATAACATTTTTCAAATTTAAATAGATCATGCTTTGTAATGTTAAATAACGAAGTGTGTAGTTTATATATGTAATAAAGTCAGATATTCTACGGTAATATCCCACACAAACTCAAATATATATTATTATTCTATTTATTTATTTCTAAAGCACTTTTCGAAAGAGCTATGCCTTCATTTTCAAAGCTCTTCTGAAATGACAGATATAATTCTGGTCAAAATGTCTTAATTCTCAAAATTGTTCATAGGGTAATAATCGCCAAAAGTTAATCTCATTATCATCTATTCATTTTCAATAGTAAATTTGTTTTTAAGTCACTAAGTTCCATTTGTGTGTTATCTTTTGGGGTAAATAACTAAAGCAATATTCAAATAATATTTGCAATAATCTGATTTTTGTAAAATTAATATTACTCTCAGCATATTCACTGTTTTTTTTTAATGCAAAAACTGGATCAAATTGTCATTTTCTAATTGGGCAATAAACAATTCTAAATTCATTTTGAATGCACTGATATTGTTTACTAAGATTATTAAGATAGTTCATTGGGTCAAATAAGAATACTAAATTAAATAGCTGGTTTCCATATAAATTTTTTTTTTCTTCTAAAATAAAATCATGAACAAATTTTTCAGCTTCTAAAATCTACTTAAACCTATTCTCTAGAATATCCAGTACACCTTACAATGAAAAAATGAGATTGTTATATTTCAAATCTAACGTGCAATATTTTTTGAATTCTTATATTTCTCTTGGCCTAATTTTATTCACATATTTGAAATTATTGACTTCCTTTGCTATAAATTTAAAATTTTTCTGCAAGACTCTTGATATATGTACAATATTTAACCATCGGATATGGTTAAAAAGTTTTCATATTCATCATTCATAGAGTTATATCAGTACAAATATTATTGAGTTTATTCAAACCGGAATCTAGTTATAGATTTTCTAGGTATGATTTTACTTCATGCATTATGTTTGTCAATGAAGTGACTCGGGATCAATCAGGTCCTTAAAAAAAGTCAAAATTTCTTTTATAAAAATAATTGATAGTGCTATTTCACATTTTAGATAATATCCAAAACTAAAGAAAAAAATGTGCGAGCATGAATAAGGTCTTTCATTTGTCTATCAACATGGTGAGAGACTTATTCAAAGCACTTTGTAATTATCTGTTTTGACAAGAAAATTTTATCTATTTTTTTGATATTTTTATCAGAAAAATGCCTTTCAAATACTTGGAGAGAAGGCTTTAACAATCTCTTTTCTATCAGAGAAAGATTTTCATTTTTTTTATTCCTGACATTGCTAATCTCTCAATTTTTTTTAAACAAACATTTTGTTTTCATGCTGAATCTTTTGTTTTTATTGAGTGATTAGTGGTTACTAGATGATAGTACAATTTAATCCTCAAACCAGTTTCTGGCGTTTGCTTTTATCAATGAAGACTTAGGATTCAAAGTGATGTTGTGTTGGTATTAACATTGCCAGCTAAGGATAAAAAAATGACTACAATTAAAGTGGAACTGAGAATATTAAGATATATAGTTGTCAGCATCATGTCAGATTTGTATAAGCAAGTTGTGTTGGGTTCAAAATATTAAGGATTTTTAATTTCAAGCTAAAATCTTGATTAAAAAAAAAAAAAAAAAGTTAAAATTGGCTATCAATTCATAGCTGCATTTAGTCCCACTTTGAATCCTAAATCCTCATTATTAAAGGCAAAATCCAGAAATTTGTTTGGAAATAGGAATCAAATTGCATTACTGTCTGATAACCACTGATAACTTACTCTTATAGTAGATGGTGTTAAAATAGAAAAAGAAGGAAAAACATTTAAATTAAATCTTAGGTAAAGATTTGAAATTAAAAATATTGGAAAGAGGCCCAAAAATTTTAATTAAATGATATAATTAAAATCACATAAAACAGTCACTGTCAATCTTAGTTACTGCTTTTATAAAATATTTCTAACTGACCACTCATGGTAATTCTGAAATGGTACAACTCTCATAAAGATAAAGTTATTTAGACTTCTATAAGAAGATATTTATATAATGATATACAGCATTCTAATATTTTAAGTCCTCTTAACAAATAAAATGATTTTAAAAACTATGTAAGGTTAAGAACAAATATTAAATCTAATTATAATTCAATACTTATTTACTTTCTTTCAGCATTCGTAATTCAATGTAAACTTGTTTGCCATGTCTATTAAGAAAAGAATTATTTTTTATCCATTAAATAATATGCTTAGCATGCTTTCAACTATCCACTAATCATATTCATAGCAATTTAACATTATAACAGGTGATGTCTGTTATACCAATGTATTTAAATATAACCAATAATGCATGTGCTATTAATAAGAAAGAGACTTGTATCCCTTTGTCAAAAAAGTAGATTATGTAAATTAAATAATTTACAATTTCACAGGGAATACTTAAATACCCTGGTATAACAGACATCATCTGTTAAAATGTTATATTGCTATGAATATTATTAGTGGATAGTTGAAATCATGCTAAGCATAATATGATAAAAAATAATTCTTTTCTTAACAGAAACAGTAAATGTGTTTACATCAAATTAAATTTAATTATAATCATTTAATTAGTAGCCTAAGTGGTTCATCATTTTACTATTGTGCTTAATTGCTTATGTCTTGGCACCAGTTGATCATAAACTTGACTATAGCAAAACATTTTAGATTCAAAAATAAAATAATTATGAACTACTGCTACATACTTAATTATGGAAGTACTGTTATTTATAAAGAAAATTATTGTGGCATGTTTTATAGCACTAAAATCAGACTGCTTAATGTCATATTAACTTTGAATAAAATGTGTAAACAATAAATAAAAAAATTAAATGAAACCAAACATTGGAATGATTATCTTTACAAAACTGTTAGTAATATCAAAGCACTAGTCATCTTTTACTAAACAAATCTTATCAAAGATATTGTTAAATAAAGGACATTAAGTCTGGAATATTTATTTAGAAAATAATGATACTTTACAAGTTAACATTTTTGTTTTATAATAAAGAATTAATTCACTATAATATTTTACTGGACTAAATATGAAACAAATAAAATTTCTCAGTGTGATTTATAGATAAAATATATAAATATCTTTAAAATTATTTTAATTATCCTAGGATAGTATATGTTTTTTGTTTTTTTTTGCTTTTAGTAGAAATGATTTAGTTCATGGTAACATTCTCTCAGTCAACAAGATAATTTCATTCTGTTCAATTTATAATTGAATGAACATCAGTATATTAAATAGATATACTTTTTTTTTCATTGGACTCGATTTTTAATCAGTTTTTGACAAGACTGATAAAGAGGAAGGATTTCTGAAAGTCAAAGCTTTAAGCACAAAAACCATTCTGCATAGCAGATCAAAAATCAGTATTTTTAAGAAATATTTTAAATCATTGTAGTTATAACGTTCATTGATAATCTAAATTGTATTTTGAACAATAGATAATATGTATTTCAAGGCTATCATGTACTTAATAGATTCAACAGGGAATATTCATTGAGTGGTGAGATATAAGTGTTAGTGCAAGCTAAAAAGACAAGTTATTAAAAAAAACTTAATTGTTGATATTTCTAATCTTCAGAAATATTATGCCAATAAACATCACATGATCACTATTTCTTATTCTTGTTTATAACTGTTATTAAAACAGGGAAAACTCTCCATAACTTCAGAAATATTAACAAGAGTACCAAACTCTCCATACAGTAGTGCCACTAAGTGCAAGCCTTTGTAATGAATAGATGCAGGAAGATTTGTGCATAAAACCACTATCTAGTGCTTACTCATCCAACATCTCCAGACTAGTTTCTAGCTTGTGGCTTTCATCAGTGAGGAACCTTGGATTTGGATGAGTAGACACTAGATACGGTTTTATGCACAAACCTTTCTGCATCCATTGATTACAAAGGCTGCATTTTGATGGCACTACTGTATGGAAAGTTTGGTATTCTTACTAACAGCATGTGTAAGCATATGAAATGGTGATCATGTGATGTTCTTCCAAAATATTCTAGGGAGTTTTAAATTAGAAAATTATTTTTAAAATATTTTTTAATAATAGTTTGGAACTGAGCAAATTCAATAAAAAGATAACTAATACAAATAAAATTTAAACGCCACATCTTTTTTGAAAGATTAAATATTCAGATTGAACTATGGCTGTTATCTCCATATTTTGAAATAAAAAAAAAGTCATTTGCACTTCAGGAGAAAGCAAACTTCATAAATGACATAATCAACCCAAAATTTTATCAATTTGAAAGTACTCCATCAAAATGATTTAATAATGCTTTTTCACATAGTTGCCACAGCAATAATGAATTTTAAAAAGTGTTCCAAATTATTACAATGTAAACGCACTCAGTGGAAAATACTATCAATACATTTCAATGTGATGTCACTTATACAATAACTTTGAATTGTAATTATAATTTAGTTTTATAATTATATGTGTATCAATTAATTAAAATATATTATTTTGCTATGAGTGTTTTTTAAATATCAATAAAAGAACTTTGCTCATCGTAAAATAATATTAATAATAAAACATGTTAGAATATGTTTCACATGTAACTATGTATATATTAATTATATTGCTATGGATCAACATTGTATGATTAGTGATTTTTCCAATGAAATTAAACATTATTTCATGGCCCACATGATAAAATTAAGGGTAGGTAAATTTATTATATATTAAAAAAAAAGTTGGGGGTGGGGGGTGGCATGATAAATCTGGGAGATAAAATTAATGAATTCAAAAATCAAATAATGATTTTAAAAAATAATTTATAAGTATTAAAGGTAAACCATATTTAGTTGGAAATAAATAACTAGGGTAAACTTTTCAAAGAAAAAAATAAATTCCACCATAGGAAGTATGTTTTCTTTATGGCAAGTTAAACCATGTAGCTAGAGATTGTTGATGAATATGATTGGGCCAACAAAATGATCTCCAGTCAATTACAAAACTAGAAAAAAAAAGAGCAAACCATTGATCAACCTAGCTATTAAAGTAGAAACAAAATATCCAGTAAAATAATTGTAATGAAAGAACTCAGTACTGACAATATATATAGAAGTATAATTTTAATATAGCTATTACTTTTGTTGTGTATTCAGCTATGAAGCTGATTACCAACAATTGTCACAAAATTATTAATTACCCAAACAGATAAGAGTAAATGTATTTATTTACATATTATATATATATACATCCATTAAGATTTAACTATCCATAGTTCCTTTATATACACATTAATAATCAGTCTTTGATTTAAAGTTCTAAATCTTTAATGCTATAATCACCGCCAAACAAACAAATAAAGCCACTATAATAGTGGTGGACCTAAGTGAATACTAAAAGTTTATACTCAAAGTACTTAAAACAATCCTAATTGGGCCTTCTCAGGCATACACAAAATAAAAGACCAGTGAGGTCTATGAACATTTTCTCTAGTCAGCTTTCTTTCACCTTCAGTGGCACAGGCTTTGGGACGCTTCCATCATTGCAAAAAAGTCTTGGGCAACTTTCCCCTCAGCTTTTCTCAAAGGTCCTTATGAAAGCAACAACAACAGCACGCGATGGGTGGAGAATAGCTGACGACGGCGCTCTTATTGCGCACACTATTTATACTGTTTTCTCCTTGTTTGAATTCATTGATAAATTCCTATCATTCCAATGTAAAAGTAAATCCATTTGAATAATGCATTTTTACAATGACAACAAGGGTCCGGCTTCTGATTACGACCGGTTGCATTCCACAGTAATTAGCTTCAAATATTTATTCCATTTGTTTTCTACTAAAACAGTTTAATAGTTTGATTTTAACAATACACAGTTTTCTTGGTATTTTAAATCCACAAGTTACATCCGGCCTTGAAAATAATCATTTGCATTATCTTTCGGCAATCTTTTATAGAATGCTTTTCTTATAATCTTTATGTAAAATTAAGAGCGTGCTAATAGCTCTAAACACGTTTTTTATTTTATGATAAATACTACAAGAGAAGACATTCAAATCATTTTTATCTTGGATTTCCCATCCGACGGTTTCACCTATGGGTCTCTTCAGTCGAGGAGTTGGGACATTAGATTTAAAAACCAACTCAAGCAAAGCATTTATTTAAAGGTAATTGTTTGAAAGAAGATAAACTTTTAGACATCTCATGTTTTAAAAGTCAGCTCCAACTGAAAATATCATATAGTCTGAACTTAATTCAGATCCCATATTAGTAGGCTTAACCATTTAATTTAGCTAAAGCCACAACAACCAAAATAATAATAGTAATAATAACAAGTCAGATGTCACATGATTTATATATAGCTTGCACTTACAAATATGTAAAATTAAGAGCGTGCTAATAGCTCTAAACAAGCTTTTTTATTTATTTATGATAAATGCTATTACAAGAGAAGACATTCAAATCATTTTTATCTTGGATTGTCTTCTCTTGTAGTAGCATTTATCATAAATAAAAAACTTGTTTAGAGCTATTAGCCGCTCTAATTTTATATTTGTAAGTGAGCTATATAATAAGTCATGTGACACTGATTTTTATTATTACTATTATTATTGTGTTGTGGCTTTAATTCAATGGTAATACTAATATATGGAGTATCTGAATTAAGTTGAGGCCATATGATTTTTTCAGTTGGAGAGAGCGTTGTGTCAAAAGTTTCAGATCTCTAACAATTAACTTTTAAATAAATGCTTGCTTGGTGGTTTGATTAAATCTAATGTCCACCCCACCTGTAGTAGTTTATCATAAAAAAAAGCTTGTTTAGAGCTATTAGCATGCTCTTAATTTTACATATTTGTAAGTGCAAGCTATATATAAGTCATGTGACATCTGACTTGTTATTATTACTATTATAATCTTTATGTGTTTAAGTCTAATTTATCTGTAAACCAATCTTTCTTCGTTGAATTAGACTTAAAACTTAAATTATCAAAATAAAGTTTTCTTTATTTTTACAGAATTTATTTTTCATTAATTTTTTAAAAAACTTACATATCTATTTATGTTTCATCAATTATTAGTGATCTTTTTATTTTTAAACTAGATATATATTTACATTTCATTGCTGGTTTTTCTCTGAAGTAAAACTTAGCTTTATAAGTTGTAGCTCTTGAGTTACTACAGCCTAATATATTTTCTACAAAATATTGCAATTTTATAATGTCATAATTGATCAAACTAATTTACTTAGACCACAAAGCAATATGTCAACAGATATAAATTGTAAACAAATGCTACTGTTCAAAATATTATTAGAATAAATTCTACAAACCATCATGGCAAGTAAAATGGAGTTTGAGATTGTACTCCAGTAATTAAGCATTTGGAAAAATATTCAGTTGGACTTTCTGATATTTAATAAAATTATCAGACTTGTCATTCATAGCAAATAAATAAGCTTAAATTGTATATACATTTATTATTATTGGCATTTATTAAAAAGTTACTTAAACTTATTTATTACCTTTGTATCTAATTCAGTAATAAGTTTCATTCACAAGGATAGAGTTACTATAGTGTACTACTATGGATCTATTAAAGTCCCAGATAAATTCCAAAATATAATAAAAACTTCCTTTTATTTTATAGCTAATAAGATTTGGCCAGAAATTCCTGACTCTGATTCAATCTTTTCTCCCTACTACCACTGATCATAAATAGATAGTGCATAATAGGTTAAGTGGGTTTAGTAATGTGTAAGACAATATATCTCCACACATGTAATGCAAATTAGGCATTAGTATTATGAAAGCATCTGTCTGTAGAAATATATATAGTTTATAAATGTTTGCTAAAATCAATTTAATAAATATTTCTCCATCCAAGAGTTTTTATTTTATAACAAGGCACAACTCATTATTACCAAAGTAATGATTAGAAAAAAGTCACCCCAAAATGTTACTAAAAACTTATAATAGATGCAATAGCATAATAATGCTAATGGATTGAACTAGTTTATCTATGTTTAGCGTTCTATTAATAGATATTAACATTGAGAGAAAAAAACATAATATTAATTGATTAGGTAATCACTGAGAATATATTGACTTTAGAGAAACAACTATTTAAGAACTAAAGTAAAATATATAGATAGAATGTTTATTAAAAATGCAGCAGATAGAAGGATAGAAATAACTGAAAATGCATATAGTAGTATAAATTTTATTAAACTAATTGAAAAGAAACAGAATTTATTAAATTTTAATGGCTTAATTAATTTTTTTGAAAAGTATTTATGAGTATTCTGAAATAATCAAATCCTTTTCTGCATACTTTATTGTTGTAATGATTACATTTGTGCTAACATTCTTAATCACTCTGTTGAAAACAATTATCACTGTAATAGATAAACTTAATTTCCACATAAAATAAAATGAGAATCTATTTGACTGCCCTAGTATCAGTTTTAACAAGATTTTCTTTTCCATGTAGAACAAATCTTAGGGAAAAATTTAGACTATTTAACTTTTTGTGTTACTGGCAATGGCAAATCCTAAGAACAAAATACTGCCATCTCCCACCAAAATAGCATAAACTTAATATATTTACACATTAGCTATATTCACTGCTATGCATTAGTTGTATTCCCCCCCCTCCCGTAAGGAAACAAAAATGTAATTCAAACTTAACATTGGCAGCAGACTTAAAAAATCTATAAAAGTCAGACTATATGAGCTACTAATGTTGACTATTCTTTATTTTTTTTTGCTTTCTTTTTAAACAACCTGTATATATTTTTAGGTATTTTTAATTTTGAGTTTTTTTTCTTCATGTTTAACACAATTTTTTGAAAATATTTTAGGACATTTAACTTTCTTGCTTTATAATTAGTATGCTCATGTGGTCAAAATACCATCATACAATCATAGCTATCAAAATAATTTTATAAAAGAAATTGTAAACAATTTGTCTATTTTTATTTTCATCATCTTAAAATACAATATAGTAGTCACTTCAAAAATAAAAAATGTCAATTTTATTTAAATACTATTTAATGAATTTCAATTTAACTGATATACTCATATGGGTAATTTTATGTTATGGATGAAATTTTTTTTTTAAATATTAATTTTTTGGTATGAAATAAATTTAATGCAATTAAATTGCCAATAAAAATTTAAAAAAAAATTCTAATTAAAATTTTGAATTAAGAATTTGATGAAGTTTACAAATTTTGTACTTAAACTTTTTTTTACTTTGTTTATTGAATCTTTTTTTAAAATATTAAAAAATTATCTAATTGTCAATATTTTTTTTTAAGTATCTTCAATTTCACAATCATTTTACAAAATTAGAAAGAGACATTATTGTTGGAAACTTTATTAAAAATCTCATTTCTTTTACTATGTTTACTTTTAATTACAATTACTAAAAGTTTTATTTATTGTTTTTCATTAGCAGTAGCAGCTACTGACAAATGAATAAGATCATTCTAATTACAAGACAAAAACAAAATAAAAATTACAAATATAATATATCTAGGATAAAATATCTTAGTTTAGTGACCAAAAGAAAGCATATGTGAAACAATAAAAACAACCAAGAACAGGAAAATAATCTACACCAGAATAAAATAGAATATATCTCGCAAAGATATTCAGACTTCAGTACAAAGAACAGCTCACTTCTTTGTAAATGGTATTCATTACAGCAACCAAAGCTAGATGGAAGCCTATAAGAAGAAAAATAATCATTTTCCTGTGGATAGTATTAACTATATGTAGTGGCATCTGGTGCCAATACTAAGATCAAAGAGACTTTGGAGAAAGCAAATAAACTTTATATTGAAAATATTTCTGTCTCTGTCTCAAACTATTAAAAAGTCAGTGTAAATTTACTCATAATTATATATATATAAACAGCATTACAAGGAAGATGCATTGATTAGTTTGGATACAATCAGAAGTAAGTGCCAGTTTTGTTCTGCATTGAAATGCAAGGATAAATCATTAGATTTTTCTTTTTTTTCATAGAAAGGGTAAATTATTGCATCTCTTTAACTTTCTGTTTTTCCACAAGTGTAATAACATGTTTCAATGAATGGATATGAATAATCAATAGATTGTGGAAGAAAAATATATACTAATGACTTGCTAATAATGTGTTTTTCTGAAAACTCTTAAGTATTTACATCTCTCATTATGAATTTGGTTATTTGACTGTGAGAGATATATTATCATAGCAAATAGTGATTTACTTAAAATGACTTTACAAACAAATTCTCCCAAAGTTCCAGATTTTATTCTGATCATTCATGAGGATAGGATATGTTTGTAAACATATTAAGACAATTTTGAAGTTCATAGATTCTATTATGTACTTCAATATTTGTCAATGTTATGTTGAGATGGTTACTCAATTTTTATCTCAAATCCTGTTTTTCATGCATGAACTTTTGTGTACTTTAACGATAACAGAAGATCAATTCATGTTATTCAGATGTGAAATGCTATTGAATCAACTTTTAGTTGATCAATATGCCAGATTAGAAATAGAGAGATTGGTATTTATTCAGTACAATCAATAGCAACTAAGCAAATCCTATTTATTTTCAGGGTGTTTTAAGAAAGATTGAGAATATTGGACAGTTGATGACCCCCTCCCCCCCTACAGAAAGTTTGTGCAACAATGTTCAAGGATGTGATGATATATCAGAAATAATGACCTCAATTTGTTTATTGCTTTTACCTGTAATTCTGATTGCCTTCATATAAAAATGAATTTATTATCTCAGAATATTCTATAGGATAGATATGATTTAGTTAGAGTTTTTTATATAAAAATTTAAAAGCAGCATTTTTGACATACTGATATGTTTCATGTATACTATAGAATGATAGAAAAGTTTTCCATATGTGCATATCCTGTTTTGGGTTGAAAATAAAATACAAACTTTAAGCATTGATTCTGGTATAACAAAATAATTTCTAAATCTATCCTGATTTACATTAATTTATAGTAAAACACATAAAGCATGATTTGTGCTGTCATTATAACCCAAAGTTTCCAAGTATTTAAAACATTTTAAAGTTTATAAAATTCTGCTTTTAGATAAAATATCAATATCCAAATATAAAAGGCTAAAGTAAAATATAAAATTAAGGCTTACTATTATAGTCTGATCAATGCACTAGAAATTAATAAAAATTGCTGTACAACTACTTATTGGTGAGAGTTTTTGATACCCATATTAATGAACAATATTAAATTTGTAAAATTCATTTTGCAAGTTGATCACTATAGGCAGCGATAAAGCGTTTACTAGTAATTTCAGTATTGAAATAGAATAATTACAGTTCTGTTATTATGTAAATACTTTCAAAACTGGAAATATTAGGTTTCAGCATACATTAAAAATCACTAACCATAATTTATTTTACAGTTCATTTAAAAATTGGTCAATGTGTTTACTTCCACCAATCTGCAATATATAACATTGAGTGCCTTTTAAATAAAATTTTTTTGCATAAATTCTTACTCAGAATAAGTTCTATCACAAAATATATAGAATAATAAGTTTCAGTACAAGTTATTTCTATGGAAGGACATTTTGGTGTAAAAAAAAAAAAACTCTTCAAATGGATTTATACTTGAAAACTTACGTATTATAGATGACATAATAATGGGCTTTTTTTAAGTCACATGAAGTTTTGGGATTGTTAGAAGATATCCATATGGGTATCTACAATCCAGCAGAGGCCAAATTGTGCAGCACTACTTCTTTCTCAAAGTATTTGTTTTTCATATTATTTTGTCACAGTTCACATCCTTTTTCTTTATTGAATTCTCATTAAGAAGCAGTATCAGATATTTTATATTCCGTGCAAAGGAAACGAAGCATTTAAAAAATAGACTATAATGATAATTTTTTTAATGCAACTTTGATTGAACTCACTAAAATTATTATATCATTGTAAGAAAAAAGTATGAAAACTCCACACTCTTTTTCTGCCAAATAATTCGGACAGATTTATATTTCACCAATGTTTTAAAAGAGATAATATACAATAAAATCAGTTTTAATAAGAACTTTAATAGAAAACAAGCAGCAATTAAATGCTGAACAATTTGCTGTATATAACAGAATCTTATCTAATATTCAAGAGCAACATGAAAATGTGCTCCTTATGAATATGATTGGAAGCACAGGGAAAATATTTTTAATTAATTTATTGTAAATGTTGGCTCACATGATCATATGCTTTTGCAATAGACTCATCTAGTATACCAATTCTCTTATTAAAAGTGAACAGCACAGACTGCATTTAAGTTGTCATCAAATATATATGATCAACATGGCCATTTATAATTTTCCTAAACAGAATGTTAAATGAGCATACAAGCTATTGACAAAAAGACGATAAACCTAAACTGTGATTTTTTTTTTTTTTACAGAAGAATATCAATCATTTGTAGATAACTAAAGTTATTAAACATGTTTGAAAAGACCATTCATATATTTCAGATATTGTCAAACAATCCCTCTCAATAAATGATTATGACTAAGACAAAATAATAATTTAAATTTATTTCATATATTTAATCAATACTCATTAATGGAGATCAACCAGAGCAAGAAGGCAATATTCTCTTAGATAACACTCATTTAGGGATGATAGTGAAAAATATAAATGAATTGGTTGAGAATATATGCTGATTTAACTAGTATTGAGAATGAATCTCTTTTTTAGTATGCAATATAATTTATTCTCTTTTGCAAACAAAACAGATTCTTATACTAAAAGAATAGCTTGAGAGACATGATAATCTTTTATTGCATAATGCAAAGTAGATTTTGGGAAAATAAATTCATTGTCTTTTTAACATAATTCTTGCAAAAATCTTTTGATCAATGTCCTGAAATATCATAAGATGCAAATTATTTACAGAGATATACCATGCATTTGGTTTTCTAAGACAAAATATGTTGGTGGAAAGATTTTGGAATGTTAAGTTCCTGCTCAAACATAACATATTAGAGGAATGATGTAGGATAAGAACAATATTATAATCAAGTTGTTTGTAGATATTAGCTAGAATAAGATCTGCAACTAAAGAGGATTGGTTTTCAAGGTTTATAATTTCCTTGAATATTTACTGCTTTGTGATATAATTTTGTTGAGGAAGTGGACATCATAGTGAATAGTGTGTAATATGGACCAATTGCTTCCAATTAGATTTTAGATAGTCAAGAAGTTCCACATCAATTTTGATGCCTGAAAGCATATTATCCTGTGATAAAAGAGGAATATCATAGATGTGCGATACAATAGATTTTGAATAATTTATAGTAATTCTTACTAGTCTTGAGAAACTGATTATTTTTCTTAATTTATGTGTTATGGCATTCTGATTATAAAGTACAATTATAAAATTTTGCCTCATTTTGCAGTTTATAGATGAGGTTCTGCATTATTCATTTATGAGATAGTTTGAAAAGTTGAATTATTATAAATTGTTTTATAAGATTATTTCAATGAAAGCCTTATTAACTGATTAAAACAGCATTTGTTTAAAAAAATTTGAAGATCAATCAAGTTTAAACTGTTAGAAAAGTCATCAACAGTTAATTTAAATTCCATGGAACTTGTCAAGTAATTAAAAAAACATATAGACTGGTATGTTATTTTGACATATAATGAGATGCTGAGTAGGTGGATTGGTCTTGAAATTGGATGGGGATTAATGAAAAATGAGCTTTCTCCTCCAATAAATGAAACAACACCGGGAGAATACAAAAATGATAGTGAGCAGGGTGAATTGATTATAAGATGTCATAAATTTATTTCACATATAAAGTTGAATTCCATTTACAATATTTTTAACAGTTCATTACAAAAAATTAAACTTTTTATAACAAATAATTAATTAAATGAACAATTATCTATAATTTTGAAAAAGTTGTATATATGCAATTTAACATAATTAACTTTTTTAAAAAATTAAATGGCTGCCATGGTTTATAACCTAAATTCAAATCTGAAACCCGATAACAAATTTGAAAAATGTTCAGATTATTCACTCAGTCTTAGGATATTTTATTCAGGTAATCATGCAATATTGATAAATAACTGGATATATGACTATTCTTACTACTGGATTTAACAAGGCTGAAAAAAATGTTCAAACTCTCACAACACAGGAGCAATTCTCTTCATATAATATTACCACCTAGTGTAAGCCGTAGCAATCAATAGATATTAGAGATTAATGCATCATAATCTCCATGTAATGCCTACTCATCTATTGATTATTATAGCTTGCACTAAATGGCAACATTGTGTGAAGAAAATTGCTATTGTGTTAATAGATTGGGTAAGCATAAGAAATACTGTTCATGTGGAACTCTTACTACCTGGCAATTAGGAATGCCTTTTATATCATTAAGTTGCATAATATATACATACATTTATCTCGGCACCTCTTTAGAAAAGATTTGTTTTTACTATACTGAAAACAAGTCTGGCTCCTTTAGATGATGTTAAGATGGAAACAAAATCTTTAAAAAAAAAAAAAGTAATCTGATTTTTCATTAGAGCATTTGTCTTCTAGGAAATTCTTACAATAAATTAGAAATAGATTAGCTTGAAATATCAAATATATTGCTTTTCATTTTTAGATTTTAAAAAAAAAACAACAACAACTATTTGGGCAAAACATCGATTCTTGTTTGTTTTACACATATTTATGTATATAATATGTGTATACACTTAAGTGGTGATAACTGATTATGAAGTAAAACATTTGAATATTCGAATACTGAGTATCATTTGGTTATCTCAGAGAAAAGAATAAAAAAAATTTAATTGATAAGTTATTGCTATTCATATTTACTTTCTTAAAAAAATATTTATCCCTAACACAACTATTTATCATACTTATAATCTAGTGTTTGAATCTAGGCTAGATAAAATGTGAGAATTTTTCCAGATTTGAAGTAGACTTAGGATTTTCCTTTCAGATAGCCACTACAGTTAAATTAGCTAAACAAGCAATTTATTAGTCAATCCACAACTCATAATCCAAAACCTGTCTTTGCTTTATCTCAATAATAAACAAATCATTTCAAAATTCAAATTATGAATTTTTTTTGAAATATCTAGAATTAAAATAACTAGATTTCTTATTAAAATCAATCTAGATGCTCTACCCACAAATCACTATTTGTCGCAAAGAATGGCGTATACTAACATTGACCCTATATGCTCACTCTGTCATAAATCAGAAGAAACAATTCACCACCTTTCATTCCAATGTCCGACTTTTCTTGTATATAGAAATATTATTGAATCAATCACATATTTCATCAATCACCAACCTCGTGAAGCATGGTCAGAGACTTCCCTCCATTAGTCACAATTTTCATCATGTTTACCGTTTGGGTCCTGGGATGCCATTTTTGTTTAACCCTACATCAAAGAAATTGTAATCCCTGTTTTACAATCAGATATCTAAAAACAAAAACAGAGATAAGGTGCCTGCTCCCCCTGATATCTATTACACCACGTGGAGTCTCGTTACTCTTCCCTCTCCTTTGAAATACTAAGCTATTAACTGAAGGATATATATCAAAAATATCAATAAACATGTGCAAAATATAGCACATTTTATATTTTGCATTTTAGAACAATTAGCAATGAAGTTTAAACTGTTTTCTCATTTCAATAAACGTGATATAGGTATGTATTAGGAGTGGGTTTCTGATATATTTATAATTATTATATGAACATCTATACAATTCTTTTTTCTGTTTGATTATGAAATACGATTAAATTGAAAATCACATAAATCTTATAATATATATATATGCTTTGCACACAGATAATGAAGCTGGATAACTGTAAATAAAATACAAATATTAAAGTTGAGTGCTTTCAGGAGGATTCATACTCCCATATTCATAGCTACTAGAATTTTGTTAAGAACTATACAAATATTAATACAAATATATGCAAATTAATGTAAAGTGGCTACAGAGACCATTTTCGAGAAAGAGAAAAGCAGGCCTCTTCTATTGATTGACGTAGGATCACTTGCTATGTAGCATGCTTCCCTGACCTTGCGTTTGATGTCATTTCTCAGAGCAGACAACAGTGGCAGTGGTTGTTTGGAAACTATGGCCAGTGGCTCTTGTGTTCAGCAAAGATTGAGTTACCTTCACATTTAGTTTTAGTCTTATTATAAATATATCTATGCTGTGCTACTCTGGTTGCAATGTTGGCCCTGGTTTCTCTGTAATATGATGATAGGCAATTTCTTTGGGGGTAAGTGATCTTGTATATGACTTGAGTAAGTTTGGGTTTGATCCTATCTTTGGTGTTGTTGATGAGTCTATTGGTGTTGGGAGATAAATTTTCTTTCGCCTCCCAATACCAATAAACTCATCAACATCAAAGATAAGATCAAACCTGAACTTACTCCTCAAGTCATATACAAGATCACTTGCCCCAAAGAAATTGCCTAGCATCATATTATGAGAAACTAGGACCAACATTGCAACCAGAATAGCACAATATAGATATATTTATAATGACTAAAACAATGTGAAATTAACTCAATCTTTGCCGAACACGAGAGCCAATGGCCACAGTTTTCAACCAACTACTGCCAGTGTTGTCTGCTCTGAGAGAAATGACATCAAACGCAAGGTCAGGGAAGCATGCTACATAGCAAGTGATCCTACATCAATCAATAAAAGAGGCCTGCCTTTCTCTTTCTCGAAAATGGTCTCTGTAGCCACTTACCATTAATTTGCAATCATTTGCATTAACATTTGTATAGTTCTTAATAAAATTCTTGTAGCTATGAATATGGGAGTATGAATCCTCCCGAAAGCGCTCAGCTTTAATATTTGTATATTATTTATTTTATTTACTGTTATCAGCTTCATTATCTGTGCGCAATATATATATATATATTATGGATTTTATAAGCTAATGAAGTAAAGCTTTAACTATTGTTAACTCTGTTTTTCTCAAATTGTCCAATACGTTACAACTATTCAATTTAAAGACTTAATAAAAGTTAATTTTAAAAGTACACGAGCATTTAATTATTTTCAACGAGAGGAAAAACAAAAAAAGAGCTAAAACTCACTAGTTTTCATTGCTTTTCTTTAGTAGTTATCAGGAGAGGTCTTTGTTCTGCATTGATTATTTAGAAATTTTTAGTAGTTGATTCATTAAGATTAATAGCTGATTAATAATCAAATGGCTTCTAAGATTGATTCATAGCTAAAGAAACGGTTCAGTCATTTTAATGGTTGAAGATCATTTTGACTTCACGAGACAAAATACAAACTATAAAATAAACATACGAAATTTTCTTTATTTTTTCTTTTTAAATAAATAAAAAGTTATATATTTATTTAAAAAATAAACTGACTTTTATTTTATACGATGCTCCAAATTTCGCTTATATCAAATTAAAATATTCGACCTTAAAATAAATACAATACAACATGTTTAAAGGTACTAGTTAATTTCCGCGCTAAAAAGTTTATGACCTTTTCCCGTCGATCTTAAGGGTTAGGTCTTCGCACATGCGTTGTGTGCACTGTATGGTACAAAATGGCGGCGAATTTATCAACTTTTTAAATTGCGGGAAATTTTTCTTAGAGGCAATTGTGGCTAAGAGTGGTGTATATGGATTTAAGGAATGGCAGAACCACGGAGGTTAGCATTAGAAACAGATAGAATTAAAGATGTGGAAAAAAAGCCGGTGGAAGTGCCTCCAACCTTGCGTTTCAACTTGTCTCTAAGCGAATCGAACGACAGAACATGTCCGGAGCTCTCCTATCCTGAATTAGTGAGAAATGCTATGGTAAGTTCTATAAAAGTCATCTTATTTTTGTGTCCAGTTCTTTCTTAATGGATTACATTTGAGAAATTTGAAAATTACAGCTGTTTTCTTAAGGTAAGCATTGAGCACGTGGGCTAGTGGTAAAAGTAGTTAGGTAAAAACTTCCAAAGATTAACCAGTGAAAACGAAATGTAGAAAATTATTTTGTTTGTGCAAACCTTGTACAACAATGACAGAAGGTTCTCAAATTGCTTTTAAAATTCGACGCCATCTTGAAAACGGACAAGTCCTAGGTGTTTGAACACTTCCCTATGCAGAGCGCTTACCCATAGTGCCAATAAGCATAATATAAATATCACTTTTTTTTTTCATTATTTTGCGTTTTTATTTGTGTCAATATTTCTTAAATATATATATTTAAATAAATTGCAATATTTTTATGCATCATATATGTCGAGTATTATCACCTTATTAGGATTAATAGAGCAACAAATGCCGAAGTGAAGGTGGCTGTAAACTACTTGTAATGATTATTTTAAATGTTAAAGGCATAAGTATTTTGTAAAATGTAATATATATGTGTCAAAATATATGAATTGCCCCTAGAGTCAACCGGAAAAGGAAATAATGTGGATTGCTGAAATTGATATGGAGGTTAGATGGCAGTTTATAAAAGTGAGGAGTATGGGAATAATTGTGGCCAGTGTATGAAGTTCATATAATATGAAATCATCCCTCTGTCGATACTGGCTGTAATTGTGACTAATATAATATTCTGTTTTAAATATGAAATTTTATTAAGTGTGAATATATTAAGAATTGTCTTTATTCTTTTTTTTGTTTTGTTTTTAATTCTTTGTTTTTCGTAACGTTTTAGAAACTTGGTTGCCATGTTATCCCTTTAAAGTTTGTCGACCATTTTGTAAAAGACGCTCTTAATAGTCTCAACTTTTGTTTGTACGGGAGTTTCTTGTGATTACTAAATAATAATTTGTAATAACATTATTTCAAATATTGGGGAAAATGCTTAAATATAAGGAAATGTAAAAGATCTTTTGCACAAATAATGAAATAGCTAATACGATTGTATAATTTATAAATCTGTAGCACTATTTATTGAAATCTAGCTATTTTTAGTGTAAAAATTGTTTTTATTAAAAATAATGGCTAGATTAAGAAACCACGTGATGTAAACCCCCCCCACCGTTTTGCGATTTTTTTTACAATTTTTTTTTTTTAAAAATTTTTTTTTATTATGCATAAAAAGTGCTAGGCATTATATCATATAAAATTTTTGCTTAAAATACTTATTAAATGGCTTAATTAGAATTTATTTTTATAATATTGTCCTTGAAGCTAATCGGATTTACTTATTTAGAGATCGATTTTTTCCGGTTAGATTTAATCACCAGCTAGTTTTGATATTTATTTTAGACTAGGTGAAAAAATATGGGTATGAAAGGGGACGTGAGAATTGTTCTTTTGCTGATCTTTATGTTTCGTCGTGCTGTAACACTCAGGTGTGACAAATGATGAAAGAAATAAATGTTTAGGATTGGTTATTTTCTGCTTGTCTGGATGGATTTTATTGTTGCGCGTTTAAGGTCTTGATTTTTTTTTTGAAATCATGTGATAGTGATTTTTTTTTTTTTTAGAATGTGCGAAAATGATCATAAAGATGAGTGTGCAGTTTTTTTGTTTAAGTATTCGCTTATGGATATACATTTTTTTTTTAAAAATATTGATTCTGCAATTCATTTTTTAATGGTATTTTCTTTATAATCAAATGTTTATTATTAATCCTATTTATGAGCGTAGTTGTTTTTATTGAATGAAAATAGCAGTGGGGGGGGGGTACACTTATTGTTATGGTTTAGTAGCATCAAATTTATAATAATAACCACGTTTTGTTTTTTCGGAAATTTTATATCGATAAGTTTTTAATTCAGCCTTAAGTTATGCAATAATAAATATTTGGATTACAAACGACCATTTTAGTTTAATTTTTTTCCTTATGTTACTGTTTTAAGTTGATGAATTTATATATGTCATCAAAAGTAGGCGTTTTAACTTCTAGTAATTAGTTGTCAAGGTTATTTTTGTAGATCAAATGTTAATAAATTACTATTCAAACTAAAAATATAACAAAATTCACAAAAGTTCTCACATTTTTGAAGAACCTGATTTACATTCATCGAAGATATTGTATGAAATCTCTAAAATAGCACCAACTAAATCAATGTTAATAAAAGACTAATTATCCATAAACAATATAAAAATATTACACACTGTAGATTCCGAAAAGTTCATTAAAGGAAAATTATTGGTTAATAAATACGAGGTCACTGTGATAGTGTAACATGATGTTATTTAAGAAGTTTACAACACTATTAAATACTTGCACATTTAAATATTAATAATTTAAGCGGAAAAAAAAACCCTTAATATAAATATAAAATTATAAGAAATATATTTTGCTTTATTATTTAAAAGCATTTACTTCTTAAAAAGAAATAATAATGCATAACCTTTTCTAAAATACCTTTGAATTCTTAACATATTTTTTTTGTAAAAATTATTAATGCATTTTTTGTCCCAAAGAAAAATCTGACTGATGGATGAAATCCATTGACTTACTGAAAAAAAGAAATAATAATGCATAATCTCTAAAATACCTTTGAATTCTTAACATATTTTTTTTTTGTAAAAAGTATTAATGCATTGTCGTCGTCGTTGTCCCCCCCCCAAAAAAAAAAAAAAAAAAACTAACTGATACATGAAATCTATTGTAATATTTGTTTTTATTGACCTAATGAAAGACAACCTTTGGATAAAAAAATATTGAAAAATTTTTACACTTATTTTCAAACTCTTTTTCAAGTTAGATTTAAGCAGAAGTAATTTTAATTTTCTAATTCTTTTATTTTTTTTTTTTTTGCAAGTGGACCAGTATTTAATTGGTTACATCTGTCTAATCAAGTCAAATTGCCACTTAAGGAGATTAAAGCATATATTTTATAAAAGATAATTTTATAGTTTTGCAATAAATAGATTGTAAAAGTTAAACAAAAATAAAAAAATGTGTACTGTAATGAATTATTTTCTGCTGTAATTATTAACTTAATTATTATTTTTTTGTGATGTTTGCAACTAGAAAATATATATGGATTGTTTTTTATTTTAGGAAATTATTTTATATGCATTTATGAAAATGGATTTTGGTTAATATATTACTACACTTATATGCATAATAATATTACTCCCAACTTATATTTCTTAAAGATTGGGATATATTACTTATTGTTATAATAGAAGTGTAAATAAGAAAGAGTTGGACACATTTTCTAAAAAAAGGAATCTTCATTGTATATTCGGCTTGAGCTAAAGCTTTTAGAAGTTGAATAGTTGGTAAAAAGAATCACTTTACTAGAAATTTAATATTTTTAACATATATTTTTAAGAAAATATTTAATATGAAATGTTGAACTTCTAATTATATTTACTCGATATATAAACATTCAAAGTTACAACGAAGAACCCATAAGGTATTCACAAATATTTTCAAAATGTAATAGATGGCTATTGTTATATTGATTCATTTGAAATCTTATGGTAAACAGGGCAAAAGATGTCAAAATGATTGCACTGATGGCCATAAAACTATATAGTATAAATCATACTGTAAACATAAAAACATGAAAATCAAAATGATTGAGCTGCCAGAGGTATAACTGTATTGTACAGTCTTTTTAGTCAGATTTGTATGACATGGTATTGATAATAATATCCTGTATTGGACTTATGATCAAGCTGATGGAATGTAACCCTAAACATAATATCGATGGCTATTAACATATAGCACATTATTGTAAAGAAATAAATGGAGAATAAAAATAACCCATTTTTCATTTAAATTTCTTGATAAATTGGCAAAGCATTTTTTTTTTTGGAAGGCCCAAGATTTTAATTGTGTAAAAAAAATATTCATAAAAGAAATACTGTTAAACTGAATCTAAGACATTTTCTTTAGTGGAAATATCTTTTTTTTTTTTGCTGTGGAATCTGAGGGCATTAAATGATGGTAACTGATTTAAAGTATGTAATGAAAGTGTGTAGGAATTTATGTATGTTATAAGAAAATTGTTTCACCAACATAATTTTGTTCCACTAGCATGATATATGTAGCGCTAAAGCTGAAAACCACTATTCATCAAATATTCTTGCACGTCTAAATTATTCTGTTGATTTAAAGCATTTTTATTGAATATATTAAATTTACTAATGAGTCTGGAGACCTGTAGAAAATCTGTCTAAAATGTTGATATTAATAGAAAAAGGTTTATAAATGAAAAAAAAAAAAAAATTAATTTGCAATATTAGTAGAATTTTATATCCATAATAGTCAATATTTGCATTTGTTTTTTAAATAAATTACAGAATAGCAATATTATGTTAGTATTTTAATTATATTGCAACAATGTAAATGATCTCTAGATGTGATTAATTTTTAGAAAGTAGTTTTTATTTTTTTAAAAAGCCCAACATATTAGTATTATAAGACAATTGTTGAGAGTGAATTTTACTAAAAACCACTATCACATTTAGCTTAACTAATAAAAATGTTAGTTTCTATGAACAAATATATTAGAAATTTATCATTTTTACATTATTAATTCTAAACCAGTACACCCTTTTATGGATATGATTAACACAAATTAGTAATGCCAAAATGAATTTAATTTCTTATAGAAAAGTAATCATTCTATTAATGCACATCTTAAAATTCCTGGATTTACATTGATTATGGATAGAATACACTCTAATCATTGTATGACTACATTTGTTTCAAATCATCTTATACAGAAAAATTCTATTTCAGATAATACAAATGCTCTTGTAATGATCATTCATAGATATACAGTACTTACAAATTTCCCAATACAAATTGTCCCTTTTTTCCTCTTCTAGATCTTTCTACTTTTATATTTATAGATTTCAATTTTTAGAGGTGTTTTGGAATTTGTAAATGATGATCAAGCAGATTGTTAATATTTAGTATGGTTGGATTTAAACTAACATGCACTTACAGTATAATACCAGGTGAGTAGCAACATTCCGTTAAGGCATATGGGAAGCAGAAACAACTGATTTATGTTTTGTTACGACAAAAAATGGTTCATTATTACCTATTGAATTACTGATATTGGATCATTTCTTCTTAGCCAACATAAACCAGTCTAATCATTCTTGGAATCTATATTCTTGTAGTTAAGTTATCTTGTTCGGAGATGGAATTTGAGGAAGTTAAGTGTTGTCATACTAGATATTTTAAACAAAATATTGGTAACATTTTTCTTAATTCCCTTTTGTTATGATATATGTAGCAAAGTCTTAACAACATTTTCCAAAGAGTCTACCTTTCATGGCCATTGAAAGCAATTCATTCCAGGTTGCAACAAAACTTAAGTGCTTTTTGTAATAAATTTTTCTCTACTAAATATCTGGAAATTGTGATATTTGATGCCAGAAAAGTAATGCGAAGAGAGATCATAGAGAAGTAAAGCTTTATAAAATTTAGTTGTAAGACTGGCCAATATTATTTAAGAATATCTATAAAACAATTATTAACTTCTAATGATGTTGCCAATATTATATATCAGACTTCTAAATCCAAAATTTATAGAATGAGAAAAAAACATTCAAGTAGAATTGTAAGCATTTTTCATATTCTTCTTCTAGTATCAGTCAGTGTCATGAAACCAATAGGTATTGATTAATTTAAATTTACCCTCAATTGGCCCAGGAGCAGATAACATACATGTCAAATCTGATTTCTGAAAAGTTTAGGACCTAAAGTCAAAATATGATTGCAAAACTCTTCGATAACATTATTTATACAAGAATTATTTCAAAAATTTGCCATAAAAGGAAAATTATAGCAATTTTAAAATTAAATAAACTGCAATGATCTAAAAAATTATCACCCAACATTTTTATGTGATCGAGAGGCATAGACTGAATTTAAACTTTCTGTGAACATTTTTATCTTTAATTAATCACACCCAAAAAAGGCTTTCAAAATAAATTAAAGACTGGTGTTATTCTTCTCAAACTAACTTTAGCTTATGATTATATTTGAAAGAATGTTTTAAAATTTTTATAAAATTCTTAAATGCAGGAAAATCATTAATTTAGTTGGCAAAATTTTTTGTTGTAGAAAAATTTAAATGAAACTAAATGATAATTGTAGTAGATATAAAATTTTATGCATCAATATAACTACAGGGTTTAATTCTTTTCTTTTATTTAATATATTTATCAGTATTCTTTCAGAACTGGAATGCAGGAAATCCATCTATGCTAATGATATTGCTTTGATATCTCAAAAGAGATTCTTTCCTGAAATAGAGAAGTTTATTAATAAAGATACACAAATATAGGAATTTTTTTTCAAACACAGGGTCTTATTCCTAATCCAGTGAAAACAATATACTTAATTTTTCACCTAAAAACATTGAAACATCTTATAATCTGAGTATAATGTTTGCAATAATAGTGGAACCCAGTTTAATCTCCTGTTATTTAGGAATAATCTTGGACCATAACCTAATTTATTTTTCGCACCTTCCAGTAATTATTTCGTAGAAGAATTTATTGATATTATTTGGGGTCATGTTATAAGTACTTTATAGATAGGTTGTTTAGCATTATCATATTCAGTTAGTAAATACTGTATCTCTATTTAGAGAAAAAATATCCACAGTAAACTCTGGGTATTCAATTAAATATTACTATGAAAAATTGTAAAAAAGTAAGTTTACTCCTTTTCAATAGCTTCCTGTTCTTTCACATAATTTTTTCCAGACGTTAGAAGATATTGTTTTATAGAAAGTATATAAAAAGCTTTTAAGCAAATCAGACTTACTTATAACTCCAGATATATCTAAGACTTTCCTTAAACCAAAATTCTCTTTGGATGTTCATATAAGGATCTACGATTGAAGAAGAATCATGTAAAAAAATAGAATTTTTATGAAAGTCTAAACTAATTTTTTTCCCCCAGATCCTGTAATAAAGTTAGCCGAATTTGATCTTTTTAGACACTATTGGAATCTCATCAGAGTCAGGATAATGTATGTTCGTTGGACTCATTTGCTTCATATATGGAATTTAACAGCTAGTGATTTGAATCTCTATAGGTATCTATATGAAATTTTGTTAATGCTTAAGCTGTTTAAATAATAATAATTAATCGATATGCCAAATAAATAAATGAGGAGCAATAGATGGGTTATTGTGCATTATTCACGATCTGATATTCTATATATCAGGCCCAGATTTAAGGTGATTGGGCCCAATCGGGCCCCGCACTTGAAGGGGCCCCGCATCACCACCAAAATATTTGATTTATATATATATTGAATTTGCATTTTATTTAAATATTTAATATATAGAGGGCCCCGCAAAAAAAATCCAATTGGGCCCCGCACATATTGGATCCGGGCCTGTCTATATAAAGTGAATTGATTGAGTGAATTTTAAACATGCTGTGATAAGTCATTTGGCAAACACAAATTACATTACAGATCTTGAAGAAGACAATAAATTGCTATCTCATATTTGGATATTTAGATGAGCTGTATGGATATGTAGATGATTAGAGTAATAGAAAATTTTATACAATATGCAGTTTTTTATTTTTCAATGAAAATTTGAAATAGATCTAAGAATATGTAGCTTTAACAAAGTGTGAAGAAAGTGCTATATTTAAGAAAATTGTTGGAAGAAAAATATGAGATCTTAAACTAGCTGAATATCATGTATGCTATGGAAGAATTAGTCATATTAATAATTTGCATCATTCTGTACACAAATAACTATTTGATATTAAAATCATATACAAATATATCTTTGATAATCAAATAACACTATCTTAGAATTTTTTTATCATATTTATTTTGTCTAATAAACAAATATAAATTTTTTCAAAAAAAGACATAAGGCTAAAAATATATAACTGACATCTGAATTATTAGAAGCCCAGATGCAAAAGGACAAAATTTCTAAAGTTCAATTGCCTGAATGGTTAATTCCCTGAAAGTTGAATATATTATATTGACAGCCATTATTCTGATAAACAAAATTGTTGATGAAAAATGAAGATTGTTTTTTGAGATTTAAATAAACAATTTTATGTATTTAATAATCTTTTACCAATAAAAATTTACTACATTATGTTAATTTTATAAAAATAAATCAATGCTTTTTCAATAGTGTCCTAATTTATTAAAAATTATTTATTAAATATGTTTTTGATTTTAGTGGTCCGTAACATATATATATTTTTAAAAATATATGGGTATAAATTATTTTCTCACTATTTTTCTTTGTAAAGGATAATATCTTTTGTTGGTTTGAGACATGAATTCCACAATATTGATTTTATTGATAAATATTTTAATACAAATTGCTTTTTTTTTTTGTTATAAAATTGCACGGGTCTCAAATGCAAAAGGCCCTTTTGATGCTGTGTCTTAAATTTTAAGTTATAACCATTTTTATATTTACATTTTAAAAATATAACATGTTTAGAAAATATAAATTAATTACATTTTATTTAAATTCAGACATTTTTATAGACAAAAAAAAAATAATGTATCATGTGGCTTAAAATCACTGCACAACAAGTAATTCATTCTGTATTGGGAATGTTTGATGAAATTGGTACAAAGAATTAATGTAATTACTTTTGCTTTTGTTTAAAGCTGATATAAAACATTGTTTGAATTTTTTCTGCTTTAATGTGAGACACATTGATTTTTAGGAAAGAAGTCAAGGCTATGGACTGGATGCAAAGCCTTTACAGGCCATATCCATTTTGTGGGCTGCCAGTTTATCCTTGATCTACTGATTGTCAATGTAAAGAACTTGACACAAACAGCAAATAATATATTTTTGTTTAAAAAAAAAAACAATCCGGGGTGGGGGTGCAAACAAAATATGTTTTATCATATAATCAAAAAAAAAAAACTGGTAATGAAAAAATATTAAAATTTTATTGCATTTATGCAAATGGCATATATTGTTTATATTTTCTGATGCATTATTGAAAAAGCAATACAGAAATATTAATAAATGTAGATATTTTATGCGATAACCTGCTAGTAATCACTTGTATGTAAATGCAATATTTGCATATAAAAGTCTCATAAGTATCCATAGGATTTATAAATTAATTAATTTTAAATAAATAAACTTGTTATGTATACAATGTGGATGTATAGTATTGCTAATATTTTGTATTAAATCAATGAATAAAAAACATCTGGTCTATGTAACAGTTTATGCATAAAGTAATATTTATAGCGATAAAAACACTCATATTTGCAAAGACGCAGGGATATATGACTTTTCATATCTTGAGATTTTTTTAGAGATTAAATTCAATTAATATAATAAAAACTTAAAAATAGCAAAAGCTTTTTTTTTTAAAGATTATACTTATTATAATAGACAAATAAACAAAATATGTACTGTTTTACATCTTAAGATTTTTTAGGAAATAATTTATATAATAAGCATAATTATTTGATAAATGAAGTTTCTGAAACTAATGCATCTGAATGAGCAAGCAGTAAGATTAATGTAATGGATATTTACTGATGAAAAAAGATCAGGAAATTCCAAAGCTAGATAAATAGTAAGGTATTCAAATGGAGAATATCTTACAAATTTCATCAGCCATAATAATCATTCTCTACAAAACACTGATAATAGCTCTTGGCTCAATAAAAGAATGTACAAAACAAATGAATTATCTATTATGCAGGATTAATTAAGCCAACACATCAACAATTTTTTCAGGGGCTATCATAATATGATTTTTTACATCAAAATACAATAAGATGAGGTCAGTGATTGTTCAAACCACAATTGATATCTCAAATAGTTTATGGCACACATTATATGGATTATTTATTGTTATGGTGGATATCCCTTTTATTGTTGTTATTAACTAGAGAGTAAAGATTTTAACTTAATCTAAGATGACTGTATGATTATTGATGCATTGATGACAAATGAAAATGCATATGATGTAACCATTATCACTGGTGCCATTCTGTTGTGGAGATTAAGCCTATGATTTACCTTTGTCTTACTGAGAAATGAAATAATTTTTTTTTTTAATAACAAAAGTAAATATTCCGTTTTTTTCATGTATACATATAGATTTGGATATAAAACTAGTGCTAATAAAAATAAAGTTATTCCTTATGTGTTGATGATGGGTAAAAGTAAAGAGAATTAGTTTTTGTTTCTAGATAATAACTAGTTTGCTGAAAGAATTAAAATTGGATCCTCAACTTTAATACAGGCTTCTAGGTTGAGGTTTTAAAGAGTCAAATAGTTCACTTTTTCATTGGTAACCAAGTGCTAGGATGGGGGAAAATTCAAACAATTAAACTTGTTCATCAATACTGCTCTGATACTAAATATTTTGATTGTGGTTTCATTATTTATATGTCATGACATACATTCTCTTTGGTTAGAAACTGTATAGCAGGTGTGGGAAAGACTGGTGGATAGCCAAGTCATTTTCGAATGACTTCTTGAATTAAAAAGAAGTAATGATAATCAACATTACATTATTCTAGATTAGGTAGTGATATATAAAATGAATATATTTTTTATATCTGTAGTTACTACAAGCGAGAATTTGCTCTTTACAATCAAGGTGGCTGTGGAGTCGGGCACTTGCAGGTGAAAGGTTTGGGTGACATATATGCCTTTGTTTGAAATGATGCGTATATCAATTACAAATTTGTCGAGATCAAATATATTCACTGAATAACAAAGATACAACAGGAAGGATTGAAAATGCTCAGTTGGTCACAAAGCTGATAACTATTTTTTTGTTGTGACAAGTGCATAGATTTAGTTAATTTATCATGAAAGATTAGTATTTTATTATATTTTAAAGGAGAGGTATATTATCTGAAACAATTGCAAAGAAATGAGTAATGGGAATAACAATTTTTTTTTCAAAATGATGAATGCAAAATGTGTATGATGTATATCTCGTGCATGTCTCAAAAAAAGAAAACACTGAAACTTTTTAAAACTATGCATGTAATATATAAGTAGTGAACTGTGACTCTTGGAGAAAATTACAACTAGATCTTGCGCTGAAAAGGTGTGCTCATCTCTGCTATAGACATTTAATTCTTTAATCCTCTGAAGAAACCCTTACTGATACAATACAATACTTTAGATTAATCATTTGAAGATAACTACATAAATGAAAGGATGTACACATGAAATATTCTCCAGCATTATTTCCACCTATATTGTGGTCTGGAGATTATTCAACTATAGATTACGTGCACATTGAATATAGGAATCATAGTTGGATGAGCACATTTATATACAGATCTACGAGCAGTTTAAAAAAAAAAAAAGCTATAACTTGATAACCAGGCTAAATGTATGCTTTGCTGTGAACCTTTTGCTGCTCATAAACTCAATAATAGAAACAGGTAAGACTAAGATCTTTTTGTGAATGATCATGAAGTTAGATTTGTGAAGATTGACTTCATGGTATCTCGTATAATTTGTCTTTAAATATATTTTATTAATCACTTTCATGACAATTCTAATTCATGAAAAATAAATAGCAAAAGCAAAGAAATTAAAGAGTTTAGCAATGATTATATAAACCAATTCTTATAGCACAAATATGCATACACTGATCTTTTAGTTTGTTTATTGATGTCCTACACTACTGCTTTTTAACTTTTGTAGCAAAGCTTTTTCTGAAAAGTTTTAATTACTTGCCTAATTGATGTTTACATTGTGTTATTCTATATTTTATTTTCTGCCATATCCCCTTAAGAAAAAGCTGTAAGATGTAGTTTTTTAAATGTAAATTCTTAATTTATAGAATTACTTGCATATTAAGAATTTTATTTTTTATTTTATTTCATAAAGGATGTATATTTTAAATTACCCAATTGAAGAATTTATTTAGTTCTAATTATATTTGTATCTTTTATATAATAATAAACAATTTAATAGACTAAAGCTATTGTAAAACCACTTGCTTTTGATAATGTGACTGTAGCCACACCATTTACTTTTTTAAAAAAAGTTCCTTGTTAGGTTAATATTTGAAAAATATCAATATCTTTATTTGTAAAATGATTTTCATATAATGAATAATAAAATATAGTAGTGATCAAATATTTTACAAATTGCCAATAATAGTTTTTATTCATTTTGTTATCAATATTTTTTGAGTATTCTCTTTAGTTATATTTCCATTCAAGGTTTCATTAAACAATAGTAAAATCACCATTTGTGTTCATTTTTTATACTATGGACATGATTTTGTGATTCACATTTTTGTCTTCCTTCTCATAAGATTTATCTTGTATATTGTTCATTGAGTCAACCGTTTTTTACTTCATTAGCAATACTAGATATCATTTTGTGAAAGTTTGCTAATATTTTCTGAATATATGGTAGTTATTTTACTAAGAATCTCAAAAGTGAAAAGTAGTTGGTCAGATTTACTTTGTATAGGATTTGGCTTCTCAAATTAAATTATTAGCTCACAAAAATATTTCAAAATTTTATTACTTTATTAAAAAGATACTTATAAAGTTTTTATATGATAACATTTTGCAGTGCTGTTTATCAATAGTTTAAATAAATTTGGTTTTCATTATGTATTTTTAATTTATTATGAAAAGATAGCTTATTATTTTTTAAAAAATTCCACAGTACAATTTGTGACAAATTATATTTTTTATCAAATTCAATTATTAATTGTTATTGATAACTATCGGAAATATCATTAAATCATTAATTTTATGTTATAAAGAATTAACTGTTACATATATTTTGTTTTATTTTTAAAATAAATATTTGTTACCTTAATAATTTTTATTATTCATTTATTAGACTAGAGATTATTCATTTAATGAATAATATTTCTGTAATATAATTTTCACTACACCATTTTCACATCAGGTAGAAACTGGTTTCTATTCACTTTTAATACTTTGTGTAGGGATATAATCATAAACATATGACTTCCAAGATGCACATTTTACGTTGAATCAGCACTCATCAATTGGCCCAGATTACATTCTTTTATACATATCTTTATCATTGCTCAGTATATATATAGATAAGGAATTACTACAGTTTAATTGATTTGTCACACTTTCTGCCCTCACAACTTTGACACAAACCATTTGTTGGAAGTATATTAATAATTTTTATTAGTCATTAGAGTAGAGATTATCCATTTATTGAATAATATTTCTGTAGTGTAATTTTCACTATGACATTCTCATGCAAGATAACTGAACAGTGAAAAAGGTATGTGAATGTGATCTGGGCCAACTGATGAGTGCTGATTCAGCACAAAATAGTCATCTTGAGGAGCATACATCTTTACATGTTTTTAGTCTTATGTTTATGATTACTACACCCCTCCACAAGGTGTTAAAAATAGATAGAAACCAGTCTCTACCTTGCGTGAGAATGGTGTATTGAAAATTTTACACTACAGAAATATTATTCATTAAATATTTGTTACACTTTGAAAAAAAAAAAAAAATACTGCTCCACATTGAATTTACATTTTGGAAAAAAAACTCAAAAAAACAAAACTGTTCTACATTGAACTGTGCAATAAACCGAAAAGAGTCGTGCTTTGCAATCTCCAGAAAATGGTCTGTATGAAAGAAAACTAACTCTGCATAAATTTTGCATAAATCACCACTAAACTTCAATTAAAGTAGGCTATGAATATGGAGACTTAAGTTCTCTGAAAGCGCTTAGCCATATAACTCTTTAATAATATTTTAGACAAGCTTCACTTTTTTGCCTAAAGCGCAGTTTAAATTACTTAATCATTTTAGTTGTGTGTTTACAATTAATAGACTGAGACTGCTTTTATAATCTTAAAATATTGTGTTCTGCCATTTATCACCATTTGGTTTATAAATCAGCATTTTCACTATTAATTGCAATTAAAACAAAATGCTAATCTAGTCTTATGAACATTGAACTTATGTGAGAACAACATTGACAAATTATTCAGTTACATTTCAATTTTTTGTGTTGAAATCAACAAGTTCACCTATCTTACTGAAAGTAATCTCAATTAAATTATGTTTTTTTTTGTTTGTTTCTACATTAAATTGTTAGATTACATTTCAAAGTCTTATATATAGCTTTAATTTCTGTTGGGTTTATTTTATTGAATTTTTATCTGATCAAATGGTATCATGATCATAAAAAACATTGAATAACTTTGGTTTAGTCAATGTATTTTAGAATATAGTATATTACATTGAAGAACTGTTTAGGAACTAAATATCATTATTCTCTATCATTATGACTGCGGCTGAAGGTCTCTCCAAGGTGAAATCATTTTCTTCAATTTATGTCATCCATTCATTTTACAGTTGGTCTCTTTCTATATCTTTTACAATCTTTTGGGACCCAGTTTAAGATTTCCCCTGTTCGTCTATTAGCATCTCCTTTAGTAATATGTCCAGTCCAGCTCCACTTCTGTGTTTGAATTCATTCAATGCTGTCAGTAGTACATGTTCTTTTATCTACGCAGTCTTTTAATTCTTTTAATGATGTCAGTAATACCTATTTGTTCTTTTACCCCTATATTTCGTTTTCAATCTCTTCTTGTTACTCCCAACATACTTCATTGAATAGTTTGAAGTTTGTCTTGATCTAGTGTTAAGTATCCAAGTCTCAATGAATTCATAAATAAGAAGTGGTAAAATGCATTTATGAAAAACCTTTTTAAACACATAGGCATATTTTCATTTAATATTGTTATTTTTACTACCAAAGTTAAATTCTATGATTAATTTCAATATGTTTCCATCTGTATTAATAATCTGACCTAGATATTTGTAGTTGTTAACTTGTTCTAATTCATCATTGTCAATCTTTATTTTTTTCTTTTGAGAAAATTCATTAAATATTATTTCTTACTTTCATCTGATAATTCTTGCAACATTTACTGAAGCTCTGAAGCATTATTTTCAAAATCAAGATTACTTTAATAATCTCATTTATTATTATTTTTTTCTCATGTGTCATAACATCAGCCGGGAAGCGAACCTGCTAACCCGGGACAACTGCTAATGAAGCAGCTGTCGCTGACCTCTTGACCACCAATGCTTGACAAATCTCATTTATTGTTATTCTTTTAACTTCCCATTTTAATCTATAAAATATTTCTTGCAAAATTTCTGTTAAAAGGTTTGGTCTTAGAGAATTACTCTGTTGGTATACCCATCTCAATGTTAATCTTCTTAGTATCACTATGCAATCTAATCATTGCTGCTGCATTTAGATAAATATTTTTCAGAATACGACAATATCTTAGATTTACATTTTGATGATCCAGTGCTTTAATCATTATAGAAATGCTTAAAGAATCAAAGCCCTTTTTGTAATCTACAAATCCAAAGCATAATGGCAACTCTTATTCATTGATTTTTTTCATAACTTTTTTCAAATATTTAGATGTGATTCACTGTGCCAAAATCACTTTTAAATCCAGCTTTTTCTTTTGGATGGTTAAAATCTAAAGTTTGCTATAAATGAATTGTAATTATGTTGGTAAAAATTTTGTATAGAAATGAGAAAAGACTAATATGTCTGTAATTTCTAATATCTTTTTTAAATATTAATATTAATACTCTATTCTTCCAATTATCTGGTACATCTTTGTCATTTAAGTATTTGGTATATAACTTTTTTTTTTCTTCACCTGCTTTTAAGATATTTATAATTCTGTCATTTCTTGGACCTTTTTTCTTCTTTACGGATTTAATTGCACATCTCACTATTTAGAATGCCGGGCAGTAGGTGATACTTTATTTTCTACTTTATTGTTTTGTTTTTATTGCTGTATAATTCTTTGTTGAACTCTTTCATCACATTTTATGATGGTCATCTCTCTTTTTAATAATACTTCTACTTATTGCAAGGATATGTTTTCTACCATTAACCAGATATTGTTTTATATTTTTATTCTTTTCTATAACTTTCTTTGCTAATTCACAATTATTTGATCTTATATTGTTTTTAAAAGTATCATTTTACAAAACTTTTTAATGAATCATTTTTATACATTTTCATATTCCTTCCTTTTTTTATTCATTGTGTTGTCTTAATAGAAAATTTACTGGTAAATTTGCTGCTCTTTTATACCGGCTATTTATCTTGTGCTTTTTAATTAATAGTGTATCAGTTATCTTCCTGTTAATTTCATTCAAATTGAACAATTTTTAAAATCTGACAATATTTTAAAATGATGTGCAAGTTCTAATTTAAATTCCCAAATTTTTCTAAAGGTTAAAAATATTAACTGTGGATACAGTTTTTCTTAATAATTTTTGTCTTCCTAGTTTTGCATTAATATGTATCTTCCATCTCATTAATCAGTGATCACTTTTTGTGTTAAATTTATTAAGATTATAATCTTGAAAAGCATATTTTCTATTAGTCAAAATATAATCTAATTCTGTGGTATCTTCATTTGAATGATTCAATGTCCATTTTTTCTCAAAGAATTCATAATATGTAGGTTTTTTTTTTTTTCTGCAAACTCCACAACAAGTCTGTGTCATTTCTCATTTTTATCATAATCAAATTTACATACAGCACCTTTATCTTTAAATTATTTACCAATTCTAGTATTAAAGTCTCCCCTGACAATTTTAAGATGGGTGTTTGATTAGTCTGATCAAAAGCCTGTATACCCATATAAAAATACTCTGCTTTTTCATCACAATGTGAACTTGTTGGGGCATAAGTTTGAATTATCTGCATTTGATATCTTATATTAATTTGATTAAGTAATCTTGTCTCTCCATCTGATATACCATCAATCTCTGCAGTGTTATTCTTCCAATTTTTATTTATAATGAATCATATTCCACTTATGCTTCTAATATTTGTGCCTTTGCAATAAAGTATGTGTCCATATTTTAAATCATTTCTCTTTCTCTTTTTTTTTGTAATTTCACACCAACAGTAGTTTGATTTAATAATAGACAGTTTTTCCAATTATTGAAATCTTTTTTTTCTTGAAAGTGAGCTACAGTTGTATGTACCGAAATAAAAGGTCATCATTGAATGGGAGCCTGAAACTGCAGTTGCAGGATTCTTAGCACTGGCCTTAACCCAGCAACCACTGCTCTAGCTGGCAGCTTTACAGCTTTCTGAGAATATGAGCCAGAATTTAGTTTGTCATCATTGTAAATATCTTATTAAAAAAAAGTTCATTCACGCATACATTCATTCTGCCTTCCAAAAAATTCAATTGATATTTCACTTAGGAACTCTAATTAAAAAGCAATAAACTCAACGCATTGGTCAATGCAAGTTGATAAGCAGCCCACCCATGTTCTTACATTTATATTTATAATCATATAGCAATAACTGCTGCAACAATAAGAATGGATAGAAAGGACATTAGGAATTTGCCTAGCTCATTTTTTTTAAAAACCTCAAAGAGGAATCAAAGAGACTTTACAGTTACAGCAAACTTATTTTCTGCAGCCTAGGAACTTTATGACAACAATTATTGTTTTGTTACCATAAATTGTCATTTATAAATATATTCAGACTATACATTTGTAATTGGAAAAGAATTTAGAACAGTTCTTTGTCCTAAAAATATTTTATAGAGAATATAGAAATTATTATATTCATTATTAATGAAATAATCATCTCTCTGAATTTGGTTGTATACTGGGCAAAGGATAAGAATTAAACGAGAATAATGATACTGATGAAGTGAATATGGAAAGAGGAATTAGGCAAGGATACAGTATACTAGCTGTTTTTTTTTTTTAATATTTATTTTAAGACATGTTAAATAATTATTTAGACTGTGAAGAAGCAAATGTTGGTGGTAGAACAATTAAAAAGTATGAGATTTGCTGATGATATGGCATTTATAGCTGACCATGAAAAGTGTCTTCAGAATATGTTGAATAAATTAGAAACAATGTATGGAATATGGGTAGGAAAGAATGCAAAAAGACTGCAAATTGAAATAGATGGTAATATAGTCCAGGTAAAGGGATTTAGATATTTGGGTAGTTGGTTGAGTGAGGATGGAAGATGTGAAGATGAAGTTAAAAGAATACTATTCACAAAGGAGGCATTAAGTAAGAGAAATAAAATATTTTGTGGACTTTGAAGAGAGAGTTAAGGAAAAGAGTAATTAAATGCTATGTGTGGAGTGTACTATTGTATGGTTGTGAAATGTGAATGCAGTAATTAGGAACAGATTGGAAGCCTTTGAGATATGATCATGGAGAAGAATGAAAAAAAATCAGTTTGATGAATAAAATAACAATTGAAGTTTTAAAAAGAGTGAAGGAAAAAGAAGATTGATTGAGGAAATGAGAGATAGAAAGAGAGACTGGATTGAACATATATTAAGAACAAAGTATCTTTTAATAAAAGATGTTTGAGTGTTGAGTGGAAATGAGAAGAAAGGATGGAAAAGATTGACATTGCTGGATATAAATTATGGAAAGGGTTACATGAAGTGAAGAGCTGGACTATGAGGAGAATGGAATAGAGAAATGAATGAATTGGTGATGTGACTGCTATCTAGACTTGTCCATGGCACAGAATACTATTGATTGATTGATTGACAAATACTGAATGCCACTTATAATATGTTTCCTGGAGCCACCAAAGTCGTACTGATAATAGTACTTTAGATAGTTCAACTCTGATTCCCATTATCTATGGAATGTGCTCTTAGTTCAGTTATCCATTCCAATGAATGCAATCTATACCAACCTAAATGTCAGGAATTGTTCTGATATTCTTCCACCAACTGCATAATATTGATCTGGAGACTGAAGCTCACAAAAAAAATGATTGAACACTCCGGCTGAAGCTGAAATTGTGATGAAGATGGGAGAGGCCTTAGAATTGTTCCAGTCTTATTTTGATTGAAATATATACAAGAAAATATTGCAGCAGAATGGCAGTAGCAATTCAGACTTCTTTCACCTTAATTCTAGATATTCATTCTATTTATTGTTGGTAAAGCAAAAAAGATTCTTTATATCTTTTCTTAATTCTTTTTATTTTTATTTTTATGATTTCAATTCAAACAAGAAATCTTGATTACTTTATCGAATTCATTTTTTTTACATTTGAACTACATTAAACTATTTTTTATTGTTGTTTATTTAAATTCTTAAAAAATGGGAGAAGAAATAATAAAAAAAAAGAATTGCAACTTTGTAATCTATTATTTTTTCCATTCAAATTAGGCATTTTTTTTTATAATTTGTATTTTAGAATTACTTTTATTAAAGTGAACATAAAATTTTATGTTGACATTATTATTACTTTTTTTCGGAAAATACCCGCACAAAAAACAAAATCACTACATTAATTTTTCTGTAACACATTTATAATTTTTAGAAAGCATCGCATACTATATTGATACCAACTGAACATTGTGGCTTGTTTGGAAAACAGAAATACATTAAAAATATTTTTAATCTTTTATCTTCTTATGATTTGTTATATTTATAGATAACTTGATACAGAAAATATTAAATTATATCTACATAATTACTCTTTTTTTAAAGATTTTATTAAAAATATCTTTGAAAAATAATTACTTTAGCAATATAAAATAAAATAAAAAATTTACTTCAACAAAAGACATTTTTTTTGTTGTTGCATCATTATATTTTTGTAATTTGTTCAATTTACATATATAGACCACGACTTTAAAAAATATTTTTTTTGATTGTAATTATTTGATCACATTAAAATTTTCATGATATAGTTATAAAGACAATAAATCTGTCATCAAATTAACTAATTATATAAATAAAGTTTAGCTAAAAGTTAAAAAGTCATAGCTTATATATTTGTCAATGCTATTCTCAAAACAAGTTTGATATTCTTATCACGTAAGTTGTATTTTGTTTCACTTATAGTCAATACTGATCCATATATTCATAGATAGTAACAATTGTTAAAATGCAGTAATATTGATAAATTACAAATATTCTTCTATTCCAATGGCTGAAACATATGATTAATATGTTTGCGGCATCAAATTTACTAATTGCTCAAAGAGATTACAAAGGTTTTTATTTTTATTTTTTGAAAAAAGAATAAAATTGACAAATAATAGTTTTCCCCCCAAAAGTAGAATAAAACAAAATGTTTTACTAAACTATATTTCTATTCAACCTCTTCTGCGATAGTTGCAGTTTTAAAAATATATAATTAACGACTCATTGATAATATAATTAACGACTCATTGATAATGTATTTTATCAAAAGTTGCAATACTTTTATAATTAATTTATTTTATAAATAGATATATATATTAAAAATGAAATAAAATAAAAAATTTTTTTAAAAAAGAATAATGTTGAGACATTTTGTTCTATTGCACATACACACTACAAGAAAGAAAAATTTGTATAACACTAGTTTGAAAAAACAGAATATAGGTTATTTTTATTGATTTGGATTAATGATTATTAAGTTTGTATTAAAATTTTTTTTTTAACATTTCATTAAATATATAAAATTTAAAGATAAGAGTATAATTACAAGGATTATTTATAAGTTTTTCAAATTTGGAAAATAATATCATCTTGGTCAAAGTTATTGTCTGTACAATGTATCATAAATGAAAGAATTTAAGGGAAGCATATTGTTCATTCTGTGCTAGTGATGATAACATGGTGATTATTTGTGTGTATGGAACATTGTTTAACTAAAAAGTATGAATGCTCAGTCTTAACATTTGACATGCTTAAAACTATGCACATGTATCAATTAATGTTTCAATTATGTAGTATATTTAATGTAGGATATGTATATTGTCATATCTATTAGTGCATAGACAAATTTTTTTGCAGTTTGCAAAAATGGTGCAGCATCAAGAAAGATGGCAATAATAAATGTATGTTGTAGAGAAATAATTTAAAATAGCCCCCCTCTCCCTGTCAATTTAATTTTTCTAATATGACATTTATTTATTGAATGATACATCCATGTCTAAATATATGTTTGCATTATATATATGTTTTACAGATGTGTGATAAAACATTCATGCAATTAAATTCTGATTACTATTTTAGATATTTTATATTTTTTATTGTTTTGTCTATGTATCCATTCATTCTTGTGTAAAATGTCTACTACCAATTTCGTATTCACACAAATACATATCCATACAGTTTATTTTTTAAAAACAATCAATATTACATATAAATAGTTACATATTTAAATAATATTTTAAATAATGAGAAGTCATTAGGTTTTACTTATAAAAATAGAAACAATAAATTAAATTTAAAGATAGTGAAAAGTAAAGCAAAATTAACCAATAGGTAGGATTATTGTATAGTATTGTTAGATAAAAGTTTTGGTTGGCATTTTGATTGTTCTGAAGAAAATCAATCTTTTTGAAAATTATTTTTGACTGCAAATTATTTATTAAATAGGACATATATGTGTAAATGATTATATTATATATTTTTGGATATTATTTTTGTTTAGTCCTATATATAATTAAATTTATTTTTTTTAGTTCTGTATATATTAATAAATGATTGTAAGCTGCCTTTAAGGACTATTGCCAATACTTCATATTTTATTTCACTAACAATGATTTTTTTTCGCATTGTTAAATGAAATACTGTATCTGTATTTATATAATTTATACTAATTGTTGAGATTAAAAGTACAATAATTCAACATTTACAAATTTATGAAAGGTGTTTTCAGTAATATGGCAGCTTTTTTCACTTAAAATACAGCTTTTATTATGAATACACATAATTGCTTATCTAATTTATAGTTATACATCACTTTCAAGAAAATTACAAATATGGATTTAATCTATTACAAAATAACTTTTGCATTCTGTAATTTTTTAAAATTGTTATGTTATGGTTTGGTAATGTATATCAATTATATAAGATAGAGTGGATGACTAAAGGAAGCTTGAAAGTCTGTGATCAAATTCCCTTTAATTATACTGTATTTTGTGATATTGCATTGATCTTTTGTAGGATATAAAATTGAATTAAAAATCCATTAGTCATCAATTTTAAGGGATACATTATTTAATAATTAGTTTTAATAAATATTTCTGTTGAACAAATGCAATAGGAAATTCATTCCTAATTTTTTAAAATCTTCTATCCCAAGTGACATTTTCAAGTTTCTTTTTATACAAAGTTTTATTATTATGTGGGTTATACTTTTTTTTTTTTTTGCAAAAAACACTATTTTTATTTTTTTTACCTCTACTGTTTGTCAGGCTGATATATATATTTAATAATAAAATGACCACAAAATATCTATTGTGAGTGTTTTAATAATGACATTATTGATAGTTACAGTCTGTATATCAGTTTTTTGTAGAACAGATTTTGCAATTTAAGGGAGTAATAGTTGGCCATTAGAAAACACCCTGAAGATAATTTAGATTATGTAGACTAGTAACATATATATATGTATAATGGGATTATTATGTCCATAGTGTTGATTTTAATGCATTCTAAAGATTCCATAAATCAATAGATGTCTAATGAATGTTTTCAGCAATCATTTATATATACTTGATTAGAAGTGTTCTGTGTGCTTTCCAGATGTGCATATCTGAAACAAATTTCAAATTAAAAAATTACTTATGCACAATAAGACACAAACAAATACAATAAAAAAGAATAACAAAATATTGTGCATAAGTAATTGTGAATACATGATATATAAAATATAGAATTTAACATTAATAAATAGAATATAAATATTTAAAACAGTCTTTTACTAGCCTGAATTTTTATTATGAATTAAAAACTATTTTAGAAGATATTTTAAACTCTTGAATAAATATATCTAATAAAAACTGGATCAAATCTTTAATGAGAATGTAAGTAGAAGAATAAGTTTAGCATTTTTATTTTAAAGATACTTATTAACAAAAATAATTAAAAAAAAACATTGAAACAAAATTTACAGCTCTCAGTTAATAGCCACTTATAACTTTTAGCTTTTATATCAGTTTTATTCCAGGAGTCTGATCTCTAGAAATAGGGTATATTTTATTGTACAGTTTTTTATCAGGAGTTGAATTGATCTAAGCAGACAAACATTACATATTCCTCTAAATATCATATATTATTGTTTGATAATTTACAGAAATATAAGTCTAGTCTAGAAATAATTTAATATTGCTTGAAATGAAACTCATAAAAACAAAGTTATAACTACTTTTGTTAATTTTAATAATTAATAGTGAATGTAAAAAAAAAAGATATTCTAAATAATGAATAATATTGAATGTGACTGTGTTTACACTCACTATGCTTTATCCATTGCTGAGCCATAAAATTTTTACAAAAACAGGTAGACAGATTTCTAATTTTTTTTAAAGCACTTGGATTATTTTTATATTGTAATCTACTGTCATCTGAACAAGACATCTAATAAAATGGTTTATATCTTTTTTGTTTTTAAAACATCATTATATATTGTTTTCATTCTGCCATCTGAACTTCCTTTGTATTTTTATTATTGTATCTGATATATATGGCAATGCACTTTTATTGTAAGTTTTGAAAGTCATTATTTGAAATTAACAGTTTATCTCTGGCTTTTTTGAACCTTAGCTGTTTATATGTTGCAAATGGGATATATAGAAAAATCAATCTTGAAAAGCCATTTGAAGAGCAAATTGAATTAATGCATTGGATATTTTGATGAAGAAAGATATAGATTAAAAGAGAAGATATATCAAAAGATTTATAAGGATTAAATATAAACTTCATATAAAAGATATATTGGTCAGATGTATTATTTGTATATTACTTAATATTTAGAAGATTTACTAAATGATGATTGCTTTAATATATGAAATAGCATTAGGGATAGGGAAACTTATTACATCAGTTTTACTGATTTTGTAATATTTATAGATACTGAGAATGAACTTAACAAAATGATAAATTAGGTCATTAAAATTTGTAAAATGTTGGAATGAAAATAAATGCATCTAAAAGAAAAATTAGAAAGATAGAGATAACATTATTGAATTATCATAGAAATTATTAAAGGGAAAAGAAAACGTATTGAGGATGTGTTTAGAGCTAAGCAAATATATTAGAACAATCTGTGCTAAATAAAATTAAAAAAAGAATTATGATCTAAAAGTATATTTAAAAGTTTAGAAATATTTAAGTACATCAGATTTTTTAATGAACAATATCCATTTATTTTTATGATGAATATATATATAAATCATAGATAAGTATTCAAGAATAGCTAAATTGGTGATATTTCCCTATTCACCCCATAGTATTTTGTTAAATTATAACACAATGTAATAAAATTAACAATGATACAGGTTGAAATCTAACAACAATCAATGTTAAATGAAAGATCAAGCATTTTTGTTTTACACAAAAATTCAAAATGCTCTATAATGAAAAGTTAAATTTAGCTGTATTTGTAACAAAAAAATGATACAGCAATAAAGTAATAAAAAGAATACCATATAGAAAAAATAAAAAATTTGTAATATGTATATCAAAAACACATATTCACAACAATACTAATGAAAAACATATTTTCGATACTTTGAAACAGGAATTCCAGCCTTTTTCACATGTTGATCCCTTACAAGAAATATTTTACAATCTACTCCTTTAACTTTTTACTATCTATCATAATGATTTTTACATCTTAAGGAAAATTATTTTATGCATTTGTCTGATTGAAATAGTATTCATTTAATAATTTATTGCACAAAAATCATACTTATAGAATGTATATTTTGTAGTATTATATAAAGGAAATAGTTATATATATATATAGCTTGCAAGTAAGCTCTTAACAAAATCAGGCATTAGATCTAATGCTTGAATATTCTAGCACCTCACTGATGACACCAGTAGCAGAAACCCGTTTGGGGTTGGGAATATTCTGTAAAGCTTGTTAAGAACTTATTTGCGAGCTCTATATATAACATTTGGAATACAAGCTTATTAAATTAGGTCATGTGACATCTAACTTTATTTTTTTTTGTAAAGGAAATAGTAAATACAAATTTAAAAATATTTACTTGAATATAAATATAAATTTATTGTAAAGTTTATTCCTAATGAGATGGTTAGATGGTTTCAGTTGATAAATCACAGCAATATTTATTATATTTGGTTAGAAATGATTTTCTACCTTTTTTTTTTTTTTGATTTGTTTTTTAAATAAATTATTTTCATGGTTGAAAACACCTTTAATTAGATGTGAACAAGGAAAAATTAAATGTTTGGTTTTGTGATATTTCTTATAAGATTTTTTACAGTATTTTTATTCAAAAATTTTGGAAAGTAGATTTAAAATCTTTTATTACACATAATTATTTTGGACATTAAAATTTATTTTGAGTACATCAAACTCAAATAGACTGGTATCAATAGTGCATCTGATTGTCAAGATCTTTTAACTGATCATTGAAATTTTTCATTTTTTTTTTTTTTTTTTGGAATGATAGGTGTATGTTAGAATATCATAGTGTTCTTTCACTAATAGATAAATTAATTAATTTAATAAAATATTGAAAATTATTTTGAATTAATGAATAACAATCAACCCTTAAGCTATCAACAATCTCAACCTGTAATCAAGGCAACCTCCATTAACAACAAAGATTGTATTACCTTTTTTTAATAAAGGTTGCTTTGACTGTTGCCTTGACTACAGGTTGAGATTGTTGATAGCTTAAGGATTGACTGTTATCAGCTAAATTTATAAAACCTATTAAAGCCTTAAGTAATTGGCTTTATTGTTTGAGTTAATGAAAGTATAAAAATATTTGAAAACAAGTTGAGATTAATTGTTAGTTTGAATGAAGTTGATATCTTTTCTGTGCAATTTTATTTGAATGTCTTTAAATTTAGATTATAGGATATATTAAAAAAAAAAAACACTAATGGATTTAAATATAAAGTTTTTTTTAGCATATCCTTTGACCCAATTGATTATTAGAATTAGATCCCAATAAACAGCCTAGGGGCCATCAATCCCTGGGGAAGTCTACACAGATTCTATTGGCAATCTTGCTCTAACTAATTGAAAATATTAAAAAAATAGAAATTCAAAAAATTTTAAATTCTATTCAAGAATATAAAATATAAGCAGGAATAATGCATAGATTATATTTTATTAGACATTCAATTTAGCCCATTTTATGATCTAAATTCTGTGATATGTTTTGGGAAAATATTTTAGGTCAGTTAAAAAAGATGATTGTAAAGGCATAATGAAGATTAGCAAAATGCAGAAATTAATGAAATTGTAATTAAATTTTAGAAAGTTATGAGGAAAAAAAAATTTTTGAAAGATATCATAAGTTGGTACTTTAATTTATGACTTGGAAAATGGCCAATAGATTGTTTTTTTTTTTTCAAATTAAATTTTTTTAAAGAAAAGAGCTAATGCAGTAGAATGTGTTTATTTTAGAACATTAAGTGTAATTTCACATAATGTATGTTAGATATGATAATATCTGATAAGAAGTTTAAATTTATAAAGACAATTTCAAAAGTATAGTGAGAATACATATAGAAAGATAAAAGCTCAGTTGGTTAGAGTGTTACCTTAAAATTCAATACTCAAGAATATAAGGTTCCAGGTTCGAATTGCACGGTAGTATTGTCACTGGTCAGGCCAGCAACAGCTGAAGAAGAGGGGAGAATAATACCTCTTGAAATGTGCATATACTAACCTGTTTGATGTGCTATTACTAACAGCTAAATGTATTTGGAATATTTAAATATAAGTTAAGTTTTTCTCAAGACATTCAATACCCATATTAGATGATGGAAATAGTCAAATATAAAAATACAACTAGAACATCATCATCACAAACCTTCAGGAAAACACAGAAATTTAATATGTTGAAAAGGCATTTGATAGAGCAAAACTCTATCATTTTGTTGGATATTTTGATGAAATATAAGTTGGAAGAACTGATAATTTAGCCAATATATGTATATATCAAAATATACTGTCTATTTATGATTATTCCTTTACTCAAGTTAAATAATATAAAGAAGAAACAAACCTTCGGTCATGTGTATACTTATGCTTAGAGGTTATGTTTATATAACCAACCTTTGTTGATCGAGCTGAAATCAGGATTACTAGATTGAAGCCCTGATTTCAGCACATTGAGCAAGATTGGCTGATATATAAATAAGCTCTAAGCATAAGTATACACTTACATTGTTCAGACCAATGCTCATGAGTGAAGGCGTGTAAATTTGTAAAGCTCATGACTGGAGGTTTGTCCTTTCGGTTCTTTATAATATTACATATGCAGTCTATGCTATATAAATGATAGACTATTTATTAAAGTTAAATAAATATAAAATGTAAAACAAAGATATCTCTTCTGTTTTGTTTAATGTTTGTTAACACTTATTTAGCAATAATTTAAATAAATGTCAGAACAAAGTAAACCTCTAAATTACATAATCTTCTGTAAATTTATTACTTCTCAAAGAAATATAGATAAAAATTTCATTCTCATTAAAATAATACTGATTTAGCAAAGAATCTAGTTTTGATGAGACAAACTAATTTTTGAATTAAGAATGGCTAATTTGTTAATGTTATATATGCTAATATGGAAATTTCAATATCGAGTTTATAAAATGTTAATAAGAATAATGAAGTTTTTAGGTAGCTTTGAAAATAAAAATTGGGCAGGGAATAATAGTAAGTTAGTGCTTTTAAATATTTGGGAAAATGATAATGATGGAAATTATGACAGTAAGTAATATTAAAGGTGAGAATTAGTATCTAGAGAGGCTTTTAATAAACAGGAGATCAATTTGTGACTAATTAAAATTAGTTCTAAGAGAGAATGATATTAAATGCTAGAATGTAGCTTTATATAGAGCAGAAATTATGACAGTTTGAAAAAGTTAAGAGAAAAAGTGGGAAGCATTTGGGATGTGGTTTTTTAAGAGAAAAGTTGTAAGGATATAGCTTTAACAATTTGAAGTACTGTATAGATGATAATAGATTGATTATTAAGGATATAATAAACATTTTATTGTGCAGTTAAATGAGCTGATATAATAGTGGACTTGAAAGTTTTAGGATCAATTCTCATCTAAGCAGCCAAAAAATTCTTGATTCATATGTAAATACTTGTTAAATATTTTAATGTGCTCATATGTCATATGACCTTCCAAGCAACCATTGAATGCTGCATTTCATAGTGATCATATGAATAACTTTCTCCAGAATTAACCTATGATTTTTTTTTTATTTTTTCAGGCTTTTAAAGAACACTTTTATTATGGAGTTTATCTATTTCATTGCTGATCATCTTTTTTTATCATTGTTTCATATATGCTACACTTTTCTAATGAGTTGAGATGAGCAGTATAAAATAATTTCAACATGTTTGGGTATTAATTAAATGAAAGTCCAAGTCTATTTTGATGAATTTTAGGTATTGGAACATCAATTTTAAATTGAAGATTTGAATTATTTAAGCTATGATATTGAAACAAAAGTTGAACAGTGAGTGAGATTTTTGATACATTTGAGTTGTGATATGAGGGTTTTTTTTTTTTTTTTTTGAGAATTCCAGAGAAATTGTTCTCAGGAATACTCAAAAAAAAAAACCCCCACTTATATCACAACTCAAATGTATCAAAAATCTCACTCACTGTTCAACTTTTGTTTCAATATCATAGCTTAAATAATTCAAATCTTCAATTTAAAATTGATGTTCCAATACCTAAAATTCTTGTCTAAATTTTTCATTGCAACTACATAATATGATGAATCTCTTGATTACTGAATCCTGTAGTTATTGAGGGATTATCGGAGAAGACAATAATTGTCAACCAGTTTATGTTTTCGGATATATTTGAAGTTATTTGCTGATTCTGTTATCAGTTATATTTTGTGCCTTATTTACATTTACAATAATCTCTTATTTTCACTTGGAAATTAAATTGGATATAAATAGAATTATGAAGAGAATAAGAGAAAGAGAAAAAATAAGAAGAAATATATTGATTTAACTAAAAGAGGAAAAAAATACTTTTGTAAGCTAAAGTGAAAAGCAGAAAGATTTAAAAGAAAGTTGTGTGAGGCTGAATATGCTTTTGATGATTATTTCATTTTTTTTAAATAACAATTATTGCTGTATTATACACATAAACATTCACTGTGAATTGAAGTTGAATAGGATTTGTTTGTTTAAGTATCTATTTTGGAGAGGATTTGTTAAGTATTCATTTTGGAGTAAATCTAATGCAACACATGTTTTACTAGATGTAAAGAATAGAATTTATGGATATATTATCACTTATGGCGAGTTGATTTTCTGTTGAAGAGCATTCATTGTTTTCAAATTTTATAAAATTTTAATTTTGGGCTTTGTTATTTCTGAGATAATATACAATTTTTTTCAAATGCCCCTATTTTGTGAATTAAGATATATGATGGAGTGGAAGTTACTTAATAAGTACTTCTGTAAAATATATATATAGCTCTAATTATTAATCTCTACTATGTACTATTAGTAGTCTTCAACAAATCTTAAATTATTTGCGGTTTTCTTGAATTTTTGTCTGAATTCCAAATTTTTTTTCTAATTTCAGCTTGTTTTGCTTTTTGATCCTATGTGTTACCGTACAGACATGTTCTTACACATTTAATGGTATGCTTCTGTAAATAAAAATATTAACCCTAGACGAATACAATATTCTTGAATAATGTAAATATGTGTATTTTAATCTTACAATCATGTTATTATAACAACGGCGAGAGGGGGATGGAACGGGGGGGGGGTGATGGTGGGAAAAAAGCTGTCTTATTTTGCAAACTAGTGACTTTGGGGTCACGTGGTGAGAGGTATGATAATAAAGATAAAAACAAAATTATTATTTTTTTTTTAAGTAGTATATGTTTTAAGATATAAATTACTTTTTTTTTTTGCATTTTTTAAATTTTTATAATGTATATTTTATGTATGCATGCATTTACTTTTATATAAATGAGTGCTAAATATTTTTTTTTTTATTTCGACTGTTTGCTGATATATACGTGTTATGAAAATTCTTAACAAAAAAAAAAAATATCGTGATGTAATCAAATGCTTAATAGAAATAATCACATATTTAGAATTCAGTCATGAAAATTAGAAATTAAGCATGACTGACATCTTAATCTCAGGAATAGCAGACTAGGGGAGTAATACATATATAAAATGTGAAAATACACAGAAAACATAATTGGTTAAAAATCTCCGAAAATCAAATTAAATTTTTATTTAAAAGATAGTATGGGTAATAATTTTTTTCTATTAAAATGCATAAAGCTAATTAAATCAATTGCTTAATGATTAATTGGAAAACAGGTTTCAAGTCTAATCCTCTTCAGAGCTAACTTGTTGGCTTTTTTTTTTTTTTTTTACATTTGCCCTTGCAGCCAGTCTTCTTAAGAGAATTTAAATACTCAGATGTATATTCTAAATGTAATGCCAATAAATATTGTTTAACAGCAGTGACATTATTTAGAATGAACTTTTTTTTTGCAGTATGCAAATGACTTGCTTAATCTGAACTCTTACAAATTAGTTTGAGATAATTATATGGCAAGCAAAAATATTTTGGAACTATATAACAAATCCAATTTTGTCATTTTTGAAGTTATAGATTTGATGATGATGTTGATGAATCAACTTCTTAAAGATAAACATTTTAAAGATTAATAGAGCCACTTTATTATTAAATTATATGAGTTCTATCCTGATGACCTAAATACAAAGATTCACCATTTTTAATTTCTCATAATCTGGTGAATCTTTTATAAGTGCATGCCTGTGGTTTTCAATATTTCCTCAATATACCTTCAATGTTCTCAATCATCAATAAGATTTTTTTTAATGAACCATAAATTCTCATAATAAAATGAATTATAATAATTTTTGAGACTGATTTTTTAAATAATTGATCCAAATAATTTTAAGCAACCATTTTCAACTTTGGAATTTAAATGCATTTATTTTATTATGTATATCAAGTTTATCTTTTATAACTACATTAGTACTGGGAAAACTAGTTTGTGGACAATTTTTATTTTATCTCTTTCATGACATTTCTATTACTGGATTTGGAATTAAATGACCAAGAACAGTTCTATCACAGTTTTATTTTTTCTTTCTTAATGCACCATTGTTGCAATTTTGTTTAACCTTAATTTTAATAGACATAATTTTTGTTTTTTAATGTTATTCAGCTTTTCATTTGTGAGAATGTTTTTTAAATCTTTCAATCTTCTCAAATCCTATTCTAAAGTTATCTTCGGTTTGTAAGCTTTATATTGGAAAAATATATACATATTACAAATTAAATAGGTATGATAAAATAATACAATCCTGAAATTATACTCCATTAGTTTTTTTATTTTACTATAGCTTCTTGATATTCTGGTGTTCTGAATATTTTTTTACACCCTAGGAACTGGTCATCACAATCAAAAGTTTTGCTAATTAATATAATAAAGCAATAACCCTTTCTGATATTCACTTGCTGTTTTCATCATCTCAAATACTTATGACTTTTCTAAAGATTGCTTGTCTTTTTATGGTTTATACAGATCTTTAGTCATTTTTGTATTGTCTTTAGCAGAATTTTATTGGTACATAAAATTAAAACAATTATTCTATAACTAGAACAATTCTTATTTCCTGTTTAAAACATGAATATATTCCACTTTTTTAAATTTATAAGCCAATTCGTGTTTGACCAATCTTATTAATAAGTTACTCATTTCCTGGATAGTAGAATGGAATGATCTTCTGATATAAAATGAAATATGAATTACATATAAGCAGTACCCTATCAAGAGTTTTTCCTGCTTCCATTTAGAATAAGATGTTTTATCAAATTCTAGATGCAGTTTTTACTTGTTTTCCTTGTCTTCCTCTTTTCTTTACTGCTTCATTCACTTACATCAGTGGAGATCCCAATTATAATGTGCTTTGAAATTTGTGAAATTATATTTTAATTCTCTTTAACTAGACTCGTCCCGAGTCCAATCCCCATTGTTAATTTTACGTTAACACAAGTCAAGTATTTAAAAGCAATGATGGTAACAAGTTGATTATGCTGGGATTTTTTTAGTTGTGATCTTTATTCAAGACTACAACTAATGAGTTATGTTAGAAATGTATAATAAAAAGTAAAATGTAAACTTCCCATTTAAACAAAAAATATGACTAAATGTGCTAAAACCCAGGTATTGGTGAAGCTAATTGCAGATAATAAGATTAATGGCTGAGCGCTTTTGGAAAGTTTTGTCTTTTCATAATCATAGCTAACAAGTTGAATGAGTACATTGGAAAATGTGATGAATATTTAAAGCAAAATGGGTTAGAGCATCCACTTACTGGCGAGAGAGAAGCATGCTTGCTTCCACTTTATAGCATGGTTGTTATTAGCTGTAAGCCATGCTTTAACTTTACATTTAGAGTCATGGTGCTCTATACAAACAATGATGGAAGAAGACGGTTTTAATATATGGCTGATGGGTCTTTGGTGTTCCAAAAGATGGAATTCGGGTTTGTTTAGAGGTCTTTTGTACAAGTAACTGCCAAGAGATGAAATTGGAGAGTGAGGTGCGAGATTCATCATAATATATTCATTATAATATATAGCATTGCAGTTAATTTGAGACCATGTGTGAGGAGTTTGATCAGAGGGTAAGCAGTCTTGAATTATTGATTAGTTTATTAGTTGAAGGGGATGTGCAAAAACTTAGCTTGAAAGAGAGAGGTTTTGATAAAGCTTTTAACGAGGGAATGAATATGTGGAAGAAGCCATAGTTTGTCATCTTTGGGAGGGTTGGTGGGTAACTTCCTAAGGACAAATTAATCATCCATCTTCGCTAATCACAATTGGAAGTTAAAAATTAATAATTATCAAACAATTTCGTACAGATAACTATAGTGTAGTTTAAAGAAGACAAAGGACAGAAATTCGTCCTGATGAATAAAAGCGAATATAATGACAAAATGAAGTTACAAATCAAATTAAAATTCTACATCCTCCCCAGCTTTAACAACAAACTCAATAAAGACAAATTCATTTCCACTTTGCTCCGAAAACACTGCAACAATGCTTTTATTAAATCTAAATGCTATAGAATATATCCTGCTTCTATCCCGCTAGAATGTTTGCTAACGTTAAATTATATCTCAGGCACATGTTGGATTTTTATGGTATGTATTATTTCCACACTGCAAAAATGGTCAATCAATCATTGTTAATGTATCAAATTGGATATGGGTCTTATACACTTAACATCTTTCAACTTTATTGCTCGCATCAAACAATCGTAAGTTAAAATCTGAATAAGAAACTGCTTCTTTGGACATATGGCTCCATTAATCAGAAACACTCCATTACCATTTATTACTTTTATAAATCTCCACGTAAACACTAATGCAAAAGATTTTGTATAATTCCTTTAATTTTCTAACAGTTTCAACTGTCCTGCAGTCTTCATCAGTGCTTTTGCATAACCTTCCTCTTTTTAAATTTATAACTAAGAGGAAGGTTATACAAAAGCTCTGATGAAGACTGCAAGACAGTTGAAACTTATAAAATTAAAGGAATTATATAAAATTTTTTGCATTAGAGTGTATATGTGGAGATGTATAAAAGAATATATATATATATGAATATATGAAGGAATGCAAAAAAAATGTAAAGGAGAAGATAGAAGAATAATACTTCTAAGAAGAAGAAAAGACAAGCCAAGCTTCTAAAAAGCAATTATTCACATACACATACCACCTTTAGTCATAATATTTTCATATGACTGTTGACCTATGGGATAACTGCTCAGTGAATCCTGTTCAATATATACTTTACCCATTTTGAAGATAACCTCCTCGCTCAATACTTTAGCACCATTCCCAATTTTATCTATACCTGTTACGACGACATGTTTGTCGCCTGACCAGAGTCATCCATCACCAATCTGCAATTAGAGCTCCTGATGCACTCCTCTCTATCATTTATTATTGCTTGGGAATACCTGCATCACTAAATTAAATATCTGGACATCCGAGTACAATGATTTGCAGGTCACCCAAATTATATGCATTAAATCTTTGGAGATCAGAGGCTACACACATCCTCAATCAAATTCTCTGTGCACAAATTTTTATCTTTCCTTTTCTGTAATCATCATTTATGTAAATTCAAAGCCTCACACAATCCTGAAAATGACAAACCATGGCTTCTTCTATAACATATTCATTCCCTCAGTAAAAGCTTTATTAAAACCTCTCATTCTTTCAAGCTACTTTTTCATACATTCCCTTCAATTAATAAACTAATCGATAATTTAAAAGACCACTTACCTTCTGATCAACTCCTCACACAGTGTATAAAATCACGTCCTCAAATTGGCTGCAGTTCTATATATAACTAATCTCATGCCTTGCTGTCCACTCACATCTGTAAGTGCTATTATTTGTACAAAAGAGCTCTGAATAAACTCGAATATAATTCCATATTCTTGGAACACCAAAGATCCACTGGTCATATATTTAAACTGTCTTCTGCTACCATCACTTGTATAAAGCACTATGACTAAACGTAATGTTAAAGAAGCGTGGCTTATAGCTAATAACCCCCATGCTATGAACTGGAAGCATGCTTCTCTCTCTCCAAAAAATGGACTCTCTAACCCACTTTGCATAAATTCAAATATCACAATTTTCCATTGTGCTCATTCAACTTGTTGGCTATGATTATGAAAAGATAAAACTTCTTCAAAATGCTTAGCCATTAATCTTATTATTTGTAAGTAATTTCACCAATACCTGCATTTTACAGCATTTAGATATATTGGAAATATATTCGAGTACGAAGTTAATTTGGCAAACATATGAAAGGTCCATGTACGAATTTACTTGCTATACAAATACAAAGATCATAAAAAAAATGGCATATCTTGAATCTGGCCAAGTTGTTATGCTTGGTAACTATTCATTAGAGGTAGAAATAATTATGAAATTAGTAGTAGTGGAAAACAGAAGGCAAGATATACTGGTATGTATATTTTCAATTATAGATATGTCAAAGCATTTACTTTGCGCAAACTCTTCAAGACTTGAAAGGAAGAAAGTTCTTGCAGTTAAAAATTGATCAAGATTTAAGATTGATTCAGTTGCTTTTAGAGAAATTTCTTTTCCAATGGAAAGAAATTTAATATAACAAGTCAATGGTTACATTTTTTTTTTTTGAAAGGCAGATCAACTAGTGAAGAAAGATTGCATGGTATTAGATTCTGTTCTTTATATTCCTTAATATATCAATGAAAGGCTGATTATAAAATTTGATTTCACAATATTACTACATCCATTTTAATAGTGCATATGCTCCAATATTAAATTCAGAGAATTCGGAGGGGAAAAGCCTTATTTCCATGCTGGATAACATTATTATATCAATACCATTAAAAGTTCAAGTTTTTCTTGGAAGATTTTAATGCATCTATTGGTACAAATAAATTTTATTCAAAAGTTGTTCAAAATAATAGTGTTGATACTTTAAACTCAAATGGTCTACTAATACTAAATTTTTATACAAATCATGGAGTATCACAAAACTTGATTATTTATAAAAAAAAAAATAAAGCATGACTAGGGATCATAATATACATAAGCACTAAGAAAACACAGTCCAAAGTCAAAATAATATTTGCTATAAAAAAAATTGATCCTATTCCAATCATTTTCAGAAGAAACTTACCATTCATGTTAAATTTCAATAGTTCTTAAACACTAAAATTGCTAATTTATATTTTCTAGATTGTCATGTCTAATTGGATCTCTGATAGTGATTCTAAATGATTTGATGAAAAGGAAATGTGGCATTTTCTTCTTGGGAAGATAAATTGAATATAGAGTTTCATAATAAACATAGAGATTTAAAGGCAGATAGCCATAGACTAACAAAAAACTTAAAAAATATTTGATGAACTAAAATGGCAAAAAAGATACAGATGTTCACTAATTATAGTAACTTGACATCTTTTTTTTTTGATGCATTCAAAGAAAGAAAAGGAACTGAAAAGTGATATAATCCTATTAAATGTATTGATGACATTTTTTTAATATGATGAAGATATTTGGTACAAGTAGTGAGTATTTTGCTCATTTTTGAATAATGGTACAATAACTGATTTTTTTTTAATGATATATTCATTCTTAAAAAGTAATAGGGATATATTGATAAAATTGCAGTAATTATGAATTATCATTGTTCGGATGATTGTCTGAAAGTCATTGTGGTTCACTATAAGACATTACTTTTGTTACAAAGTAAATACAAGAAAAGTGCAAGAAATAAAGGAATGATATATATTTGTAAATTCGAGCAAAGCATTTGACTCTATTAGATCTATGGCACCATTTGAAATTGATAGTCTGCTGAAATTTATTTGCATCATACAACTTTTATACAATGGTGTGAGTGGAAATGTTATTACTACAAACGAAAGCTGAGGCATTTTAAGTCAACACTGGTGTTAAGAAGAGTGTGTAATAGCTCCAATTTTATTTTAGACCTTTATGATGTCTTTGGAAGTGATTATAGACATCTTTATGAATCTAATTAAGATGTAATTCAGTTTTGGTGTTGAAAATTTTTAATTTGAATTAATTGAAAGCTTTTGGATTTATTGTTTGATGGCTGCATTATCTCTGCCAATTTAAAAGTGATTTACAGAGTGTACATAATGTTTTGAATATAATACAATCTTTTGTTTAGCTGATAAAAAAAATTCTTGTCTTTTATCAGTCAATGAAGACAAAAAAAAAAAAAAAGAAGTAAGAAACTGACAATTTTTATCTTGGAAAGTTATCAATTTTTAAAGGTGAAACAATTTAAATATTATTTGAGAAGTTGGTTTGCTTTCATTGTATAATAATTGTAGATCAGTCATAATGAATAACTTTTTTTTTTTTTTATTGTCATGTTTTCCAGAAATTTTTTTTTTTGAAAATGATATCTAAAAAATATGGAAGTGATAATGCAAAGTTAAAGATATTGAACTATAACACAGACTCCAATGTGTTGCTTTTTATATATTTCACTGAAATAAGGTATTTCATTGCAGGGATATATAATTACTGTAACTAAATTAATTATATTTAGCTCTGTTGTTTATTGTATAATATTGAAGGTTTGATAATAGAATTTACTATTATAAAATCACATCTTTATTGGATTGAACATGCAAAAGAAATGAAAGACACTTACTAAAAAAGTATTTTATGCTGAACTTGACCATAGTTTTTCTAAAGATGCGTAATCCATTTATATTCTAAAAATTATCTCAGCCATTGTGAAGATATGTAATATTAATTGCTTTCATTATGAAGATATTTGAGTGTTAAATGAAATAGAGAGATATAATTAGAAAAAGTATTGAATTCTTTCAGAAATAAAAAATTCTGCAGACTTTAAAGAATAGCATTGCAAAATATCAAATAAATAGAATTTTGGATCAGGAATGTTAATAAGCATTTATTTTTATAACATTTTAATGATTTATTTGTAAGAGTATTATTGTTATTTTTTGTCTTTCTGATACTCATTTGCAAATGATTGCTGTTGTTGATGTATAATTTTTATACATTATTCATTCTTATATTAAAAAGCTCATTTTATTAATAAATAAAGAAAAAGAAACAGGTAAATATGTTCTTTATTGAATTGCTGGTTACAACAGTTTGTAATGAGTATGTTCAAGATAGCTAGCTAATATTCATGAAAATTAATTTACTAATTTTCATTATATGTTCAAACTTTATTATTTTTATATTATGTAGATATTATCTTATTTAACTTCTCTAAGAAATAAAATATTTTCTGAAAAGCCGACAAAAAAAAAAGGGGGGGGGGATTTGCTACAAGTGATCTCTGTCTACCATATTTCAACAAAAGCAGATTGGTCGATGTTTGACTTGCAAATCTGAGTATTGCTATAGATAAAATATACATGTATTAAAATCAAACATTTTTATAAAACAAATAAAAATATTCCATAAAAGGTACCTTAGGATATAAAGTATTTGAGTTAGTATAAACATATGATATGCATGATCATTGAGTATTTCATATATTCTTTTCTATGAAATAATAGTCTCAATAACTAAAAAAAAAAATCTGACTTCAAGAAGCAGTTTTAGAAAAAAAAAGATGGTCTTCATTATTTAAGAGTTTTTACCTTTCTCCTGTAGAATAAAAAAGTATATTTAATCAAACAGATTCGCCCTACTTAAAGTGATTGATTAGATAAAGAGTTGTGAGACTGTATTTTTAACAATTTCTAGCATTTCAATTTTAGAACAATATTATATATCTTAATGAGCACCACATCAAGATGCCACTGTCTAAAAAATAAAAACTGAACTACATCACTGTCTTTTGCACAACATAAAAATTAATTATTGTAACAGAGCTTTAAAAATTACTGTCAGTAATTTATAGATATACAAATTGTTTTAATATCTAGTAACATTGTGTGTTGTAAAATCAATATTTTTTTTTTGTATTGTATTTGAAAGTCAATAATCATTTACTTCTAATGACTGCCCTCTCCCCCTTTTAATTTTATGCAAATAGCAAAACTAAGGTAACTTTTCCTACAATAATGTTTCAAATTATTTTCTCTAATAGTATTTTTTTTTTGCTTTGATTTTTGCATTATGTGAAATGCAAAGATAAACAGATTTCTAGCATAGTAAAATGATTCAAAATTTCCTAACTATAATTTATATATACATATTTGCTTTCATAATAAAATCTAATTTTATCTATTATATTGCATTTGAAATAAATCATCTTAGATAGTCAATGTATCATAAACTTTTTGCATGAGTATAATTTTAATTTGCAGTTTTGTTTTTTTAATTTGATTTTTTTAAAAAAATTTGTTAGTTCTAATATATATATTATTTGCTTCTATTTGCCATGAATTTATTTGAAATTAAAAATTAATTCAAATATATACATCCTAAAAGAAATCAATATGGCAAATATATTCATCAAGCAGTAATCAATGTGCTAACAGAGGAATTTTAATTGCTGTATTGTTAATTTTATTGCTGCTTCTTTAACTAGTGTGAATGACCAACTAAATATCTAGAAAAGTAATAATTCTACAAAGAGAAGATCAATTAATATACTTTTAGAATATGAGACAATAGGAGTAGATTTTATCTTTCATATTTTAGCAATGTAATTTTTTTTTTTTATAAAAGCAATAATGATATTACCTGTAGAATTAAATGGAATTCTTTTAAAGGATATCTGATGGAAATTATTTGTTAATTCATAATCCAATTATCATTATGAGGGCTTTCAAATATTATATACCTAAAGTTTTTTTTTCAAGTCAAATGTTAAATGATTCAAGTAGATATTTTATAGCTCTCTAACCAAAATCTCTTTCAAATAGCTCTTCTTTTATTTTCTAAATACTAATAGATTTTTGCTACTGTTAAATTGTTTATGGAACATTGCTTGGTGCAAGTTACCTTGCACTGCCAAACTTTCATTGAAGTCTTTATGAAGAAAATCTATCACTCAATATGTTTTCTTATTTTTTAGATATGGAAAAATTAATTTACCAATTAAAGTGAATGATTCACTAGGATTATCAACATGGCATAATCCTACTTTAAATCCATTACTATTCAGAAGTGTGTATGATAAAATATCTTGCCATTATTGAGATTATTGATCAAATTAATAACCCCTAGCTATATGTATGAATCCTCATATGAGTATTTTAAAATATATACTATGTAATGTAAGTAATATATTATAACGGGCACACATGCCATTACATTATTTATTTTAAAAATTAGACATGAAATTAAAAATAAAGTTCGCAAATAAAAATTTGTTTTTAAAAAAATTGAAATTTAATAGTCATCTAAACTTTATATATATAAAATCGCACAGATGAAAAATTATTAGAAGAAAACTTTATTTAAAAAAAAAAGAAAAAGTTTTAAAACTAAATATTAAGAAAAAAGACTTGAAAGATTTAAAGATAAAAAACAATGTACAATAATTTAATTAATTCTATTGTATAAAATGGAAATGATTATTTTAATTAGTAAAAGTAAACTAGCTCTTGGGCATTCCAAAATGAAGAAGTAAAGATCAGATAGAGAAAAAACAATAGAAACTAATAGCCAATAAAAGAAATCCCTCAGGAAACAGACCTCAATGAAAGGGTCATCATCGTCATGATGTAATGCACACTGGATCCGAAAGTTTATTATAAAAGGAAAGAGATGTGACGGCAGTGGTGAGATGCGTTAAGTCGGAGAGAGTTGGAGGAGAAGGGATTGAAAGACGCACTTCCAATTCCTTCGGTTTTTGAAAAATGAAACATCGGTTTCCTATATTGCGGACCACAGGACATCAGAGCCCGGAAGAATACCATCTACCATAAAGGACAAATGGCTAACTGGATAGCAATCTCTTCAGGATGGCATGGGAATACATGTTTAAAATTATAAACAACTACAAAATATGGACCTTTTAAAACTGTAAGAACTTTAAAAATTCATGAACACTAAATATAAAACTTTCCCAGTATTTAAATTATAGCAATAGTATTGCCTATCTGACCAAACTAAATTATTTATTAATTATTTTGATTGAATGTATTATTTGTTTGTTAAATCATTTTCATTTTTTTTTTCTATTAATATTTGTTGTATAAATTATTTAAATGCATTAAATTTAAGTTGGGTATAGATGCTTGCATAGATTCGTTTATGTTTAATTATGTTTTTGTTTTCATATTCGATTAAAATATATAGACATTCGGTAAATAATGATACCTTATGGTGAGTATCTAAAATGTATTTATGTGGATGTCTTTTACGTTATTGGTGTCAATGCGGCATCTTATGATGAATGCCATTGGGTTTCTTGAAAATTTCCTCTGCAATTCCATCAATGATTTATATATTTTGATTGTTTATGTTTATTTTGAAATGTTTTTAACCGTGTAATCTATGTAGCCGATCTACAGTCAACATTATAAAACAAACTATTATAAAATTCATCTGTGCGAAATTATATAAATGTTAAATTTAAGTCGGGCATGAATGGCTATATAGATTTGTAAAGTTATATTAATTAATTAAGGGTGGATTAATCTTAGGTTATTTGTTTCGTAGTTAAATTGGGTCAATGGATTGGATATATTGGTGTAATTAGTAGATGTAGTTTGAGATTCGCTATGTACAGGATCACATATTACGCCGCACACCCCTTTTTGCTTATGGAAGGGGATAGTAAGACGGAAAATGCCGTCCCTTCCTATGGAGTTTTTTTTTATTGTTCTTACCAGACAGATGTAGCATTCCTGTCTGGACGAGAGTCAATGTCTTCTTAACCATGCTGTTCAGATGTACATTTCTGACAGTATGGTATTTTGTGCTGTTGTATTCATACTGCATTTAATACATCGATATATCAGATGGATTGACGTTGGTTTGGCTGCAAACTTTTGGCCTAAGGTTAAATCAGGCATAGAATATTTTCTTTTCAAATGCAATCTATTTAGTTTATTCATACTCGATACTCTTAAAAAATATTATTAAATTCATCTGTACGGATGGTTTAAAATTTTTAAATAATAATTTAAATTAAAAGTTAATATTAAAATCTAAAATAATAAATGTTATTCCTCAAATTTTAAATGATTATATATGTGCGTTAATAAATGTTGTTTGTGTGTTAATTACTGGCAGTGGCTTTTATTTTTTTATATTTAAGATACAAATTAAACAAAGTTATATATTATTATCTCTGTGTCTCCACTGAGCTAGTGACTGGGGCTGATGGTCTAAATAAATAAAAGTTGGATCTTTAACAGCGTGTATCTGCCTACTCTATAAATTTTCTAGGTTCAAATGGCCTGGTGGCGCTCTGTAGTGCAGATACGGTAAGACGAAGCTTCCACTTCTTATCTGACCGTTACAATATATTAAGGCTATAACCTTAAGACTATGCACCTAGATGCGACAGTAGGGACTTCTACAAATTTTAACACAAGATTAATAACTTTAAAAGACAAGAGCAGTGTAATAACTTTATGAGTGATTTATTCTATCAAAATACTTAATACAGTAGATAGCAAACATTTAAAATTTGACATCACTTTATGAACAAAGAAAATAGCTTATATTTCTTTACAGCAGAAATCATTAAAAACTTCTGGATAGATTCTAGGCATAAAATTACTTTTCAATAATCAGTCAACAAATAAGTTTAATTGATAAACATTTTCATTTAATTGCAGTTATTTTTATAACCTTCTGACTATCGTTCTAGCATAAAGAAATGGCTAAAAAAGCAAAATTCAATTATACTGTACTTGCATTTGATAATCTTTTAAAAAATTATTTAACAATAAAAAATATCTGTCTGTTGTAGTCATTTCTTTATGCAACATTCTGCTTCCATCTCATTTTATACAACATTTATACATTTCATCATTATTAGTAGTAGTCATTTGCAAATAATGATGGCCATTCCAACTATTATATATATAAAAACCCAGTTTAAGATATGTTTTGTTATATTGTTGCAGAAAATGAAATAAAGGGGGGAGGGGATGAAATTGAAGTTTTTTTAAGGATAGAAATGTGGTTGCATAAACTCATGATTTTATTGTTATAGTTAAAGAAGTGATGATGACATGACAGGTTTATGATGAACAGATATAAACGACTGATAATAGTAAACTAAATAAAAATAGAGAATGAGAAAAAGAACAAGTGGAAGAGATAATAGAAATAAGCATTGATCTTCTGTTGGTTTTAGTAGTACAGTGTGTAATTTGTTTAAAATAAGCAACATCTATTTAGAATAATTTACAAGTTTTGTTCTATTTATGGAAGCAATGATATATTAGAAATTGTGTTTGAATTGAAATTCCCTATCCCAATTTGGTTTCTTGGTTTATTAATTATCCTGTATTGTTATTGAAGTGAAAGTTGTTAGACATAAAAGTAATATAATAAAGATTTGTAGAAAAAAAAAAAAAACAACTTTCTTAAACAGAGAATTGTTAAAGGAGGAAAGATGAAACTCAATATAGACTTGTATATATGATAAGTAATATTATTAATAAATAGAAAAGATTATACTTGGAATATGGCTAGTTTTGATCCACCAAATAAGATATGATAATAAGTAGGAAAGTGTTTTGTTTTAATCTTGGAATCTCAATTCACCTAAAAATTAAAAGATTTTTTTTTTAAAAAATTGATTATTATTAGATATTTTTATAAAAGATTCAAATAAAAATGAAAATTCTTCAACAATGCAAAATTATTCATTCATTAATGTATGCAAATAATAAAAAAGTTAATTGTCAATATTTACTTTATAGCATTTTTTTATTTATATGTATGAATATGTACAGGGAGAACAGTTAAAAGTATTAATGATTATAAACCCATGAAGTCATCAGAACATCATTTGACTCTTAGCAAATTCTATTACTTCTGTAGTTCTGACATCTAGTGAAAGCTTGAGCAATCAAATGTCAGATGATAATGTTTAATAAATCAGTATCCTCAGACTAGTTTCTGGTTTTATATGGTGTTAATAATATGTTCATATATAATTCAATTTTTCAGAGATAATTGATTAATTAAAAAAATAATATTAGAAAGCACATTTATTTAATTACACTCGGCAGCAGAGCAAATGATGAAAATTTTATAAATGGATATTACCATTGATATTATTACCAAGAATCTTAAGTTAATCACATCTAATAGTAACCATTTCAAGTAATTATTTGCTTATTTGCAGTAGTTATACAGTGTATTGAATCCCTAATTTTAAAATAAATGACAAATTTAAGACATAAAACTGTTTTATTGTGCTTTTTGATAAACCCTGCATTATTGCAATATGTGTTTAAATCATTTAATGTTTTATTATTTATTTTGTAATTTTTAATAACCTTTAACCATTTTTTTCAATTTTTTATTTCTAATTATTTTTGTTTATTCATAATTTTGATAACTATACATTTTATATTTCAGAATTTTGAAATTTATTTTTAATGTTAATTTGTTAGTGTATAATATTAAATTTACTTGATATTTATATATAATTTGTTTTCTGTATATGGAATGAATGATTCCTATTCTCTAAGTTTATAAAATATTTTTATAGTCACATACATAATTACTGCATTAGAATTCCTTATACAAAATTTTTTAGAATAAGTTATTGTAAAGAAAGCTATTAATCAATAATTATTGCAGGATAGTAGTTTTTTTTATTCCATATTAGCAAGAAAAGCTTGTTTATACATATATGTATTGTACTTAGTTTATAATAATATACACAGCTTTCTTATATTTTAAGCAGTAGTTGTAAATAAATTTATATCACATTATTAAATTCATGTAGAATTTTAATTATCTTTTCAATATTCAGAATAGGTGAAAGTTAAAAATCAGCAATATCAGTTAGTTCAGATTTTGCTACTTTAACATTTTTATAAATTAACTGTAAAAGAAAAAAAAAAACTTCATATATCTAAGATTATGACCCTACACACATTTATATATATATATTTATACTGATTCAGTCAATGTTTCTTCATAGTATATATGAAGGTGTGATGAAGCTTTGGGAGCCTCATCATAAAAAATTGATTGACAACAATAATCCAGTTTTTATGTAAAATTTCTTCATTTCTGTATATTTTCTTCAGTAATGTTTTAATCTCTTGAATGTGTTTTTGGCAACAAAATTTTGTTAGCATGCATATAAATTTCTTTTATACATAGTATAATTCATAATTCTTTGTATTATAATTCCCTTCAAAATTTATTTGAGTTTGAGAACTGATAAAAACTATTATACTGGTTCAGTTGAGTGAAATATTACAGCCTGCTTTGTTGCATTACCACCATTACTAAGGTATTATCTATTGTATTATTTTAAAAATGAATTATTCTTTTCATAGCAATATCTGAGTTTTTATTTATTATTTTGATATTTCTGACTTTTGGTTAGAAGAAATGTAATATGTTCCTACCACTTTATATGTGATGTAATGTTTTTGGAATTATAAACATTTATATACTTGCCAGTAGATATAATTTTTATTCCATTTTGAAATAAGACTGCTATGTTTTTATTTTTTATATTGATAATATAATTTTGATGCTAGACTCAGATTTTGGGTTCACATTAAACAATATATATTCTTATTTTAAGATGGTCTGATTCATTGATTCTTTTTATTGAAAACAATTCATGATTTATCATGGCTAAGAGTGTGTATTAATTAAGCAAAGAATATCAGGTCACTACAATTCTAGCACATATATATTTATGTTATGGACAGTCAGTTCTAGTCAACTCATACATTACAAGCCTCCTCAATCAAGTAAGATTAAAGCGGTGGTGATGGGGGTAAACTAAATCTTCTTGAATAAAATGAAAGGAAACAACATAGTAAACAAACTTCTCTCAATTTTGAATTTGTAGTTTAAATTATATTTATAATTATATCTAAATTATTCTACACGAATAAAGCGTGATAAGCAGAGCACAAAAACATTAATTATAAACAACAATTAGCCAAGCGCTTTCGGTACTGTATACCAGAATCATGGCGACATGTCTGTTTATCACGCTTTATTCGTGTAGAATAATTTTCATTATCTTACAGAGTTTTTATATTATTTATTTATAATTATATCTGTGAAATAAAATATATAAAGAGAGTTTCATAAAACAGTTATGAATGCCTAATACACTAAGTTATAAAATACAATTATATCTTTTGTAACCGTGTTTCTAACATTTATTTAAAGTTAAAATTTATCAAAAAAAAAATAAAAAAATAAATGAAACTAAAGTTAATGATAAAGTTTAATTAAGGTTAAATTCAAACAACAATCTGTAATTATGGGTAATTAAAGAATAAGAGAAAATAAAAAAACAATAGTGATAAATCAATAAAAAATGAAAAACAGGATTAAATTGAAAGGAAACAAATGAAAGCTTTTTGGAAAATGTTCCCTTGGTGAACAAATGCTATTTAAGAGAAAGAAGTGTAAAACAACAAATTTGGTGGAGAACAAAAGTACACTAACTAGAATATCAAAATTATTTGAAATAAGAAGAATAAACATGATTAGTTTAGCCAACTCAAAGTGTTCCAATCAGTGTCTGAGTGTAACCTTTCCATCTTTGAAAAAACACCTCTAGGAAAAACCCAGAGGTGGTGGTCCTGGAACATAGCTTTTGCCTCAGAAGAACCGTTTTTAATAGCCTGCATTTATATTGCTTGCATATTTAAGCAACAGAGTAATTAAAACTAAGAAAAAAATCTGAGTCAACCAATAGAGACTTTATCATATTTCAGACCTGAACTCATTCCATGAAGATTTTATCATATTTCAGTCCTGAACTTATTCAACAATAGTAAAATTACTAAACTATCTAGAGAAACTGCAGTACCAATATAAAGTTATGTGTATATATGAGGCTTTCTTAAAATATGTTTGTATATTTTAGTAACTGTATTTTTTAAATATATATAATTAAATTTTTTTATTTATATATTATTAACAAATTTTATTAATGTAATGTAAGCAGGTATATATATATATATATTAGTTTTGGGTAAATGTGTCTATATATTTATAATTAATCTTAGATTTTTTTTAAATGAGGTTTATTAATTTATAAGTGTAATCATCAAATAATAATGTCTATAGGTAATTTCTAAAATCAATTTTGAGGTTATCTAAAATAATATTATTTCATTCTCTCAGTAGTCTCACCTGCAATATGAATACATATGAATTCTTTACTGATTCTGAGCAACCATGTTCTGAGCTAAGCAAAGCAAGATTGTTAAAGTTTGAGAATTACAATGATGACGACAAAAAGTAAAAGATTGATATGTGATCGTTCTTAGAAGAAAGTCCCACCTAGAATGTGAGTTAGTAATACATTAAATAAATCCTTATGAATAAATGTTAAGTGAGACCATCTGAGATGGGATTTGGTATGTAATAACCAGAAAATATAACCAGTGTATCTTATGTAATATTTATATAGGAGATAATGTTTGATCATTATCTTCAAGATTCATATTTAATTAAATGTTATTAATTGAAATTCAAATTTCAATTAATCTTTGGATAAACTGATGAGATACATATTGTTTGGTATAATTCATATATACCCTGTGCATCGGAATATGTATTGATGTATGTACCAATAATGCAGCATTAATAATATTTAAAAAAAGGGATAAAGAAGATATTAGAAATTACAGACTTATCAGTCTTTTATCAGTTTTATATAAAATTTTTACCAAGATAATTATAGTTTGTTTACAGAAAACATTGGATTTCTACCAACAAAGAAAAGCTGGATTTAAAAGTTGTTTTAGTATAGTAGATCATATCCAGGTATTGAGAGAAGTTATAGAAAGGACAAATGAATATGAGTTGCCATTATGCTTTGGATTTGTAGATTATGAAAAGGCATTTGATTCTATAAATATTTCTTCAGTGATTAAAGCATTGGATCATCAAGGTATAGATCCAGGATATTGTCATATTTTAAAAAATATTTATAAAAATGCAACAGCAACAATTAGATTACAGAATGATACTAGGAAAGTCAACATTGAGAAGGGTGTAAGACAGTGATTCCATATCTCCAAAACTTTTTACAGCAGTGCTGCAAGAAGTATTTTGTGGATTAAAATGGGAATCTAAAGGAGTGAAAGTAAATGGAGATTATTTAAGTCATTTAGATTTTGAAGATGATGTAGTTGTTTTTGCAAATAATGCTTTAGAGCTGCAGGAATTGTTGCAGGAGTTATCAGATGAAAGCAGAAAGTAGGACTAAAGATAAATGTTAAAAAGACTAAAGTAATGTTTAATGGATTTTCTCAAAATATGAAAATGAAGATAGATTATGATGAGTTAGAAGAAGTTAACAGCTATAAATACCTTGGTCAGATTATTAATATAGATAGAAACATAATGGATGAAATCAATCATAGAATTAAACTTGGTCGGAGTGCTTTTGGTAGAAATAACTTGATACTAAAAGGAAATATGCTTATGTGTTTGAAAAGGAACATTTTTAATAAATGTGTTTTATCAGTTTTTACTTATGGATCTTTTCTTAATAATAAATATTGCTTAGGTGAGAGATGAAGAAATTATCTCTTAAGATAAAGTTTTGTTATATATCCATATGTAAATAGAAAGAAGTACGTTTATCAGCACTAGTATGGATATTTATTGATGTGGGAGAAAAATCTTTATTGTATATCTCTTTAAGATGCAGTATTTTGAACAATATAATTATTTATGTTTGAATTATATGCGTATAACTTATAATTAAGGGAACAAATAGAAGGGAAAAATTGTTGTAAATGCAACTGATCATAAATTAATATTTCAAACAGAATTTTAGACTATACTATTGGATAAATTAGATTAAGTATTTATCTGCTACTTTTTTTTTTTGTAAAAAGCTTTTAAATAATAGTAGTAGCCCATCTACAGTATAGTACATCTTCATGGAATGCTCTTACTGATAATTATTTCTTTTAATTTACATAAAAAGTTACTTTTTTCTATTTATCAAAGAAGAAATTATCTGAAATTCATGGCTGAGTTGAATTTCATTGAGATGAAATGGATTCATACTTTTTTCTTTTTTAAAAAATATTTTTTTTTTTAAAATTCAGTAATCTTGCATTAGCCCAAAAATACAATGGACATTAGCTCCATGGAGAGAGGCATTTTATTTACCTACTGTATGGTAAAATAAATTCATTGAAAGATGGGTTTTTAATCTATCTAGTGCAAAATACATTAGAAGCTAACTCAAGTTGTGAAAGGGAGTCTTGTTTATCCAGACCATGTAAATTGAATTATTTATTTGAGTTTCTAAATAAATGATTATACTATAAAATCTGACAAAAATTTAAAACCTCCCCTTTTTTTTATTCAAGTATTAGAAATAAAAACAGGAAACTTTCTAATTAAATCTAAATACAATCTTTACAACTATTTTTTCATGAATTGTAAAAAAGTATATGAAGTTAAAAAAAATAGCACAAATATTGCCCACACTAAACAAAAAAGAAGTTTTTCAATTTTGGTTAAATATTTTCTATGCATAAGTATCAAAGAAACCCCTCTGTTCAAAGTCTAACATTATGTTTGCTGAAATTATAGATGTGGAAATTTATTATTTTTGTTATAATTTGGAAGTGAATATTAAATAATAAATATTTTTTTTCTCCTAATGGGGTTCGATTGAAATACTAATAAAAATATATTCTAGTAATTTAATTATGATTAATTAATCAAAAAGTATAAATAAATGCATAAACTTATTTCTTTCCAAAAACTTTATTTTCATATATTAACAAATGAACATATCTATACATTTCCAAAGTTTCAATTGTTTTTTACACCATTGCAGTCATTTTCAAGGATCTACACCAAAAAAATACATACTTTTACATATTACTCGTAAGTACAAAATCTCTTATATGAACATTAGAGTATTATGTAAAGATATGTATTTTTTGTTGTAGATCCTTGAAAATGATTGTAATGGTGTAAAAAATAGTTGGAAATGTATAATATGTGAATTTATATATATGTTTATTTGTTAATATATGGAAAAAAAGTTTTTGGAAAGAAATAGGAAGTTTATACATTTATTTATAATGTTGGAGAACATATATATTTTAAAAGAAAAAAGTGATTGTTTAATTTGTCATTATAACGATAATATTATGGTGTGATATATATTGTTAATCAAATATTCTATATCTAAATATGGATGTATGTATTTGAGCTATCAACATTAGCAGACAGTGGTGAGTTTAGCCATTCTAATCTCAGAAGCGAAATGAAGTCAAAAAATAATAGCACAAAGAGTTTGGACTAAAGAATTCTTGTGCATCAAATTAAATAAGGGAAAATATTTGATTGCACATACAATCTCATTGTCATAGTTAGTGAAGAGAATTGTCATAGTTAGTGAAGAGATATGACAAATGGTATCAGAGACTCTCATTGTGGTCTCAAGCTATGTACTAATGTAAGTGCTAAAAACAAGATTAAAAAAATAAAGAATGAAAAAAATACGGTGGGGGGGGGGATTTATAGAAATAAATGTTTTTTTTTTTCATATGTCATAGCATTGGGACGCGAAGCCACAACCGTCTGCAACCAACTACTTGATTGCAAGGCTGTTGCAATGACCTCTCAGCTAACAACGCTTGACCAGAAAATAAATGTTAGTAGTAATTATCAGTAAATTGTGATGAAAATTTTCATTAAGTTATATATATATATTTTATTAAATAGTGAATTATTTGTGTGAGAGAAAAAAGGGACACTTCAAGGTTGAAATCCAAGCCCAATTTATTTTTTTCTAAATGCTCTATCTCACTCCATTAAATATAATAACTTTTATTTCAAAACTATCACATCTTTTTACATTCTCCAGATTCTTGTCATTCTATATTCTGCTATCTAACAGCAAATCTGATATGAAACATTCCTCATTAATTTCATGCGAAATGTAATCTAAGGTGATATGAAAAGTATTGTAGTGAAATAGTTATAAATGTTTAAATACATCCATTTTCCAATGAACAATTTACATTAAGAATGAATACCATATATATGTAAATGCCTATTTGGGAGAAAGATAAATTGGGAGTACTTATCCACTGATTGCAATAGTTTTAAAGGAGTATTAAAAAAAAGTCATAATATTACAATATACTATATATAATATAGGGTATATGAGCACAGACTTTCAGATGACCCATCACTCTCCACTCTATCTAATATCACTGATACACTCAAGCACATATATGCTGAAAAGATAAATAATCACCAATATACGTATTTCATGCTAAACCAGCAATCATCAAACATGAGTGAGTCACCCCAATACAACCATCTTTAGAACAGTAGTAATGATAATTATGGAATTTCTAAATGAAAGGATTTAAAAAATGTCAAATAAATTTATAAAAGTTCAATTGAAAAGTATAAGTTATAAATTCAAATAATAATCGCTAATTTAAAGATACTCAATCTACTTCCATTTATACAAATTTTTGTCATAATATTTTTGGAGAAATATTTAAAAATCATTTGAAAAGTATCAACTGCAGGTCTTGTCTAGAAATTCTAATTAATTTTTATTTTGAAAAATTTGCATCTAACATCTATATTTTAGTGTTGCATCAACCTCATCCTCTAAATATGCATTCAGAAATATCAACTCTAGACATGAGTTCTGAAGTAAATATGTTTTTAAAACCAAAATAATTTCAAGGCATACTTTTATGAGTTGTTAGTCCTTTCTAATTTGCAAGATAAAGAAATAAATTGTGTAAGATATTTTAAACCATGGAAATAATTTGAAATTGTTGGTATTACACAATTAACTTAAGATTTTATTTAATTAATAAAAAAATTTGGAATATAGACTGTTAACAAAAGATGTTAATCTTATTTACCCACTGCACTATTCAATTCCAGTTCATGAAAGTGCTTTTATATGGATAGTCTGAGCTACTAAAATTTTAAATTGACTTAAATAATTAAACCAACTTCTAAGCCTACGATAATTAAAAACACTGCACAATGTTTGTTATAAAACAAGAATACCAACATTTTTATTTTATTTTATGAAAGCTGCTGATATTATGTACCTCTTACAGATACCAAATGGGTATTCAATTTTAAATTCACTAAAATGCTTTTGTATAGTCTGAACTATTATATTACATTTAGTCTCCAGATATATAAAATATACTTAAAATATTAAATAATAAATTTTTTTAAAACTGAGTGAAAGAAGTTTACCTATTTGTAATCCTATAATAATTAAAAGTATGGCTCAGGAGTTCTTAGAGAACAAAAATATGAAATTTTTTTTTTCTCAATTCAGCATTATTAAATTTTTATAATTAAGAATTGAAAACATTTTTCCTCTCTTAAATATTAAATAATTAAATTTTTTAAAACCAAGTAAAGAAGATTAACTATTTTTAATAATTAAATATAATGCTCAGGTGTCCCTTATTTCATATATTATAGAACTTTGATCATTGATAACTTAAAGAACAAAGCAATTTCTCTTATGATTATAAAAATTAATTTGTACAAACTAAAAAACCTAACTTTCTGATAAGTAAATCTGATCACACAATAGACAAAAGAAGAAAAGTTTCTGAATCAGAAAAGCATAAAAAGATCATAGCAAAGAATATAATAATAAAACAAGTTCATTTTACAATTACACTTAGTACTAAATTATTACAATAGCTATTTTTCAGAACTAAAAAAAAAGCTGTATTTATTATTGAAACTGGATGTTTGATTAGGAAATAGTGTATGTGCATTAATACCCATAAGTAATCCTATACTTTGATTTGAATAAAGAGACCTTCAATTGGAGGTAGCAGAAACTGCAGCTTATTTCCACGTTTTATTGGCATAATATATGTTTTGCAGAAATTTGTTAACCAAGCTTTTTGTATCATAATTTATATAAAGTATTAGATTTTCAAAAGATTAAAATATGATTTTTTAAATGTATTTGTAAATATATTTAAGAATTTAAATTCTAATTTTAGATTTTTATTTTTGGCATACTCGCATAATGTTAACAAAATGTAAATTTAAATATTTTTCTTAGATGTTTCCTTGGATCATTATTGTATTATTGATACTTAATATAATTAAAAGAATAATAATCAAAAATTTGAAAATGTTTGGTGTATTTATATGAAAATTGTTACATTTTCATTTACCATTGTCAAACTTCCTCCACTCACAACTTTGATGCCATCCATTTCAGATAAATACAATAATGACTATTACTAATCATTATTGAAACTAGAAATTATCTCTAGCACAGATATAAATTTTAAACTTCAGTTAAAGATTAATATATCTGATTTTTTATTTATTTTACACATGGAGTTATTAACCTTTCTCTTTCCCGTGTGTAATATCATATAGATATAATAAACACCTCCATACTTCCCCATTAATTTTAAATGCACTTAAGTAAAGATATAATAAAAGACAAATGACCCCCAAGATGCATTTTGTGCTGAACCAGCATTCATCAATTGGCCCAGATCACCATCTCTTATATATATCTTTATTATATGAAAAGTATTTATCTAGAGTAAATTGTTACATTTTTATTTACCATTGTCAAAATTCCTCTACTCAAAACTTTGATGCCATCCATTTCAGATAAATACAATAATGACTATTACTAATCATTATCGAAACTAAAGATTATCTCTAGCACAGATATAAACTTTAAATCTCAGTTAAAGATTAATATATCTGATTTTTTATTTATTTTACACACATAGAGTTATTAACATTTCCCTTTCCCGTGTGTAATATCTTTATTTCCTTATTATTTTTTTCATAACATTAATTATTATTATTTTTTTTTTAAAAATAAATTTGTTGATATTTTAATATAACTATTTTTTTTATCATTAAATTATATCACAAATCAGTGACATTTCTACTAATCTGTGTCCCAGGAAAAAATTTAGAGAACATTGCTTCTGTATTTTATGCATCATTTAGACATTGAGGAAGTCTAATAAAATTATGAATTAAAATAAAGTCTTAAATAAGTTTATGTTAAAATTTGTAATGAAGTACCAATTATTTCTTTTAATTTACTTTTTTTTGCCATTTATTAGATCATAGTTGTTTAAAATTTTCATATATGTTCAATAAATAATAATATCAAATTAGACAATCTTTATAGGTAAATACTTATCTTAATAAAATTGATGATAAATTTAATCTAGTATAATGAAATAAATAGACCACTAAAAAGTAGAAAAATAACTAAGGTAGTAGTCTATTTCATAAAATCATTATGCCTTTTTTGGTTTTTATGATTTACTTGAGTCTTAAATGCTTTTATGAAATGGATTATTACTTTGTTTTTCTACTTTTTCTATTAATATTTTATTTTTTAATTATAAATAAAACATAATTTCAATTTAAATAAAATAATTTTGTTCATATGGGTCTTTTTTATTATGTTTATTGTTCTTTTCACAAGAGAGTTCCTGCTGTCAATGATTTTGATAGTTGTATTTATTTTAATTTTGGAAATAAAAAAAACAACATATATCTAGCTTTTTTTTGCACATTTTTTTTTTTTTACAAAATATTTATGAAATATTATTTTAGAAGAATAATTGACATTTTAGTACGAAATATTTACTTTTAATTAATTAACTAAATTTATATTAACCAAATTTTACTCTATAAATGTAATATTACGTTGGCTCAGTTGATAAGGAGTTTTCTTGGGAAAAGTAAGTTGTGAGATCGATTCTAAATGGAACCAGTTTTTTTTTTTAATTGTTAAAAATTCAAAAAATTGAACATCCTAACAGAAAGATTGGACAAATTAATATAAATGCATTTAAACTAGCTTTATCACTAAATAAATGTGCATTTATTTATCTTTAAATAAACTATTCTAGTATAATTATCACCCATTTTTGAAATCCTTATTTTTCAAAAAACTATATTTCACTTTTCGGTGGATTCAATTTCTAATAAACATTTTTTTTATAAGAGTAACATAACTTTAAAGATATTTCAAATTTTGTTATCTTGATTGTTGTAATTTATTTAATTTTTACCAAATATTGTAATAACGTCTCTTAAAACATGGGGTTTTAAGCAAGTATCTCATCTGCCTGATGCTAAGGGTGACACTGTCAAAGATATGTCTATACATGGTGAAAATGTATTGCAATTTGTATTAGCCATTAATTTAAGTTATTCATGGACCTTTCAAGCAAATGCTGTGAATATGGCAGTTCCATCATATATAAAAATAATCCATTTGTCTGCAATGGTGTTATTTGTTGAAATGGGAGTGGATATATATATATATATACATTTATTTCTTTATGGTATTTAAATGATTTCTTGTATTTATGTCTAAATAATAATATATAAAAACTGCAAATTAAAATTAGGAAAATAAACAAATGGAAGAAATATTGTAAATGCAAATTATTAATTACAAATGCCTCTTCAACAGACTTTTTAAACTGCTGAATAAATCAAATTAGATATTGTTTGTATGGATTTTTTATTTATCTGATATTATATTTTGGTAAAAAGTTTTTAATTAATGCATTCATTTTTTTTTTTTTTTAATATATGCAGAAGTTTATAATAATAGAAAATAAAATTACCATTTCATAAATTAAATAATTGATCTAAAATCCATTTCTGAATTGATTTTCACTGAAATTTTTTGTAAAGGAAATTTATCTAGATCTTTTTTAGAAATATTAATAAAATATTTTACAATTACAAGTGAAGTGGTTGGTATCAAAGTTGTGAATGTAAGTAATTTATATAATAATTTAATAAAATATTTTAATAAAGATATTAGTTAATAATCAGATTTCTAATATTCTTTTTTATGATAAATTAAACCAGTGTAGAGAATATGGATGATCAGAAATGATCAAGTTAGTTGAAATTTGCCCCAAAATTAAATATCCATATTGTTGAAATATGAATTAATAAAATACATTTCATATCACCAGAAAAAAGGTACTTTCTATAAAAAAAATTTCTTTATCCTTTTTAGAATTGAATATTAAATAATAAAATCATTAATATATTCCCTCCAAATTTTATGTAGAAAATAAATGGGTGGTGGGAGGGGGGATCTCGTAGTAATTTCTAATTATTAAATGAATGATAATTACAATTTATTAAAGTTGTTATATTTTAATTATTAATTTGTATTTTTTTGACTTCTCTTTTTTATTTATTTTTTATTAAATTTAATATAATGTAGGAGATTTGAACACAGACTTTCATGAATTGTGCTTGTATTTCAAAAATATTAATTTAATATAAATATTTACTAAATTTGTATGGAGTAATCTAAATATGTGACTGTTCCATCTTAATATATATTTAGTTATTATAGTAATTACAAGAATTGAGATAATCTGAAGTATTTAGTTATTATGATTTATTGAAAATGAGTAGGCCATTTAATTTTGAAAAGAGTCAGTTTTGTATACATGAATATTGATGGATTTCTTATCTAGAGGATGAAATGAATGATCTTAGGTGAAAGTTGACTCATTTATTCATCACTTAGACCCTAAAGGAACTAAACAGCTTTTGAAATTAATTATTCTTTGATTACCTTATATTTGATTTATAATTGCATGCCATTCATTTGAAGAAAAATTGTATAGATTGGAAGATTAACTTTTCCATATTAAATGGAATATTGTTGCAATTTTTTTAAGTTAGAAAGAAATGGGAGGTTTGCATTAATATAACAATATAAATATTGGAAACATATGTAGAGTGAAATTCATTATAAATGGAAAATAGAAAATATTGTGGAAATTATATTACATCAGTCAGGTTATTTAGATTATTTATTTAACTTACTGAAGATAGCAAATGAAAAAATAAAAGGCACTAACAAGTCTTAATTTATATGGATTTTATGTAGTCATCCAAAATTCTTTTAAATGAACTTAATATCATCTCAAAATTATATTTTATTGTTCATATCCCTAAAATGTTTGAAAGACAATTCTCAAATGAATAAACAGAGGTGGGTTATATTTTATTGTAATAGAATATATATATATTTATTATACACAGAGGCAAAACTCTCCATATAGTAGCACCACATTGCAAGCCAGAGTAATCAATGGATGCAGGAAGGTTTGTGCATAAAATCCCTATCTAGTGCCTATTAATCCAATATCCCCAGACTAGTGCTCTCAGATCCAAGGCTCTCACTCATGACAGCCACAGGCTAGAAACTAGTCTGGGGATATTGGATGAGTAGACACTAGATAGGGATTTTAGGCACAAACCTTCCTGCATCCATTGATTATTCTGGCTTGTACTGTGGCACTACTGTATATGAAGAGTTTTGCCTCTGTGAAAAAAATAGCTTGTATGAGCATAAAGAATGGTAATCATGTGATTTTTTTTATTGTAATAGAATATATATTTTTAAATTATTTAAAAAATTCTACAAAGAAAATTTTGATTATTAAGATAGACGATATGTGTCTGTGCCACGCTACTGAGACAAAGTCTATTAAAAAAGTCTTCTAAAACCTAAGTATCAATAAAAAAAATTTTTAACAGATTTTGGAGTAACTAAAACTTGATTGTAGCAAGATTTTAATTAAAGTATCTATTATCTTTTTATTGATGTAGAGATAAAAAAAAATAGTAAATTTGCAGTGCATATGGGCATTATACAAAAAAGAAACAAAACCCCAAGAAACTCATTAAAAATGACTCATTTACATCACATGGAATTTCATAAAATGATAAAGAAAAGGAGAATTAATTTTATAAAGAAATAAAAATGAGAATGAAAACTCTATATAGAAAAGTTGCAAAAATATAAAGTTTTATTTTTATATCCACAAAGAAATTATTTTATCACTATGAAAAATGACAAAATTATATAAAGAATACCATGAGGTGTGTGGAAGTATTTTATCAAGATTTATATATGATAAAAATTGATAACAGAATAACTGTCTGTATCAGCGCTTCTTAAACTTTTTTCATTCATGACCCCTTTTTATCATTGCGACACCAGATATTAAATATAAAATAGTTATAGAAATAAATATTCCCACAAATAATTTATTTCTTTGATAAACAATATACATACGAAAATAAGTAGTTTTAGGATTTGTTTTTAGTATACAAAAATTAATGAAAGAAAATCATGTTTTAATGAGACGGATGTGCTTGTTTTTTGCTGCATAACAAATTAAATCTTGGTAAAATATTTGATACTGCTGGACATAAAGCATCTTCAATGTTTTTTAGTATTGAACGATATTTGGATTTAATATACATTAAAGCTGAAAAAGTCATTTCACATAAGTATGTGGTGCTGAATGTCAGAAGAACATTTAATGCCATTTCCGAAATTGTGGGAAATTCAGTCCTAGCTCTGATCCAGAATTCAGTCAAGGATTTTTATGAAAAGTCAAGTTTCAAGTTTGAGCCACTCTATAGCTCAGCAAATTTCTCTTGGGCTTTTTTATGGCAGATAATTAATCTCATTAATGTCAATCAAAAATGGTCTTTGAATCCAAGATACCTTTTTGAAATATAAATTCGATATAAAGTATTTGCAAAACTGTGTTTCTAGGGTTTTTAAATGATTTTTGCAATTAAAGTTTTACAATTATTTTTTTCAATTATAAAATTATCGATAGTCGAAAACATTTCCAATGATCATTTTCCACCCTATTCTTCCAAATGTTGATTTTTAAAATAAAACCTTCAATTTTATCATTCGAAGTAAAAATATTGCTATTTTTTTACTTGAAGAGACGAGTTAAGACAGGGGTCCCCAACCTTTTTGCACTTAAGAGCACATTCTATAATAACGGCCAGGTGGCGAGCACTATTTATTTTTTCAATGTTAATTTATAGTTGGATATTGTTAATAATACACATAATGTACAAAAAATATTTATTTCAAAAATAAAATATTAACATATAATTAAGGTCTATATTTTTATGCTGTAAAAGTATAATATGCCCTACAATTTGATTACAATATAATACAATAATTTATAAGGAAATTTAAAAATTAAATTTATTTGTATCAGATAAATAATTTTTTATCATGTTAGGATAGCAGCGGGCACACATAAAATGGTCTGCAGGCGCCATGGTGCCCGCGGGCATAGGGTTGGGGACCCCTGAGTTAAGATCATTTAGCTTCTCAAAATTATCCGACAAATAACACAACCTTAATAGCCATAAGACATTTTGAAAAAGAGCAGCAAGTTCAGATTATTGTTCCATTAAAAATACAGTAATTTCTTCTTTTAATAACAATAATTTTCTTAAATTTTACCCTCTTGACATCCGTCTTACTTCTGTATGTAATAATAAATTTTTGTATTCAGAGTTCATGTCTTTACAAAGATTTTAAAATAAACGGCTGTTAAGGGCATGGCTTTTAATAAAGTTTATAGTTTTGACATCATCTTGAAGCACATCGTTCAATTGTGTTGCTAATTTTTTTGCTGCAAGGGCCTCTCAATAGATCAGGCAGTGTGTAAAAGTTACATGATTATTACCAGAAGCTTTAACAAATGATTTAAAAGCAATATTTTTACCAGTCATTGTTTTTGCACCATCTGTGCATACTGCAAAGCAATTTTTCCATTCTAAACCTTCAATTTTAAAAAAAGTTTGTCTACTTTATTATATATGTCTTCCTCTTTTCTATGTTCTTCCAAAGAATGACAAAATAACAATTTTTCCTCAATGTTTTTTTTTATAAATGTATTTGACATATACTAATAATTGAGCTATTTTTGAAATATCAGTTATTCGTCCAACTAAATTGTAAATATTGGGCTTTTTCTAAGTCTAGTAATAAGTTGCTCAAATTGATCATTGCTAATTTCAGAAATTCTACTAGTGACAGTGTCATTTGACAAAGGAATTTTAATAGCAGCAGGTAATAGATCTTCTCCAATGGTGTATGGCTTTCTATTTTTAGCAATCAGATATAAAACTTTATATGATGTGATTAAATATTTTTTCATTAACAGTTATAAATTTCTCAAAATATTGTTTTTCTTTATTTGAAGTTTTTAATAGTCGTTCAAAATATTCTTTTGGTTTATTGACATATGAAGGATGCTTGGATTCAAAATGCCTTTTTAATTTTGATGGTTTCATACTCTCCATAGACAAAACATTATTGCAAATTAAACAAAGAGGTTGTTTATTACCATCACAGTTGTTGAAAGTAAAGCCAAATTGGAGAAATGTCTCATTTTCTTTTTCGCATCTTAGATGCTTCGTTCTGATTATGAGATCCTGCTTGAAGAGACTGTAGCATTGCCATCTGCATCATTACCTTTGATACTCAAGTTCAACCATTTATCCATGGGTAAAAAGTATTTTTATCCTAAAATATAAATAAAATAACAACTCTTATTAGTTAGCAGAGACATCAAGTGGCAACCATGTTTTTGGTTTAATTATACGAAGCATATTTACTCTTGTATGTTGTATTTTTTAATATTCCCTTACGTTTAATTTTTTAATATTTAAAAAATATCAATAAATCAATTATAAATTGGCTGTTAAGTTTAAAAAATAGGAATATGTTTTTACTTGTTAATAAATAAATGACAATAAGTTTCAAATAAAAAATAAATGTTTATAATAATTAATAGGATGATAAATTTTGAGTAAAATGAGAAAAAAAGTATACAAGCATTTTTATGTATAAAAAATAACATCTTTTGTAATATTTATTCAAATAAATGCTAATCTTAGTCAAGTAAAACAGTAAAATACAATATTGTATTTTTACGATGTGGACCCTTGTTGAACTGAAACCCAAACAAATAATTTGACTCGAAATGCATTATATAATCACAGTGGTGCCATCCTTATTCTCACCACTGCAGCATATATTTTGATTCTGAAATAACATTCTGAAATTGCAATGCGACACCATTATTATGATGCATTTAGTGTTATTTTTCAGTATATAAATATAATTTACAGCTCAACTTGGCCATCATTAAGATTTTATGATTGCGCTGTACAGAAAACGTAATATATTAAAGATAATGAAGGGATTGCAACTAATATTTTTTTAAATTCATGTATCTGAATTAAATTTTCACAACTCCACTCAGTTTAAAAAACGCTGATCTATATGATAAAAATAGATAACAGAATAACTTATATAATGGCTGAGACTTGCAATAAATCTATAAACAGAAAAGGTACAGGAAATATGAAATTAATTAAAACCAGTTGGAGAATGTTTAAATGATACGAATATACTAGGTTTCTGGAAAAATGCAATGTGATGCTAGTGTTCAAGAAATATATATATATATACAATTTGAATATTATTATTCCAAATAGTTATTTTAAAACTATTTGAAGAAGAAAATTTTACATATTTGAAAAAAATCACCAAAATATAGTAATTATAATAGTAAAAAGAAGAAATGCTTAAAAATTACACCTATACTCAAATAGTGAAGACAATTTGCTACCTAGAACTTGATGTAAATCAAAAATCTTACATAAAATGTAAGCAGTTATATATGTTTGCCATAATAAAAATATTGTAATTCTGTCAAAGATTTTAAACTATATGAACTTTGAATATCATCTTATTTACAAAAAAAAAAAAAGTTTTAAAAATTGAGAATCTGATAATTATTGAATAAATATTTTGCATAAAATATTAAACAAAAATATCTGAGTAAATATTATATATAAATTGCTTATCAATAGTCATAATAAAGATAATTTTTTTCATTGATAATTTTAACATTTTATTGATTGTGGTAGCCTATTGTGATAATGATCTTAACAACCCATTTAAATCTGAAAATGATTAAAATTAAAGCAAGCAAATAAGCAATGTATATATAATGAGATACATCCTTTTTTTTTTTTTTTTTGTAATACTTTAAATAAAAATAAATCAAATAAAATAACAAGCAACCTATTTCAACTAATATAATGTATATTTTTGAATTTCTTTTATAATATACTTGTGTAATTAGAGTTTTTAAAATTGCTTAGTGATAAAACTTGAATTTTTTTTTTTTTTTGCATGAATATTTATATATGTTATAGGAAGAGACTATATTGCTTTGCAATTGTTTTTATTATGATTAAAATAAATCATTTTATCTAACATCATGTACATATTTCAGTTTAGTTTTCTTAAAGTTTATTCCAGTAAAAATAAATATTACAGTAAATAATAATAATAATAAAGTTGATTCCATATTAAATTGGTTATTTTACAATTATATAATGAATAAACTTTAATTATTTGCTGGAATATTTTTTATTATGGTAATAATATTACTAGCAATTTTATTATAATATTCCTATATTTGTCACTTTAATAAACGATTATTAATTAAAGAAAAATTAAACAATATTAACTGAATAAAATGTAATGTAATTTATGGATATTGCTTAGAAATGATTAAAGAAAAATCAAACAAATTATACCATTTGGATATGCAGCATGATAGAAAATTAGATTTATTTATTTTTTGTTCTCATTTTTTTTTTTGAAAATAAACATTAAGCTTTTTATTGTTGGATTGGAAATTTTTTGATTTTATGTCATACAGTGAAGGATCAGTATACAAAGGGATACCCAAAATTAATCGGAATTTTATAATTAAGCATTGTTTATTTACTTTTAAATGTTATAAATTTAATCTCTTTCAAATTACTCTCCATTTGATGCAATACACCAGTCTAAATTTGTTTTTCCAAAATGTTGCCTTTTCACACCTGCAGCATTTTCCCCAACTACTTCTAAGTCAGCAAATAATAATAATTTTTTTTTCAGTCAAAAGATTAAAAAAAAATTGCACAAAGGTACATCAAGCAAATATGGCTGATAAGATAAGCTAGGTCATGTTAAATTTAATTAGAAAGTGTTGCACACTCAAGGCTTTGGGAGATGTCACTTTGTCAGGACGAAGCTTGCACTCTTCTCTTTGCCACAAAACTAGATGTTTATGTTTTTCCATATCATGTAAATGTTTCAGAACTTGCAGATAAAATACCTGACTATTACAAATTAAATCAAAGAAAAATGCCGCTTGCATCATTAAAAAAAATCAGTGTTGTTTTGACTTTGGACGTCACTTTCCATGCTTTTTAGGGACATTGGTGAATTTACCACTTCAATTAAACCTCCCATAAACTTTGTTTTTTTGAGATTAGCTTTCTTGTAATCTGTTTCAAGCATTACAACTGTTTCCTGCTGTTTTTTGTAAATGAAAACAGAAATTCACATTGTTCGAACTTTTCAGTCTTTATAAAAATCGCCAAATACGTGAACGCACTTTACAAAAAAATATGCTACATGGCATCATTATTTCACTTGGCGATGTCATTTGGCAGATTGATGCAGAAGGGTTTCTGAAAGAAGTATGTAACAGCAGAAATATATACTACAACAGATGCACAAACCTGAGAATTTTTCTGGTTATTTTTGGGTACCCCTTGTATATTATAGGAATTCATCTAGCCTATTACTAACCATTTTTAAATTTAGTATTTTAACAATTGAGCTTATTTATTCATGAGTGTACCATGGAAATTGTAGTCTTTATACATATTTTTATGATAGTATGATGGTTCATCTAAAAAGTAATTGAAAGATAGAAGTTTTAGAATCAGAATAATGGTATTCCACCTGTATTAGAATTAAGAGTTCTTTAAATTTTCCTGAAGGTTTGTGATATATGTTGGAATATTTCTGTCATCTACCATTAAATGTTGAATGTCTAGAAAATTTTAAACATTTCCAAATACAAATAAATCTACTAACTCGTGTTGTCGCTGCCTGTTATTATGAATAGTTGTTTGTATTTGGAAAAGTTTAAAATTTAATAAACATTTAATGACAGATGATTGGAAATAGTCCAACATATTATCATAAGACATCTATGAGCTTTTTTATCATTAGTATATGTTAAAAAATATTACATACCTTCAGAAAAGTTATCACATCAACTAACTAAACAAGATGGATTTAGTATTTTGTAGATAGAGAATTAAGGGAAGTTGTAGAAGTAATAGTTTAGTTAGAGTTGCCATTTTGTTTTGATTGTATACTCATATAAAGTTTATTATGGTTGTAAAGTAACAGTCTTGAAAACTAAAAATCCTTGGATTGAAATGCTTGAATTTCACATGATTTTTTGAGCTACTATTATTGTTTTCTTTTTTTTAAGTGTTTTAGATTATGAAAAATTATTTGACTTAACGCGTAATGTTTTAGACTTCTGAAGAATATTTACTAAAATAAAGTAGCTATGGTTAGATTATTTAATGATAAAAAAGCTAGTATTAATATGGCAGAATAATACATTCTAACTTTTTTATAGTAGTTTTACAGGAAGTATTTTGTAGATAAAAGTGGGAAGCAAAGGAAGTGAAAATATAAATGGAGATTATTTAAATCATCTTTTTTTCATATATTATGTTAATGTTTTCATAAATAATGCTTTGTATCTGCAGGAAATGCTAAAGAGACCTCTCAGATTGCACTAGCAGTGTGACAGTTTTGTTTTTCCTGTCTGTAAGCTTTCAACATTTATTTCAATATTAAACTATTATTAATATCAGAATATAAATTTGATATCATTTGATGAGATACTTTTGTTTAGTAATGAAGGAAATTGTAAAAAAAATCACTTTTGACTTTTGTAAATATAAAAAAATTACATCACAATCAAAATAATAAACATTTTTCATCATCCACTATCTTGAGGAGCAATTTGATTTCAAAAAATGAGAAAAATCTTTATTATTTATCATTTGTATTTAAAATATGATTGAATAAATATCAGTATCTGATAAATTTATCAAATTATGCTTTAAAAGCTTGGAATATATTCTAACAGACAGTCACTGATTGCTTGTTAGCAAAAAACTTGAACTACCTTCTCTATAATTTGTATTGTTCAAAAATATAATGTTCTGTTTTTAAAAAGAAAACATTTGCATACAATTTAAGTAAGTGATAATTTATATTCTTGATTTTTAATAACATTTACACAATTATTGTGCAGAAATAATCACAAACTTCACAAAAATGTCAAGTTTTTAGTCATTGGAAATATAATAGAAACATAATAGATTTATAAAAATAATAATAGAAACAATAATTGGAAACATAATAGAAGGTTATTAAGGCAGGCTTTAAAAGACTTTCATGGATAGAATTTTCACTTATCCTGACATCTATCAAATTTTTTGGAATTAAAATATTAGAATGTAATGTAATTTTAATAAAATTTTAAAAAAAAGTTAATGACTTTTCTCAATAGATGGCAGATTGATTCATACGAATGGCTTTTTCCAAGAAGGGAAAAGGAGTTAAGTTTAGTTTGGTTCTTTAAAATACTTCATTGATATCATAGGACAATACTCGGATAACAATCTATAAATTTAAGATTCAGCGTACTTTACATATATAAAGTATAGACACATATTTAGTTAAAAAATAGATCAAGAAATAAAATTTAGAGTCCACCAGAGGAAGCCAAGGACTCCAGTTAACACTGTTTCTGGCTCCCTGTTTCGTTCACTTTTTGCTAGTTTAGGGAATTAAATTTCTCTAAAACTATTCCTATTAAAAAGGGGAGTTTCTTAGCTCTCTTTTCATATGCAAGCTATATCCACAATGTAATCACAAGTAAGAATAATTTCAACTTTTATAAAAACGCTATGTAAATATATGTCAACCATTAAAATTATAAAAGATTTTTACAGAGATTTTACCTTTTAATTAAAATTTTCATTACACTTAATTTTGTTGAATGAATGAGAGTTCGGTTGTTGGGAGGATCCCCAGGGGCCTAAATTCTAGTTTTTTTGAGGAAGGGAGCTGGGATAAGGGCCCTGTGGTGATCGTTACCAACGTTGGGTTTTCTCATTCACAAGATAGAAAAAATAATGTTATTTATGGCGATTCTTTAACGTTATTGTCATGAATGATTTTATCCACGTATTATAGCAAGATAAGCTGTGGTTTGGCCTCATAATTCTAATTGCAAGTGATTCGCCTTATTCAATTTTATTACTTCCAATGTTGTTATTGATAGGGCTGGCCTTTTGATGTTTTGTGATTTTCATGATGGATTAGAATGATTTTCAGCAGAGACATTTTGAAGCTTGGATTTTTTTTCCTTGTTCTCTAGTTTTTCCATAATTTTTCCAAAGTATTCGGGATTGCTCTTTTGTGAAGATATTCGAGGCCATTTGGAAGAACTGAACATTAGATTGATTTAGTCCGTATTTTATGTAATATCAAAGTGTTTTCCTATTCTCAACTTAGCCATCGCAAATTGGATTTCTCAATATTGCACTCCTAAAATCCTACTCATATTTGAACTCTAGGCTTCATAAATAATTTCTAATTGTAACATTCATTTGTCTTTAATGGTTAATACATACTTTTTCCACATCCCTTTCCTTTTTCATATGTATCCTTCCTTTCACCATGTTACTCCTGAATTTCAACCATTCTTTGTAAACCTTTTATGTAACTGTATTTGTAACTTTTTTTGATGAATAAACTTTCATCACAGAGAAAAAAAACATAAAAATGGAACATTTTCTTGCTTTAATAATACTTTTTTATTTCTTAAAAATTATTCTAAAAATAAACATTTTGTTCTTGATTTATAATGTTAGAATTTTTTTTTTGACAAAGAAATCTTAAAAATAAAATATGTGCTGTTGATTTATAACTATAGTGCTATAATATATATTTACTTTTAATAAAACAAATGTAAAAATGAATTTTTCTTCATTTAAAATTCATGCTATCAGAATGCTAACTATTGTTATCCTAAAAAAGTTGTAGATTTGCTGAGTTTTATATCATTGTTTATAATACTTGTTTTTCATATATTTTTATGGTAAGGTAAATTGCCAGTGATGAAACTGCATTGACATTTTTATGACATAACGATCTTAATGATGTCAAATGGGAATGACCTTGTGTCAACTGCAGTTCAGCTATGATGCAGAAAAAGTGTTAAGGATCAGTTTAAAGCTGTTTTGCATTATGTAACCTTATTTTGATTTGTTGTTTCAAAGTGAGTTTATTATTATTTTGATATTAATTAAAAAACAAATTTCTTATACACGAAAAATAAAAAATTTATAGTTGGCAATTATTTTGGCCTTTATTTTCATAAAATTTGATGGCATAATTGGTCATATTTTTTCCACTTTTTTAAAACCAAATAAGAAATAATAGTAAAAGTTTGTAACAAATATGTCAATTGCAAATATAAAGACAAATATAAAGAGGCTGAAATTATACATTTAATTTATAAATTAATTTGTATGTAATATTAGATGCTTTTAATCAATTTTCAAAGTAAAAAGAAAACTTACAATTGGCTATATTCCCCCCCTCCCCTTTTAATAAAAAACAAAAAAACAAACAAATAATTGAAAAGTCAAATAATACTAAAAAGGTAGTAAGAGATTTTAAATTTTACATTGTTGATATAAATTAATTTGCAAGTCAGTATTATGTAGTAACATGAGAAATCACTTCCAAATAAAAGGAATCTTAAATTTATCAATTAATTATTAGAATATTGTTTCATGATGTCATACAATATATAAAGAATCAATTGGAATTCATACATAGATCAGAAGTTATTTAAAGTTCTGTAAAAAAAGATGCAGTAAAATATATCGATTAGAGAGATTGAAATACATTTAGTTAGATCTTTATTATGCAGTACATCAATAGCAATTAAAAATGATATACATTTAAATTTTAACAATGAGAAAAAAATATGCCTGGATTAACATGTATCTAAGTTTGTTTATAAAAATATGCTTCACAGACTTATCCTGAAGAAATATTTCAAATTGCTAAAATTTTCAAAAATGTATCATAATGGGAGAAAAAACAAAGAACACATTACATTTTCTGATCATGATATTTAACAGTAATGTGAAAGATATTCAGTGTTATTATTTTCTGATTTGACTATTCTTCCAAGCAAATATGTACTTATTACTATAATAATAGTTATGCATTTTTTATTAAAAAATAATTTAAAAAAATGTAAATGCTTGACTGAATAATTTGTATTTTTTTAAAAATTGGTGTTTTAAGATACAAAGTATTCTTTTAAACTAATTGGAGTGAAAGACCTAGATGTAAAAACAATCTTTTGCACATACACTGGTATAGCTTTTGATTTTTTTCATTTAGTTTGATCATATAATAGTTATTCAATTTCTGAATATATATTTTGTAATCATTATAATTATGAAATAATTAATCTGCATTGTTGAGTCATATTTTGAAAATGTGAATTATTAAATTTTATAAAAAAGAAGATGATATTTAAATCCTGAAACAATGTTATAGTTTATAAATTTGTTACACAGTTTGAAATTTATATCTTGAAACAATACCATAGTTTAGAAATTTGTTATACAGTTTACATGGATTTGATTTTTTCCAAATGGTTCCAGAGTAAGCTATGTTTGGCTTAAAACAATTCGCTGTAGAGTTTTAACTAAAAGTGTATCAAAAATGTATTTTTTAAAGTATATATATATTTTATTTACCTATAAGTTATAGAAGCATAAAATGTATATATATAATTGTAATTGTTTTTATATCATTTTGAACAAAATAAAAAAATGATTTTTCATTTTAAAATTTATTTAGTTTAAACAACTGCATTCAAGTTATAATCTTATCATATATGATATATGAAAAAAAAAAAATGCCTCTGTGAGTGTTAAATTAAAAGTTGAAAGTCAAGAATTTTACAATGCACTAAGCATGCTTTTGACAAACTACTTACTACCCTCCCTAATCATAGTGCTGTGTTAATTTAGTAATTGAAAATTATGCCTATATGTGGATGTTATTTATTATGGATATGAGTCTTAACATATAAATGTGCATTTAAATGTTCCATTTTTTCGACATTGGACTTCTGTTAATTGCATTTGGATTCTTGGCAATTATCCAAACCTTATATTTTCCTTTTCTATTGACTCTTTCAGCCCAAATCATCCTCACATTAATGGGTCTGAAAATATGACCCATAGCGAGCTTGTGTTCGAGAAAAATCGTTTTCCATTCATTATTCTGTTTTATTCTTGTATAAGTACATATGCTGGATGATCCTCAGATTTATTTGCCAGAAATTTACTGCAATATACAGAATTTCAAGATGGTGTACTGCATGTAATTTTGTAAACAACGTGAGAGGTGTGCTGTGCTGGCATTTTGTCTTTTGAATTAATGATTGAAGCGATCTAAAGCTAACTTTATGGGTCAGCACATATATTCCTTAGTTTTTTTGCAATTCTAGGGACATGTGGAAGGTTTATCAATGGCTTTGGCACATAATTTGTAATTTTATTTTTATTTAAATTAGTGTAAAATTTTCAGATTGTTGTTATTAGCATATTCTGATTATATCTGAGACTTGTGAGATTGTTAATGTAAGCCATAATATTTTTTTTTTTATCAGCCTCATACTTTCATAAATTCATGTTTCTATAGAAGAAATATTTGAAACCTGCAAGTTTGTGTTCTAAGGGGACTTCTGATTTGGGATGAATAATTCCTCTTATTTGAATGGGTTTTAAATTCATTTTGAAATCGAGCCCCTGATTATTTTTTTGAATGTAAAGGTCCAGAAAATTAATCACATAATTTTTATCTTCCATTTCTATCATCCTTTGTAGCGACAGTGATCTTGAGCTTGAAGACAATTTGTGATGAAAGATGATAGAAAAAGAAAATATAAAGCAAGCTTGGGCAATTGCAAAGGATCTAAATGCAGTCGACAGAAAGGATTCACATGGTCCATTGTTGAAAAAATGGAACATTTAAATGCCGCATATACATAATTAGTAATTTTCAATTACTAAATTAATACAGCACTATGATCTTGGCAGTGGTTTGTTGTGAAAGCAAGCTTAGTGCATTAAAAAGGTCTTGAATTTCATCTTTTATATTTTTCTAATATTTGATCACAACAAATTTGCAAAAATTACATTAGTTAAAAAAAATATAATTAAGTATTTAGAATTATTAAATTGGATGGATTCGAAGTTGTGATTGTTTGGTGATCACTCATCTATTTAAGATAGCAGTGATTCTTGTTTGCATTCTAAGGATATTGGGAGAATGTAATCTTAAACATTCTTTTATATCTAGTCGTCTGCTAATAATCTACTTTTAAAAATAAAACAGCATTAGCTGATATGGAATATTTTTCTGATTATGGTTAATCTGATGGTTGACATTCAATTTACTAATTTTATTTGGTGGAACAAATTCACTTTTTGTTTTGCACACATTTACCTAAATCTGTATGAGTTTTTTTGATAATCCCATTTAAATCTGCAATGAACAAATATAAATTAATCAGTGCACTTGAAAAAAAAAAAATCACAAAGATTTTACACTTTGTTTAACTGACTAGTGTAAAGTATGCTATCATTATTGGTTTATTGAAAATTGTCATTGATCTCTTTATATGGAAGATAGAAATAATGGAAAGGCAATAAATTTTTAGTTAAAATGAAATTGATTTAGTAGCATTTTTTAATATTGTTCATATTTGAAATAGGTCCTACTTTATATAAAATAGTAAAAAATTAACTGAGAATAGAAACAAGTTCAGATGTCTGTGTTTTCAGATTAGTAGCTTGAATTGCTTCAAGGCCATCTCTGCTAATATCATGAACTTACTTGACAAAAGTGCAGTGAAGTATTGATAATATTAAAAAAAAAAAAAAACAGAATTAAAGAGGACATTTCTTGTCACTTTCTGTAATTTCAGGATATGTGTAAGTGAAAACAAGGGAATGGAAAATTATCAGCATTTTTAGAAATTGTTATAACGGTTTCATCATCTTTCAAGAAAAAAATGGAATTTGTCCCCAAATTATGATTATTTTAGAAAAATTAACTACTAGAGAAGATAGTTTATAAGAAATGTTCTTGACAAATGTTTTCTTTATTATTAATAAAAAATTTTTTAGTTCTATGAAACTAATGTATTAAAAGTTTTGGGATTTATTTTATAATTGTTGAAAGCTAAATTTTGTTAAAGATATTCCAAAAATTTATAAAACCAAAATTTGTATTTGAATTTAAATTGGACGGGTTAGTTAGAACTAGCTTATTGTCTAAATTAGAATTTTAAAATGATGATATAAAAAATGATTTGTTGTGATAATGATTAACGAAATCAGACCTAATGAATAGGAGTGATATTTCATGAGTCAACTAATTAAGTGATGATCATTCTTTAATTACAAAAAAGATAATTTAGATCTTGTTTTTCCTTGTCATTTTATACCTGAATCATGAATAGTAAGACTTTACTGATTATTATTTTATACTGATCCATTCTTCCTGTTTTGAAAGTTCAAGAATTGATCAATACTAGTTTTTCATCAGATCAAGATCTAGTTTTACTTAATTGAGCAAAAATTAAAAATATCTTTTAATATGGAATTAGAAATAGGTGATGGTAAATGGAATGTGGCCAATTTATTTGACAAAAGTTTTGTTCTACAATAGTAGGAGTTGTTATAGACTGATCATATGTTTAAACAGTTGTTAATTGTTGTTTATAATTAGAGTTACGAGTATGATAGACACTGTCGATTTCTTTTTTTGAATTTGTAAATTGAGATAACATTTGGTTTTGTAGCACTTCATTTATAGATTTTATAAATTAATTTATGGAGCCCACTTTGAAAAAAATAATCATTATTATATGTAAAATGATAATAATCATGTCATTGACCAACTGACAGTAATGATGCACTACATATATTTCTGTTTGTTCATTGTATTTCAAACAAATTGGCTTTCAAACAAATAACCTTTTTTAATTATTAAATAACAAAAGTCACTTAATAAAGTCACAAATGTGTGATTTCTACTCATAGGTGGGGTATGACAGAGAGCACATTAATATTAATTTAGTGAAAATTTGCCATTGCTTTATCAATTTATTTTAGCATCTTTATTTAGAGTGCATTATAAACTTTAACAAGTTTTTTACATCATTATTAATTCTGATATCAATGCATTTAATACAATATATACACAGTATAGCCATTTCTTCTTGAATTTGTAATATTTGATCTCAAGTGAAAGGGTGAATATAGAATTTCCAGTAGCAAGTCAAATTGGGTTTTTAACACATATATAGATCTGTGTACATAGAATATATATATAAGTTGAAAATTTATATAACACAAATGCCACATATTGTGTGTCATATGTTAAAATTGTACATTACACGTGTGTGCATTTTACATGAACCAAGATAAAAAAAAATTCAATGTAGAAAAATTTTCTGTTTTTGTAATATCTAATTTTTCATTTAATATATATATTTAATTGTTGGTCTCAAGTTATGGGTAAACTGGAATGATAATAAATGCAATAAACTTTAAGGGAAAAGTATATTTATATGACAATGTTTATGTCATTGTCATCACAACTTTCAGAGACAGTTACTTAATATAATTCCTGATTTGTAAATTATCATTTTCTTCAGCTGTTTTTGGATAATGATGGAAAATAGTTTTTTTTTATTCAGTTTTATTATATCATGCTTTTCTTCATAACAATATTTTTCCAATAGTACTTATTTTATTTTAGATCATATGTACAGATCTTCAATATCCATTATTAATTTAAAAAAAAAAAAAAGAACTTACAATACTTTGAAATAGCATAACTAGATAAATAAAAATAGTGACTCATTAGTCAGATGAATGAATAAAGTTACTAACTTAATGTCCCAATTTATAGCTATGTTAACAAATTTACTGAAAATCAGATTCTTGGTGAATTTAAATATCTGATCATTAATTTGATAAAAGAAATAAAAATGATTTATGAATGTGCAGGTCGAATTCAGTGCTTCTCATTGATGAAAGTTAACAGTCAAATGTTGGTCTACAGATTTAGTATGTGATTATTACCTTAAACTTATATAAGAGGAATTTATAAAGATGAATTATTCTTTTAACATAGATGTTGAAAATAGGCTGAGAAAGTCTTATGTTATAATGACAGGAAGTTTATATTTAAAGGAAAGTAAATTTCCTAAGCTAGTATAGTTTACAAATTGGGTGGGAGTGAGGGACAAAGCCTTCCAGAAATAAATTGATATCAATATGACAATTACATAAATGAATGTTATATTGTGTCATTAGCTTTTGCAAATCTATATCAATTATTTAGATACATGTTTTTCTGTATTAATAATTTTTATTATTCATTAGATTAGAGATTATTCAATAATGAATAATTATTCCTGTAGTGAAATTTTCTCTATACCACTCACACAATGTAAGGACTGGTTTCTATTTACTTTTAACACCTTGTGGAGTGATGTAATTGTAATCATATTACCAAAGACGTGAAAAAGATCTATGATCGCAAAGATGCACATTTTATGCTGAATCAGTACTCATGGTCTAGACTACAATCTCTTACTCATATCTTTATCATTGTTCAGTATATATAGTTAACAAATGGCTATAGTTTATTTGATGTGTCAAATGTGCAGCCTTCACAACTTAGATTCAAATCACTTAATGAAAGCATATTAATAATTTTTATTAGTCATTCATTAGACTAGAAATTATCCAGTATTGAATAATTATATCTAGTGAAATTTTTACTATACTACTCTCACACAAGGTAAGGACTAGTTTCTGTCCACTTTTAACACATTGTGTAGCGATTTATAAATAAACAAACAAACTTTTTTAAACTTGCTTTTTATATGACTATAATCAATAAAAAAATCCAACGTTTCGACTATTTTATATAGTCTTTTTCAAGACACACTAAAATAAAATAAAACAACAACAACAAAAAAAAAACATACATATAATAATACACATCACATATTCCAAAAAAATTACAAAATATATTCACAATCAAAAATTTACCTTATCTCACTCCCCATTCCTATTGCAAATAATCACAACTTAAACACAAACAATTTTTTTTTTTTTTTAAAAATAAAATATATATATATCTTTTAAAACATTAAATTAATAACCTATTATTTTCTTTTCTCTTTTTCCATTAACATCCTACTAAATTCTGGTTTTATTTCATTAATGTACATACATTCCTTTATCATCCTTTCATTATATGAATTAATACATTCCAAAGCTTTATTTCAAAATCCCCACGCTTTAATTTATTCATGTGAATGTAAACAGCAGAATATTTATCATCTAAATGCTGTTTTAATCTAGTTTTCAATTTATTTTTACTAGTCCCAACATATGTCATTTCTACATTTTTTCTAAAACAATCCAAACATTTTATCAAATAAACTGAATTCATAATCTCTAACCTATTATTGGCCCTATTATTAATTAAATGTTGGATTTTTTTATTGATGATAGTCAATTAAAAAGGAGTTTGTTTGTTTATTTATATATTGGATATTTATGAACTATTTTGGAAAGAAGTACTGTGTGACTGATATTTTTAATTATATTGTGTAGAGATATAATTATAAACATATAATAATGTGAAAAAGATCTATGATCCCCAAGATGCACATTTCATGCTAAACAGCCCTCATCAGTTGGACAGATCACAATCTCTTACACATCTTTATCATTATTCTGTATATATATATATAGCAAATAACTAGGATAAGTGACAAATGTGCAAAAAATTTCACTACAGAAATAATTATTCATTATAATCTTTAGTCTAATGAATGACTAAATAAAAATTATTAATACACTTTCATCAAGTGATGCATATTTGACACATCAAATAAACTGGTCATTTGCTATCTATATATACTGCACAATGATAAAGATGTATGTAAGAGATTGTGATCTGGGCCAACTGATAAATGTTGGTATAGCATGAAATGTGCATCTTTGGCAATCGTAGATCTTTTTCACATATCTTTGGTAATATGTTTATAAACCTTTATTAGTTACACATATAATTAATATAATATGAGCACAATTAAATGTTAAAAGAGTGATGTAATGGAAATTTCACTACAGAAATAATTACTCATTATTAGATATTTTTCTGTGTGTCTATTTTTTTTTTTAATTATTCTAGTGAAATTCCAAGAAATGTTTAATTATTCAGATGAAAAATTTAAATATATTATTGCAGCAAATATTTTTAGATAAAATTAATTATTTGCAAAAATTAGAATAATAAATACTTATTAGTATTATAGTTGCAGAATCTACATGTATGATATCCAATAGTGTGCTGGCGCAGGTAAATGCTTAGGATTGTATAAGACCTGGTCCCTTGTATGGGCAGAGTAACAGAAGTGATACAGCCACGGATCCTTGATTTCAAATAACACTATGTATCATAGTTCATGTAAACTTCCGAAATAATAGATGCCAAGACAGTATTTTGATGTGGTTTTGTTGGCAGAATTCATAAAAATTCAGAAATTTATATTTTACATTTTCATTTTCATTGTTTTTGGTAAAACTGCATAATAATAGCTCATGTAATTATATTTAAATAACTTATATAAATATTTAAACACCTGTAGAGCATTTATATTTATTGGATGATCATTTATTCAAGATGCCAAGGCTATTAAAGTACTTAAATGGCACATAGTATAACTTTTCAGTTTACCTCATGTATTCTAATCGTATTCCATGTGATTGTATTTCATAATAATAAATATTTTCATCTTTAATTAAAGTTTAAAGTGTATATTTGGGCAAAAATGATCTAATTTTTAGGCTAAAAGTGATTACTAAGAATAGAGTGGTAGTTGTGTTTTTAATAAATTGTATTAATTACAACAGTTCCAAGAACAAACTGATTTTTTTTTTTTGGTAATTGAAAATGGATTAAGAAATCAAAATTTTTTATGTCTACTACTTATACTTACTAGACATAAATTTCTATTATTGGAATTTTATGGATGTACTTTTCATAGATTAATTAGGCAAAAATAAACATATCAATTCATAAAAAATGCAAAGTAATCTAATGGTTTTCCTAGATGTTAAAAGGAATATATTTTTATTTTAAATGAAAGATTTAATCACACTAGTCACATAGAAAAAAAAAGAAATTTACTACATCTTCAATCAATCATTATAAAATCTACCAAGAAAAATCATGAGATAAAAGATGTCTTAATGACAATCAGCAAGAAGCTTATTATAACACCTGTATTAATTGACAAAAAAAAAATTATTTTAAAAAAAAACTAGATGATATGCATATAATGGGCTAATTAAAGATTATATATGATAGATAATTAATCATACAAAATTAGATTTTTCTTTTTCTTTTGAACTTATGAATGCAATTGAAAATTATTATTGTGTCAGAAAGTATTATAGGTTGTTTTTTAATGATTGAGGAAATGAAACTATTGGATTTTAACGATTAAATGTATTTTAATTATATTATTTTAGGCTCAGACTTCACACATTTTTTATTTCATTTGTTAATATTTTCTAATTTTGGAATAAAACAACTATATATATATATATAATTTATAATTTTAGAGTGAATATAAAGAAAAGGATCTATTTGGAGAAGAAGATGATCATGATCGCTTGGCAGCACTTGCTAGAAAATTTGAAGAAAAATATGTAAGTACAATATTAGCGCAAATAATCTTTATTACAAGGCTTATTTGAAGAGTAGTAGTAGAAGCGTAGCAAAAGTACTTGGTAAAATTCCTAACATTACTTCAGTCACAATAATTTTTTAAAATGCACTTTTTAAAATTCTAAAAATTTTTTTTATTTTTTTATAAAAATCATCTATGGAGTATCAATTTTTCTTCATGTATTACAAATATTTTTGCTTGTCTCTGTAGCCACATTTTTATTTTGCTATTCATAAAATTAATATAGTATATTAAAATGTCATATGTAAATAAAATCAAGTTTACTTGAATTATTGTTTGTGATTTCAGAAATATGATTGAATATCGAAACTGTCAAAAAAGTAGATAAGCTTTTGTATTATTTTTTTTATGGGAAGTTGTTATAATCTGTTATAATTTTTTTCAAGCTTCATTAAGATTTTTTAAAAGATAAAAAGAAAAAAATAGCAACTACAATTTCCCTCCATAATGTTATTTTGACAATAGACAATAATGTGGGCTGTCCTATTATTTTTAAAAATTTCTAATAGAAACAATATTAGTGAGACCCAAAATTTATCTTATAGAAATATTTGGTTTCTTAACCTTTTTTTTGCACCAATCAAGATTAAAAAGAAAAATTCTATTGCATATCTAACACTTTTTAAATAGTTAAATATTTTTTCATTAGTGTATAAAAAAAAAAAAAAGTCAAATTTTAAGTTGCTTGGGTGGACATATACTTTTTAAGCATCCAATATAACAGGCTGAGCTTTGACCCAGGAACCTTTAACTTTAACTGTCACATTGTCCTGTACTAAACAGCAGAATGAAATGAAACAGCAGAAAAGATTGCTTTCTGATGCCTCTGATTTATTTTGGACATGCTATGAAAATTAAGCCATTCAACTGCTTATATAAAATAACTATGATGTTTAAATGAAAAATTATATGAACACCAAAACATCAGTCAGGAATCTTTTTTTTTGTGAAATATTATATATCTTTGTAAATTGTCTTCCAAATATGATTACCCAGGTTTTACTTTTAAAAAAATTTGAATGTATTATTTAGTGTCTTATGAAATTTTGTTTATCCTGTAGTTGTTAGTCAGGTACTTATTTATAACTGATAGAATTGTTATACCATTATATTCATTTTATGTGCTTTTTTAAAATAAAATTCGGTGAAATACGTACCCATTTCATCAGGCATTTTTATAATGTAAGGATTCATTAATATTAAAAGGATGGCGAGGAAAAGCAATTAGTACCTACAATAATAGTAATTGTATTGCCTAGACACCTTCCTTCAGGCTGAGAACTGAACATCCATTCATTATAATTCAATTTAAATATATCAGTTATTCTAAATTATAATTAATGTATATAATGTAATGATGATTGTACAACCCATGTATAATCTTACATGTAAATATTTGATCATTTTCTTTCAGTGGCATTTATTATTTAATATTAAGCTATATGAATATTAGTCTCATGATGGTAATGCAGAATCACTGTTACCAGATTCAGGTTTTTTTCATCTGAGTTTTTTTGCTATGATACATTTTTTAGTCCCACTTTCTTGGATTTGCATGTTCACGTAACAAGATCTAGCATCTAGGCAAAAGTACCTCGAATCCACTCGTGCGCAAGATACACAGGTCAGGAACACTCATGAACTCTGCCCTATTTGCCTATTTCCCAGATCTATAACATTATGAGCAACAATCCCGATGACATCGATTAATTTATTTCTCATCCGCCGGTATCGATCATCGGAGACACAAAAAGACTCTAGGCTAAACTTATATGATAGAATAACTTAATAACTAGCTATATTTTATGAGCAATGAAGGCTCGCGACCTAGCATATTAATTATGTATTGAGCGGAGATCATCTAGTCCTATTTAGCATAAGTAATAACTTAATATATTATCTTAACTAAAAGAAAGCAATGGTTCGAGTTTGATATATACATTTAAGATTTATTAATAACAAAATTATGTCGGGTTATTTACCTGACATGAGCCTCGTACGTATTATATAGATGGGTTTGATTCATATTTAACGATAACATTATAATTTGCGGCTATGCCAATAATATATATATATATGTGATTAAATAGTGCTATTAGAATACCTTGTTGGAATACTATTACACCCCCAGAGACGAAAGGAGCATTTACTTAATTTAAACAACAATAATTTTACAAACAGATATTATATTTGGTTACATTCAATATTATTATTAATTTGGAGTTATAGATAATTAATGCGCGGGGTGGGTAATGAATAATTATATAAACGATATTAAATCTATCGCATTAATACTTATATTAAACTAATGGAAATATGTCTGTTTAAAGAAATCATTTCATTATGGCTTATGAATACTTCTGGGCAACTAATAAGACACTGAAAGGCAGTGCGTGCATGGCGGCCGATTGGATTGGTCCAATTAGGGATCCTGGAGTGTGCTTCATGAATTTTTAATAACGAAGTGGACCGATTTCCTCTGCAAACGTAGGCAGGGTCGGTATTGAGACAAAGGGCGGCCGGCTATGTCATTATCAGGCTGGTTTTTCCAGAGCGATCCCCGTATAAAGCATGCTCGTAAGACCGTGGATGTCCCCCAGGTGGCTTTACAGCCTGGTTTAAGGACATAGAGAACGACGATGGGGCTCGACTTCGCGAATACCTCCATGTGAGAAGAAGCACGAACATATATATAAATGAAATTGCCTTTATGCACCTAATGCTTAATAATATAATGTAAATATAACTCTAAAGGTTAAAGATTATCTAGCATATTTATTGCCCATAAATAATGAAATATTCGGCGTAATGACATGGCTTCACTAAGCAAACATGGATAATAATTATACATCAATATAAAACTAAGATGTTAAGATCCCCCTCCCCCTTACATTATGTTACTTAAGATTATTCATTACTTCTTACACAGTTAATAAATCTCAATTTTGGTTAATCAATGCCCTTGTGAAAATATATAAATGATTACAAAATAAGTGGGTGGTGGTAATAGCTAAGATGGGTTTTACATATTGTAACGATCCGGAGAAAGCGACTTAACGTAAACTGCACTACGGGGCGCCATCTAGGCATTTGAACCTAGAAAAATTTATAAAGTAGGCAGATACGTAAGTCAAAAAAAAAAAAATTTTTTTTTTTTTTATTTTGATTCCGGTCGTTAGCCCATGTCACTAGCTCAGTGGAATAGCAGAGATTTAATAAGATAATCTAAGAGTATATATAAAAAAAGGAATAAACTAAGCCACTGCCAGTAATTAACATACAAACATTTATTTATGCACATATATATAAGATTTAAAATTATTTTAGTATTAGTTTTACATTTTAACATTATTTTTAACTTTACCTTAGATTTTAATTTACATTTTAATTTCTATTATATTATAAGTTTACATTTTAATTAAGTTCGCACAGATGGGATTATAAAAGCTTGTTATAATAAGTTGCTATAGATCGGTTACATAGATTACACGGTTAAAAACATTCCAAAGTAAACATAAGCGATCAAAACATAAAATTATTGATTACTGACAATTGCGGAGGGAAATTTATATGTAACCCAATAGTATTCACCATAAGATACTTGCATTGTCACCAATAACTTAAAAGACATCCGAATAAATACATTTTAGATACTCACCGTAAGGTATCATTATTTATCGAATGTCTATATATTTTGATCAAATATGAAAACGCAAAACATAGTTAACCGATAAACAATCCATGCAAGCATCTATAAACAACTTAAATTTAATGCATTTTTATTTAGGGTCGAGCATGAATACTACATAGATTTGCATTGAAATTAAAATATTCTATCCCTATTTAACCTTAGGCTAAAATTCGTAGTCAAACTGGCATCAATCCATCTGATATATCGATGTATTCAATGTAATAAAATACGACAGCACAAAAGGTTAAAAGAAGAAATTGCCTCTTATGAGATAGGAATATTACATCTATCTCTAAAGAAGAGCAATAAAACAAAAAACTCCATAGAAAGGAACTGCGGTATCCGACTTATAATTCCTTCCATAGGCAAACGGAAGTGTGCGGCGTATGAAGCGATTCTGCCCGTGGCGAATCAATATTACATCTACTAATCACACCAATATATCCAATCCATTGACCCAATCTAACCACGAAACAAATAACCTAAGATTACCCTCCCCTAATATAACTTTACAAATCTATACAGCCATTCACGCCCGACTTAAGTTTAACATTTATATAACTTAACTTAACGGAAAACAAAAATCATAATAAAACTTAAAGAACAAAAAATAAATAAATGGAAATGATTTTACAAAATAAATACATTAAATAAAATTATAACTAATTAATAAATAATGTTGGTCAGATAGAATAATATTGCAATTATTTAAATCTGGAAAGTTCTTAATTTACTGTTCATAAATTTTAAAGTTCTTACGGTTATTTAAATAGTTCATCTTCATATATTCCTTGCCGTTTGAACGTGAATTCCCACGTCGTCCGAAGATTGGTATCCTGTTGGCCGATTTATTTATCCATCCGGAGATTTTTTAGTGTAGTTGGTCCTCAATGTAGAAACGATGGCTCATTTTTCTTCCTTTCTTAACAGAACTGAAGGGATTGAAGCTGTGCGTCTTTTTCAATCCCCTCAGCACTAACACCTAGCTGTTACATCGTAATAATCATCAATAACTAGTCACTGATTAATAATTTCCAAAATTTTTCCTTTTATACGTATTCGAAGGATTGACTTAACATTACGTCATCAATGAGATGATCCTTTTCGTTGAGGTCCGATTTCCAAATGGATTTATTTCATTTGTTGAAAGTTTCTATTGTTTTCTTATCTGACCGGTGTTTTTACATTTAAATGCCAAGGCTGGTTTACATTTAACTAATTAACAATCATTTCCATTTCTGATTAATTAACCTGTTTTCCAAATCAAAAATATGTTTAAAGATAAATTTAAAGATATAATTTTATCTCCAAATCTTTTTAAAATTTAGTTTTAAAATACTTTTTCTTTAATAAATTTTTATTTTAATAATTTTTCATTATCTGTGCGATTTAATATATAAGAGTTTAAGTTGATATTTAATTTCAATTTTTAATTCTTAAAGAAAATTTTTAAATGCGAACTTTTTAATTTACTTTCATGTTTAATAAATAAAAATAAAAAAAACAACAATGTAACGAACGTCTGTGCTCGTTACAATATATAATATAATTTAAGAATAAAAGATAGCGCATTATTTAGGAAGGAGAATGTGAAAAACAGACGTCAAATCTGTTTTTCTACAGTAAACATGAAAAATATAATTAGTTTATTTATCTAAAATCGCGAGCACCTGGGCAAGTCGAATAAGACTTGTTTTGATCAAATTATAAATTATTTACCCAGTAAATGATGGGCGGGGAAACGAAAATGAATTATATGCTGGCAATTTTAGAATACTATTGGCATTTATTTTAAAATATAAATACATAAATGTAAATGAAAATTATTTGCCGCTTGGAATTAAAAGAAAAGGAAAAACATTTTATAGGAGGCTTAATGTAGATTAGTTATATAGAGTTATAGAATACATATTTGAAGACATTTAAAATAGGTGATTAAAATATAAATATTACGGAGAAGGCAGGATTTAATAATTATAAGCGGTCAAGGTTCTTTTACCTTGCTTATTTGGAAGAACGATTTCATTAGGAGTCAATCCATCGGTATTGTTTCACTAGATCTAGGGTAGCATTATTAATTTGATAGATAGCATTTCACTTTCACTGGAAAAATATACATAAAGTTCAGTAGTACGGCATGTAGAGCTTCGTTCATGGGAACAGCATATTAGAACGGAGGGACAAGGCGAAAATTTTCTACTCACGACACATTGAGTGAGAATTAAAACTGGCGTGGTATATGTATAGCAACTTAGTTATTTAATGGTCTCCTCCCTTGTGGATTCAAATCCAGCAGTATATATACTTTACTTTTGAAGCTGTAACTTAGCAACTACTGCTGGACCTGAGGCGGTTTAAGCACTTAAGTTTCATTTGGAATAGTTTGACCGGATACTCTTATCTAGTAAGATGTTTGAAACAATGCAAGTTTGTTATCAGTTTCTCGAACGATAGTTTTAAAATGTATCTTATGAATTTAAAACAAGCTAGTGTGGACAATTTCCACTAATGGATTTATTTTATTATTACCATTTCGTAATCTTTTACTTTAATCTAAGGGGTCTTCCGGGTAATTGTTTTTCGAGAGACTTTTTAACAAGATTGCATAATTTCTGGCTACAAAATTATATATGAAAAAATAATAAGTTTCATATATAATACCTTATATATATAATATAACTATTAATACATTCGCAATCTCCTACACTGAAATATATAGATATTTATTATTTACGCCCGCATACACATGAGAATATTATTATTAAATAAAATATTTTTAAATTAAAATACATACGTTTACATTATTTATGTTATAATACTGAGCAAAGAAATATATATCATATTAGCTATGTATATACGTGCGTAAAGGCGGGTTTGAATACAGTTAGGTGGTAGGAGATTGGATGTGGGCTGTGAAGCAGGATCTGAGCATCAGATCATCTGCTTCATTTTCCTGAACTTACCGAAAAAAAATGAAAAAAATGTTTAAAAAAAAGAAAAAAAGCTTTTACTTGATGTCCAGGTAACTAAAGAACAACTTTTGGATTGGTGATGTATCTAAAGGGAATTTTGTGACTTTCATTTATGATAGAATCCTAACTTTTCTGCTATATTAGGAATTTTATGACTTTGATTTATGATAGAATATCCTCTCTGCTATATTAGAAATTTATGACTTTCATTTATGATAGAGTATCCTCTCTGCTATGTTACTAGAAAAATTTTTCACTGTCTTCAAAAAAAGCTGCTTGGTTAACTGAGTAACATAAGATAATAATAACAAACTATTATAATATATACAAATTATTCACTGTCTTCAAAAACTGCTTGGTTAACTGATTAACATAAAATAATAAAAAAAACTATTATAACATATACAAATTATTACAGTCCTAAATCATTTACCATTGCATATCCATGTCGTCATGTTCTACCCATCCAGCTTCTCCTCCCCTCGTTCTACACTCTCCCCCTTGCTCTACTCTCCCCCTCCTGTACTCAATCCATATTTATTTAAATGATTATTGCTTTCCTACCTGTTATTTAATATTAATTGATTCTAGATCTAGTTTTTACTGTGAAGCATATATATCTATAATGATTATTTACTATTTAGCTCTTTAATGCAAAGTATATCATAAAAAATTATTTTAACTTCTACTTGGCCTTCTTTATGTCTTCTTTCGTGGTCTGTTTTTGGAGTTGTTCTTCAGCACCTGTAACATCTTAACAAAATGATTGATTAACGATTGCATTGATACACTTGATACACATATTTTGGAAGAGAAAAAAAAAAGCATATATAACTTTTATTATGAATCATTGCTTTCAAACTCTTTTTATTCTAAATAACTCGACCACCTATTGGCAAATTTATAGTGGTATTAATACCGGGCGCCAGCCAAAGGGATAGGGCTATATGTTCTGACCAGATGATCCGCTATTATTGGGTTGTATACTTTTCTAAGATCTATACTTAAATCGTTATACATTTACAGCTTTAACAAAAAAAAAACATTATGGCTTTAGCACATATCTATATAAGAGAATGAAAGTGTAACAAAAACTGTCATTATTTTATTTCTTTCATTGATTTACGACCGTTATGTACGCATGAATATTATTAAAAACATTTCAAAAAAAAATCTGCACATTTGCGATTATTTAGGATCTTTATTTTATTATTTTTAACAGTGAAAGCATTTTAAAAGCTGTCACTTATATAACTTTCTCATACTTGGACATATTATAAATTTAAAATATTTATTTAAAAGATGTATTAACAAGGAAAAATTTTATATTTAACATCATTATTTAAAACATTTAGGAAAAATCATTATATATTATTTAGCGCACACACTACTTTACTATCTTTTTATCTTTAAATGCTAAAGCCCCTTAAAAGCTGTCACTAATTTAATTCTCTCATACCTGGAATTATTTGAGACATTTATAAAAATTATATAGAATATCATCATTTAAAGCATTTATGAAAAAATTATATATTATTATTTAGCGCACATTTCAAAACTTGGGCATTATATTTATTTATAAAATATTTATTAAAACGAAAAAAAAATTATTATATATTTCAATATTATTATTCTATATCTCACACACTTCTTTATCATTTTATTTTAAATGTGAAAAAACCCTTAAAAGCTATCACTATTTTATTACATTGTAAACTCGAAAATACTTTGTTATTAAAATCATTTATGGAAACTTTTATATATATATAACACTATTCAGTGCCCCTTAAAACTACCACTATTTTATTTACGGGCATCCTGCATGTAATTTCATGCTTATGACCAAGAAAAAAAAACATTATACAACATCTTATTCACTTCTTTGAAAAAAACACATTTATTTTATAAAAATGAGAGCCCCTTAAAAGCTGTCACTTTTTTATATCACTGGAAACTTATATGTATACTAAAACTATAAACATTATTTGGGAAAATGCTTCTTTATCTTTAATTAATATGAAAGTAAAAGCCCTTGAAAGCTGTTACTTCTCTTGACTTTTTTTTTTAAAAAAACTCACGAGAATTATACATGTAATAAATATTTTTGGACAAGGAATAAAACATTATATAATACTATCATTATTCAAATCATATACGTGAAAGAAAACAAAGCAAAACTGCCACTAATTTATATTATCGGTTCGTGAAAACGAAAAAACTTTTAAAACTTTTATGTGGAAAAAAAAATACTGAGTATATGACATACTATTTACTTGAAACATATTTTTATATATATACTGAGAGAAAATATTTATATTTATCTTGACAATGACTCACAGGGAGTGTGTACTAATATTCAAAAAAAATTTTACGCTGGGTGTCGGGGGGGGGGGGAATTTTTTTCAAAAAATTTTTAAAAAAAAAAAATTTTTTTTTTTTTTAAAACATGTTATATCTATTACTATCTACTACTATCTCTCAGGTATATGGGTGTTTGTATTCGAAGCCCTCCGTTGACGCGCCAAACCCGGAGAAAAGAAAAAAAATCTGTGCTGGTCGGATTTGTATGTTCACGTAACAAGATCTAGCATCTAGGCAAAAGTACCTCGAATCCACTCGTGCGCAAGATACACAGGTCAGGAACACTCATGAACTCTGCCCTATTTGCCTATTTCCCAGATCTATAACATTATGAGCAACAATCCTGATGACATCGATTAATTTACTTCTCATCCGCCGGCATCGATCATCGGAGACACAAAAAGACTCTAGGCTAAACTTATATGATAGAATAACTTAATAACTAGCTATATTTTATGAGCAATGAAGGCTCGCGACCTAGCTTATTAATTATGTATTGAGCGGAGATCATCTAGTCCTATTTAGCATAAGTAATAACTTAATATATTATCTTAACTAAAAGAAAGCAATGGTTCGAGTTTGATATATACATTTAAGATTTATTAACAACAAAATTATGTCTGGTTATTTACCTGACATGAGCCTCGTACGTATTATATAGATGTGTTTGATTCATATTTAACGATAACATTATAATTTGCGGCTATGCCAATAATATATATATATACATGTGGGATTAAATGAACTAGCGCTATTAGAATACCTTGTTGGAATACTATTACACCCCCAGAGACGAAAGGAGAATTTACTTAATTTAAACAACAATAATTTTACAAGCAGATATTATATTTGGTTACATTCAATATTATTATTAATTTGGAGTTATAGATAATTAATGCGCGGGGTGGGTAATGAATAATTATATAAACGATATTAAATCTATCGCATTAATACTTATATTAAACTAATGGAAATATGTCTGTTTAAAGAAATCATTTCATTACGGCTTATGAATACTTCTGGGCGACTAATAAGACACTGAAAGGCGGTGCGTGCATGGCGGCCGATTGGATTGGTCCAATTATGGATCCTGGAGTGTGCTTCATGAATTTTTAATAATGAAGTGGATCGATTTCCTCTGCAAACGTAGGCAGGGTCGGTATTGAGATGAAGGGCGGCCGGCTATGTCATTATCGGGCTGGTTTTTCCAGAGCGATCCCCGTATAAAGCATGCTCGTAAGACCGTGAATGTCCCCCAGATGGTTTTACAGCCTGGTTTAAGGACATAGAGAACGACGATGGGGCTCGACTTCGCGAATACCTCCATGTGAGAAGAAGCACGAACATATATATAAATGAAATGGCCTTTATGCACGTAACACTTAATAATATAATGTAAATATAACTCTAAAGGTTAAAGATTATCTAGCATATTTATTGCCCATAAATTATGAAATATTCGGCGTAATGACATGGCTTCACTAAGCAAACATGGATAATAATTATACATCAATATAAAACTAAGATGTTAAGATCCCCCTCCCCCTTACATTATGTTACTTAAGATTATTCATTACTTCTTACACAGTTAATAAATCTCAATTTTGGTTAATTAATGCCCTTGTGAAAATATATAAATGATTACAAAATAAGTGGGTGGTGGTAATAGCTAAGATGGGTTTTACATATATAATATAATTTAAGAATAAAAGATAGCGCATTATTTAGGAAGGAGAATGTGAAAAACTGACGTCAAATCTGTTTTTCTACAGTAAACATGAAAAATATAATTAGTTTATTTATCTAAAATCGCGAGCACCTGGGCAAGTCGAATAAGACTTGTTTTGATCAAATTATAAATTATTTACCCAGTAAATGATGGGCGGGGAAACGAAAATGAATTATATGCTGGTGATTTTAGAATACTATTGGCATTTATTTTAAAATATAAATACATAAATGTAAATGAAAATTATTTGCCACTTGGAATTAAAAGAAAAGGAAAAACATTTTATAGGAGGCTTAATATAGATTAGTTATATAGAGTTATAGAATACATATTTGAAGACATTTAAAATAGGTGATTAAAATATAAATATTACAGAGAAGGCAGGATTTAATAATTATAAGCGGTCAAAGTTCTTTTACCTTGCTTATTTGGAAGAACGATTTCATTAGGAGTCAGTCCATCGGTATTGTTTCACTCGATCTAGGGTAGCATTATTAATTTGATAGATAGCATTTCACTTTCACTGGAAAAATATACATAAAGTTCAGTAGTACGGGATGCAGAGCTTCGTTCATGGGAACAGCATATTAGAACGGAGGGACAAGGCGAAAATTTCCTACTCACGACACATTGAGTGAGAATTAAAACTGGCGTGGAATATGTATAGCAACTTAGTTATTTAATGGTCTCCTCCCTTGTGGATTCAAATCCAGCATTATATATACTTTTATTTTGAAGCTGTAACTTAGCAACTACTGCTGAACCTGAGGCGGTTTAAGCACTTAAGTTTCATTTGGAATAGTTTGACCGGATACTGTTATCTAGTAAGATGTTTGAAACAATGCAAGTTTGTTATCAGTTTCTCAAACGATTGTTTTAAAATATATCTTATGATTTTAAAACAAGCTAGCGTGGACAATTTCCACTAATGGGTTTATTTTATTATTACCACTTCGTAATCTTTTACTTTAATCTAAGGGGTCTTCCGGGTAATTGTTTTTCGAGAGACTTTTTAACAAGATTGCATAATTTCTGGCTACAAAATTATATATGAAAAAATAATGTTTCATATATAATATCTTATATATATAATATAACTATTAATATATTCGCAATCTCCTACACTGAAATATATAAATATTTATTATTTACACTCGCATACACATGAGAATATTATTATTAAATAAAATATTTTAAAATTAAAATACATACGTTTACATTATTTATGTTATAATACTGAGCAAAGAAATATATATATTATTAGCTAGGTATATACGTGCGTAAAGGCGGGTTTGAATACAGTTAGGTGGTAGGAGATTGGATGTGGGCTGTGAAGCAGGATCTGAGCATCAGATCATCTGCTTCAATATCGTGTCTTTACTTGAATTTTTATTTTAATGAGAAATAGTTTTCAAGATTGACCATATCTCCCAGTTGACTGTCCCGCTGGAAGTCTGGGTCCTTAGTATAGGTTGTAGTTAATGGGATTTGTACGCATTGTAAAGAAATATAATGATGCCTCCTTACAAACAAAATTGTTCATTTTCCTTTTTTGAACTACTGTCTTATAAGATTTCAAATTATTAAATTTGCATTATTTTTAGATAATTCTCACTTCACTGTTTAATAAATATGCCCTTAAGTGGACAATCCAAATAAAGATGTTCATGCTATAGTAATTTCTCATTATTGAACATTTTCTAAATGGAAATCTCTAAAAATTATGAGTCTACTGCTATTAAGCACTAATATGTTTGAACTATCAGCACTCTTTTTTAAAAAATTTAATTTATCTAATGTGTCTCTCCCCCCTCCCCCCTTAGACAGGATATCTGTTAACAATTTGCAAAGATTGCAATCAGGAAATAAATTCATAACTAGCTTCAGTAAGACTTTCAATATTATCACTGTAGCCATAAATTTGATAGTCATTATTTAGTTGGTTCATAGTTTGTGTTTTAAATCAAAAATAAATGATGTACATTTATAATATTTTAAATATTTTTTATCTAAGTTGTCTTAAGAATAGTCATAACTTTTTAATTTTTTTATACTAGAGAATATATGATTTTATTTATGAGTAAAATATTTTTAGATAACTTATATTTTAAATGGAGTTTTGCATTTTCTCTGCCGCAGAAAAAATAAAGTATTAAAATATTAAATAGAACTAACATTTATTTGAAAACTAATTATTATGTAATTTATTTTTTATTCTATAATAAAATTGTCCACTGTGTATAATCTTTAACTTTGAAAAATAATTATTAACATTGATTGTCTGCTTTGATAATTTAAAAATATCAAATATAATGTATAAAATTTGAGCTGCAGTATAGATTATGTACACAAACTAGAATTTGGAACTAATATTTTTTGTTTTGAATATTAACCATCTTTAGTGAAGACTCCCATATGATTATCCTTGAGATATTATTTATGTTAACAATCAAGGATGTTAACACTATCTCTACTTCTTTTTTTTTTTTTTAGCAAAATTATAATCATCATCATCATTATCTACTTTGTGGAAGAATGTTTCATTTGTTTGTTTTATAGTCATTTTATTACTATATTATTTAAACAAAAAATTCTTTTTATTTATATTTTTATTATTATATCATTTTATTAATACTAGAAATTTCTGTTAGTCTCAAATATTATATGACATCTGATTCCCAATTGTCATATCTCTGCTCTATTAATCTGTAAGTCTTTCTGCAAATTTCTTTTTTTAATTTCTATTTCTTTTTTCCAAATCTTTTTTTGATATTCTTTTTCTGTTTTTGTAATGGTGATGCCTTTAATAATTATTTTGGCAATCTTTCATGAGACATTCTAATTGTTTATTTTGTTTTCGTTTACTACAGTATGATCATTATTCATTATTTTTGTAACTCCCAATTCTTTTTTTCCAACCCATTGTTCAATTCCTAAATTTCACTACTATATATAAGAATACTTTTCACAATTGTGTCTTGCATTTGTCATTCCTGATTTTTGATATATTCCAATCCCATATCTTATTTATTATTACTATAACTTTTCTGCCCAGAATGTTATTCTTTCATCTAATATTTCTTACTTATATGATCTTATTTAGAACATTTGGTATCTAGCTTTGCTAATAATTTTTTTAAATTTTTTTCTTTTAAAATATAAATACCAAATAATAAACAATATTCTTTAGTAATCAAAACCTTAACTTCAGTACAAATGCATCTTACTACATGCATTCTTGTTATAAAAAAATATATTAAATTTGCTGATCAATACAGGTTTATCCAATCTTAAGTAATCCAAGAGTTGCATCCAAAATAATAAGTATGGTATTTATGTATGATGTTTATAGAAGTTTTTATTACAAGAAAAGAAAAGATACAATAATTGTTTATAATCATTCCATCCAAATAATTTTATTTTATCATTGAAAAGAATTAAATCTCTAGGCAATAGTAAAATACTAGTTATTGATAATACTAATCTGATTATTTACCACACTAAATAGATATAGAAATTAATTTTTGTCAAAAATCAAAGGTGAAGGAGGGGTATTTAAATAGGTATTATTTTTGCCCATTTAAGTTCATCATAATATAAAACAGGGAATTACTGTTGCAGGGTATATTATGCATATAATTAGAAAAGAAATTTGTCTTTCATCCATTTAAAGTATGTATAATTTGTCAAGCGTTGTTAGCCGAGAGATCATTGCAGCCGCCTTGTAAGCAAGTAGTTGGTTGCAGACGGTTGTGGGTTCGCCTCCCAGACTATGCTATGACATGTGAAAAAAAAAAAAGTATATATAAATTATATTTAAACTTTCTTAATAGTACTTAATTTTATTTTTATATATTATCAAATAATATCTTTTTATAAGTAGATTTTATTTAAATTTTAAACTTTCTTGATCTCTTTTTTATTTTATTTTATGGTTTTTGTTTTCAAAGCAATGAATGATAAATTATAAATTATTCAGTTTAACTGGCTTATTTTTATTTTAGAAATGAAATTTTTAAAATTTTTTTAAAGTAAACATAGTTCAATGTGAATGTAAACAAAGGGAGTAAATCACTCCCAGGCTATAAATTAAAAGCACTCTAAATGCTGAACAAAGAAATAGAATAGAATGAATCCATCTATTCTGTGGAGTTCTGATGCTTATAAGCCAGATGGAATATGGTACTTAAAAGTTATTAAACTTGTAATCAATTATACAAGGCTGGAGACAAAATCTCTTAAACATGGGGGCTCCTAAGAATAGATGGATTTATTCTATTATTGATTCTTTGTTCAACATTTAGAATGCTTTTAATTCGTAGCCTGGGGTAGGGTGATTTACTTCATTTGTTTACATTTACATTGGACTATAATTTAATTTAAAGTTTTCATATTAAATCTTCGGTAATAATATGTATACTGAACCCTACAATTTGATGGCACTCTTTTTCACCCAATGCACATCAATATTCCGATTTACGAGCCGTCTGTTTGTTTACATAATATTACGGTAAACCACCAAAGTTTTTTTTTATTCCACCCGGGTTTTTTTTTTCATTTTTTAATACATAAATACTTTGTTTTTAGATGGTCTAGAGGTGTTGGTTTGTTTTTAAATTATTGACTAACTGTCCATCGGTTTCTTTACATAATATTACTTACGGTAAACCAAAGTTTTTTTTCCACCTGTTTTTTTTTAAATTTTTTATTTGGTTCGTTTTTTAAGACACAAACACTTTATTTTTAGATGGTGTTAGGGATGTTGGTTTGCTTTGAAATTATCGATTAACGCTCCGTCGGTTTGTTTATAAAAAAATACGGTAACAAACACTTTGTTGTTTTTAGATGAGGGAGGGGGGTTGGTTGTTTGCTTTGAACTTATCTTCTTGTTTTTTGGTTGATGTTTTGATTTTCTGAAAGATTTCAACAATTCGGTACTTTTGAATAAACCAACACTTGGTTTTTTATAGGGTGGAGGAGAGAGGGGTTGTTTTGATTTTGAATTGTCGTCTTTTTTTTTTTTTGTTTCAAATCTCTACACTACAGAAAGTTATATTATATGATAGCGAAAAGTTCTTCCTTTATTTTTGGCCTTTCATTTTAAAAAAGACATAAACAGTTTGTTTTTAAAGAACACTTTTTTTTTTAAAGCTGGGGGAGGTGGGGTGGGATGGGGGGGAAGGTTTGTTTTGATTTTTAATTATCGACTTCTTTTTTTTTTTCTGAATATTTTATTATGTTACCGCATAGTTCTTTATTTTTATTTTATATATATATATTTTTTGGGTGGGGCTTTTGAATAAACTCTTAAACACTTTTTTTTTTTGGTATAATAAAATATTACCTACTTTAATTAACTACTAATGAAACTTGTCAAATATTACCTATCTACTTTATAATCATGTGAACAACAACAAAAAACAACAGTTTCCCATAAAATAATTTATTGAATCAAAAATAAACAAAACTTTGGACAAGTTGTGAACCAAAACAAGTAACAAAAAAAAACACCATTTTCAGGGGCATAAAAAAACCCACCAAAAGTAACATGCAAATAAAATAACAGGGAAGCCTTAAAGCTGTAAGAAAAGTACCATGCAAATAAAATAACAGGGAAGCCTCAAAGCTGTAAATAACGGGATTTTGATGCCCTTGAACCAACTTCCCTTACAGTTTTCACACGGATTCACACATAAATGGGCATTTGCACACGAAATCGGAAACAACTCTGCTGAAAAGAACCTTTTCATGTTGTGTGCAGTTCAAAAGTTAGGGAAGCGTATGTGACAACATGAACAATTCTTAATATGGAATACTTTCTAAAAAATTTCCGACAATGAATTTTTGCAGTTTCATCTCTTTCAAATATAGCCACCATTAAATCAGACTGTAGCGAGAATTCAAGAGCGCTCACTTGACGAATACTGTCGCAGTGCAATGGGCATAGTATTTCGTTATGTAATTGTAGAATACATAACCCTCAGGCAGCCTGTTACGGCTCAAAAAACACTTATTGTAGTGTCAGCCGCAAATTAAGGCTGCTAAAACGTTATATTGATGTGCGTTTTGTGAAAAACAACGCCATCAAGCAGTGGGGTTCTGTATTCATACTATTACCAAATCTTCTTTAATTATTATAATCAAAGTGTTAAAGAGGGATGCTGCCTTTTACCCTTGTATAATTGATTATGAGTTTAATAACTCTTTTAAGTGCTATTTTCCATCTGGCTAATAAATTAATTTCACTCTGAATTACTTTGGATGTTGACAAAATTATGGTTATAAACACCACAACTCCCAAGAATAGGTGGATTCATTCTATTCTCGATTCTTTATTCAACATTTAGAGTTCTTTTAATTTATAGCCTCTGGGAGGGTGATTTACTCTCTTTTATTTACATGAAATCTTGTTTACCTTTAAAGTTTTTCATCTTTTTGCCTCTATTAGGTCTTCAACTATAACAAATAATTCTTTTCCTCATAATTTTCATAAGGACTAGGATTGAACTCATACTTTGATTACAAAAGAGAAAAATAGATTTATTAATAGAAAAAAGATCATTAAGAAAGTTTTAAAAATAAATAATTTGTACTTTAATTAAATATAAATATCATTTTCTTATTTATATACAGTAATGAATTGATTATTGACTTCATGATGTACAGGTAGCACATTGGACATTTTTTCCCGATGTCAATCAGGCTTAGGATTTTCCTTTCAGATAGCTAGAGTATTGTAAATTAATCAGTATATGAATGTTTTACTGTTCTTAGCTAGAAGCTATCCAAATAAAAAAACTGCTGTAATCCTCAGCATCACTTACTTGGAAATTTGATGATTGATGTTGTAACAGAATCTGGTGGCAACTACTATTTGGTTGGTTGCATCAGAATATGTGATAATTCAATTTATTTCATTAAAAGAGGGGAATAGATCCATTGATTATCAGACTTAGGGTCTTCAGGTAGGATGATAATAATGATGCGATGAAGTAGCAAACCAATGATCATGTCTACTTCTAGTGGGCTAGCTCTTATTATACACATTAAATTTAGACACAATTTAGATTAGTTCATGTATATCTCACTCTTTCAGAATCCTCATATGCCTCAGAATTCGAACCCAGGGAGAATATTGCAATTAACTCTTCAGCATATGAATTTAACTTATGTATAAGTTGTAATATACTTATATGTATATATCATAAATCAACTATTATTTATTTAATCCTATTATAATATATTATAAAAAAAAAAAAATCTCTGTGTATACAGGGGTATGATGATGGATTGATGAATGTGAAAGAAATGATTTTGATAAACTAGAGACCATTTAATGATAAATAAACTAACAATGTTTATTTACAAACATGGTGTAAAATTAACAAACTCCTTTAACAGAATATATATATATAAAGATTATATACATATGTAAGTGTTAAATATAATATGTATGCTTATTATAATTAATAATTAAAAATATTCATTAAACCAATCCTTTTCTTAATAAGTTTACATGAATAAACACTTGTTGTATATAAAGTAAATAAATATAATAAAAAAAAAGTCATCAATTCAACATTACATTAATGGTGAAACTAACTAACTAATTAATTAAATGAATTAAAATATTTTAAATAACTACTGAGTTTGATTTCCATAATAACGTTTTATTTCTCTGGAGGAATCTCTTTTTAACATGTATAAGTTAAAATAGAAAAGACAATTCATACAGAAATTGCTGATCATTGGTACAGAATAAACATGGAAGAACACTGTTAATCAACAAAAGAAAAATGAACAACATAAATTCTGTAATGTCAAAACTTTATATTTCATTTATATGGAATAGTAATAAATAAACATTTTACCTCTATCATATTTTAGTAAGAAGTTTAACTAATCATGTCATTATGAAGAAGGATTACCTAAATTTTATTAAAAGAAAATTATTTAAACTAATGACTTTCTTCCCATATTGTCCTGAATTTAGTTAAAAAGAAATCGGTTTCCAAATACAGAAGTAAAAAAAAATATATATATACAATAACACATAATTCTATTCACATACAAAAAAATATATATATGTAACAAATTAGTATTTCTTCATGATGACTGACGTGAGATTTGTGAGTTAGGCAATAGACATCTCCAATAGATAATCCATGATTATTTCAAATTAAGTTCCTATGATAGATCATTAATTCCCGCAAAGATTCCTTAATCACATTTATATTATTGTTGTTATTCATTTCATATCCATTCATAAATTTTTGATATGGCATTTGAGATTCTTAGCAGGCTTTACACATTTAAACATTAATTCATTGTGCTTATTTCGATAAGGACTAATGAACACTTAGGTCCAACAACACAATTAAGTTAGCCGAAAAACAGTTTTTCAACAAATTAATAATTTCAAGTTTTTTGATTCGAAGTTTGTTATTGAATGATGTTTACTTGAGTGAAATTATTCCACCAACAATATATACATAAATAATATATTAACGTTGTACTGTTCTTTTATTTGAATTTGAAGAACGGTGTGGTATTATTATTTTTTTTATATATATCAAATGTTTAGCTCAATCCGCTCTTTCAGCTTGCATAATTGTTTGAATTTGTTAATAATGTTTTTATTTAATTAAGAATCATAGCTTCTTGTAATAAGCTATTTCAGATTCAGCAAATATTTGGTAATGTTCGAATAAACTATTCATTTCCTTAATATTGAAGCATTCTATTCTTCTGATATTATATTTTATGGATTATGTGTTATTTGGAAAAAAGCAAAAAGACAACTGAAAAGAATTAAGTTCATTTTTATTATTGTCCTTGGCTTTAATTGTTTAATATGCTTGCATTTTATTTCTTTTTTCACCTTTATATATATGCCTATTGTTACACATATTATCTTATTTATAATCAAATAAAAATTATACAATAGAATTATGTTCTTTTTTTACCTTCGTATTTGGAAACTTAGTGAATGGTTTGACATTTACATATTTTTATTTAGTCAAGAGTCTTTTAAAATGAAGTCAAATATACAAATATTGCATTTATTGTAGTACATACATATACAAATTAGTAGGATGTTTAATATTTTATTTTGATTGGGGTTTTCATCTTTCTAAAGATAAGCAAAATCGGTTTGTTTTGATCTTTTCTTAATATAATGGAAAAAAAAATACATTTGTTGTGTCTATAATATACATAAGTGTGGGTTCATTTATTTTATAATTGAAAATATATGTTCAGTTGGTTGTTAACTTAAAAAAAAGGAGCTGGATTTGGTAGTGAGTGATAAGATTAGGTTGTAAAGATATCCTTACAAGGTTTTTTTTAACCTTTATCTCAATGGGCTACAGTATCTAAAAGTATCCTATACTGAATGTGAAATATGTTTTGTTTTTTTAACACATAATAATTTTAAACTATTTTAAACATTAAATTAGTACAAAAAAGGTGCTAATAATGTCTAAATATAATTTTGCCAATTTTTTAAAATTCAGCTTTGATTCTTGATAAAGCTCTGAATGGTTTACTGCCTGGAGATGGATCACAGTTCAGCTTTATTATTTCTGGCCTTCATACTATTTATGAACTCCTGAACAATAAAACCATTCAATTATTATTTTGTGGTTAGTGTGATCTTCACTTCTAAATATATACAGCTATGTCTCAGTGAAATGATTCTCTCTTCAAGCTGTTTGCAGCAATATATCTGAATCAGTGCATTTATTATATAGCAACATAGTTTAACTATTTACAAAAATTTAAGGTGTTAGCATTTCTAGATCATAAGTTTTGTCATGAAATGTTTCATACCTTCGTGCATTGTCTTCAGTGCCTTTTCTACAATTACAAAATTTTGCAAACCACTTGAAAATATTCTTGTGACTTATTCATGTCTTCACTGCTATACAGAATTTGAAATATTTCAAATGTATTTCAAATGTTTCTGCAGCAGTTTTGTCTAATTTAAAAGCAAATTTAATGTTAGCACTTAGTTCAATCATGGATTAAGATCCGAAATATACTGTCACATTTCATATCAAAACTCTTGATCCTGACATGTTTGTGCCTTAAAATTTTTGTAGTGAATAACTAAATTATTTCATTATATAACATATGCATTGTTTTAGAGATAAAACCAATTATCAGTCACCTATTAACTGAAACATACTATATTTCTTATTCTTCATATTTTCCAATCAATTATCCTTTCAATATTATATCCCGATATGTTTCCAGAAACATATATAATTTTAATTTTTGTTTTTATTTTTTTCATCTACTAATCTCATTTTATTTATTCCTTTTAATTCATATCTTTATGATCCTTAGCCAAGGATTATTTGATTATCAGCATAACAAATATTGTGTTATTTAGAGAAATTCTCTTTTTTTCTGTTTCCTTTTTCATAATTTAAGGACTTGTTTTAAATATATTTTAAGTGATGTAGATGATAGACAACATCTTTTTTTGAATCTCTTGGTTATCTTCATAACATCTAATCATATTTTTATATTTGAATATATATTATTGTAATTTTTAATCTTTTTTCATAACAGTTATATTTATGTTAGTTAATTCCTGTGTTCCTACAATCTTAGGATAGGATTATATCTTTTTGATATCTATAGACAAAACATGTATCTAAATTTTTGTCTTGGTCTATTGTGGATCTTCCTTCTCTGAAAATTCCTGTCTTTTAAATTCCCATATTTAAATTTATTTCTATTTTATAGAAATTTTTTTCATATATCTGATTCAGGAAATTAATAGTTACTACTATTTTTCTCTATTTCACAAATGGTATTTTTTATGAATTGTTATAATATATGATATTTTACATGTTGCATGTGGATAAACATATTTTGAAGTTATCTATATGCTCATATGTTAGGGTCTCATCTTCATTAATCCAATCTTGGAACAACATAGTTAAATTTTCAAACAGCTTTTTTTAACTAGAATAATTTAATTTATCAAAAAATGACTCGCAACCTGCTAATTATTACTGTAAATAATTTGTTATGAAACTTTATTTGAATAAGCATGAACTTTTAACATCAAAATAATGCAATATGAATGTTTTTATCTTGTTTATTCATAATAGATTTATTTATTTATTTCTAATTATTATTGTATTGTATTTAGGATATAAACTTCACTAGCTTTATATCTATTCAGTTGTATTTATTTATTTCATTTATTTTTGAAAGTGAGTTATAACCAGACTACTGTATTTTAAATTGTATGAATTTTGAAATTATTTTTCAAGCAGTTGTAGATTAGAAAATATATTGTCACAATCTTTCGAAATGGATTTCACTGAAAAAGTTGAATAGTTACAAAATGCGGTCAAAATATGATTATTCATATGCAGTGTAAATAAATGTCATACATATTGATTTTCAGTTATTTAAAATATAAAAATAAAAAATTTGCAATTCTATGCTAAAAGTTAATTTTCAAAAGAAAAGACAACAACAAAAAAATATGATGACAGCTTAAATTGAAAATACAATCAAAGATCTTGTCCATAATATACTTTTTTATGAAGAAGATTAATTTATCTGTAAAATGTATGAATATAAATTTAGTAACAATACTATGTGATACTTAAAAATAATAATAATAATAATTCTATGGTATAAGTTCATTTTCAAAAAAAAAAAAAAAATCAGAAAAAATATGATGGTAAGTTTCAAGCATGTTTGTATCAGATATTTAATGAATGCAAGTTGTCTAACTCATGGGCTGCATGTTGCCCAGGATGGTTATGAAATGCAACCCATCACAAAATCGTAAAATTACTTAAAACATGCAATTTTTTTATAATTATGGGTTTGCAAGGTGACTAAAATAAATATACATATGTTAAAATACATGTTATTTATTGAAGCAGTTGATGTCTAATCATCATTGAGCTTCATGTTTCACCATCCATACTAACTTCCTGCGGGGCCCGCAATTTAGACCTCGCCGTAGATATATGCCATTCACCCACACACGATATGCATAATGATCCAAGAAATTAATAAAATTAAAAATATTTAGGAAAGTAACAGTAGTGTGCATGATGCATATATATATATATATATGAACGAAGCAATAATTTTATTAATATTTATTGCTGAAAATTAGATATTTTCTTATATAATTGTAAATATCTTTTTATATATGTGTATTTTAATTAAAGTGTTGGAATGTAAAAACATAGAAAAATGGGGAAGGCTCGAAATACTGAAATGATCTTTATCTATATTCAGATTATTTTCACTAAGTAAAATTATAAATCTTAATTAAAATCATAAGGAATTCTTTTGTTAGTTCATTTGCAAATCTTTAAAATATCTAAAATGGTATTTCAAGCCTTAGTAGTGTTAAAAATTTTGCTAATTAAATATTTTTTTTAATCAAGAGATTACAGGTATAACTGTGGGCAACAAAAATTGCATTCTTGGGGTGATTAAAAGGTGTATAAAAAAGGGCCCATAGAACAAAAGAAGTCAATTACTTTTGAGTTAGTTAGAAAATTCTTTGAGAACGTCTTTCAGTAAAATAAGTTTTCAGAAATGTTTCCGTACCTTGAAATTTTAAGAAGCCAACAGAAGTTCGGTGCTGTGAACTTTGAGTAGAAAAGAAGCACTTTTCTTCGGGCCTCTCGGAAGACTGTCTCCCTGATGCCGTCATGTTCCATCCATCTGAATGGCCGTACAAGATGACCATCTGATTGCTGACAACTTATATTGCACCTGCTTGCTATACTGAGATAACTTCACCTAATGGAGAGCCTTAATATGTAAATTCATTTTGAATTTTCTAATAAGATGTAGTTAAACCTTTGTATTTTAATTTGCGTATACATTTATAAGTTCTGCTAATTTTGCTTTTAAATTCTCCCTCTGTAATCCCTTACTAGTATAATGTAGTTCTCATTGTGCCCTTTCATGCTTAATTTATGTTATATAACTTTGTGCGGCTCAATTAAATATTTAACTAATTTTGTTTTATGTATATGTATAATTTACTTTCTTTAATATGCCAATACTTCCCAAACTCGCGAGTCTGAAAAAATGGGGGAAATAATTATTTAGAAAGAAGCGGGGGGCTTCATTTAAAATCTATCAATAAAGTTTTGTTTATTTAAAATAGGAATTTCTCGCCAGTTTGTTTTCATTTTAAATTCTTGAAGTCAGTTGAAAACTTTTACTGTGGATGAATTCTACTAAATTTACTGCTTTGAATTTGTCTTTAAAATTTCATTTTTAAAAGATCGCTAACTTTGTAATTAGGATCATCTCTCCTTGCTGTTTGTTGCCTTGAGGACTAATCCTAGCAATTAATGCATATATGGGAATCAAAATTAAATATAAATTTTGCTAATTTAATGTTATAAGTAAAAGAGTTATTATCCATTATAATTTGTTAAATGACTCGGGATTGAAAAGAGATCATTTCGCCGAGGTTGGACCATTTCCAAGCTTTAAAATAATATTATATTAAAATTATATTATAAAAATTATATTCATGTCCATTAACTTTGCTGGCATACATTTTCTTTTATTCTGATATTTTATTTTTTCCATTTCTTTATATCTTTGTCATTAGGGACTTGGGAAGCCCAAAGCTCCTGTCCTACTTTCTCAAAATCATTCATAATCAGGGATATACGCTACTTTCTGTGGAACGTGAAGTTTATGAGGTTGATGTGCTGCGGATGACCATACAGCCAGCTTTGGGCCTTCAAACCCAGCCTTTCCATCGGTACCATTCGCCAGAATGCGTGGACGTACCAAACCTAAGTTCGTTTCAAGTATTTCTTTTAAGATGATAAAATATCCTCAATTGCCATTTAGGCCGGATTTCTTTATTATATGCTAGTATACCATCTGTTTAACTTTAGTAAGTCGAAATGATGTGTTGAAAATAATGATTCATTTCGTAAAATACATTCAGTTCATTGAATTAAACTTGTTTTCTTTTAAAACCCGATATCGATTCCCATAGATGTAAACAATTTATATTAATGATTGTGTAATTTATTCTCATAAATGTAGCGTATTGTTTGTTTCTTATGTATAAGTTCCAAAGACGTCTTTTCCAAACAATGCCAATAAGATATATATAATGATTTTCATAATGTAGATAAATGGTTAAGATCGTATATTTTTGCCTGTTTATAAAATCATTTACTACTAAATCGCAAACTATCCTTTATATCATTAATCATCTAAATCTGTCACGATCTTTTATATTTATTTTATACATCCACAGCATTTTATTTGTAAATCTTTGTAAATTGGCATATTAATACCGCACAAACTATAACACACTCCATAAAATTATATTCATTAAATAATTATTAAAGAGGATTTTATAAAAACAAATCCCAAGTTTTGTAAATGTATAATGTCACCCCAAGCGTGAAACAATTTTGTAATATATATATGCATTTTCTTAATATTTTATTAAATATATATTTCATGTAAATCCTGGTTTGTTTTGAATTATTATTTCCTATTTAATATTTAGAATTATTTTCTTTAACTAATAACTTAGCATTAATAAATAACTATAATAAATGTAATTCCTGGGCTACTCTTATCTCGATCATCATCATCAGTCTAATCTTATGCTTTACTGCTTTGCTTCTGGGCCTGGAATTAAAATAATTGTACTATATCACCGGGATTGTTGTTCATTGGGTCAGAGACTCAAAGAATAGACAAATAGGTTAGAATTCAGGATTGCTCCAGACCTGTGCATCTCTAGCATGATTGGATTCGAGATACTTTTGCTTAGGATTTGAATCGTGTTGAGTGCACAGACGTTTTTGACAGGTACAATATAAAGCTCGCAAAACAAACTCTTAACAAGCTTTATAGAATATCCCCAATTTTTTGTTTTGCGACCTCTATATATAACATTTGTAAACGCAAGCTTATTAAATTAGGACATGTGACATCTGATTTTATTTTTTTTGTAATGTAATGTTGAAATACAACATCAAATGCCCCACTTTTTTTTATGTTGCCCTCTTTTCTTTTCATAAAAATATATTAAAAAAACCGAAATTGATGCTTTATTATTTAAGTGTGTATATTTTATATATGAGGGTCATAAACTTGAAATCTGCTCAGTGATTTTAAAAGATTTTCCAAACTGGCCGTTGCATAATTAAAATTATTATATGAGCATTTTTTGTTTATCTGTGGTAATAGATATCTTGAAAATTATGTATGGACTTTTTTTGCTTATCATTTTCTTTAATGTTGTGTACTTAATATATAACCCAAAATAACTTTTCTTTATCCAATGTGGACCAGAGACACAAAAGTTGGATACTTCTGAAATAAAGCTTGGTAAATGATTATCGTACCCACATTGCATTTTTTAAATGAAAAAATTTATCCCAAAACTATATGAATATCTTTTGATTTATAACTTTATACAATAGTCAAAATCAAAAATTTGTAATTCTACATTGCTTATTTTTTAAAAAAGTAATTGAATCGGAAAAAAAAAAAAAAGTAGCAACACTCCATATAAGATTGTCACTAATTGGAAATAGTAAATCGTGTCACTTTATTTATTATTTCACTTTATTATTTATTCTCAACTCTACAAAATATGAAAGCAAAAAGTTTGCATTTCTATGCTATATTTTTAGCTTTAAAATATTAATAGTCAAGGAACCCTAGTTTTTGAAAAAACATACAAAGAGAAGCATTAGCTTTTAATGAATTTATGTTAATAATGAATTTACCAATAAATTAAATTTTTAAACATTTTTTTTACAATGTGCAAAAAAGTCACAACTTTTATTACACTACAATATCAAATTTTTATCACTAATGCAAATTTTTTTATAATAAAGTAAATATGAATAATAAATTTAAATTCATTTGTTTATTCACTAATAAGTTTACATTTAAATTGCATCAATATATTACATTTAATTTTAAATATTTCCAATTTACCATTACAACTACAGGTTTATATTTTAATGACTACTCATTTCTGTAAATTTCCAAATTCGCAATTGATTTAGAACCATGACATTGAAATAATGATGTACAATTTATATTTAAGATGAATAAAAATCTAGGAAATATATACAGATTAGTAGTCTTTTCTAATAACTGCATGCTTGAAGAATAGACATTGGCTTTTTCTTTTGTTAGATAACTTTTTATGTAAACATCTCATTTGTTGTTTTGTGCATAGTAAATTCAAAAAATTACTATCAGCGTGTATACTTTATAATTTCATGAATAGTTAAAGTATAAAGAATACATATGCACTTGAGCAAGGTAGATATTTTATTTATGACTTGTTACATATGTTCCTTGCAGTAATAACATTATTATACTATTATTTTGCCATTCCAAAAAATATTTCTTTTGATATGTATATTAAAAAAGACATATAATTTTATTGCTTGGGAGTTCATGTGAAGTTAGAGTGTCAGACCTGTGATTGGCAGAATCAATCCTGGCATCTCCCAATCCCAAGTCGGATACTCTATCAACTACACAAAACTACAAAACTGCACCGGAATCTTTCGATATAAAATGTTTTGACAGTTTTTATTAGTCATCTTCACTCAAATATATTTTGTTTCTATTAAATGTACATAATGATGTAAAATTGTTTCAGTAGTTTTTAATGTCATTTTTATTCGAATATATGTAATTTTTTTTTGCACTAAAAACTCATACAATGTTTTACTGAATATATCTTTTTAAAAAATATTCTTAAATTTTTGAATATTGTGCATAGAATCAATATGTGCTGATTATTTAAAAAATTGAAGGCTTTAAATTCAGTTAGTAAAATATAAAGTTGAAAGATTTGATGATTGTATTTTGAATAAACACTGACATCTATGCTTTTATAAAGATGAAATTTGCAGTTTAAAAAATATTTATTTCATCTTCTACTTATTTAGAAGATTCAAGTGTATGAAGTTTTATAAATAACTTTCTAAAGCTGCTTTTATTGAAAATATTTGAATATAAAATCAAGCTAATTAAAAATAAATATTTTAAAATTGTTATCTATAATAATTGGCATAATTCACTTTTAAATTGTTGGATGTAAATATATATATATAAAAAAAAGATAATAATTACTTGATATCCAGATTGCCATCATTTTGAATGCTCCATTTTTTAGAATCCTACTTTTTTTAACAATAAGCATTCATACATAATTATTAATCTTGCATTAGTGTTTTTGGTTTTTTTAATGTATCATTGCTACTTATGGATGATGACTAATATAGTTTTGACTATAGAGTGATTAGATGGAAGATTGCTTTAGTAGCTAAACTCTGAAAAGTAATCAGCCAAACACATAAATACCCACTCATTATACAAAACAACTTGTACTTAAGTTTAAATAAGTTTTAAATAAAATAAAAAGATTGGATCAGTGTCAGATTAAAATCAGTCAGTCTTTAAAAAAATGGAAGTATAGTTATTATTTTTATATTTTAATTAGCAATGCTATTGTAATAATTATTGTGATGTATTGTAGAAAATAATATTGGCAAATTTATATTTATGCCTATTTTGAAATTTAATTTTAAAAATTGATCATTAAATATATAATATGATAGGTGCTAAATTTTTTTTTTAATTATTAAAAAATAAGACTAGTATCTAAATTTTTTTAATATATCTCAGTTATTGGCAGAAAAAAAAAAAAAAGTGGCATAGAATATGAAAATGCAGAACAAGAAAAATAATTGCAGTTAAATTTAATAAATAAAATACCTGAAGTATCTAAAAATAAAACCATTATAAAATAATTTTTCATTTTATTTAAAAATTCGACCACTAATTTTTAGATAAAATTCCAACTTCAGATTTGGTTAATAGACTCAGCTTGGTAATAGAAAATAAATAAGCACTATAGAAGTGAATTTTTTGCAAGGCAAATGTAAAAACATAATTTACCAGGTAATATTGCTTTTATTTATTTAGTAAGGGCATTTGATTCAATTAATCAAAAACAATTGTTGCATTGATAGAAATTAACTAGTTATCTACCAAGGTTTAGTCATATAGTTTTTATATGATGATGAGAGATTAAAAATCTCAATCATTTGAACTGAAAGTTAGTTATAAATATGAAATATATATATATACTTCAGGTATTATTATGGCAGTGGTCTTTGGATTACTTTATAATGGCTTCATGAATCAGGTAACTTGACACAGTATTGATTTGATAACATAGTTTTTACTTTGAACCAGTAAAGGATAAATCAAGAATTTACATCCTTGGTTTCTAAATGTTGATTATGGTATTCTTGTCAATTCAAAGGATATTTACAGATTATTTTTAATGTTTTGAAGTAAAGATTTAAATTTAATAATATGGAATTAAAATCTTGGAAACTTTTAACTTAAATGTTTATCAACTTGAGAATGCGAACCAATATAAATATCTTGATAAATTTTTAATAGAAAGGTTGAATTTGAATGTTGAGATGCAGTACGAAATCCAATGTGCTGATACATTTAATAAGTTAAAAGATATTTCATTTTAGTGATATTAATCTATTATTATAAAGCGCTGAAAACTTTGAAATTATTTAAACGGAAGTCAATCTCCGATAATGCGCTATTTCTTAAATATTATAAATTTTCACGCACTCACCCACCTGTAAGACTTTCGTGTATATAGAATGTATACTCTAAATAAGTGGTCTTCAACCCTTGGTCCGCACAGAAGTTTTCTGCTGGTCCACGCTAGACTGGCAGGAAAGTTTGTAATAACAAAATAATAATATTTTAAACTTTTAATTAATATAAACAATTTTTATTTATTTTTTCATCCCATTTTTACCCAATTAAAAAAAAAGAAACAATGAAAACAAAATCTAATCAATCATACACAATTTGTTTTTCTAGTTATCACAGATGTTTATGGGGGGGGGGGTAGAATTAAATTTTTTGTTATTTTTCTAAAAAAATTCAAAATAAAAAAAAAGTATTTTATTATACAAACTCCATATATGTATAACTTCATCTTGTATATTTAACATTAAATACAGATATTACATTTAGCATAATCATTTTCATGTAATTACACTAGCTGTAATATTTCCCAACCTTCAGGTGAATAACATTTTATTATTGCATGTTTTAACAATGAAGAATGCAGGCACAATGAGAATGATTGTTATTGTACTGTTTTCTGTAGCAGTAAGATTGCGAAACTCTAGAAAGAGTGTTCAGCATGTGAAGGTAAGCAACACCATTACAATACACCGTAACTAGTGTGTTATTTTGATCAGTTATAGCAATTATGCTCATCTAAGGTTAAGCAGTTTACATCTTTAAGAAAATTTATCTGTAGATTTCTGCCGGTCTGAGAAATCTTATCTTTATTTTTGCTGTCCGCAGGTGTGAAAAGGTTGAAGACCACTGCTCTAAACTTAAGTAATTCACTTAAGTTTTTTAGACTCTTACTAGCGGGCGAGTATGTGGAAATTTATAATATTTAAGAAATAGCACGTTATCGGAGATTGACTTTTGTTTGAATAATTTCTTAGTGATATAACTATTTTAATTTACTTAACAGTGTTATTATTTTGCTATATTTATTGTATAGAAAGTCATAGATACTTTACTCTATTGATGTGCCATAAAGGCATTGGAAAATTTTTACTTAAGCATATGTTGTTAGGATGTGAAATTTCACTTTTATTGCTTTTGAAGGAAATAGAGAACAATAATAATATATATAGAAAAAGATAGTAGCTAGAAATTTAAAAATTATATCTAGATTAAACTTAATGATTCTTATATATAAGTAAAGTACAACCCGGATTTTATAACTTAAAACTTTCCACATATATTATTGTCAAAATGTTATACATTTTAGCCCTCCTCTTGTATTCATAGACTCACTATCAGTGATTTTAGTTTCTTATAGCTTGAAAATACATTTAAAAACAGCATCATTATTAGTTTTTTACAAGTCAGTCATTTCCTTATCATAGCATTTAGTCACCCACATGGTTTCTTTTTTTCTCTGTAGATTTATTATATTGTCTTTTTCAGAACTAGTTTTTATTTGTTAATTATTTTGGTTGATGTCTACATGTAGCATTTTTAAAATTATAGGTGAAATTTAATTCTAGGTGGTAAGGTTTTATATGTTAAACACATAAGTAAGGATATTGTTATTATTATTTTCAAGTATATACTGAAAAGTTTAGAAACAAATGGCCACAAATATGTGGTAACTACTACATATATGTTTATAATTTTAATATAGTAATTAGGTATAATATGTATTAAAAACTTGGGTTAATATAAAATATAGTAGTTAGATATTTATAGAACTTTTATATTTGTGTTTATAAACAATCTTGGTTTTAATTCTTATTAATAACAATCATAATTGAAATCTTTCTAGGAAGTTTTAAGACATTTTTCCTGAAATTTTTTTTGTGCAAACTTGATATCCTAGTTCAAAATACAATATCCCAAGGCTTTGAACATTTCACAACAGCTATTTCATGATGTGTTCATGGTACAAACATAAAAGAGATACTCTGTCATATAATTATTTCTTCAAAGTTTTTACTTTCATGAGCAATAAAGTTCAGCACTTCACATTCATAAGACTATAAGAGGGAATACTGGAAAATATAATAAATTAGAATAAATGAAATTTATGCTTGTGAATGTATACAGAAGTGCTTCCAATGAATTAAAACTCAAGATTAAGTTTTCATAATTGTTTTATGTGAAGCATTATTTCATTTCCCAAATAAAAGAATGTAGAGCAAAAAGTAATATGTACAATTTCAATTTTTTTTTTAATTTTCATATTGGGAAAATGTTCCTTCAGGATTGATTTGTCAGTGGTTGATGCATTGAAATCACAGTTCAAAGAATACTTAGCTGGAAAGCAGTATCATTTATATGAAGTTATTTTTGGGGCCAAAAAGAATTCATGGAATGCATGGGAAAATGAAAATGGAAATAGTGTAGCAAAGATTTCATTGTATTCTGAAAATATATGGCATAGTTATATGATTAATCAGTATATATTGTTTAGCTTGTTTGATGTGGTGATTATAAAATCTCTAATTGCATATATTTTTTTTTAGATCACACACAAGAGCCAAATAAATAATGACAAACCGTAAAAGTGCTTCAGTTGTCATTTTTAAAATGGTTTTTATGTAAGAGGGAAACTATTTATATTATAAGAATTATCTCAGTCAGCATAAAAAGAAGCAATATTGATTGCTTTTACTGGAAGAATAGGGCTGAACATATTAATACAATTTGGTAAAAGGTTGAAGGGTCTTCAGAAATAGAAAGTTTGCTGCAGAAATTAAGGCAGCATTGCAAGATATCAAAGAGCAAACTAATGAACTGACATGCGATGTACTTGATTGGTTTGTGCAGTTATTGCAGAATTCATCTTTTTTATTTTTATTTTTTTTCTGGAATTAGAATGGATATACTTGTTCACAAGTGGTTTTAATGAATGAATGTATTACATACTTATTTAGCAAAGGATAAAAATGAACTTTGCATAAGATTAATTTTCATGGTACTAGTTGAATATATTTATGCAAACAAAATTGATTACATTTGATATATTTTACAGAAGTATGTAAATATTCTATCGTAGTTACTATGTTGAAAGCAAATGATAAGGCATCTTAAAATATAATGAAGAAACAGAGAATGTGATAAATTAAAAAAACTATCTTTCCTGTTAAAAATAATTGTTTATATTAGAACTTATCAAGAATGTCAATATGTTAGTATTAAATTGATGTACTTAGGTTCTTAGTATTAATCAGTCATTTGATGGTAGTGTATAAACATTGAGATTATAGAGAATAAACTAAAAATCCAATAAGATTTGCACATCAAACCTATATCATGATTGGTACTTCAAAGAAGGATCATTCACATATACCTCAGTGAAATTAAATTTCAGAAAATCTGTTTGTATAGAGAATTTCAAAACATTTCCCCTTGTATTAGCAGTTTAATCGTGGGATATCTCATGAAAGTATTTCTCTTAAATTATTTACAATGATGTTTTTGATGATCATTACTATCATAATTTATGTTTATTTTACAAGGGCATAGTTCTAAGAAAACAACTTTCTGCCCTTTTTTTATAGCATGTTATCTCAAGTAAAAGCTAAAATAAAAAAAGCAACATGGTAAATAGAATAGTTTCATTTAATTGACTAATTAATTAAATTTAAAGTGAGGGTATTGGACTGAATCAGTTGTAAGGGTAAAAAAATTGTTTAAATATTGTGCTAATTCTATATCTAAGAATTATTTCAAGAGGGACAAAATATTTCATGAGATGCATAAAACCTTAAAGCTTACTGCGGTGAGTGGGATGACTTTAGAAAATATGTGCTTGAAGGAGACATGCAACAGAATAAATTATATGCTTTTATGAATTCAATAATCTTTTCATTGGCAATACATTTTTAAAGCAGCCTCATATAGCAGTAATCAAACACAAAGCTTGAACTATATAGTTATTGACTATCCATTTTATACATACAATGGCAGAATTGATTTATTTTTTGGTTGAAGTCCATAGATTCCTTTATGAATGAAATTAAATAATTAATTGTTTTGCAAAAGGAAAAAAAAAATTGTAGGTAAAAATGAAAAATCTGAGATTAAAAATATATCTAAGCAATTTTTCTAGTATTTTTAATATCATTCAAACTAAATAATTTATTTTCCCTTTTTTATTATCATCTAGTGATGTCATTAATATGTATTTCATCTTATATTCCAGCACATGATAATTTTATTTCTTTCAATTATGGGTCGTATATGTACTTACGTAAATTCTGATATTTGCTAATTATTTTATATATATGATGGAAATCACAATTGTAATAATTAAAGTATAAACTAAATTATTGGGAATAAATTGTTCTATTTATGAATATAAAAGAAAAAACAATAATTTTTGATGTGTATATAAGTATTTGTGCATTTTTTAATGTTTATGTAACTAGAATTTCCTTACTAATTCTTTTAGTGTAAACATAACTTTACATGAAATTCAGTTTCTAGTAAAGCAAATAATGTACATTCTCTTAGGATATAATCAGATTAACTTGAAAGCATATAAATAAGCTTATTAAAGATCATATGATGTTGGTATTAATTTTCTTAATCAAAGGTAGAAAAGATCTACAGTTGTAGTGAAACTAAAAGGTCTAAAAAATATATAAAACTGACCAGATCTATAGCTAAGTGAGTTAGCTTAGTGTGAAAGTCTAAGTTTTTTCCCCCCCAATTTCAGATGATTACTAATTCATAAATGTATTGTTTTGAGCTTTAAATCCTAATCTGGATTTTAAACTTTAGTTTTTTTTTTTTAATTTCATTAATTCGAATAATTTAAAGGAGTCAAAGATGCTGCTATATATATTAGTTCAACTTTGAATTCTAATTTTCACTAAAGAAAGCAAAAGCCAGAAACTAGTCAGTTTGGAGATTGGTAGATCTCGAATAAGCTGAAGATTTGCTCTTGAATGCATATGAGGTCCTGTGATCTTATTGACTAGCATTAATCTTCGTAACCAAAGGATAGAAGGGACCTATAGTTGTTACAGAAAGGAGGTCTCGAAAGTATATAGAAACTGATTTGATATCAAATCTATATAGCTATGCAAGTGAATTAGCTTAGTTTGAAATCTTGGGCGTTTTTTTTTTTAATTTCAGATGATTGGTAATAGATACATGCATTAGTTTGAGTTTTGAATCCAAGTCTTCAGTAATGAAGGCAAAAGCTAGAAACCAGTCAGGCTGGATATAAGAATTTTAAAGTATATCATTTAGTACCCATTGATTAGTCAATTTTACAATAGATGACTTTAGAATATTGAAGATAACCACTCTTGATATGATGTCAATGAACCATTTCAAATAACACTGATTTTTTTTTCCAAATATGTAAACCAACCTTTATTTATAAAATAGATAAGCCAAAGGATAGAAGGGACTACATTTGTTAGAATTAAGATCTCAAAAATATATAAACTAATCTAATATCTAATCTATAGAGCAGTGCAAGTGAATGGTTTGAAACATGGTTTTTTTATACTTCAGGTTATTAGCATTTTCATTGACAAAGACAAAAGCCAGAAAACAGGCAATCTGAGGATAATTATGCAGGATTATTCCATCTAGCATTCATTATAAACTTACAATAGATTGCTTTAGATTAGAATGAAGATAATTGCCTTTGGAAGCATATGAATAAGTATATGGTTGTTGTTGATTAAAACTATATGAATACAGACTTCGTAATTATTTAAAACATTTATTTTGGTTGAAATATTTTAAAATGTAAATTTCTCATAAATTGGTAATTAAAATCAGAATATTTTTTCATGAAAGTTCTCATCTTTAATTATGTAAAAAAATCTAAAATAGAACATAATAAATCCTAAATTAAATAAATGGATTTCTATTAACTAATCCTTAGTAATGAGATATATCAAAACTTGTTCATAATGTTGTCTTTGCAATGTAATATATTAAAAATAATTCAATAAAAAATTATTTAATAAGACAACTTTTATAACAATATTATGTTTAATAAACCTCATCAAAAAAAAAAAAAGAAAAAGAATTATAATATAACTTTAAGGCTCCAATATAGGGGCGAAATCCGGATTGGTGAGGTTTATTAAACATAATATTATTATAAAAGTTGTCTTATTAAATAATTTTTTATTGAATTATTTTTAATATATTAGTAATGGGATTTATGTAGTTCTGTTTTTTGTTTAATTTTACTTTTATTTAATATAGATAAATATTTTTATGGAATGATTTTAGTAAGTATAGAAGCTATAATAATGGATTTATGTGTATGTGTTGTTTTTGTAATCGATTGTTGGTAAAAGAATATTAAAATAGTTCTTTTTTTTTTTTTGGATATTAAATGAATATAATAATACTCTTATTATTGTTTAAGTCTCATTTAAATTCTCTACTTATTAAGCAGTATTGATCTATTTTCATTTACAACCAGTTATTTCCTTATGTAAAGAAATTAAAAGAAGTCATGCATTTTAACATTTTGATTTGCTTCTTAAGAGTGCCAACAGTGAATTTTCTTTAATTTTTCAATCTTTGAATAAAAAGTATGGATAATGTGGTTTAAAATAATCATCATTTTGATATTTTGATATTAGAAGACTAAATAGTTATTAAGGAAATGTAAAACAAGGTATACATCAGTCAAGTGAATGTGTAAAATGTGTCCGTCATTTTATATTTATAAATAATATTTGTTCATTTTTTTCTATATTTATTCACCCATTCAATGTAAATAAATCCGAGCAGAGATTAGCTTTGGTTTTTTTCTTCACGTTTTTGTTTTATAGACACTACTTTCAAAAGATACTAAGACATTTTTTTACATGATAAATAAATGAATTATTTTAGATTTAAATTGTTTTGGTTTGATGGATTATGCAGCGTTTTATAAGTTATCTCCTGAAAGAATAATTTTTTTCAGAGATTGATTATGAAATAATTTTCTAGGATCTTTTGTTTTTATTTCTTATCAGAAATAGTCTTAGGGATTTGGAAATATACAAGAATGTTATAATTATAGGGGATTTGAAGCCATACTTTCAAGCTCTCCTCAGCTATCCAGTCTATCTTATACAATCGAAACCCATGACTCACACACATGTGAAAAAGATAAATGCTATGTGTAGCTGACCTAAGAGTGTACTTTCCACGAGTACAAATTGCTACTAAACAGTTAATATTTAGATAATTTACTGTACGTACATACGATTATTTAACATAATAAGGACTGAAGGCATATATAAATAATTTAGATCAATACAATCTCCAAAAGTCCTAGCTGACTGTTCATATGTTTGGAGGCCAACTCTCTGCATTTGAAATCACTGAGCCGTGGAGAACGATCTGCTCCAATATATATGTCTATTTACACAGGTGAAGCTCCAAGAATCAAGTCTAGTCTTTTTCCTCAAATTTGTAGAGGCCTTCATTGTTTTAATCCCTGCAGTTCATTGCCTTGTACTCCCATCCATCTGCTCAGGTGATTCTTCATTTTAATCTCCATACAAGAATTTACATAGTTATCTTTCTGATTTTAATTAATGAGTTAATTTCTGCTCATTAATTAGACTTATTACTTTTAGAAAATAATCTTTTTCTAATCTTAAAATTTATAAATCTTTTACTTACTATTTTAAAAGAATCAGACTTTTAAAATTCTTTAATCTATTAAATTTATTAGATTTTCTCATTAAGTTTATACTTAAATATGTATGTGCATTTAAACATACACATATATATCATTACTTCCCCCACGTTCAGAGATGAAGTTTTAATTTTAGTCTCTGAACTTACTATGAGTTATGAAGATACATGAGTTTTTTTATCTTTCTTTTAGCACGCTGTTGTGAATTATGTTTCAACTCACTAAGTGTAATCTCAGGAAAGATAGTTGTTTGAAAATCACAATTATTATTTTTCATGTCTATGCTAATATCTGGCCACTAAACACGACTAAGGGCTAGAGCTTTTTGCTCTGCCGATGTCTCGCTGACTATTATGCAGCCATTTTTCTATGTGCTGTCCCCCTTGACAGAAATCAGCGTACAATTGCCTTCATAATGCAACCTTTGTGTATCGACAGATGTTTCCGGGTGTTCCATACTTCTTTGTGAAGGAGACAAGGATATTGCTTCGGGCAGCCTTCTCGAATCTGCTTCATAATCCATTGGTAGCTATTGTCTTTGGCTGTCCATTGAGCTAAAAGTTTGTTTTACTCATGATTTCAGTATGTCTTTTTCATTTCTGTATGTTTCTGGTAACCATGGACCTTCTCTGACCTGCTTTTGTTAATTACTGACTACTGGAAAGGTTTTTGCTCTTTGAGTGTATCTATTTTACCAAAATTCTTCTCAAAAAGTTTTTTCTCTGGGTGCTATTAATTTTTTTTGTAATTGTTATTTTTATTCCCATTTCGCTGAATGAATCTCATCCTAATATTATGGGGTTGATAGAGGCATATACTATATATAGTGGTAGTACATTGATTTTGCTCTGACTTTCACATATTGGCATCTCAGCTACGCCCTTTATTCTTATGGCATCACATATTGGCATCTCAGCTACGCCCTTTATTCTTATGGCATTACTATTTATATTAATGCCTTTAGGTCAGTTTTTTGGATAATGGGGGTTGTCCTATACTTGGAAGTAACAATATACCAATTGCGGACTGATATCAATGATACTCCGCTACTACTGTTAATCTCCATAGATATGGGGTGATCACAGCTTTAGTTTTAACATAATTATGTCATCATAGGTGGACATTTTTTTAATATTGGCATGCTGAATTGCCTGACCCTCATATGAACGTTTGTAACTCATACTTTCCTTGTTGGGATCATTATGTTTTTCTTTACACATTTTTTCCACGTGCCCTCTTTTTTTATAATTATTGTAGCGTTCTCGTTGATGAAAACAACTGCTGGCTTTGTGGTCCTTTTTCCCACAGCGAAAACATATAAACACAGTTTCACTATTAGCACTATTTTCATTACTTTTCAACCATTCTTTTTTTTTATAGTTTTACAAGCATCTGCTTGTGATTTGCTATTAATATTGAACTCTATGAATTTTCGAGATTGCTGAAGCATAAGTTCATAAGCTATTTCCCATTTTTATAGCCTCTATATAATTTAAATTGCTAATGGCCAATAATTGTTGGCATAAACTATCGTTACACATACCTGTAAGAAATTGTTCCAACTGAACTTCATCTAGGAAAGAGATCCATAGATGCTATTTTTTGCTAGATTATGAAGAGCACTATCGTAATCATTTATACTTTCATCCCAACCTTGATTCTGAGTTTGGAATTGCAGTCTAGTGATGTGCCTAACAGGCTAGGGGTGTTAACGTAGTTTGGTAAACACTCTTTAGTCTGACCGTATGTACAATTTTCAGGAGGTTCAGTGAGCCTATTGATTATCTCAATAACCCCTTTCCCAGCTAGGCATAATAATGAAGCAATCTTATACTTATCATCTTTAACTTTATTAATTAATAACTGCTTTGTGCTATTAAGCTGGTGAACCGCTTGTCTTATTTGATTAGTCGAAATGTTTTCTTTTTTTAATGATGTAAAAACTATAAGCATGACATCAACAGAAATATGGGCATTTGATAGATCTTTGATGTAGCTTTCTCAAGATGTCTTTAACAAAAAAATCCGATGAAATTTGGATTTTTTTATTAATTTTTTTCATAATCGGCGGATTTAAATTATTATTTTTTGATCAATTTTGTAATTTCCATGAAGCGATAAAGACAGAAAACACTTATCGGTCTTGAAATATGCTTTTCTTGGAATAAAAATACTCTGATTCACAAACAAGGCCTTCAACAGAGTCTAAACGTAAGCAGAATATCAGGCTCATAAGTATATAATTTTAATTTGTTGAATAATATTTTAATTTTTTTTTTTAATTATTTGAAAAAGTGATTCAATTTTTATTAATTTGAGTTTGTAGCAGTGTGTGTCTATATAAATTTTATATTTATTTATGCTCATATAAATTCATATATACATAATTTTGTATGTCCTAATCTATTTATTTTACAAAAATAAACTTATTTTATAAAAATAATTAATAATTTATTATTTGAAAAATGATTTATTTGGTTTATTTGGTGTGTGTGTGTAGATAAATTCTAAATTTATTTCTGCTCATATGAATTCATACATACATTAATTTTGTATTCTAATCCACTTATTTTATAAAAATAAACTAATTTTATAAAAATAATGATTCTCAAAAAGTTTAATAATTTATTATTATGTTTATATGGTGTGCTTGTGTTTACAAGTTAATGATTTACAAAACTAATAATCACATGTACAGAGAGATTGTATATGCAGGCAAATAATCAAATTCTGATTCTTGCCTATGCCTTGATGCTTATATGTGGAGTCAGCTAAAATGGATTATATGCAAATAAATTATATCTATGTGATACAATAAATATAACAAGATAGGATCAATAAACATCACATGACCACCTCTTATGCTTGTGTATAACTGTTGTTAAAACAGGCAAAGCCAGAAACTAGTCTGGGAATGTTGGATGAGTAGGCACTAGATGGGGATTTTATGCACAAGCCTTCTGGCGTCTATTGATTACTCTAGCTTGCTGTGTGTGGCAATATATATAGTGAGTTTTACCTGTTTTAACAACAGTTATACACAAGCATAAGAGGAGGTGGTCATGTGATGTTTATTGGCTTAAAACCAATCCTGCCTAATAAGATAGGGGTGGCTATGGTTATTAAAGAACCAGACACCAAAATGTATGGGTACTGATCTGGATGCAGGCCCATATGACTATATAAGCTGGTGGGCTTGGATTGAAAACATTAAGGTGTTTTCAGTTTAAGTCTTATAGTTTTGTAGTTAAATGGAGATAAAAGGTGGTTGCTGGAGGGTTGCGTTAGATCCTAAGATTAGGTGCAGTGCTCTCAGATCCAAGGCTCCTCACTGATGAAGTCCATAAGTCAGAAACTAGTCTGGGGATGTTGGATGAGTAGGCACTAGATGGGGATTTTATGCACAAGCCTTCTGGCATCTATTGATTACTCTAGCTTGCCGTGTGTGGCAATACATATTGTGAGTTTTGCCTGTTTTAAAGATAGGATCACTTCTGTGCATAAAGAATGTAAACACCACTGGTGTGCATAAAGAATATAAATATCACTGGTATGCATAAAGAATATAAACATCACTAATGTACACAAAAAAATATAAAATGAAGAGATGAAACTCATTTTATCAGTGATACAGACAGTAGCCTACAATTTCTAGTTTTAGATAGACAAGAAGCTGCACTCAAGCATTGTTAGCCGAGAGGTCATCATACTCGCCTTGCAAGCAAGTAGTTGGTTGCAGACAAGTGTGGGTTCGCGTCCTGGCCATGCTATGACACATGAGAAAAAAAAAAGAAGCCAATTGCTATGATGACAAATGCATATCTATCTTCTGGAAATGATTTATTTTGTATCTCTTATTAGGATTAATCTTTTTCTTATAGATGCGTTTGACATTTGGTAACTTTTGGGGTACAAGATAAAAATGAAGAATTCTTATGGAGATTCTGCAACTATGGATTATCTCAGATAAGACATTATACATGGTTTGAAAGATAATTTTGTGAGGAATACAAAGAAATTATCACTGAAGATGTAGTTAATGATGAATTAGAAATTATGAACAAACAATAAAGCAATAATTATGTCGGATGTTGAAATTACTTTTTTACCTTATTTTTTTAATGGTAATCACTTTTTGTCTTAGCCTTATTGTTTTTCTGGTTTCTATCAATGTAATTTTTTTTGCTTTAACATTATTAAGAAGTTATTGTCAAAATTGTGTCTCAGCTCAGTTTTAAAAAAAATCCAATATGGCGCTCTAGATTCAAGCAGAGTATTTTTCTACATGTTGAATGTACAGGGGCCAACTACTTGCCTCACTGATGTCAAATTCGCTGATTGCTACTTGCATTGCCTAATCTTTTACCTAAGTTTAACCGTTATTTTAATTAATGATTTAAATCAAGACTGTGACTGTGCTAATATATAATCAAAGATATTTAAATCTTTTCAGAGCCCATTTTTTTGAGAGAGGATTTTCGTTTTCTATCTTCCCTCTCATTGCATACAATTCCAGCTCTAAGACGAATCGAATGTATAGCCAGAATTTTGTTCATGATCTATAAATATTGAGAAATATTCATTACTTTCCTTTGCTCTCTCTATTGTACAAATATCTGTACTGGACTAGTCTTGTTGAGAAATTAACCCCTGATTCCCCATAATATGCAAAATTACACCTAGCTTGGTTGCATTTAATTTTGTAGCCGATTTGATGAGTTGATTTCCTGGGCAGTTTGTCTTTCAAATTGTTAAGTAGTTTGTTTAGTGAAGGGAGAATACAGAAACTTATAGTATATTTTTCAGAGCATATTCTTTTTAATTTCTGACTTTCTGGCTATTTAGGAGAAATTCTTTTTTTAATTTTCATGAGTTGAAGCTGTGAAGATTTTTTTACTTTATTATAAATCTAGGAATTTAAAATTGTGTAAATTTGAAACCGATAGGAAAAATAATATAGACACATGTATTAAAGAATTACAAAACTAGGATATATTTATAAAATTTTCAACACAATTGATAGATTTTATAATTAACTAGAACCCTTCAAATCCTCAATTCACGGAGACTAAGTCTCTCAGAAATTAAAAAGAATATGCTTTGAAATTGGATGGACGGTTGAGGAGTTGGAGTGTGTAGTGTACTGAAACCTGTCCATTAAAGTATGAAGATTGGCTATCTTAATATATATCTGAGTATTTATTGCATATGTGTAGAGATGATAATGTGGACCAACTGATGATTGCTGGTTTAGCATGAAATACCAGTATTGTGATTATTTATCTTTTCAACATATATGTGTTCAAGTGTATCAGTCTTATGAGATATAGAGTGGAGAATGGTGGGTTGTGCGAAAGTCCGTGCTCATATATCCTATATATTACTATAAGTTTTCATACTCCCCGTTCACTAAATAAATTGCTTAACAATTCGAAAGACAAACTATACCATGGAATCAGCTCATTAAATCGTCTACAAAATTAAAATGATACATGCTATGTGGTAATTTTGCATATTATGGGAAATCGGGGGGGGGGGAGCTAATTTCTCAACAAGACTAGCCCATCATAGATGTGTGTACAATAGAGTAAAGAAAAGCAATGAATATTCCTCAATATTTATAGACCATGAACAAAATTCTGACCATAAATTCGATTTGTCTAGAAATGCACTGAGAGGGAAGATAGAAAACGAAAAATTACAAGAGGCTTGGGAAATAGCTAAAGATTGTTTTTCTATAACCAAAAAGATACAAGCATCATCTCTCAAAGAAAAGGGCTCTTTGAAGGGATTTAAATATCTTTGAATATTAAAATATTTATCAAATATATATATAGACTCTGAATACTTTAAATAAATGAAAGTGCTATGAATATGATATTGTTATAGGTCAAAGCATACTAAGCATGAATAAAAGCTAATTTGAAATATATAGACTACCTTTTCTGTACAAATGTCCAGATCATAGAATTTTACAATTGCCCAGAAAAAAGAGAAAAAATCTTTAGTATTGAATTAGTAATTGTTTTGTATTTTAATGTAATACTATATATTTATGAAATGGTGTTTATGTTGGTTATAGAAATAATTTGATTTCTTGTAAGTAATTCTTCAATATAATTCAAATAATAAATTACTTTTGTGTAAATTCTTTAAAAAAATATATTTTTAACTGTATAATATTTTAAAAAGTACTTTTCATTTCTTAGAGCTTTGAACATCTGAACTGTTATTTGATCTTTCAGGGTTGATTTACTGACTGAAGAATTTTGCAGCTAGTAAAGTTTTGTTCAAAGAGCTTTTTGTCATTGTCTTTTATTATTATTATTTCAAAGATACTTTCAGAAGTTTCTTTTAATTGATTACTTGCAAATACAAATAATCAGTAAGTGATTTGTCATTTTTCCCCAACCTTTTTTCTACCCCCCCCCCTCTTTTTTTTTTTTTTTTACGTTTAAGAAAAATTTCCTATAATGCAATAGGAATTAATATTGTTTTATGGCAAATTAAAATTGCCTCATTCATATCTATTTTATCATATCCCATTTTTGGGGACCGCTTTTGTGATAGATTGATCTTACGATTATTTAAAATGTGGGGGGGGGGCATCATTATTTTAGAAAGTTTGAGTCATATTTATCAAGTTAAGGATTGCATTTTAATTATTAATAATGACATCTATGGTTAGTTGCTTAGAAGTTCATGGGCATTAGAACACTCATGTATCAGATTGAGCTTAATTAAAAGGTATATTCATCTATTTAATTGATATTTTTTTTTTTTAACTGGAAATTGATTCATGCATCCTTAACTCTTGATCTATCACTGTGCTGAGCATACAGAATTTTTTAATTATTAATAAGTTTGTGCTTGAGAAATTTTTATTCTACAAAAACAATATTTAAGTAATAACCGAAACACAGGTTTATTATATACTTGTGTCTATATATGTAATATATAGGTTTTATGAGCACAGACTTGCACACAATCCACCACTCTCCACTCTATCTCATAACACTGATACACTTGAACACATATATGTCAAAAAGATAAATAATCACCAATAAGCGTATTTCATGCTAAACCAGCAATCATCAGTTGATCCAGATTACCATTTCTACATGTATATGCTATAAATGCTCAGATATATATTAAGATAGCCAATCCTCATACTTTAATAGACAGGCTTCAATTTACTTCACACTCCAACTCTTCAACCATTCTTCCAATTGAAATCTGTCTATCCCTTGTATATGTATTAAATGAATTATGTCCTATACATGAGGGTCAGATTGACCTTAGGTCAACATGAGTGTGACAAGAATCTCGGCCTCGGGGTGGCCTTTGAGCATTCAAATCAGATTTTCAATTGGATGAATGGTTGAAGAGTTGGAGTGTGAAGTAGATTGAAGCCTGTCTATTAAAGTATGAGGATTGGCTATCTTAATATATATCTGAGCACTTATAGCATATATGTGTAGAGATGGTAATCTGGACCAATTGATGATTGCTGGTTTAGCATGAAATACATATATTGGTGATTATTTATCTTTTCCACATATATGTGTTCAAGTGTATAGTGTTATGAGATAGAGTGGAGAGTGGTGGGTTGTGGGAACGTCTGCAAAATTTTTTAGAGTAGTTATATTTGCAATATAACTTCATATTTAAAACATTTTTATAAAGTATATATTGGTTTAAATATATTATTTTTGATGTATGATAATATAATGACTGTCGTAGAATAACATAGTTCCAATGTAGGGAGAAAAAACATATCTTGTAATCATTTGATTTTGAGAATTATTTATTAAATGATTAAAAAAGAGACAAAATTAAAATAGTAATAATTTTTATTAATCATTCAATAACCTAGAGATTACCCAATAATGGGCAATAATTCTGTAGTTTAATTTTCACTACATTATTTTCACGCAAAGTAGGACCGGTTTTTATCTGCTTTAAACACCTTGTGGAGAGATGTAATTATAAATGTATGACCAAAGACCTGAAAAAGATCTATCCGTTTTTAACATCCTGTGGAGGAATGTAATTTCAAACATATGACCAAAGACATGTGAGAATGGTATAGTGAAAATTAAACTACACAATTATTATCTATTATAAGACTAGAATAGTTTTTTTTATCAAAAAAGAACCTGTAGATATGGGAATAATTTTACAAAGTTAATTTTGATGCAAAATTATGTACATTCTATTTTATTCCACTTTCATATGATGAAAATTATCCAATACATTTTAGAATTTTTGAAACTTTTGAGATGTTCATGGTGATTTCAGAAGACTCATCTTTACTTGTATTTTCTTGATAAGTAAACAATTAGGGAATTGCACAATGCAGCCACTATGTTCTTCATTGATTACATTATCTTTGATTCAAATGATCTTTATGATTAATGAAATGTTATCAGAAAAAAAATCAGACATTTTAATATATTTATGTGAAATATAGATGGGATTAGAATCCACATTCAGAACAATGTATAATGAAACTGAGTAGATTTGCAATCCTGAAAGAATTAGGTGAGTCTTGTGCTAGGATATACGTAGCTTAATCATAAGAGATGATCATATGAAAGTCACCTATCCTATATATAGTAAGTTTTATATAAAAAGCTGCCCTTTTTTTAAAAGTGAGGATGAATGAGGAAAAATATGCATCATTTGGAAAATGAAAAATATTAGGAATGATTATAATGATTATATATATATCTCATTATTACTTAAGACATACCAGTTCTTCATTAAGATCTTTACTTTGATGTTGATGAATGTTATTTCATAGAGGCAAAACTCTCTACACAGTAGCATAAAGAATGGTAATCATGTAAATGTTATTTCATCGAAACACCAGAAATTAAAACAAAGTAATACACAATATTACCCATAAAAGACTTTATTTTCATCATATAACTGTGAAAATATTAAATATTTTATATATGTATATTATAATCTAAACTATAAGTATTAAAATTCTTGCACTCACATTTTTGTTATTTCCCACTATATTTACACATGTTAATGATTATTACAAATCATTTATTAAGTTAGAGATTATCATATCATCACATGTAAACATTAAATTCAGTTGAAGATTAATAGAGGTTTTTTTTTTTCACGATTGTGATCTGAATTAACAGAAGAATGTTGGTTCATCATGACATGCATCTTAAGGATCATTTATCTTTCATATATTTATTTTTATTCATATGTTTCAAGAATATATGGCGGAAATTATAATTATGTCTAAGAAAGATAAGATTCAAGAAAATATAAAGATAAAGTAGATTAATATCAAGTATATGTGTGGTAATAAAAAAAAAAACAACAAATCAATATATTAATCTTTAACTGTTTAAAGGTTATATCTGAACTAGAAATAATACGACAAAATCTCTAGTGTCATAAATGATTAGTAATATTCATTAATTGTATTTATCTGAAGTGGTTAGTGTCAGATAGGAGCAGAAAATTTGACACTTAGGTTTCAAATAATAATAATTTGACATTGATAAATACTGAACAAATGATGAAGAAATTATGAGATTGAGATCTAGGCCAATTGAAGAGCATTAATTAGTTCAGTATGAGATGCATCTTGGGGTCATTTATTTTTATCCAAACATAAATATATTAAAAATATATATATAATATTTAAATAATAATGCATAAGCTGGATCAAATATGCCAAATGTATAATGAAATATTTCAATTTAGAAGCTAGTATGAATTTGAATTAGTGAAAAAGAATATCAAGAATCTTCACTATGCTAATGATATCATGCTAATATCTGGAAACAAAGACTTGAAGACATTTTTAAGAAAATCAAAAAGACTAAATATAAAAATAAATATTATTAGAAAAAGGGACTTTAACTGAAGACAGAAAGCAGTAATACTTTTTGGCCTTTTATTGTAGCTGAACTGAATGAATTCCAATGAAAAGCTTTGATAAAAAAGTCTTTGGGAGTAATAACATATCTTTAAGAGTTCAGATAAGGAGTGTTTGAACTATGGTATTTTTTTTATTTACAATTCTGTAGTTATGAATAATAGACACTGAAGAAGCAGAATAAACATTTCTTAATAACTTTGAATTGTGATTGCCATTTCCTTAAATGATACTAAGAACAAATAAATACATAATTAATCAGATTAGACCTGAACTTATATTTGATCATATTATGAGATGATTTAATTTATTAGAAATATATAGTACTTGTAAAGGTTTATGCTGAAAGAATAAAGGATGATCAACAAAAAATGGGACGTCATTATCACAATAAGGAATTTTAAATAGACTGACACATCAAAAAGAGATTATCATTTATTTTGGAGAAAGGCTATTCATATTGATTTCTTTTAATAATTTTAAAAAAAAATCTTTTCATTATATAATTTTCCAAAATCTGTTAGTTAAACTTCATCCTCATTTTATTTTCATATATTTGTATTTTTATATATTTAATGTTTGTTCATTAAAATGTCATCATCAATAGATCTATTTCATAATACTCCAATGTTGAAATACATTCTGGTCAGCTAACTAAAGTATTGTATGTTTTTTTTTTTTGATAACCAAATTTTGCTAATATTTAAAATATCAATTAAGATAAAGTACAATTTACATTTAACTGAAAATTATTATTCATGTGTTGTCAAGACAGATTACATATCTCTTTGGGATTTTTCATATGAGTAAGTATTTGTAGACCACAAAGTGCAGGTAACATGAATTAACAACAAAAAAGTATTACATGACATAATCAAATTGTATTAATAAAGAATCTCAAATATTGTGATTGAAACTTATACAAATATTTGAAATGCTGTATGATATGCATTTATCTGAAATTAATTTGTGTTGACATTTTAAATTGAATATAGTCATTTATATACATACTTTCATATACTTTCTCACTGAATTGCATGTGTAAACAATCACTTTAATAGACAACTATGAACAAAAGTTGATTAGTTGAAAATAAATATATGATTAAAATATATAGTTGTCTATTAAATTGATTATGTTTACATATTCAATTCAGTGAGAAAGTATATAAGAAAGTCAACATAACACGATTTTAAAAGGAATAACCATGAAGTGAAATACTTTCATATATATAAATAGACAATTGCAAAGCATAGTATTTTTTAAAGAAAAGTAATGAAGATAAAAGACATTACAGGCAAGTCATAATCTAATAGTAAAGATTTATTGTTTTCTTTCTCTATTTTAATAACCATTAATTTATTGGTTAGCTGGACAGCATGTTTGAAAGCAAAAATTATAAATTTGCATGGATTCTTCATATTTCATCTATATTCTAATTGTAGATTATGGTCGTCATAGTTGGATACACTTTTTTTGTCACAAGAGCCTTTATAGCATGATATTGAATGTGGTCTAAATCAAGTTTTACTATGTATAAGAGCTATAATTTAAGATATGCTACAATCAAGTAATGTAATCTAAGATGTGAGTTTTGTAATAGTAACAATAACAAAAACAGCAATCATGTTAATTTGAAATTCTCTATAAATGATAACACATTTTTTTAATAAACATGTTGAATTTATATTCGTGTTACTAGTAGATATTAAATAATTTTGAATTATACTTATATAATAGTACTATATCAAAATAATTTTAATTATACCGAAATTTAAATATATAATAATCTTAGGAATGTAAAAACACATGCCAAAATTCAAAAATAATGTCTTATCTGGTTAACATTATATGACAGTTTATTTTTTTAGTTTTAGAAATTAAGTATAGTCTTTAATATTTAATTCTCAATGAGACCTCAACCTTTACTCATCAAATCTAGCAAGATTTAGAGCATATTACTGAATATTTTGTGAAGAGATTGAAAGATAAATATAATTTCACAAATACATATATTTTAGAACAGAAATTTTTTTTAAAATTTAAAACGATATTTCTTTTAAGCATAGTTTATTTTTACTGATGGAAATACATAGTTAAACTACTGTGCAGGCATATTTTTTGAAACGAATATTGCTACAAAATTAATTGTTCATTTTACATGTAATATTTTTACACCAACAAAGGCATAATATTTTTGAATAGACCAAACATCATTTTTTTTATTCATGTTTGTCTATTCTCAATAATCTATCAGTTAGAATTTGTTTTGCTTATGTAGATAATGAAATATTTATCATATTGAAATTTGAATACTCTACATGACTAAGTGTTAAATAGACAATTATAACTCATTTACAAATCCATCTGTTAAGTTGTAAATGGTATAGGAATAAAATAAATAGATGATTACAAAGTTCTTTTATTAGGATCCACTTATTTTATTTCATGTGTTAAGTTCACACACATATATGCACCCACCCACACACATTTCTAATCTGTATAATTTTTAAGATATTTTTATAATTTTTCATTAAGGTAGATTTCTGACAAATACATAATAGATGATTTTTACAAATATATAAATAATTTTTTCGTATATCTTTTTTCTTTTCAAACTGTTGTTCACTTCAATAATGAATAATATTTCTGTAGTATAAATTTCACTACACCACTCTCATGCAAGGTAGGGACTGGTTTCTATTTGCTTTTAACACCTTGTGGAAAGATGTTTGGTTTGACCAAAGACATATGAAAAAGATCTACGATCTCCAAGATGAACATTTCATGCTGAATCAGCACTCATCAGTTGGCCCAGACCATAATCTCTTACACATATCTTTATCATTGTTCAGTATATATACATATAGGTAGCAAATTACTACAGTTTATTTGATGTGTCAAATGTGCTGCCCTCATAATTTTGACACAAATCACTTAATAAAAGTTTATTAATAATTTTTATTAGTCATTCATTAGACTAGAGATTATCCAATAATGAATAATATTTCTGTAGAGAAAATTTTACTACATCATTACACTACACTACAGAAATGTTATTCATTATTGGATAATCTTTAGTCTAATGAATGACTAATAAAAATTATTAATATGTTTTTCACTTTCTCTCTACTTTCAAGAAATTAATCAATCAAATTTCTCTTTTTACATTCTTGAATAAAGATTCTCAACTGTTTTTTCTGTGCTTCTGCATTTGTAATATTATCTATATAACTTTATTTATTTTTTTCTAATTTCGTTTTTTATTACACCATACTTTTCTCTATTTCTAATTGTCATATACTTCAAACAAAATATTTATTAAGCAGTTTTTAATTCTGACTTTGCCTATTGGCATAATAATCTCATGAAAAATGTTTAGTAATTGCAATTCTTATTATTTAAGTTTGTTTATTTATATTTAGCCTATGCTTCTAGGAATTATAGTTTTTTTTTTATTATTCTAGATCCATCTCTTGTCAGTTTGAATAAGAGGAGCTCTCTATCTACACCCATAATAATTTCCTGGCCACTAAAATGTATTAACTGGTTGACTAGATTGGAAATATTCTTCTCAGGGAAGAAATAGTACAACCATTTAGTATTCGGTGATTACTCATAATAAATTATTTTGCAATGGAGTAAATAAGACTGAATTACTTTTAAAAACACTTATTCTAATTTTTTTTCTCATTACTTTGACTTCAGATAATCATTTTTTAAAGATATTTATAATGTTAAGTTGTTCTAGATTTCTTGGCTAATTACTAGTATTTATTTTTAATCTCAATTTTAATCTTAATTTTTGTGTATTCATCTTCATTATGCTCAAGCATTTCTTTATCTGTTATTAGTACCATTGATAAAAAAAAAACCCACAGCCATTTAATGTAATATTTCTGTAATGTAATTTTCATTACACCACTCTCTCCCAAGGTAGAGACTGGTTTCTAAGTACTTGTGAAAAAGATATATCATCCCAAGATGCACATTTCATGCTGAATCAGCACTCATCAATTGGCCCAGGCTATAATCTCTTACACCTATCTTTATCATTGTTCATATTTATAAATAGCAAATTACAGTTTAATTGAAATGGGCAAATTCCTAATGTCCACTCCATATGTTTTTATGTGATTATTCATATAGTATACGAACTTGGCCCAGCATGGTAAGTTGATTGGCTTTTTACCTCTTGAGTTTAAGATCAAGAAACACTATGGTCTTTCTTCCCAGTTGCTTGATAAGGCAGAATAAATGTTTGTATAAATGATAAATATTTTTCCAATATATATATATGCAATTATGATAGACAAAAATAAATCATGGCTCTTATTTCCAGGAGGCTGTCACCAACCAAAGCAGCGGTTGGTGGCCGAAGGCGGAGGGTGCTAAGAATTCCCTGATTGCAGACCCAGGCTTCCATTTGATGACGACTTTTTATTTAGGTACTTACAACCAGATCACTTTCAAGTGAAGAAAGATTGCAAGAATTAGAAGAACTGTCTTATATTAAATGGGACATTATTGGACTTTGTGAAGTTAGAAGAAAAGATGAAGAGACAATTGATTTAAAAAATGGACATGTACTCTATAAAGGCACAAATATTGGAAATTCAAGTGGAGTAGGATTCTTTATAAATAAAAAGTGGAAGAACAACATTATGGAGGTTGATGGTATATCAGACAGAGTGGCAAGATTAGTTAGTTATACAACTTAAAAGCAGATACCAAATGCAGATAATTCAGGTTTATGCCCCAATAAGTTTTCATAGTGATGAAGTAGTAAAAGATTTTTATATGAATGTACAAAAGGCTTTTGATCAGCATAAACAACATTTTAAAATTGTTATGGGAGACTTTAATGCTAGAATTGGTAAACAAATGAAAGATGAAAGTGCTGTTGGTAATTTTGGTTGTGGTAATAGAAATGAGAGAGGACATAGACTTATGGAGTTTGCAGAAAAAGAAACACTTGATATTATTAATTCTTTTTTTGAGAAAAATGTTAAAAGGAAATGGACATGGAAGCATCCAAATGAAGGTACAGCAGAATTGGATTATATTTTAACTAACAGAAAATACATATTTCAAGATTGTAATGTTCTTAATAAATTTAATACAGGAAGTGATCATCGATTAGTAAGATGTAAGATATGTATTAATGCAAAACTAGAGAGACAAAAATTATTAAGAAAAACAATATTTACAGTTGATATTTCTAATCTTCTGAAACATTCTAATGAATTTAAATTAGAACTTACAAATCGATTTCAAGTATTAGTTGATTTTGAACATGATTCAGATTTGAATGAAATTAAATAAGAAAATAATAACTGATACACTTTTAAAAACTGCAACTAAGATAGCTGGTAGAAAAAAAGCAGCAATTGACCAATAAAATTTTTACTGAGACTAGAGAATTTATGAAGAAAAGAAGGAATATGAAGATATACAAAAATGATGCATTAAAAAGGATTGAATTTCTCGAAATTTTGTAAAATGGTGCGGGAAAGAGTTGAAAATGATATAAGAAAGTATAAATGTGAACTAGCAAGGAAAGCTGTAGAAGAGAATAAAAGTCTCAAGAGTGTAAAACAACATTTTGGTATTGATAGGAAATTTATATCTGTAATAAGAAAAAAAGATGGAATTATTATTAAAAAGAGAGATGACATCATGAAATGGAGAGAAGACTTTTATCAAGAATTATATAGTAATAAAGAACAAGTACCTCCTATATCTACTACATCTTCCAAATTGCCCAGAATTTTTTAAATGGAGAAGTGAGACATGCAATTAAATTTATGAAGAAAGGAAAGACTCCAGATAATGTTGGAATTATATTATTTCAACATTTTATATTAACAAAATGATGTTTATATTTAAAATTATTTACCTAATGGCATATACAAATAATAAGACTGATGACGCCATTAACAATCCTAGATATGTTTTGATACCTTCAAAGATGGATCTCCAGTTAGCCTTGACTTGCCACAAGTATAATTATAAAAATCCCAAACAATTTTTTGCAAATTAGTAGCAGAAGAGGATGTTCTTTTCTTTGTTACCTTCAAATATTATTTATTACTTTGTTCTGTGTAGTAATTTTAACTATGCAGAGGGTTATAGTTAAATAGTTTTAATTAAATTTCTTTCTAATTATATATAACAGGTTCTCCCTCAGTTCACAAAACTAGAACCTAAGTTATAGATAATATATATTTATGTATTTTTTTGAAAAGTTTTTACAAAAATATCTTTTAAATTCCTGAGCAGATTTTTCTGTCTAAGGTTTCGGCGATGTTTCTACTCTGCATTCCTGTATATTTTCATTGCTGTCATTCTCTTTGTCATCTGCTTGCTCCTTCTCTTTGTTGTCTGTTACTATCATTATATTATCTTCTGTTGATATCATGTAGTTTTCTGCTATAGTGTTCGGGCTGATTGATTACTGGTGCTATCACTGGAGATTAGATTTTTCTAGTTTCTGAATCAACAGCATAAATGAATTATAGTTTTATAAATCACATTAGCTTTGATTGTCACAACCCATATATATTTTGACATTAAGTTGGTAATTTTCCTTTTAAATTACATTTCATGTTTACTATCTCTAACCCATACTTTATCTCTGACATTAACTATTTTGCATTCTATTGTTAAAGTTATATCCATATTTCTAGGACATAAAAGAGTTCTGTCCCCATTTTCTTTTCATTAGCAATTGAGCTGGAGATTTGCCACTCACTGCTGTGAGAACAGAATGCTGGTATTACAATATCTGGTAAATTAACCATTTCACTTTAGTGGAAGTTTCTTTTTTAAATGTAAGCTTTAGTTGATTAAAAACTTGGATTGATATGGGAGTGAGAATACATGCTTAATGTTCTGGGATTCTAAATATTCTTCCAAATTTTTATGAAGTTAAACCAAAGCTATTATCTTTAGAAATAATTTCTGGGTAACTGTGCATTGAAAACATTTCATTTAGTTTGTCCACAATCCTGTCTGCATCATTGTTTTTTTCAATGCAGTAGTCTACCTTATGGAAGTAAGTATCAAAGGATATTAAGAATATGTCCCTTAAAGAAATTGACATGACCAACATGGATATATTACCATGGATTTGTAGCCTGCTGTTACAAATTATATATTTTTAGTAGGTAATTGAATATTTGATTGAGATACCATGCACTTTTTAATAAATGGCCCAATGGCTTCATTAATTTTAGGTCACCAGTTATAGCTTCTAGCAAATACTTTAGCCACATACTTTGGATATTTTGCTATGACCTTGGAAAGGTATTACAACTATTCCTGGTTCAGATGCAATTTTTACCTACAAACGGATTTTCATGAGCATTCTAAAAAGACAATGGCAATAGCTGAGGTCATTTAATGGGCCAGCATTTACTAATCCACTTTATTAATAATTGGTATCCTGGATCGTTGTTAGTCCACTCTACCACGTGAATGGAAATATAACTGATATCCACTTTTATTGTTTTTTCTTTCATTCTGTCGGGTATTTGTATAATTTAATATGTATTCATAAGCTGAAAGAGATCTAATGCAGCATACATGGGTTGATATTGTGGGGGATGGGTTTACCTTTGTCAGTATACTTATCAAGGTTTGTGATTAGTTATGGCTGTAAAACAATGACTATAAGTACTGTGCCTAATTTGGAATTTATCATTAACTAAGTACTGTGCCATTTCTGAATTCTAAAAACTATACCCAAAACCTCTTTACTAACAATAATTATTTTCTTTATTAGACAATATTTGTAATGCATATGTTAAGGGACTTTTTGTGTGTGTGTGAGAGAGAGAGAGAGAGAGATGCTAACATATGATGTATCTGTAGTCAATATTACATCTGGATTGCTACCATAAAGCAGTAGCAATTTATCTTATGTTAACAGAGACTTTGTTTTAATGAAAGCATTCTCTTAGATAGTTAACTATTCCCATTTCTGATTTTGCTTAGCAGTTTGTACAATGATTGAGTCATAAGGAAAACTTAAATAATTGACTTTTCCTAGAAATGCTTGTTTTTTTTATGGTTTTTGGTGGAGACATATTTTATTGCTTTAACTTTAGCAGATGTAGGAGCTATTGTTTTAACTTTAGCAGGTGTAGGAGCTTTTCCACCATATGATATGATGTGATGGAAAAATTTTAACTTTTTCATGTTTTATACATTTATCTGCATTTAGATTTATACCAAATTCTTTGATCTTTTTATCTACTTGAATTACTCTCTTTATTAAGATATTTTGCGAATTAGCTATAATCACTATGTCATCAAAAATAATTATTCCTTCTAATCCATTAAGTGATTATCTATTTTCACCTGAAAAATGTTTGGTGCCATGTTACTTCCAAATGGAAGAAGTTAAAATTAATCCCAAGTGGGCTGTAATTGTCATCAACTCAGATATTTCTTTTCTTACAGATATTTGGTGAAATGTGATATGAAGAGATGAATTTTTGTATCAAAACTAGGATCTCTCTTGCATTAGGCACAGTGTTAGTGCTTTTACACAAGTTTTTGTTAATTGTCATCCAATAATCTCTGCAAAATTCGTACTTTACACTTTTATTTGTTAATTATTATAATATTTATTAGTAGACATGGCTTATTAACAGATTTTTCTTTTTGGAAATTAAGTACATAGGTAACTTACAGCTTTTTGTTTTCAATTTTGTTTGTACTTTAACAATTTCTATTATTTCTACAGTATTGTCATTTACATTTTTAGATTTCAAGTTACTTTTTTCAATTTTTGAGGACTCTGGTTTATTAATGACTATGACCTTCCAATCTTCAATCTGTCAATTTCCATATTAAAATGGTTTGCCTTCAATTCACACTGGACATTTTTTCTGTTTTAGGTTTATGATATACTATATCGCTGGATGGCTCTTCAGTTCATAATTCAGAGAGTTCTCTCAATTATGCAACAATTATTAGCTCTGTGACATGCTTTATTGCAGCAATAACACTGCTGTTATTTTATTTTGTTCTGATGTTTGTTGGTGTGATTCTGAGTTTTTATCTAAATATTCTTTGGACTTACCAAGCACCAATTCATGTGCAATATCTTGTTTGATGGTTCATTTATAATTTAGGTTTACACCTACAAATAGTGTCTCTCTAAATTTAATTTTGAACACACACCAAAGTAATTGTTCTAAAAATGCCTCTTACAGAAACTGTTCACAATTCTTAGCCAAATCTTTAAGAGCCATATTGTATTTTTTGAAACTCCCCTTTTGCTTGATGCTGATTTCTGAAATAAAACCTCACAATTTTCTATTATTTCTTTGTAGAGTAATGCTTCTGGTTCCACTTGTTTATATAAATGATTTGCAGTTTCTATTATTTTTAATCCAGTGAATCCCAACAACACAGCTATTTTTATATAGTCTTTTTTAATATTGTTGACTAGGAAAATCTTTCTACATATTTTACATATAATGACCAATTAGCAGCATTCTCACATATAATAAGACTTGCAAAAACCCAATAAAATTTCAAAACCTGCTTTTCGGTTTTTCTTATTGTGAAAAACAGGTTAACCAGTTTTTAGTTGGGTTTTTTTTTTAAATAAAAAATAAATAGACTATTGCTTGAAATATACAATAAAACCTATCTTAAATATAGTGGAGCTATAAACCAAGGAAAATAAATAAAAATATACAACACAAAATTTAGCAATTAGAATTATTTTTTTATTTAAGAATTATATGAATTAAAAATAAAAATCACATAACTTTATTATTAATATTTCATTATGTGAAAAGAATAGAAAAGTAACATAAAATATAACTTATAAATCTTGTTTTTTAATAAAATAATATTTAAGGAAAACTAATGCATCCAATAGGTCATATTTCGTGGACGAATGTAATTGGGTACAGAAACTACTGCTGATCAAAAAAACTCTCAAATGTCTGTTGGTGTGGATTGAATCGATGCCAGTGCATTTAATAAGTTTTCGACCGTTACGGATTTTTGTTTAGTAACACCGAACATTTTCAATTCTTTTTGGAAGGATGACTTAAAATTGCCCTCGTTGGCACATTTCTTTGAACCCTGCAAGACTTTAAAAATTGAATGTTACAATTGCTGTACTAAAGATGCCGATTCGGATGCTATTGGTCCAACTTCACTTTCGTCAAAATTCTCTTCCTCATCAACAAGTAATTCTCAAAATGGTAGATTACCAAATAATCTTGCAGCCATCATCGTTGTTTAGGACAAAGTTGGCACCTTGGACGAATATGGAAGTTCCATCAAGTATGTTTGTTGAAAAGTTCCACTCTGTAAGAATTTATACAATGTTATTAATTTTTTATTTCGCCTTTCTGAAATTCTTATTTTCAAAAAATTATAAAAATTTTCCCCAAAGCAGTACATTTTGTTTCATTTGAGTAAATAAAAATGTCATTTCTCCTGCAGTAAGTAAGAATGAAGTCCTTTTACTATTGGCTTTAATATTTCAATTAAATTTACTAAAATATGAAAGTCATTTTTATTGTATAAATCCTTATGCCCCATTTCTTCCAATGCGATTTTTATGCAAACTTTTAAGTTGCACTAATCTCCCCATCATAGGTATAAGGAAGTTCCATCTGGTTCTACAGTTCAATATAAGTTTTAAGTTTTTTACCCTCTTTCTCTTCAACATATCTATCGTTGCAATATGTCGTTTCTTACTGGCAATTTTTTGAAAAATCTGACAGTCTTTCGAAAGTTTTTCAGTATTTCGTTAATGTTTGCATCTTCTAAACTGTATTCAATATTATCCATACAACTATCTATATTTAAATTTTAATCACCAGCAAAAGAATTAAGCCGAATTAATTTCAGCTTCATCATCATCATTTTCAGAATCTGAAATTTCATTGTCTACATTATTTTTGTTTTAAAACGAGTCTACAACAGCCACATGAATTGCATGGTTGATGCAAAATTGATTTTCAATTTCATTTAATTGAGCGTATTTCTTCATAGTGCTGGCTTTATCTTGTGTTGATGCCAAAATATGACGAAGTTTAATACTGTACTCTATCAATTTTTGTTCAACTACATTGCATGAACTGGCCTATATGGCAACAAGCCCTAATTTAAAACTGCCCTCCAGAGATTACCTTTTGCCATTACAACTAGTCCATTCATGTATTGTTATGAGAAACGCATACCAGATTGAGTCATTTTTGCAAACTTATCCTTAAATTCTAATTTTTTTTCATTAGCAAAATATACGATTAATTTTTTAATTGTATTTTCGCTTCTAGGCATTTCATAGCTGTGTTTTGTAATAAATTCTCGAATACCACTTGAATGTGTCATAGCATGAATTGAAAACCTGTCATATGCTGCACATTTGGCCAATAACTCTCTCAAAGATTCTTTTGATGAAACTAAGCATATTTGAAGTTGTTTTTGCCTTTTTATCTGGAGGTTCATAATTTTTCATAACATCTATATTATATTTTGCTCGAAGATGATTTTCCAAATTTGATGGGTTTCCACCTGCACATTTTAAAACTGAAATGCACATAGTGCATTTACCCGTATTTTCAATTTCTTTTTGAAATATTTTCTATACTCCTGATTCTTTGCTGTTCATATTTAGCGTAAAATAAAATACAATTAATAGTTACTTGAAGCTGTTGTTGTAAGTATAAATTCTTTACTCAAAAATAACTATAAATGTATATATGCAGGATATTTATTTAAGAAAATTTAATATTTTCGCAATTGTTACAACACAAAATCTGTACTACGGTGTGAAAATAATATTGTGTTTTTCTGTCTTTTTAAATTTATTGACACTCAAATTCCACTTAATTTATATAATTTTTTTTATTTACTATTTAAACATTGCTCATTCGTTCATACAATGTATACTTTTTCTTTTTATTTGAATTTCAATAAATTAAAATATACAAAATTAACAAAGCGTATGACACACTTGAACGAGAAGCTATAAAGATACACAGAAATTACTATACGCTAAGCGCTTTCGAGGCCTCGAAAGCGCTTAGCGTATACTAATTTCTGTGTATCTTTATAGCTTCTCGTTCAAGTGTGTCATACGTTTGTTAATTTTGTATATTAAATTATCGAGTGAGAAGTTTTAAAATCCTTAATATTTTACAAATAAATTAAAATATAAATACTTCATGAATAACAGTAGAAATATAAAATTATTTATAACTTGAAAAAACAAAACAAAAAAAAAGACTTTCGGTTTTTCGGGAAAACCCGGGTTTTATGATTAGGAAAATTTTAACAAAAAACCAGTTAGCCAGTTTTGGTTTTAACCGGTTTGCAAGCCCTTCTCACGTATCATACTCCCCAATTGGCATTTGCATTATTGAGGCCATTATTAATAATATGTATAAAATTCAAATATTCAATTATAATTAGGTTTTAAACTTTTTGACTGTGCTGATAGTATTATATGCCAAGTGGGAATAACCATGGAATTCAGTATAGTTAACACTTTGATTAATTTAATAGACAATTAGCTATTTAATGAAATATAAAAATATATCAATTTCTAATAATAAGTATATACATAGAAAATGATCACAATATTTTATATTAACAAAAAAATATTTACAATTATTTATCCAAAGGCATATAGAAATAATAAGGCCAATGAGGTTGTTAAATAACCCTAAATTCATTTTGATACCTTTGAAGACATATTTTCAGTTTCTTTGCAAGTTAGTAGCAGAAATGCAATGCATAAAAAGAGCAGGAATCTCTAATTTGCTCCCCTATTTGTTACTTTTAAATATTATTTACTAATACTTAGTTCTATATAATGATTTTAACTATGGGGGGGGGGGGGATTACTTATAGTTAAAAGATTTTAATTAAATTCCTTTCTAATTATATGGCAATATATTTATGTAGGACAAGTAACTGACAATTTTACTGATCCTTATTAACCTTCCATATAATTCCAATCCAACATTGAATGTTGAATGGATAGTTAAATAACTTTTCTATGCAATCACATTGATATAATACAAAATAAAATATGTGAGCAGGAAGATTAATATTAGTTTATATTAACATAGCAGCAATAAAATTTCTATGGATGAATATTCTACTCAATCATTAGCCTGATACAAGCTGTGGTATGATAAGAGATTGCAAACATTTTCTTTCAACACTTGATAATAAATAAATCTCTCATTACATTGTCAATTTTTAGGATCTAAATTTTTTTGTTTCTACAAACTCTTAATAATCATAATTATTCTCCAAGTACAATGATATTCTTAATATATACTTATTTTAAATCATGTGGCATTAGTAGTGTCATGAGAATACTATTCTGGCAGTTATGCTCTCACGTAATTTATAATTAAAGAGCTTCCTTCCTTTTGTTTATCTTCAAAATATCTTTAAAACATATTTAGGTATTTTTGATAAACTATGTTCATCATCATCCTTTAAAATGGGAGTGGGGAACCTTCGGCCCATAGGCGGCGGAATCCATCTCTCAAAAGCTCTCAATCTGGCCTCACAGACATTTTCACAAACATATATAAAATGGACTTGTATGAAACTTCTATTCAAATATGCACATAGTGCAATGCAAATATACATACAAATATTGAATTAAGAGTTAAGTAAAATAAAATATTTATTTTGTCGACTACATCTTTTATTTCTCTCCTACCTTTATAATAATTTTATCTCATTCTGTCACAGGTATGATATTCTAATAAATTATATTGTGTGGTCTATCTGATTATGAATTTAATCTATCATGCTGAGAACACTTTATATGTATGATGATTTTAGCAGATTATACTTAGCAAAAATTAAACTAGAACTTTACTTCATATTATTTTGCATTAACTTTTTTGTTAATTAGTATTAGAATGGCTATAGAGAATAAAATAAAATAAAAATGGCAAAGAAAATCATCGATTTGAAAAGAAATGGATCAATGCAGATTTTTTTTAGTAAATAAAAAACAGTAAATCAATGTGCATGATATGTCCCAAAAGTATTTCACTTAAAAAATAACACATTATTAAGAGACACTATTTATCATACATTCTGACTACAACAGAAAAATAGAAAACTTGAAAAGGAGCTTCATCAAATAGCTATTATGTCTGAATGAATGCCAGTACTTCAGATTTGCTCATATATAAATATTTGAGTTGTAGGGATAAGAGGATTCCTTTTATTCCTGCATAAATACTATATCTTGTATTGGTGAGAAAGTATTCATTTATTATTAATACTCGCAAAGCGTTTGCACAATTAGCTTGAAAGGCTGATATTCGAATGTAAATACAATTGTATACAGACGCTATATAAAATAAATGCTTATTTATATATGATTAAGTTTCAGTTGGAATGATGTTTAGTAAATTCTAGACAATTTCGACGTCATTCATTCAGACATCGTATAGAGTAATTTAAAGTGATTGTTCTATCGTCACGCTTTCTTTGCCAGTACTTCAGATTTGCTCATATATAAATATTTGAGTTGTAGGGATAAGAGAATTCTTTTTATTCCTGCATAAATACTATATCTTGTATTGGTGAGAAAGTATTCATTTATTATTAACACTCGCAAAGCGTTTGCACAATTAGCTTGACAGGCTGATATTCGAATGTAAATACAATTGTATACAGACGCTATATAAAATAATGCTTATTTATATTTAATTTAGATTGTAAATTATATATATATATAATTAAATTGCATCAAATAAACTTTACCCACTTCATCTCTTTATATTTTAATTGATGCAGAAAATTGTTGATTCTATTACTGCTAATAAATTATTTCAAACTACTGTAATTCTATTATTTTATTTAAATGCATAACAATAAAAAAAAAAATGATTGAAGTGAGCAGGTTTAAATCTTTGTTTTACACTTTTATTTAAAATTTAACTTCTGGTTTTATTCTTTATACTTTTCACTTAGAAGTAAGCACATTCAAATTTCTGTTAATGCTATCATTAATTTATTGTTATATATAAATCATTGATATTTTTATTTAATTTTAAATACTTATATTTTGACATATTTGTTTGCTTTAAATTATCCCAAAATATGACATTATTAATCAAAATTTTCTTATTTTAGAAGACTGAATCACTTTATTACTAAAAAAAGTACTTTATTAAAGAAAAATTGAGCTGATTTAGACTGCACTCATCGCCATTTTGAATTCTAAGGATTGCCCAAAACCACTGCTGACACATCCAAGCAATAAATGACAGAATAATTCATATGGGGTCGTTTGGATGCGTCAGTGGTGATTTTGGTGGAAGATCCATAGAATTCCAAAATGATGGCAAGCACAGTCTAAATACTAAAAGCTTATAACTTCTAAAATACAAATTTTATTAAAATAATGATGACGCAAAGTGCCAAAGTATGTAGAAAAGAGGAAGGAAGTTTTCGATGATACAAAGTATCCAAAAAATGCAGAAGTCTGATCAGACCAATGTTATAAATTTGAAATATTAAAAGCTTATAATTTCTAAGATATAAATTTTATTACAATATATTCCTATAACCAAATGTTGAAATAATGTAAAATTAATCAAACCAAGCTTATAATTTCGAAATACTAAAAGCTTATAACTTCTAAAATATGAATTTTATTACAATATATACCTATAACTACATGTTAAAATAAAGCATATTAATTTTATAATTGGAATTTTTTTCCCCAAAGAAACTGTGATGATGCATGCTTCCTTTGTTACATATAGTTAGGAAAAAAAATGGATATAAGAAAAAATAGCGTTCATATTTGATCTTCTGACATGGATACCGGATGTATACTTGATCATATGAAGTCCTTACGAAATTTGCACTTTAATTTTTAATTACAGTATTGATGTAAATTGCGATTTTGTAACAAATGGTCATATCATAAACACTTTTGGATTATTCAATGCCATTTATTGCTTGCATGTGTCAGCAGTGGTTTTGGATAGTTCTTAGAATTCAAATTGACTATGAGCATACTCTAAATCGGTATCAAAAAATGTTTATATTTGGACTTTGTTTTCTTGAGATAAAATAAATAAAATATTTGTTGATGTGCATATTTTCTTACTTGTTATATCTAATGAAATTTAGTTTAATTCTTTCTTGAAAATGAATTCTAGTACTGACTTCTTCATGTTAGTATGATATGAATTTATTTCAATGAATAGCAACTTCAAAATAAGTATTAGAACCACTTTTTTTTCAGATAGTTTACTTTATTCTAGATTTTAGTTGATAGTTTGGCTATCAGAAACAATTTTAAATAATAATTTTACTTTTGATCCATATGCTGGATTCACTTTCTATTTTCAGGATTAATTTTGAATTTAATTCAGCCAAAGATAAAACTGTTCATAATACATAATAATTCCTGTCTCAAACAATCACTATATAAATTCAGTGTCAGTGGATAAGATTTTAGCATAAACTGCCTTTGATTCACTTTCTTCCTTTTATCTTAACACATCACAATATTTATTAAAGTATCAACTAAAACCTATTTCACTAAAATTTCTTATAAAGATTATACTAATCTGAATACAAAGAGAACAATTTACAATGCAAATTTTATCTTTTAAGATACTTTTAGCCTATTAATTTGTTTAAAATAAAATTTGAATTTTTTACCAGCTGTTGACAAATACATTCCATTGGAGCTTAAAATGTTTAAAATATAAAAAAAAATTTTTTTTTCCAATCTTAAATGAAATTTACTATTAAATTGATTTTAAAAATATTTATTGGAATTAAAACTTTGTTTTACAAATGAATAGATTTTAATAATAAAAATTGAACTACTTAGAATTAAATAAAAGTTAATGTTTTATTAAGTTTGGGTTCTTTCACCTACACATATTACAAATATTTCTGGCACCCATTTTTTTAAAATTTACTATTTTTAAATTTATGGGCATATTTTGCTCCAATAATAATGGATTTCTAATTTTCCTATTTCAAATCATATAATTGTTTAGATATTATGAATTACAATTAAATTTTTATTTCAACTCTTTTTTTTATTATGTTTATAATAATCTATGCATGCTCACATGTTTACCAAATGACTATTTCATTATACTATAACATGTTGAATACTTTTGGATCCATTTTCCAGCATTATAATTGTACTATAAATATGTTAAATAAATCTCCACACTGCCACATATTCTCTTTGAAATAATAAAGAAAGATACAATAAAATATAAATGATCCTCAAGATGCATTTTGTGCTGAACCAGCACTCATCAGTTGGGAGTCATTTGTATTTTATTGTATCTTTATTCATATAACATCAAAAACAGTGTGTAGTGGTACGGAGATTATTGAATATATTTTCAAAGATATTACACATAAATATGAATAACTCTCTCCGTATGTGTGTTTAATTAAAAAATGTGATATATTAATTTTTAATTGAGATTTAAAGTTTATATCTAGGCTAGGGACAATCTCTAATTTAGTAAATAGTTAGTGATAATCATTACTGTATTTATCTGGAGTGGATGGTGTTAAAGTTGTGGGTGGAGTAAGTTTGATATTGTAAATCAAAATTAACAATTTACTATTAATAATACTGTACATATGACATTTGTCAACTGATGAGTGCTGGTTCAGAATGAAATTATCTTGTGGGTCATTTGTATATTATTATATCTTTTGGGCTAGAGGCAATTTCCAATGATTTGTGATAATCATCATTGTATTTATCTAACTAAGTTGTGAGTGGAGTAAGTTTGACACTTTTTAATCAAAATGTAATAATTTTTAATTTTATTCTTTTTATCTTCATTCAACATAGTATATGGAAACAGTTTATGATTGCTTCTGTAGTTTGAAATTGTTTTGTTGTTGATATGTTATTGTCATTATCATCATTACTTATCTCTGCTATCCACTATTTGAATTAGTAATATACCTTAATAATAAGACTAGTTTGTTGCTTTGGGGATTATAATGTTCAGGCATTGGTAATGATAAATTGAGCTTTAATTACTACCATTGCACTAAACTGCATAGGATAATAGAACATTAGGTATCTTAAACAAACAGATGAAAACAAAGTAAAATAGAAATAATAAAGGTAAGAAAATAAAGTCAGAATCTTTTTCTTCATGACAATTGTTAGAAGTCAAAAGATGAAACTCAGTATAGATTCAAATGTAAGATGATATATAATAGTTAAATGAAGATTATACTTAACTATGGCATCTTGAGTTTCCAATCCCACTTCACTATTTGTTAATCTCATTTAAAACACTAATTTAATAATCAATGAAATAATGGTGATTAAATTGACTTTAATCTGAAAGAATTGGCTATTATTCACTATATGTAATTGAAAAAAATAAACAAATGTAAAGAATAGAGGGAAAATGTTATATAATGGAGAACTGGAAGGCTGTGTTAGGGAAAGGAAAAACAAAAATTGCAGATTATTAATTAGAGATAATATTTGACATGGTTACATGATGGTTTTTTAAGAAAAGAATTAAGTTAATAGAAAATAGTTACAAAACTATAAAGAACGTATGTATTCATTCCAGATGATAGTAAAAAAAAAAAAAAAAATCACAATTATGCATTATAGGGAAAGTGATTTTAATACTGTAAAAGATGAGGTGATGGAGAAAAGGTTGGATAACTGTTGCCCACCAATTTATATGAGTTGGAGAGAGAAAAAAGATTTATAACAATGTTAAGATTATATATCTCATTTTAAAGAAGTATTGATCATTTATAATTGAAAGTGGATATCAAAGGAAATTTTCAAACATGTCAGAAGTAAGTATATGTTATTATTAATGATTTTCAATTGGTTGTTGGAAAGAAGAAAAAAATACCTGTGTGGTAAGTGGAATTGCTGTGTTCAAACTGTAAATTTGGAACTGTAATATTAAATTATCTCCCAAGCAGCAAGCTATATGATTATGTGTGATCTCTATTGTTCTAGTGTAGGATAGTTTTTTCTACCAATCCATAGGGTTTTTTTTTCTTCTGATCCATTACTTTTATGTATGATCTTTTTATAAGTATTAACTTAAACCTTTTGGGATCTTATTGCACTTTAATTTTTCATCTGATGTCATATCTACTAGCTGCATATCCAGTCCAATTTTTAGCAATTTATGCCTTTGATATTTTTTTTTGTTTTCTCGTATATGTTTTATTTTTAATCTCTTCTTGATATCAACATTTTGGTTGTGTTCTGATCTATTTTATCAGCCATTTGATGGCGTTGATGCTAAGCAAAAACACATTGAAAGCCGACTTTGACTTTTTTGGGACAGTAATTAATCAGAGATGGGCTTCTTTTTTTGTTACTTTGCGTTTTAAATACAAAATTAAATTACATTTTACCCCCCCTTTTTTTTGGACAGTAATTAATAAGACATCATGTTTTGGGGTGGGTAGGTAAAAATTAAATTATATTGCACTCTTTTTGTGTGTATATATATAAAATTATGTTACTAGTTTAATAAATAATAGTAAATATAGCGGACTTGTTTTTTTTTTTTGTTTTATGTATCGGGAAAAGATACGGTAGTTTTTTTTAAAAAAAATTAAATCACGTTTTACCCTTTTTTGGACAGTAATTAATCAGACACTGCTTTTTGGGGTGGGGGGAAGTAAATTCGATTGCAATTTACCAAACAAAGTTATTAATAATTATAATAAACTATTATAATGAAATCCGACTCCGGTGTTATATAGATTATTGGTATAAAAAAAACAATTTATCAGAAAATTTTCAATTGAGACAAAAATATATGAAAAAAGAATATAAAAATATGTATAATAATATTAAAAAAAATATCTGGAATTTTGTAAAATAGTGCAAAAAAAGAGTTTATAATTATATTACAAAATATAATGGGAATTGACAAGGGAAGCTATAGAAAAAAAATGTCTCAAAAATATAAAACAATGCCTTGGTATTGGAAAGAAATTTGTTTCAATAATAAAAAAAAAAATGAAGCTATAATAAATGTATCGAATTTTGGAAATTAGAGCCTGAAAAATATAAAACTGTCAAAAAATATGCACAAATGTTGTTCACTTCAATATATCTTTGTGAATCATCTTATTTGAAAATGAAATTTGTAAAGAACGTATACAGAAACAGACTTGATTCACATATTGATGATATATTAAGAGTAGCATGTAGCATTTATAAACCAGATTTATCTAACATTGTTAAATGTTTATCTCAGTATCAAAAATCACATTGATATTTAAATAAATATTTATATCAAATAAAAGTTTTATTACTATGTTAATTCTATGATATTCGTAAAGTGATCTATAACTTGTGGCATACATGAATTGAAAAGTCAGACATTTTTTTCATGTGACACTAATTGGTTGCCAATCTCTTATTTAGCATTTTGCGGCCCTCTTCATGTAGCACACAAATATATGTAGCCCAGGAAAAAAACTGTTGAATATGGCTGATCTAAAGTATTGAAATAATTCAAATATGTAATAAAGACTATACATAGGTTTTTTCAGATTATGAAAAAGCTTTCAGTTTTGTTTGTATGTTTATCATGATTAATGCTTAAAAACAAAACAATGAGTAGAAAAAATATTGAAATCATTAATAGAAATATATGAAAATGCTGTTTTGCTTATAATGTTACATGAAATTACGGGAAAATTAAAAATAGAAGCGTTGTTACCTAGGAGATTAAGTTCTTACAACATTCAAAGATATTTTAGAAGGATTTAGCTTGGGGTATGTTCAGTATCATGCCAAATAGGGATCATCCAAAACATTTATGCTAATAGCCAATAACTTATCACGAATTTATGAATCATATGTAGATAATATGAAGAAATGATTGAAATTTAATTTTATTAAAACTAAAATAATATTTAATTAATTTGTATTGAAATTAATTAATTAATGGATGAACAGAGAAATGGATAATTATTTGATTCTGTCATTTGCTATGAAAACAAAATCGAAGAATGAAATGGAATTAAAATGACTTGTTGGGCCCATTTTCCAGATTTTATATAGATGGTTTCTTATTTGTATATATTTCATATCATGACTTTTGCATAGCTTGATTTATGCATGTCAGAAAAATTTCAAATCTCTTACTATATGATGTATTAGGGCATATCTTTTTTGAATGGTCATATTTATAAAAGTTATACTAAATTATTTTTATGAAGTATATATTTTCTAAGACTTCACATTTTAAATATATTTAAAGTAATAAATACCTGAAATTAATAGTTTTGTAATTAATGAAATTTATTCTGCCTCTAAGAAAAGAAATAATGATGTATATATTTTTTCTTACTGATAATTTTTATTATATTTTGAAGTGTTTTATATTTACTTTGATCACTTTAAAGTTAATTGATTGCTAATAAAAATATTCATTATCCTGCTTTTTCACCTCTTTAACTTAAATTATGATATAATATTTTGCGTTCATGCTGTTTTAACATTATATTTATCAGATATATATTTAGTTTTTGACAAAAGTGTAGTATGTGATTAATTTTTATTAGTCATCCATTAGAATTAGAGATTATCCACTTAATGAATAATATTTATGTAGTGTAATGTTTACTATAGCATTCTCATGCAAGGTAGGGACTGGTTTCAATTCATTTTTAACATCTTATGGAGGGATATAATCATATGATCAAAGACGTAGTTCAGTAAGAAATGTGGACATTGGGGATCATACATCTTTTTCACATCTTTAATATGTTTATGATTACTTCCCTCCACAAGGTGTTGAAAGTAGATAGAAACCGTTCCCCACTTTGCATGAGTGGTGTAGTGAAAATTACACTACAGAAACATTATTCATTAATTGTATAATCTCTAGTCTAATAAATGACTAATAAAAATTATTAATGTACTTCCATCAAGTAGTTTGTATCAAAGTTGTGGGAACAGTAAGTTTGACACATCAATTAAACTGTAATAAATTGCTATTCATATATACTGAACAATGATATGTGTAATAGATTGTGGTCGGGGCCAACTACTGTTTCAGTATGAAATGTTCATCTCGGGGGATTGTACATCTTTTTCAAGTCTTTGGTCATATGTTTATGATTATATCCTTTCACAAGGTATTAAAAGCGGATAGAAACCAGTTTCTGCTTTGTATAAAAGTGAAAATTATATTGCAGAAATATTCATATAGTATGTCAGATACTGTATTCAGAATAAGTTATCCTTATAACTTTTAATTAGAATGTCTAATTGTTTTACTTATATTTATGAAACATAGACTATGAATTTTAAAATGAAACTGGCATTGAGAAATATGGAAAGGTTTATGCTGAGAATAATCGGGAAAAATAAGGGAAAAAATGAAGTTAAGCATATATTAACTATTAATTATAAAACTTAAGTAGTTTTGTAAAGATAACATAACAACTAGTAAGAAAATATATCAATCAATGAGCTAGAGCCATTGTTAACTGGGTACCCCCCCTTCCCCCCATAAAAAATTCTTGAAAGAAATGTAGGGAATGATGAAATAAAGATTTGTTTGGGATTATTATGTAAAAGAAATCCTCATGATAGGCAATGTAGAAAAATATTGAAGCTATTTTTATTATGTAGTAGATTCTTATCTAGCAAAAACAATGAAGATTATGATGAATAAAAGCGATATTCCAATAGGAAGAAGATTACCTGTTTTGGTTTTGCCTTCATAAACTAATTGAAAAGCTTGCCAATAGGCCAGTTTATTTTGGAATAGCACACTCTCATCCCAAGATGAGTTGGTGAGGCTCGAAGAACTTCTGGATCAATTCGAGAGTGAATTCGGTCCCAAGAGTCAACAGAGGGAAAACAGCTATGTGGTCGATTCTGACTGGTAAACAGATCTCTGGTAGGTTTGAAGCCTTGCCCCAAAAATTTCTGGGGTTTCATCTGGTCTCTTCCCCTTTCCATCATGAGGAGAGTCCTCGAGAGCCTAATTCAATATCTAAAATATACCTTTCACTGTTGGGGAAAGTCACCCTTTTAAACTCTAGTATTGCCTAAAATCTTATGCTACTTGGCTTGCTTCTCTCCAATACAACCATAAAAAAAATTGAACACTATGCAGGAAGTTGTGTTGGAGTGAGGGAGGGTAAAGGCCCCTGTCATTAGCTTGAATTTACTTCAAAAGCCAAAAATACTAAATGGCCTTGGGCTTCACTCCCTCAAGGTCTTCAATATTTAAAGAACACATAATATTCTCTAAAAAATCTTCAAAGACAACCAAGAAGATATCCTTTTCAATGGAGAAGGTGGCCCCTACAGATTGGTCCCCTCCAAAATGGCGCAAACTTTGGATTGAACAACAAGTGACTGGTAATTGATAACATCAGTACATCCAGTATTCTATTTTAAAATAAGCTGGCCTATTGGCAAGATTTTCAACTAGTTTATGAGGGCAAAACCAAAATGGGTAATCTTCTCCCTATTGGGATATCTCGTCTTACAAAGATGACTAAACTGCTTAAGCTCGGCTCCAGTTTGTCGATTTTTCTCCCGAAGGTCAGTCTTGAGGCTCTTCTGGTAGCCTTCTCTTTTATCAAAGGAGATATAACATTAACCTCATTTGCACCCTATGCTTCAGATCAGAAGAATCCATGGCCTATATTCTCGACCAATGTGGAGTATGGAAAGATCTATGTAACATTGCATTGAAAAGAATCAACAAATCAGACTGCTAGTACATCGCTAAAATATGCTTTCAAAAAAAGAAATTTAGGATAGATCAAACTCACTACAATGATAAACTTTTCAATCTGGTCTGTCAGATGCAAAGTCATTTTTAACAAGGGATCAGATTGCTCAAGTGATTCTTAAGCATCCTTCACAAATTAAAGGAGGAAGATATACACACGTGTCAGCCAGGTTTGGCATGTCAGACCTGGGGCCAGATAACTCTTTAATGACTTATGATTGTCCCAGCTGCTACAGCTCGAGAGTCTGCTTCAGAATTTAAATTCCCTATTGACGCAGTTCTCGATTGGAATTGCCGGAATACTTACAATCAATCTTATAGACTCAGTAATTATGAAATGTCTCTTTGATGTACTGTACCTTTCTTTGTTTATATTTAACACTCATGTTTTGTGATCAGGATAACAGTAATTGAATGATTTAATTGTACTAGACCTAAATATAGATGCAAATAAATTGAATTTTGGAAGTAAAATGATATTCTTTTATTTTCCACTCTTTCTTTCAAATTGATATTCCTTTAATGTTATAAACAAATATTCTTTTCCATAAAATTAGTTTCATTTGTACACTTATTAACATGATTGCATTTTTTCTATATATTTTGTTTTATAAATTATTAAAAGTACTTTGATATGATTGCCAAATCCCCTAATTCATATTTATTATAAATAATATGCATAACATTTAATTGATTAGTTCATTTGTATTTTTTATTTGTCATTAGCTAGTTAATGGAATGATATATGAAATAATAGAATTCCATTAATATGAACATTTAAAAATGTTTAACTTTCTAAAATTTGTAAAAAAATATAATAAACACAATTTAAAGAAGAAATAGTCATTTTATTTATATAGCATAAGGATTATGATAATTGTGTGCCATTTTTCATTACTGTACTTATGTGATACTTATTAAAAATTATGCTTATTGTCTTCTTAATCCTGGTTATGGATTGCAATATTGATGCTGCAAATTCCAATATAGTGTCAAATGTTTCAATCTAACAATTCATGGGAAAATTGAATTATTGGAAATGTTTACATATTTTTAAATATCTTTTACGAATTTGCCAGATTTGATTTTCCTGGTGAGACTTTTGTAAGCCTAAAACTTTTGATTTGTATTAAATCATTTTTTTATATCAGAATTCAATTAATTTAACTTTATTTGGTAATAATATATATTTTTAAACAAAAATTGAAAAATTTCATATTTGAATTTTGCAAATATTGATAAAGTAAGATCGTAAAAAATAAAATGCTTACATCATTGAATGGATAGCAGAATAGAATTCTTCTTATAAAATGAATAGTCTTCTAATTGAAATTTGTTGTTAAAGTGCGAAAAAAAAAATATTAATCTCTGATAAATCTATTAATCTGCTTTAAAATATGCCTATGTATGCTTAAATGCATATACATATATAGGTATAAATTACTAATGAAAATAAGTAATAAGTTAAATAAATAAAGAATTTTAAAAGACTGATTCTTTTAAAATAGCAAATAAAAGTTATTTATAACTTTTAAGATTAGGAAAAAGATTATTTTTTAAAAATAAAAACAGTTTACTTAATGAAAATAGAATATAGTTGATAATGAGATATAAAACAATTAAAGGAATTAGAGTTTAGATTTCCTTAACTATAAACTAAAAAATAACTCATTAATTAAAGTTAAAGAGATAATGATTTAAATTCTTGTATCCAGCATGGAGCAGTGAAAGGAAAAATCTAAGCGGATGGACGGGGGAATATTAGCCAGACATCTTCAGGGATTGAAACAATGAATGAATGCAGTGGAAATTATCAAGAAAACTTCACTTGATTTTTGGAGTTTCACCTGTGCATATGAACATGAGCTGGTGCAGAATGTCGCTATATGCACAGGGATTTAAACTATGGAAAGCTGGCCTCCAAACATGCAAACATCAGCTAGGACTCGTACAGGTTCTATTGATGTACATTATTATTTATGTATGCCTTCGAGCCTTATGTAAAATAATCATATACACCCGGGTCTCTTTTTACGCGGACTTATTTAACGCGATTTTGAAGTTACGCGATTCATGTTTCCTTGGAAGTCGAACTCCGATAATGCGCTATTACTTTAAATAATAAATTTCATGCACTTACGTCATATTGAAGGTAATAGCACATTATTGGAATTCGACTTTCATCTGAGTAATTTCAATATTTTCAGTGCTTTATAATAGTAAGATTTTATGCAATAATGAAATTAAAATCATGATTTCCACATTTTATGTATACACACATTAAATTTTACAAGATTATAATGTAAATTTGTTCAAACATTGTGCGTGTTAATTTTGCATTTTAAATCACATTCTGTTTTTGCTTTTTAAAAAAGAACGTAATCATTTTCTTATTAATGACACTAATCATTAACATGCTCTTAAATTCCAACGAGAGCTAAATGGTTGTATGTCTGGATATCGTGAGCTTCATAAACAATTAATAAAATCATGTCTCAAAGATTAATTACTAATTAGATTGTCACCAGAAAATCATTAACACAACATGAGAGTGAAGTTGGCACTACTTGTATTTCCTCTTGTGAAGAATCTGAGTTTTTACCAGTTTGCAAACGAACCTGTTTATTGATAATAATTAAAACATGTATAAAAAAATGTAAATTACTGTACTGTAAATTATGCATAAAAATATATTATTTTGAATAAAATTAAATATTATAGTTAAAAAAAGTTTGTCTTGTATCAATTTTTTTCAAATTTGAAATTTTTTATTATTAGTCATATTTTATTTCCTTAATTTTTTTTGCGTGAATTTTAAAGTAATTTTACGTTGGTGCTTTGCTTTTGCATGATTTTTGAAAAATCACAGTCCGTATCCCCCATTTTTCAAGGTAAGTTACGTCTATTTTTGCGTGATTTCGTTTGCGCGTAACTCGCTATTGATTATCATTCATTAAACTTTCTAAATATTAACTGTTTAGTGGTGATTTGATTCTTTGGTCTGCAGAGCAGTAGTCTCGCTCCTGACCTTTCTACTAGTGGTCAATTTAATTGACAGCTAGACACAGCAAAATATTAAAATTGTTTTCTAATTATTATAATGTCACAAATTATCGTATTATGGCGACTACTGCATACATGTCTTAGTCATAATTTTCATAAGATGTGAGATAAGCAAACCAGCATTATTTTCTTTGTTAACATTATGCTAGAAGTTATTCCCTTCTATTTTTAAAAATTAATATGTATAAAATAGTGTTTAGTGTTTTTTTTTTTGGTTTATAATATTTTTATACACAAATATTGTTAAATAATAAACATAAATCTTAATAATCTTCACAAAAATGTAATGTTTTTAGTTACTCTAAAAACATTCTTAAAATAACCTTGTCAGTAGCCATGGGCATCCATAACAAAAGAGGAAGTCAATCAAAGAGAAAGCAAGTTTTTATTCTGCTATTATTCGGTTTTACTGTGAATTTACGAAGTAAAAAAAAATATAGCTCAATAGATAGCTCTATAAACAAAAATTAAAAAAAAAAAAATACAATTTCACTATTTTTCTTTTTTTAGATTTCTCTGACTGAAGGCATCAGGCTGATATTGTGTATAGTTAAATAAAAGTTTTTACAAAATATTTATATTAGATTTCTTTTCTGAAAATATTTTGTTTACAAACTCCTACTGCAAATAAATATTGTAACTTAATTATTTATTTTTAATAATAAATGTATTACAAGCATGTTTATTATATTTTTGGTGCTGCTATAGTACGATTTATCCATTTGATGGATCAAAAGAAAAACTAACTAGTTGATAAATATAAAATATCTTAATTTATTATTGAATTTACAGCTACAGAAGAGTATTAAATAAAATCAAGAAAGTCATGTTTAGTGATGAAAATTATTTATTTAACAAAACAAAATGTAGGCAGGAAGTGAAAATCCATAATAAATCTCAGCATTTATTATTGAATTTACAGATTCAAGTATATCTGTAATAAAATGACAATATATTTTGCAATAAAAATTATTATATTAAATAAAAGCAAAAAGTAGTCTGCAGTGGTAGTTATTTTAAGCAAAAGCAGTTTGTTATCAAATCAGTGGCATCAATAAAGCCAAGTGTGAATACACAAGAAATGAAACTGCAACAATAAAATTATTCATGGCAGATAAGCATAGCTAATAAAAGCACGAAAATAAATTATATTTCAGCAAACAAAAGAAAAGGTTTTGATTGCTATTCCTTAGTTAACATTTTAATACAAAAACAAAAGTGAAAAGAATTATAGTAACTATAAAAAATTTTGAAGCTATATCCTGATAAAATGAATTTGATACACCAGTGTCACAGTGTTAAATATTACTGCACATAATTCATTGGGATAATGTGAGAATAGTGGAGCATCAAAGTTGCAAGTGACTGGATAATGTATAGATTTTTCTTCTGCAAATGAATTGTTTTATAGTTCACACTTATCTTTGATTTGATAAGATTGCTTTCTTAAAACACTTATTTCTGTGGATTACCATTTGCTTTCATTTATTTAGCACAGATTTTGTTTGGTCTATTTTTTTACTTTATATTATTTAATACACATTCTTTTATTGAAAAATATATTCTTCATTTTATTTAATATATAATTATAGTAATAAATGCTGCAATTTCTTATGAATTTACATAAGATTTGTTAAGTAACTGCTATTATTTTTTTAATAAATTATTTTTATTGTAAAATATGATTTTCTTTCTTTATTTTTTTTTCAGTCAATTTTTTTGTGAATCAGTGGTTTAAGTATTGAGTATTTCAATAAAGCAAGTAAACAATACACTATATTAGCACACTTTTGTCTGTGTTATATATATATATGTCTGTGTTATATATATATCACGTTTGATACAGGAAAATAAATATGAATACTCAAGAATTTATGCTTTGCTTGATGAAGTGATTTTTTAAAAATAAAAATATGTGGTAAAACAAAGTTCTTCATAGGCACAATCAACAAGAAGTATATACATTTATTTATTTAATTGGATATTAATATTCAATCTGGACCAGACATCTGTCAGATTGAAACACCAGTTTTTTAATAAATTAGCACACCTATTTAAGCGTCTGCAATTCATTTTTATCATTTTAAGATTATTATTTTTTTGTAAATTACTAATCTGGGAAGATTAAGGATCCAAGATGTCTGATTAACTGTGTTAATCACTTAATTAAATTCTACCGGAATGTTTGTATCTCTAATTTGTGGTTTAATTTTCACTTAAAGAAAAACAAAAAATTAAAATAGATAAAAAGATCAGTGTGATTATTACATTTTTAAAATTTATGAAGTAATCATTTTCTTGTATCTTTGTTCCGGTAAAATAAAAAATTACATTTGGTATTCCAATTGATTATTTGCTTGTTTATTTGAAATTAAACATCTATAGCAGCTTTATTTAAATATATGACTTATTGATTGCTTTCTCAAATAGTGGAATATTTAGCTTTATAAAGGTCTTCAGTTATTGTTAGAATATTTTGACTCGCGTATTAATTCGCGGAAGTGTTACGTCTCTAAAGCATTAACTTATTATTGAACTCATTGAAATTAGTATTTTTGAATTTTATATCTGTTTATGTGGTCTGATAATTATTAGATTTATATACATAATAAAAAGAAAAAAATAATAACGTAATTACAACGTAGAATCTCTTCCCATTTCCTTTTTTATTTAATTTCATTATACTGTAATTTGTGCGCACACCCGTAAATAATTACATATACGAAATTCAATAGTTATTTTTTTTTGTGTGTGTTTGTGTTTATTTTCCTATTTCAAATTAATGTCGCATATGGTGTTAGTAAATGAAATTATTTTAATTATTTAATGACCAGTAGATAGAATATAAAGTAGTCGGTATACAAATTCCAGAACATTCTAATAATTTGATAAAATATTTGTTAGATGGCAGCACTTACTTGAAGTCACATGATCTTTAGCAACAATAGAATATACATGTAAATGGAAAAAATATGGGTGATTTAGTCTGTAAATTATGTAAGGAAGGAATAGAAAATATTAGGCATTTGTTAATTGAATGTAAATGCTTGAAAACAGAAAGGGCACATATAATGAAGTTATGGAAAAAATAATAAGAAAACCAAAAAGTGATTATACAGAAAGTAGATTATTGGTTTTTGAGCTGGTTTTGGAAAAAAAGATAAAGGGGGATTTAGATATAAAGGCTGTAAGGTTGACAAAGATTATGTTGTGGAAATGGGATGGCGCAGAATATGGGAAAATTTAGAGTGGGAAATGGAAAATAAAGTGGCTAACAGGTTTATCTGGGCATAATTGCTGAGATTTTTGACTTCGTTTAAGGAGAAGCCACAATACATCACATCGCACAATACTGTAAGATTTTTTATTTAAGTAAAAAAACACGAAGTACCAGTTGCACAATTAAAATATCTTTAGTTTTAAAATAGGACAAACTTTTATTTGTAATTTTTGCTTTTAATTTTTGTATTGAAAGTATATTTTTATGTTAAAAAGTGTTGTATTGTTTATTAGGTGTTTTTTATAAGTACTACTATTAGTTTTTAAAAACTGTTAGGATAAGTTAAAATAAATTACTACTGTATATTGTTAAAATTTAGTATTGAAATAAATCTTTAGGTACCAAATAATGCATCGCATCATTTTCTTTACTTATTATTAGCATCTGCAATAGTTGCAGTAATTTATTTCCTATTTTCTTGTCGTGGAATCTGTTATTGAGAACCAGAATTGTGTCTATCCATTGATTACTTAGGCTAAAAAATAAATAGAACTGGAGCAAAGTAAATAGAGTGAATAATTGCTAGTGCAAAAAACAAGAGAAAAATGGTTCAACTTACATTAATATTCAAGATATCCAGTGTGTCTATATATATGCACTTCAGTCAGTTTTCATTCAATTTTATTTGGGGGTGGGAATTTCAAAACTTGTTAAGACTGTTTATATTAGCTATGAAGGAAAAGCTTTAGCAAATCAGCAAGCAATAAGAAGCATTTTTTGTTGTTGAAACTAACAAATATCAGGGATTGTGTCTGTATTCTATCTATTTGAATGAAATATTCCTTATTGCATTGCATAATAAATAATCGAATGAGTTTATTGCTCAAAAATTTGAAAGTGCCAGCACTGGAATTTATTCGAGGACCGCTCCAGGGCCTGATAGTCTACCACACTGCACTAAATCACACTGAACATTACGTAATAAAGTACATGCTTAGTATTCAAAGTGATCACATTTTAAAAGCTAATAATTTGAGATATCTCTAGTTGCATGTCCCAAAAGACAATGAAGATTGAAATCTGTGAATAGAGAAATTATAGGAAGAAATGGAATAAGAGGGAAAGACCAGTTTAGATTGGGAGGTATGTATGTTTAGATTATTTATTGAATGATAATTATTGTATTATTTGAGCAATTTTTACCGATTATGTTGCTAAATAGTTTGGAATACTGGGAACCATGCACATTTAATATACATTTGATCAAAAAGCCAATGTGAAGCCTGGGATTTTAATAAGAGTATTATCAGAAAAATACAACCAAAACAATATTATATTATTGCTTTGAAGAAGATCTTAATTTAATTGGAATGTAAATTATTTCATAGAGGATATAATTTGCATTTGGGGATGTTTAATAATTCTAAAAGTATATTTTTGTTTTTCATTTCGGGAGTTTAGAATTATCACATTAGTATCTCTGGTACATGTACCAGAGCTGACAATTTTTTGCTTGGTTTCATAATTTTTTGTCTTTTTTAATACAAGGAGTTCATCACACCTTAGTTTTATATCCAAATCATGCTACTTTCCAATAGAAACAAAACCAACTGATTATTATAATCCATATTTAACCAAACAGCTTGATATTAGAATAGATATAATGGGGGGAAAAAAAAAACATTATTAAATCCAATTGAAAGTTCTAATTTTTTTGTTCAGGCATAATTGATGTAGACATTTAAAAGAATTACCACCATCTTATTGAGAGGGTCATATATATGCCCCAGGATTCTAAAACCCAAGGTTGATAGAATTAGTAATATCATTATTAGATCAAAACTATAGGCTTTTCTTTTAGGGTTGCACTACATTGTTTCACATATATACTGAATCCCCTCCCCCATTTTAAAATGGTTTAAATTAAAATAAAAGCTCATGCTGTTTCAGTGAATAAAATTTAGAAATAATATGTGATTTAGAATCTTTTTTTTCCTACTCGTAACGATGTGTGAAGCCAAATTCTTTGACAAAGAAAAGGAAAAAATCAATATTTAAAATCTACAGTTAAAAATTAAATGAATCTTTGGCATTAAAAAATTTACAGTTTCAAATGAAAATGTTACTGATATAATATGTTTATTTGTTAGAGCTGAATGTTTTCCAAATTAAAGAACAGAAATGTTGTAATTATTTCATCAAGAATGATAGTGTTACTTTCTTGCCTTCAACAAAAAAGTAAACATATTTTTGTAAACATGTTGGTCTGCATGGATGAGATCAAAGAGGATATTGAAAATTACTGTGGGAAATAGGAGTATATAAATAGAGCAATCAATCAATTTCAGGCAGTTGCAGTTGATTGATTTTAACAGTTGCTTTGCAGTAAATAGCAGTTCAGTATTTAGTCATTCTAAGCAAAGAATTTAAATAATCAGACCATCTAAATTTGGGGCTACATAGCCACTAATTAAAGAAGTGCGGCAGTTAAAGAGAAACCCAAGGTTACCATAAACTGTAATATGTAGAAACAGCTTATTTATAAGGTAAATGCTAAAATGTCTGGCTAGTAAGGAATAGCTCGCTCTCCTTCCCACACCATGGAAGAGGAAGTGAAGATGAAGAAATATGCCTAAGTGACCATATGTAAACCATTCAGCTCTAAAGATCAATCCTCTTTTTAATGTGATGATTGTACCATTCAGCTCTAACATCAACTTGAAGACCCTCATGGAGATTTAAAAAAGGTAATAAAACTCTAGATAGTTATCAAAACATGTTTCATTAAGATTGATGTATGTGTGCTATGATGTAAGGATATTACCAATATTTATGCATGTCCGGTATTATATGAAAGTTATTTTGACAGTTGAAGTATTTAATAATATTTATGCAAATGCGATAAGAAAGCATTTCGAAAGGGGTAAAGTGAAATACAGTTATAACATTATTTAAAATAATTAATTAGATGAAATGATGAAATATTCGATTCAAAGTTTAAAAAAAACATGTCGTAATGAATAAAACTTGGTGTTTATATGAAACAGTTATAAACCAAGTTAATATCTTATTGAGAGAATAATGTAATTTCTACAAGTGTTATTAGAATGAAGAAGATAAAATAATTTGCATAAGTTGTTAAATTGCAATTGCTAAAGAAATATTTTATGTATGTGAGGATTAATTTAAAAGAGACATACCCCATATATGTATATATTGTAAATGTTTAATGTTTAACCGAGAAAGGATTAATACTTTATATATGTGAGTTCGCATACAAAAAAGGATGTACGTCCGAATACATAATCGTACATGCAAATATATTCAAATATAATTATCGATTATTAAATAATGAATGAAAAAGATTGATTCAAATATAAATCGAGCCGGCCTAGGAGTATACTGTCTTAGGGAATTAACCCATATTTACGACCCATATATATATGTACATACGAGTAGAATGAAACTCATAGAATGATAATTTAAACATACAGACTGTTAAGGGAGGTATATGTGATGTACACACAGATATGTAAGTTCCTGTTAAATGAATGCCGGTCGAAAGAGATTCTTGGCCAAGTGCTGCCTAAAATATGAACTTAGCCTTTGCAAAGATGGATTGGCATATGAAGACATCTATTATATTAATGAGGGATACTGTATGGGCATCAATGAGGGAATTAAGCATCAGAGAAGTTAACCAATGGAATAGACTAATTGATCCATGGAAGCTAAACTGTTAATGGACTTTTTGAAGGATTTCTTATCCAAAGTACTGTTAGTTAAATAAATTGTTGTTACATAAAACTAACATATGTTGTCAGTTTCATTTCGCATCTTTCATCAATCAGTGTACTTGTTCATGGGAATCTCAGGTTTCCTGAACTATGTCTGTCATAACCAGATCTGGATGAGTAAGGTTGTAGTGAGCTGAAACTCTAGTGGTGCTGTTTAGAACACCAAGCAGATAAATTACTAGCTGTTGTCAGTCTCTTTATTGCTACATCCTCTGATGAACAGAAAATATTATTGTAGGGAGGGGGGAGAGTGACATCAACCTTGAGTAAGGTCAATCATTCTTTCCTTCCTGCAATATGCTCATCAGGAAATACATGACCATCAGAGTAGGTGGGGTCCCAATCTGGTTACAATATATATATATCAGTGAAATCAGGACTTAAAGAAAGTCCAACAATTTGCAAAATGGAACATCAACATCTAAAAAAACAATTCTGCAATTTTGGCATAAAAACAATTTGAAAAACTAATGAATTTACAGTTATTCAAAATCATTATTTATGCATTGACTGAGTGCACATTTTTTTTGAAGAATAATATTAACAGGAATATTGAAAACTCTTAGGCCGGATAAAGAAGTTGTGAACAAGTTCTATCTTTAATTGCATATATTAGAAAAAGTTTTTGCTAAAATTATTGATATAAAAGCCTCTAAATTTTTAAATGCAAGAAAATCAACTAACTTGACAAAATCCTTTTCATAGAAAAAAATTAAAGTGATTCCTGTTGATAAATCATAGTAAATACAAAAATGTATATAATGGATTTTCATTGGATTCATTTCTCTTAACATGTTGTATTGATATATTCATCAGTATTTTTTTTTTCAGAAATAAGATATAGGAAAGTGATCTATTTTGATGACATTGCCTTCTCAGAAAGAAATCCTTTTCAGAAATAAAAATGTTTAATAAAAATATGAAAAAATTGTTTTAATTCAACCAAGTCATTGTTTTCAACTCTCCCTTAAGTAAGAGGGAAACATTTATGAATTAAACAATATACTAAAACATGACTCCAGTTTTCTTTATTTTTCATATCTTTTAAAGATTACATCTGTAGTAGTTTCTAGGAACAACAATCATATTGGAAAACTTGTGGTCACTAATTGGGATATATTTAAATATTCTATTGCTAAATACTGTTCTACTGTTGAGAAAAATAGTGCTCACACTAAAATTCTAGATATATAATTGTTATTTTGAGAAATAGTATACTTTATTCCAACTCTTTGCAATGACTTTTCTTCATTATATATTATTCCTCTAGATATTATAAGATAAATTGTCTCACAAAAACTATACTGAAAGATATTAAAGAAATGAAATAGACTAATTCAATATATCTTTCCGGATGTTCAATCAAACAAACAAAGAATTAGACATGAAAAAAAAAAGGCTTTTTTTTTTAAAAATTCAAAGTTTCATCAATTTGTATACCAATCAGTTGAGATCAACCTGTGTTCAATATGCTTATCTGCTACAAAATGAATTTTAATCTCTGACTTAGATTGTTGTGGAAAACACAAACTATGAGCCATAATTACCGTGTTCTAATTTATGCCTACAATAACAAAATTGAATTACTTATTAAAACTGAATGAAACTTGTTATAATATTTTCAGATTTGTTTATAAGTCTTGTAAATGGACTTCATATTTAAAAACAACAACAAAAACAAACACCTATAAACTAAACAAATAATTTGCAAATACTGAATTAACAGCATTAGTTTATTTTGGATCATTTTCAGAAATTCTTCTCTATATATGTTGTAGAATTTACTGATATAATTTCATTTTCACTTCTCTACATACTTTTTTTTTTTTTGATTTGCTGTATTTCAGAAGATAAATGGAGCAGAAATTTTAATACAATTGAACAAAGAAGAGCTAAGACATACCTTGTGGAATAGTAATACAAATTTCATGGATGCAGAAAGGAATTTGCTATTAACCTAAAGATCTTTTGATTCTTTTTTGGAGGCCTTAAATAAATCGAGGAGGGCAAATTCTAATATCTACTCTGTATGTTTTGATCATTGTTACTGTTAAATACTTTATGACTATTCATATAGTACATGAATATGGATGGAAGTTTATCAACACGATCACTCAGCAGGATGAGTTTCTTGGTATTTACCTTTGAGTTTGAGATCAATAAAACACCAATGATCTTCCTTCTGAGTTGCTTAGTTTTTAATTGAAATATCAATTGAGTTTTCTTGAAGATAGAGTTAATGTGTGTGTGAATGACATTTTTTATATAGATAAATATTTATAAGCATGAAGACAAAACTAAATTTTGGCTCTTATTCTCAATTGACTATCAAGTCGTCAGCCAAGGCAGTGGTTGGTAACTGAGGTCGAAGATGCTAACAATCTTTTGATGGCACACACAGGCTTTCAAATGAAGGAAGAGTGCACATATTGGAAAAAAAAACAAACTCGAATATTAAACAGGACATTAAGGGACTTTGTAAAGTTAAAAAAAAAGGTGAAGCGACAATTAATTTGAAATGTGAGCATATACTTTTCTGCAAAGGCATAAATATTGGAAGCACAAGTGCAATTGGATTCATTATAAATAATATAGCAGAACAACATTGTGAAGATTGATGGAATATCAGACAGAGTGGCAAGATTAATTTTTCAAATTAATAGAAGATAACAAATGCAGATAATTCAGGAATCCCCAACAAGTTGGAAAATTACAAGAATATAAAAACACAACATGCTTTTAATGAGACCAAACAACATTTTGAAGTTGTCATAGGAGAATTTGATGCTAGAATTGATAAATGATTGACAGTTGTAAATGCTGTGGGTAAATTTGGTTATGGTGATAAAAATGAGATGGGATACATACTTTTGAGTTTGCAGAAAAATAAAAGCTATATATTATGAATTCCTTGAAAAAAATGCTAAATAGAAATGGACATGGAAGTGTCCAAATGAGAGTATAGCAGAATTGGATTATATTTTGATTAATACAAAATATGTATTTTAAGATTGAAATGTTCTTAATTAATTCAACCTGGGAAGTGATCATCGATTAGGGAGCTGTAAGATACATGTTAATGCAAAACTAAAGAGACAAAAATTAAAAAAAAAATATTAATTGATATTCCTAATCTTCAGAATCATTCCGCAAATCATTTAAAAACATTAATAGATTTTGAAGATGGTTCAGTTTTGAATAGCAGATACAAAAAAAGCAACAATTTATCAATAAATTTTCTACAAAACAATGTATGAAAAAATAGAGGAATATGAAAATGTTTAATAATGATCCATTAAGAATTGAATATCTAAAATGGTATGTAAAAGAATTAATAAGAAATTTAAAAATGTAATTGTGAATTGACATTGTAGAAGAAAATAAGTCTCAAAAGTGTTAAACAATGGTCTTTGATATTGGAAGAAAAAGTTATTTTTGCAATAAGAAAAAAAGATGGAACTTTTACTAAAAAGAGATGTGACTTATGAAATAATAATTTTTTACTAGTCATTCATTTGAGAGGAGATTATCCAATAATGAATAACATTCCTGTAGTGCCATTTTCCTTACATTCTCATGCAAAGTAGAAACTGGTTTCTATCCATTTTTAATACTTTGTGGAGGAATGTAATCATAAACATGTGACCAAAGATGCGTGAAAAAAGAAGTAAGCGTTGGTGGCCTAGCAGTTAGCATAGCTGCCTTCCAAGCAGCTGGTCCGGGTTCACTTCCCAGTAATGCTTTGACATATGAATAAAAAAAAGATGCACATTTTGTGCTGAACCAGCATTCATCAGTTGGCCCAGACCACAATCTCTTACACATATCTTTATCATTGCTCAATATATATATATATACAACAAATTACTATAGTTTAATTCATAAGTGTCAGATGTGCTGCCCTCACAACTTTGACACAAATAACTTAATGAAAGGATATTTATAATTTTTATTAGTCATTCATTACACTAGAGATTAGTTAATAATGAATAATGTTTCTGTAGTGTAATTTTCACTACACCACTCTCAAGCAAAGTAGGGACTGGTTCTGGCTCCATGAAATGTGTTAAAAAGTTTTATAAAAAAATATGTAGTAATATAATCATCCAGCATTTTGAGAGGAAGAAAAAAAAAAATCAGTAACATTTATAGATAATGAAAAACTCAAGTAATGGAATTGTTATTGAAATTTTAGAAGCGAATGAAAAAATAGAAATGTTGTTGGCAAAGCTGTATGTCAAGTGTTTAAATAATAAACACACCAAGTGATTGGAAGAATACAGTAATAATATTGATTTTTAAGAAAGCTGATAAAGAAGATATTAGAAATTACAGACCATATCAATCTTTTATCAATTCTGTACAAAATTTTCACTATAATAATTACAACCTATCTACAAACAACTTTGAATTTTAACCAATTAAAAAAAACCTAGTGAGATATAAAAATGATTTTAGCATGATGGATCACATCCAAATATTGAGGGAAGCTATAGGAAAAAACCATTGTACATGAGTTGCCATTATGCTTTGCAGTTGTAGATTATAAAAAGGCATTTGAATCTAGAAGCATTTCTTCATTGATTAAATGATTTAATTATCAAAATATGGACCAGGAATATTGTGATATTCTAAAGAATAGTTATCAAAATGCAATAGCAATTATTAGATTATGTGATGAAACTAAGAATTTAACATTGAGAAGGGTATATAACAGATTAATTCTATATCTCCACAACTTTATACTATATTTTTACAAGTGAAAGGAACAAAAGTAAACCGTGAATATTTAAGACATTTAGATTTTGAAAATAGGAATATTTTTACAAACTGCTTTAAAACTTCAGGAAATGTTGCAAGACTTATTAGATGAAAGTAAAAAAGTAGGATTAAAGATAAATGCTAAAAAGAGTAAAATAATGTTTAATGTTGTGACTGCAGGAAGGACTTTGCTGTTAAATGAAAGGAGACTCTTTGATTTCTCCTGGAGACCTTATAAAGGAACCAAGCAAGGCAAATTCTTAATATCCACTCCATACATTCTTATTGTTGCAGGTGTTATTACATGTGATTATTCATATAGTATGGGATGGCTGCTCACTAGCACATTGTTGATCGACTTTTTACCTCCGAGTTTAAGATCTAGAAACATCATGGCCATATCCAGAATTTAAATCTTGTTGCTTGTTATAAAAGCGGTAGTAGATAGTTGATCGACTTTTTACCTTTGAGTTTAAGATCTAGAAACATCATGGTCTTTCTTCTCAGTTGCCTGGTAGCTATTAACTGTAATCAGCTGGGTTTTCAATGATTATATGTGTGAATGATTTTTTTAAAATAGTTATTTGCAATCATGATAGACAAAAATAAATCATGATCCTTAGTCCAGGAGGCTGTAAGGTCATTGGCAAAGGTTGCAGTTAATAGCAGAAGGTGCTAAGTGTTTCCTTGTTGATGATCCAGGCTTCCATTTGATGACCATATTTTATTTTGCTGCTTACAAGTGCAAATCACTTTCAAATAAAGGAAGATTGCAAGAATTTGAAGAACTGTCTCATATTAAATGGGATATTATGAGACTTAATGAAATAAGAAAAAGTGAAGAGACAATTGATTTAAAAAGTGGACATGCACTGTACTACAAAGGCACCGACATTGGAAGTACAAGTGGAGCAGAATTCATTATAAATGAAAAAGTGGAGTGTGACATTGAGGAAATTGATCGTATATCAGATTGGCAAGATTAATTATTCATGTTAATAGCAGATATCAAATGCAGATAATTCAGATTTATGCCCCAACAAGTTCTCATTTTGATGATGAAATAGAGGATTTTTATATCTATATATACAAAAGTCTTTTTATCAGACAAAACAAAAAACATTTTAAAGTTGTCACCAGAGACATTAATGCTAGATTGGTAAACAATTGTCAGGTGAAATTGTTAAAGGTAAATTTGGTTAAGGTGATAGAAATGATAGAGGTCATATACTTGTGGAGTTTGTAGAAAAAGTAAAACAATTTTTTTTTTTTTGAGAAAAATGTTAAACAGAAATGGACAGCAAGCGGCATCCAAATGAAAGTATAAGAATTGGGTTACATTTTGACTAACAGAAAACGTCTTTTAAGTGAATGTAAAATACATGTTAATGCAAACTAGTGAGACAACAATTATTAAGAACAACAATAATCACAGTTGATATTCCTAGTCTTCAGAAACATTTCAGTGAATGTAAATTAGAACTTGCAAATTGTTTTCAAATATTAACAGACTTTGAACATGATTCAGATTCGAATGAAATCAATAGATAACTATTATACTTCTAAAAACTGCAACAAAGTTAGCTGGTATAAAAAAAGCAGCTATTGACCTGTAAAATTTCTACTGGGATAATACAAATTATGAAGAAAAGGAGTATGAAAATATATAAAAATAATGTATTAAGAAGTATTGAATATTTTGAATTTTGTAAAATAGTGCAAAAAGTAGTTGATAATGATGATATAAGAAAGTATAATTGTGAATTAGCATGTAAAACAACAAGTTGCTATTGATAGGAAACTTCTTATTTCTGCAATAAGAAAAAAGATGGAACTATTACTAAAAAGATAGATGGCATTATAGAAGTGTTTTATCTAGGATTATAAAACAATAAAGAACAAAGAAAAAAGTATCCCTAAGATTAAATTTATGAAGAAGGGAAAAAATCCAGGTAATGATGGAATTATAATTTATATTTCAAAAGAAGCAGGAAAAGAAATAGAAAATATTTTGGCAAAGTTATGTACCAAATGTCTAAATGATAAAGATATTCCAGATGGTTGGAAGAATTTTAGCAAAATAATTACAATTAATCTACAGCGAACTTTGGATTTTAACTCAAAAAAAGAACAAAGTGAATTTAAAAGTGATGTTAATACAGTGGATCATATACAAATATTGAGAGAAGTTATAAAAAGGACCAATGAATATGTGGCCATTATGCTTTGGATTTGTAGATTATGAAAAAGCATTTGATTCTACAAGCATTTCTTCAGTGATTAAACCATTAGATCATCAAGGGATAGATCCAGAATATTTCAATATTCTGAAGAATATTTATAAAAATGCAATGACAACAATTAGATTATATAATTATACTAAAAGGAATAACATTGATAAGGGTGTATGACAGGATGACTTCATATCTCCAAAATTTTTTACAGCAGTTTTGCAAGCAGTATTTTGTGGATTAGCTAAGGAAATAAAAGTAAATCTAAATTTTGCAAATGATGTAGTTGGGTTTCGCAAATAATGCTTTAGAGCTTCAGAAAATGTTGCAGGAGTTATCAGATGAAAGTAAGAAAGTAGGATCAAAGGTAAAGGTTGAGAAGACTAAAGTAATGTTCAATTGATTTTCTCAATAGAAGAGAATAAAGATTGATAATGATGAGTTAGAAAAAGTTTAATAACTACAAATGTCTTGGTCATATTATTACTATAGATGGAAATATAATGAATGAAATTAATCATAGAATTAGATTTAGAGTGCTTTTGGTAGAAATAATTTAATAGTAAATGGAAATATGCCTTTGTGTTTGAAAAAGAAGTTTTTAATAGATTTCCAATTTTTATTTACAAATCTGAGACTTGGATATTTAATTGAAGAACAATACAGAGATTTCAGGTCATTCAACAAAGTATAGAGAGATGAATGTTAGGAATAATAAAAAGAGATTGAAAACGGAATACATGGGTGAGAGAACAAACATGTTACATCATTGAAAAAATTAAGAGTCTAAAGTGGAGTTGGGCTAGACATATTGTTTTTAGAAGAGGTAGTAATAGATGGACAGTTGAAATTCTAAACTGCGTTCCAAGAGATTGTAAAAGACTGAGATGGATGGATGAAATAAGGAAATATGTTGAGTGATGTGGAGAAAAGAGGCTAAAGATTGGAGTTCGGATGAATTTGAAGAGACCATGGTTGAAAATGAATGTTCAATATTTCTCAGAAGAATAAACTAAAAATTGACAATAATGAATTTCAAGTTATAAATTCTTAGGTCAGATTATTAATACAAATGGAAAATTAATTAATGAAATTAATCATAGAATTAAACTTGAATAGAGTGTTTTGGGTAAAAACAATATAAAAGGAAATATGCCTATATGTTTGAAAAAGATTTTTAATAGATATCTTTTATCAGTTATTACTTGGACACTTGACAGAATACATTTCAGAGACTTTAATCCACTCAGAAATATATGAAGAGATAATACCAGGGAATACTACAAATTATATTTTAAAAAATATAATTATATATCTGTGAATGCTATGCTTCTTGTACTAATTGTGTTGTTTTATAGAATTTGCATTCATCACCTCCAAGTTGAATCCAGTTTCTTGGATCTGTAGTCTCTCTTTTTCATAACACACTAAAAAACTTCTTGCTCTTCTTCATTCAACTCATGCATAATCTCTTTCTAATTGTCTATCTACTATCTCCTCTTTTAGCAATATGTCCAGTTCAACTCCATTTTAGTTTTATAATTCTTTCAATGATGTCATTGATAACTGTTTATTCTTTCACCCATATATTTTGTTTTTGATCTTCTGTTATTATTGTAAACATATATCTCTTCATACTTTGTGAGCAGCTTGAAGTCTCTGAATTGTATGTCCAAATCTCAGATCTATGAGTACAAATTGATAAAACATCTATATTTATTGCAATTCTGGTTACAATGTTTTCATTTGTTATCTGGTATTAAAACAATATTATGAATGAAGGTTTTTAAGTGCCCTCTAATAACTCGTTGTGAAAATAAGAAAATAAATATATAAGACGTGCAAATTATGACAATGAAAGGTTCACAAGATCCTGTTTCAGTGGTATGCTTTTTATCATCTGTGCCAAGATCTAAATCAGAATGGGCTTTAATTTTATTTGTATTAGCAGATTTTATTTCTTTTATTTTAAGGTGCACATAGTTATTAAATGCGATGGCTTTTATAGTCAATTCAATACTTCTCCACAATCTGTAACTACTTATTGCTCTATTCAGTTCTGTATCTGTCATTTTTTATCAATCTTCAATATTAAGTTCTCTCATGAATTGTATTTTACAAATTCATTATTTTTCAAGTTCCTATCTTTGCACTATCTTTACTATGCATTTAATAATATATATATATTTATTTCTCTTCTTTATATATCAAAATTTTTTTCACAACTCTCCCACCCCTTTCTGCATTGTAATTACTTTCATCAACTTCTTGTTAAGTTCCTAAAATTGTCATCTTAATTCTTCTTCCTATTTTTTAATTAACTATGTCACCTAACCATTATCTTTTCTTTCCAGTTGATTCTGAATAGTCTCCTTATAATTGCTTATGACTTTCTTAACATTTTCTAAAATTTTCCTCTTCATTTTCTCTAATTAATCTTTATCTAAATAAAAATTTATTTGCAGTCTTCTATACCCTATCTATATACTCTTTGTAACTTAAAATGTTTCATAATTATTTTCAAGATATTATTAAACATATTCAGTTTAATCCCATTGCTTTTATATAAATTTTATTTCTCACTACTCATATTCTTTATCAAACAGTTATTCTTTTTATCTTTTCTAATTACTTTTTATCTGGAACTATATATTAGATATTATACTTCCAGATTCTGCCTCAACTTTGTAAACTCATTTTACATACTTATTTTACAGTTTTCAATTCAATTTTCTCATATATTTTTTCATATCTTTCATTAATATGACCATTCATATAATTTATAATCACTATTTTTATAGTTATTCTTTCTAAAGTCATTTATATCCTTGTATAAACATTTTTAAACAAATATTTTTATTGCACTCATTCTTACTATAACATATGCTATTTACAACAAAACCCTATGCAGCCTCCTTTTTTATCTTCATCACTTTTCTAAAGATGGTATATATTAAACATCACATGATCACTATCTCATACTAGCACATAATTGTTATTAAACAAAGCACCAATCCTGCCTAATAGGATAGTGGTGACTATGGTTGTTAAAGAGCCAAAGATACCAAAATGTATGGGTGCTGAATTGAGTTCAGACCTATATGACTATATAAGCTATTGAGCTTAGATTGAAAATATTATTGTGTTTTCAATTTTATTCTCATAGTTTTGTAGTTAAGTAGAGTTAAAAGGTGGCTGCTGGAGAGTTGCATTAGATCCTAAGATCTAGGTGCAGTGCTCTCAGATCGAAGGCTCCTCACTGATGAAGGCCACAAGCCAGAAACTAGTCTGGGGATATTGGATGAGTAGGCACTAGATAGGGATTTTATGCACAAACCTTCTGACATCCATTGATTGCTCTTGTTGGCACAAGATGGCACTACTGGATGGAGAGTTTTGCTTTGTTTATGGTATATATTCACACTGCTTAATAAATCTATTTTTTTTTTTCCAACAAAATTTCTCTGTATCTCTTTAAACTTATTCAGTTACATCTATCTTTTTGTATATATATAAAACCAATTTTTATATTAATACTCTTCGTCCTTCTTTTAAATATTGTTTTCTCATAACTATTGCTAGGCATTCTTTAAAAAAAATTATTTTATATTCTTACATCTTCCATTATTCTATCCTCACTTACATTATCTTTTATCTTATTCATATTCCTAAATATTTTATTCATATTCCTAAATATAAGTATATTGTTTTTCATATCTATCTCCAATATTGTATCTTTAACATATCTATATGTCTATATATATTCCAATGTCTTTCTTTATTTTAATGAATAATAAATTTATTATAAAATTCTATTCACCCAATATTTTAGCTTTTCTTTATTTTTAAATAAAATCTTTATTTTTAAGGAACATGCCCCACCTATCAAAAAAATTAACATTACTATTAGCTTTAAATTTCTTCCACAAAATTTATTTAAATTTACACCACTATCAAGTATTGTAATAATTACAATATTCTTGCCCATTACTTTTTTTAAATCATAATCCTATCCTCAAAACATCTTATTGTTTGTCAGTACTTCTGCTTACAATATGATTTGTTTCCTTCGTTATTATAACATTATTGTCTTGCTTTATTTATTCTGAAATCTTAATAACTAAAATCACCACTTCTGGCATTCATATTCTAGATTCTTTTTATCTTTTTTTAGTTAGCATATTGTATAATCTTTATCAAATCATTCACTAATATTTTTTTCTCTAGTTTTAATTCCCCATATATATTATTTCTCTCTATAGCATATTCTCTTCAAATCCATTGTTTCCAAAATTATTCCATGCACTAATAATATCATTTGTTAAATATTTCACTTGTTTGTAATTAATCAATATTATTGACATCAAAAATGGAAATTGATTCCTCTATCACAGTATATTTCTTAAATGACAAATTCTTACAGTCATAATTAGAGAATAAACAATTTGAAGGTATCTCCAAACATTTTCCAATCTAGATATTTTCATAAAATTTAATGTGATTCCCAAATATTAATGCTCTCAAATTATCCTTATAGATATAATCTTTAATCTATTTTACCATGTATGAATTAATATGTGAACTTAAGGTATTGATTAAACAACTTCTTACTTAAGGATAACTAAAAATAAATCTTTCATTTTTCTTCATTTTTGTTTAACATTATCCACTTTCCCTTAAATAAATCTTCCTTTTCTTCTTGTCTAGCAATGAGATATCATTTATTAACATTTTCTACTAAAAATGTAATGTAATGTTAGAATTATATTAAAGACACAACATTGATTTTGCAATTATCCACATCAAACTGAATAAACTTTTGGAAATTTATTAAATTTCACATTACAATGACCACACCTATGAATATTATATTTACCTTAATTCATTAGATAGATTGTCTAGTAGTTTTTTCACCAAATTTATTGTCTGACATATTGAATTACTAGATATTATATATAATAATCTGGTTTCAGAAGTCTATCAACTATGCTCAGCCCTAAATGTCATTGTATCTATAATGGAATAGGCACGAGTTATATATATATTAAGCATAATTTACTATTATATTTATGTTTATTGGAATAAAGAGCATCATATATTTAATAGCTGTTTATTTTTTCTTTGACATTAAAATAAAGCAAATAAATCCTGCTTAATATAAATTAAGCTATTTAGATTTGTACTCTAGATAAATACTCTACATATAATAGAGATATATATGAGAGATAGTGACCTGGGCCAACTAGTAAATGCTGGTTCAGCATGAAGTGCATCTTGGGGGTCATTTGTCTTTTATTGTATCTTTATTTATATGAATTTAAAAAGAATGGGGAAGTATGGAGATGTTTATAATATCTATAAAGATATTACACATAGGAAAGAGAAAGGTGAATAACTCCGTGTGTGTGTAAATTAAAAAAAATCAGATATATTAATCTTTAACTGAGGTTTAAAGTTTTATCTGTGCTAGAGATAATCTCTAGTTTCGAAAATGATTAGTAATAATCATTATTATAGTTATCTGAAATGGATGGTGTCAAAGTTGTGAGAGGAGGGAATTTGACAATGGTAAATGAAAATGTAACAGTTTATTCTAGATAAATACTCTACATATAGAGATATATGACCTGGACCAACTGATGAGTGCTGGTTCAGCACAAAATGCATCTTAGGGGGTCATTTGTCTTTTATTGTATTTTTATTTATATGAGTTTAAAAAGAATGGGCAAGTATAGAGGTGTTTATTATATCTATATAATAATAATGTTTAGGGACATGTCATAACTGTTAAAAGAGTTTTTTTTCTAAAACTAATTCTGTGAATAAATATCCTAGTTTACAATTCAAAAGTTGGGTAATTGATAGTTAAGACCAAGTGTCTTATTTTCACATTGAATTAATAGAGGGCTCAATATGTTAAATACATAAAAAGTTATACAAAATGATATACATTTTATAATTTTCATTACATTTGGTAAAATATATTTATTTAATATTACAGAATCCAGGTCCAAGATTGGGTAATAAAAAGGGAAGACGGAAAAAATTTGCCAAGATGGAAGATTTTATGGATCTGGGAATGGGCTATGATGAAAATGACTCATTTGTTGATAATACAGAGGCAGTAAGCATTTTCTTCTTTTTTTTTTTTTTTTGTATTTTAATGATGAATTTGTTCATAGTAAAAGAATAATAATATAAGATTATTAGTTCTATTTGATAAAATAGTAATTCTTTTAAAGTTGAAGTTAATTTTGTTATGGCATTTGATATTATAAGTTTGTTGTTAAATAAGATTGAAATTAATAATATGAAACAAATGTTTAAATATTTAATATAGGGAACAAATCTCTAATAAAATAAATCATTTTTAAGTTTAAAAGTGTTTCTTTGTATATAAGATATATATATACACAATAGAAAGCTTAAGGAATTTTTAATCTGTCAATTTCAATATGTTTAACGAATTAAGAAAAATACAAAAATTAAATAGGACATACAGTCATTTGAGATAAGATGACAAAATAATAAAATCATAGCAAATTCAATATTGTTAGGATTATACTGAAATTCACTACGAAAGCAAATATTTTGGGAGATTTTTACAATATCATTAGAAATATTGAATACAATATAAGCAAACACTTTAGATTAAGAATATAGCATCTTTTAGAGATAGTTCAAAAGTTGGTCAGTGATGACGATGGGTAAGGTGAAAAGTGTAATTTTATCTTGATAAAGATAGCGAAGCTAACATTTTTTCAAGCAAACTTTTTATTTACATTAAATTTTTTATTTGAATGGAAATTGAATTTTTTTGATATTTCAATTTTTTTTTTTTTTAAATATATTAATGTTTTTCATATTCAATAGAAAATGCCAACAATAAATAACAAAATTTATTGGAGATTTCCATATTGAGTAGATTATGATGTAGAAATTTGGGATAAATGATTAGGATCTAAATGGATATCATGGAACAAAAATGCCATTAAGTTCAATGATTAAGAATTGATAGAGAAAAGGAATTTCATACATTCTATATACAAATATAATTTTTAATTTCATACATTCTATCCACCAGTAATTTTAAGTTAAAATTAATTATCTAAGTTTTAAGTGTCCAGAAAATTTTGGTAGTAAAAATTTTTTTAAATTAGTAATGGAAACAGCTATTATAAAAACCAAACAGGTTTATGTTATCAAGCATCACAGTAGTAATTAAAAAAAAAAAAAAGCAATAATCAACTATATTTTAATAGCTCAACAAAAAAATTCACAGCTGTCACTGAGGGATAAACTTCCAATTAAGACAAAAATGATAAAAAAGATTCCCTAAAATTATGTCAAGCCTATATTTAGAAGAAACTAATAAAAAATATCAAAAATTGTACTGACATATTTTGTTTTTAGAGAATGCCATACTTTAAATAACTCATTTTCACTATTAGTCAGAACAATTAGTTCTCAAGTCTTATGGAAAAAAACAGATCTAAATAAGATATTTTCAATTTTTAGTACACCTGGGTCTCGTTTTACGCGATAGATAGGTTCCTCAGAAAACATGCACAAATGAAATCGTGCAAAAATAGACATAACTTACCTTGAAAAAGGGGGGATACGGACTGATTTTTCAAAAATCACGTAAAAGCAAAGCACCAACATAAAATTACTTTAAAATTCACGCAAAAAAAAAAAAAAATAAGGAAATAATATATGACTAATAAAAAATTTCAAATTTGAAAAAATTGATACAAGACAAACTTTTTTTAACTGTAATATTTAATTTTATTCAAAATAATATATTTTTATGCATAATTTACAGTACAGTAATTTACATCTTTTTATACACGTTTTAATTATTATCGCTATTTGCCGATAAACAGGTTCGTTTGCAAACTGGTAAAAAATCAGATTCTTCACAAGAGGAAATACAACTAGCGCCAACTTCACATCACATTAATTTCAGATCGCCTTAAGTAATTTTTAAATTGTTAATTACAATTAAAAATCAGATTTTAATTTTTAATTGTCAAATTTAATTGTGCCCACTGCTATTACTCACCTTTTAAAAATAAATTTGCGGACACTAAATGATTAATAATTGATTACGTTCTTTTTTAAAAAGCAAAAACAATGTGATTTAAAATGCAAAATTAACATGCACAATGTTTGAACAAATCTACATTATAATCTTGTAAAATTTAATGTGTGTATACATAAAATGTGGAAATCATGATTTTAATTTCATTATTGCATAAAATCTTACTATTATAAAGCACTGAAAATATTTAAATTACTAAGATGAAAGTCGAATTCCAGTAATGTGCTATTACTTTCAATATGACGTAAGTGCGCAAAATTTATTATTTAAAGTAATAGCGCATTATCGGAGTTCGACTTCCGAAGAAACATGAATCGCGTAACTTCAAAATCGCGTTAAATAAATCCACGTTAAACGAGACCCAGGGGTATATGATATCTGTTATTATTTGGATTAGAGAAAACATCAATCAGTCTAAATCTGCTCATGTGTTTTAGAGTTTTAAATACATAATTAGGTAGAAGCCACGATGTCAAACTATTAAGAAAAGGAAAAATAATATTTTAATCATATTAATTGAAGATTGGGAAAGAGAATTTCATGGAAAGATTGAATATAGGATTTTTATTTTAGTTCTGTAGTTCTTGATGAAGCAAAGGATCTTCTGTGCAAATTACAGTATTGGTCTTATGTTGATAAGGCAATGATAAAAATATTCTTGCTGAAAGTGAAACAAATAGTGATGTGATAATATAAGCATTTGAAATATACAGAGAGTAAAGATTTGTTATCTACAGTTGAAAGATTAGTTGAACATTCCAGAGCTTTAGCCTCTAATTGTATCAGAGACAAGAAAGTATGAATAAAATCCTGCTGTTTTAAATAATTCATTAGACATTTTGGATCAAGCAAAAACAGTGGTTCAGCTTATATGCAGGCAGTACAAATTTTGTGATATGGAATTTTACATAGTACTTCAGTATACATTTAAATAAGAGTATTCTTTAATGCTAATAGTAAATAAGGAATGAGCAAGAATTTGGATTTTCTTCATGAAAGATATAATTGTCATAAGTTGGAAGAAAGAACATAGTTGAACATTTTATAGTGCATAGCTCTCATGACATTTATTATGGTTGGTGTATATTTAAGAGCAGATAATTTAAAGTTATTCAAAAATTAACTTCCAACTCCATAGAGCCATGCAGCTATGTTGTTACTGAGCATGTATTATGTCTGATATGACTTTTTAACATTTTGGTAAAGATAATGGTAACCTTTTATTTAATTAGTAAATCTAACAATTACTTCTTTTTTTTTAATAGAAAATTTATTGAAAATCTTTTGGCATTATTATTAGTGTTGATTTTAACTTTGATATTACTTATTATAGTAAAAGAAAAGTCACAATTTTTAGACTTTTGCTTGAAGACTTTCTTCCAATAGTTTAAAGATTTTACATTAAGGATTGAAGTTATAAATCATTGATTGCATATAGGCTCTCTTCTACTTAATGACTGTTATTGATGATGCAGAAATAGTAAGGTTTATACTACATATCTGCTTTCCACTTTCAATTGTCTCAGTAGGAATGGAGGCAATAGTAGGAGAAGCATTTAGCTTGATATGGAATTTCAAATTATTTGAATTAAAAGCCTTTTGTATTTAGGGAACCTAATTTTTTTCAAGACTTATGAGGATGGATGAATATATAGGAGATATGCTTAACAACAACGGGAGTGAGAGTCTTTACATCTGCAATATATTTTTAGTCTATCCAATTGAAGAGCGGTTTTTTTATCTGCATTCATTCTGTTATTTATGATATGATAAATAAATGTTAAACCTTTTTAGATAGTAAGAGGATAGTGAAATCACTATTGATGATCATTTATGTATTCAGTATAATTAACGATTCATTATCAATGTTATATATCAATGAAAATATTACAATTTAGTAGCCATACTATTACAAAAGGGCTTCTTAAATAATCAATTTTGCAAGTGATAGTTATCTGCCATAATAGGATCAATCATGTTAAAAGTATTGTGTTTTTTTTTGTATTGGAATAATGGAATATGAATAATATTGCAAACTTTGGGATTTGTTTCAGCATTCTCTTTTTTTAGTTTGATATATTATAAGAAAATTCAACATGTATTTTTTAAATCACTTTATTATAAATTAATATTAATTGTGAATATGTTAGTGTTAAAAGGAGCTAGATTCAAGTTAAAAATCTGGAATTGCTTAAATTGAGTGTATGTATTAAAAGATACATTAACTTGGGAATTTGAGGCATTTGAGAATTTATTTTTGCCATTTGATTGTCAATGCTATTAAAAGGACAATTGTAGTTAATTTTGAGATGAGAATTTTTCTTGGCCATTATAATTTTTATATTCATTTGATACATTTGTGTTTCAAAAACTTTTTGAAATAAATTATTTTAATGGAATCCTTGGTCATTAAATGTGAATTCAGAATAAAAATAAAACAATTCAGTTCATTTTGTAATTTAAAGAGTGATTTGGTTTGAAAAAGGCACATATATATATATATAAATGCACTTAGTATTGATTTTCATTAAATACATTTAGTAGGCGTAAATGATAATCTGTGATATTATAAAAGAATATTTAATTATAACTTGGATGAACAGAATAATGCATGGAATTAATTCTTTACTAAGAAAAGTGAAAAAAGGAAATCATAGATTGGCCAATGGGGTGGGACTGATGGTTTTTGCTTGGGAAGAGATTCTCTTGTGATTTTTTTACTATTTGATGTGGTTATACAATGTTTTTGTTGTCAAGACAGCTACTGTATTTAAAGTTTTTTACTTTTCTATAATTCATCAACAAGGGATTCAATTGCAGACTGATGCTTCCTACACAACATTGAACAGTTTGAAAAAAAACTTTAAATATAGCACCATATCCTTAAAAGGAAAATCAATTTTTTTCAGATTATAGCTGTGAAAGGTGAAAACAGGATGCAAAAAATATTGACACTTTTTAATTGTGATCTTGTTAAAGACATTTTAAAATGCTTTAGATAATAAATAATTAATACAATAGGTAAATATGTTATCAGGCTAATCCCAAACTTTTACTTGAAGCACATATGATCATTTGGAATTATCTTATTTTAATTATATTAGATGATGATTCAAACCTGTGATCTATGGCTCTATTATCAGGTTGGTGTTAAATGCTTTGATTTTGCATCATAATTTTAATTTTATATTATGTACGATATTTTGTTAAGATGAATTGAATGAACAGTTAAGTTCCTTATAAATTGTTGATTGTACATAAAAACTAGTTCATATTCCAACCATTGCATGCTATTACAGATCTGTTCATCTGTTGATTAAAAATAATTTGCGTTATTATATATTTGTGGACTGCAACTTATATTTAGATGGAAAAGTGATCTTTAGATATAAAAGCTTGAAAACCACTGATGTGTAATACATTAGTAAGATTAAATTTTATGGGATAATGGCGAATGATGAAGTCCAGCATGAGATGGACGCATTTCATCATTACAATATTGACTTTATCATTGAAGAGTTTGTAAAACCAACATATTATTCTGGATGTTGCCAAGAATTGACAAAACCCATCAATACTCTTTTTTTTTTTAAAAAAAAAAAAGAATCATAATCAGCAACAAGCCACCGAAACATTGGGAATTACTGTCTTTTTTAAGATTATGCATCAATCTCTGGTTTTTAAAATTCTACACGGCAATTTCCAACCTCTTTCATAATTTTTTTTGAAGAGAATGCCCAATTTATTTCTTTTATTTATCCCCCCACCAATAATTAATCACATTTTATTTAATGTAAATCACCCAACTTTTCAGTTTATATTTTATTTATCCATATATTTATTGTCCAAACTTACATCTCTAAAATTGCATTTCCTTTCCCATACTTCTCTTATTTTCCAAATTTTTCAGATTTTGAAAAAAAAATAGACCATTTTGTTGAAAGTTTGGTTAGTCATGACTAGTTATAATTATAATTTTATTATTTTTATAATGGTCATAATTAATCTTGAAAGATTTGATTTTTTTATTTGTCCAGCTTTTAAAGTTTACCAATATGTTTATTTATTTTCATCCTAAACTTTACAAATTTTTATTTTTGCTAACATTAAACTTCATAAACCAGATGCACCTCTGAGACTTATGCTTGATTTTGGAACGGCTCACTATTTTAACACTTTTGTCGTAATTAATCGATGGCTCATCGAATTAGGATTTGGAGAATATAACATCAAGTCATCCTTCAAGGGCATAGACAAAATAAAAAACAGTCGTGCAGCCAACATTTAAAATCGCATCCTTAGATATCACTGAACTTTACAGGTCTATCGATCGTAAGCATTCTATTGAATTAATCAACCAGGTACTGACAGCTAAGAACAACTCACATGCTTGGCATTCATCACCGACTTCCTGAAATGGTTAGATGTGAAAATAATTGTGATATTCAGAAATCAATGGTTTGCATGCACAACAGTTGGCTAATGGGTCTCCCACTCAGTGGCATAATTTCCAGTATTGGCCTCTACCATTTCAAGCAGAAAATTCTGCCTACATACTTCCACACCAAACCTGATATTATATATATGTATACTATGTTGACAACATATTTATTGCTCCAACAGAAAATATTATATTCGATTTACCGAATGATAGTAAAACCTGTGGAGGTTAGAGGCATAATCCATCCTGATTTCTACACATCCCAAACTCATAAATTGGCAGCTCTAGCATTGTTTCTCTTCAGGAACCACTCTTTATGCAAATACGAAGTCGACATGAGAGTTAATCTAACCCACTATATAGAGGATCTCACCAATACAGGACATAAATGGGACAGTTATCAACAAAAAAGTCAATCAATTTTTCTACAAAATAAATTCTAAACAACAGAAAAGTAAATAAATGACGCATCTTTATTCCATACATCCGCTTATTAGCTAAGCAAGTAGCCAATAAACTTTCCAACAAATTTGAAATTGCTTTTCACTTACACCCCTCCTCTAGTAGACTAATGAATAACACTAATGATAGAATAACACTCGAATTGACTCCGCATGTCATATACAAAATTACCTGCCCCCATAATGACTGTCACACTATCAAGCCAAATATTGCAACCAGACTATCTCAGCACAAATACTTATACAATAAAACCAAGGCAGAGAGCAATTCAATATTCGCCGAACATGAGAAAACCTCTGGCCATGTTTTTCAACTATCATCAGCGAGTATTGTTTATACTGAGAGAAATTAGCAAAATGTAAAGTTAAAGAGGCTTGCTACATAGCAAGCGATTCCGCTGCAATCAAGAGAAAAGAAGCCTGCTTCTTCATATTGGGAAAATGGATGTTAAATCTTATGCACTCAAATTTACATGGATTTGCATATTACATTCAATATAGACATTTTCTCCCTATACACCTAGCTATGAATATGGGGAGTATGTATCTCCCGAAAGCCCTTAGCTTAGTACTCAATTAAATTAAAAGCTTCTTTGTCTGAGCACAATGCATTTATAGATTTAAATATTTGGTTTGTAATTTTTAATATGTATGAAAATTTTGTGAGGTTAATTTATTAAACACAAATTCTTCAATATCAGAATGATTGCATTGTGGCTAAGGAATTGTCAAGATTTAAGATCAGTAAATCTGTATTTAATGAAACTTATCTCCTAGAAAAGAAGTTTAATAGAACAGATAGATGTTAAATTTTTTTTTTGGGAATAGCAAGTCAGTCAATAAAGGTAGAATGCATAGTATTGGATTTTGATATCAAATCTAATTTAGTATCTTCTGTTGTTTGAATTCCTTTTCTATACCAATGAAATGCTCATGGTGATAAAATTTGCCATATATGTTTATTTTCTTCGTGCCCATACACCAATCTTAGATTGAAAGAAGAAAAGTTTTATTTTTTGTTGGATGGCATTATTACAGCTATACCATTGAAAGATTGAATTTTTCTTTTTGGAGACTTTAATGCACTTATTGTTATAAATAATAGATTTGGCCAAAAATTATTAGAACTAATGGAAGTATTGGTGTTGCAAATTCACATGGTTTGTTATTGAATTTTGTACAAACATGTAGATTGATTATCATAAAAATTTTCTTTATGCAGAAAAAACACTATAAAGGAATGTGGATGCATCCACACTCAAAACAATGGCATTTCTACATTATAGTTAGGAGTCGGAATACAAGAGTTCACATTATGTGAGCACTTACAAGTGCAGAATGCTGGACAGATCATAATTAGTATGCTCCAAGATCAAAATAATTGTTGTATTTAAAAATAGATATTATTCCAATCTTATTCACAAGAAAATTGATGTTCTATTAAACATTAAATTAAATTTGGATCTTCAGGAATGTCATATCACAGAAGCATAGAATTTATTTAAGAAGAATGTGTTGTGATTATAAGTAAATCTATATCTGGGTAAACTAAAAAAAGAATCATGACTGGTTTTCTAATAATGATCTTATTAGTGATTTGATTAATTAAGTGTGGAAATTTATAATGCATGTAAAGATCTAATGGTAAAAGTTCAATGATTGACAATAAGACTTTTAAAAAATGATTGGTGGATTAAAACTACAAAGAAGATTCTTGCTGATCATAGTCATTCTAGATCTTTTTTTTTCATGCATTGAACATGACATGAAATTGATAAATTATATCGCAATCCAACAATGATAATCTCTTATATGATGTCAGTGGTAGTTTGATCAAGTGAAAGAAATATTTTTTTCATCTTTTGGGCAATGATACAAGAATTGAGATGACAACTTTTAATGATATATTCATTTTATCTATCCATTTAAATTTTGATAACAATATCTAACTTAGTGAAATCAAAATAGCTCTTTGTAATCTTAAAAATGGAAAGTCTGCAAGTCCGGATGAAATACCTGGAAAGGTTTTATAATGTGTTAGTTGTATGCTAGTTTCAAAAGTATTGGAATTTTTTAGGAATATATGAATCCATGAAGTTGGGTTATCTGATATTAAGAATATTTTTAGAGATTCAATTTTTAAAAAGGGAATAGATAAGATTGCAGTAATTATTGTGAAATATCATTATTATTCTCTACAGCTAATATAGTACATTTATCATAAGTGAGTGCAAAAAAAGTATCAGGAACAAAGGAGTGATTTATATATTGGTTTTATTAATTTGATCAAAGCATTTGATTCATTTGATAGCATAGGTCTATGACGCTGTTTGATATTAGCTGATTGTCCACCAAAATTTATTCTGTTATATAGTTTCTACATGATGGAATGAGAGGAAATGTTACTATTACAGATGATAATCTGAGGCATTTGAAATGAAAACCAGTGTTAAACAAGGATATGTACTTGCTCTAACATTTTTTCAATTTTTGTGATAATGGCCTTTGGAATTTTTTATAGACAGCCGGATCAAACAGGGATCAAGATATGATACAGGTTTGATAATGGGATTTTAAATTTGAATCAATTAAAAGCAAAAGCACAAACTATTGGATTTGGAATTTACAGTATCTTGGGGATTATTCTATTTTTGCCATTTCTAAAGATGAATTTCAGAATGTGTTCTTAATGATCTGAATGGTACATATAAAGACTTTGATTTATTACTTAATGTTCAAAAAACTTAAGTTCTTTTCAGCCCCTGAGAGAAGACAGAATATTCAGCAACTTTTAATTTGGCTATTTATCACCTTGAAAATATAAACGAGTTTAAGTATCCTGTAAGTTTTATAGATCTACTTAGATATTAAGGTACAACACAAGCCTTAATGTGCTGCTGCTTTTAACAGCTTTAAAGGTAGACTATTTCATTATGGGGAAGTAATAACTGCAGCTAAGTTAGCTATAGATAAAATTGTTATTTTATCTAATTTATTGCATGGAAATGAAATTTGGACCTATGGCTGTGCAATATAAAGCTATTAGAACCAGCATTCATCAGTTGGCCCAGACCACAATCTCTTACACATCTTTAAATTCCTACAGTTTAATTGATAAGGATCAAACATGCAGCCCTTGCAACTTTGACACAAATCATTTATTGAAAGTATATTAATAATATCTATTAGTCACTCATTAGACTAGAGATTATCCAATAATTAATATTTCTGTAGTGTAATTTTTATGACACCACCCTCACACAAAATAGGGAATGTTTTCTACATGCTTTTAACATCTTATGGAGGGATGTATATTTATCAAACTATAATAATTTGCTATATATATATATTCTGAATAGTGATAAAAATATTTGTAAGAGATTGTGGTCTGCGCCAACTTATGACTGTTGGTTCAGCATGAAATGTGCATCTAGGGAATCACAGATCTTTTTCACATGTCTTTGATCATGTATTTATGATTACATCCCTCTACAAGATGTTAAAAATGAATAGAAAACTCCCCCTACCTTGTGTGAGAGTGGTGTAATGAAAATTACACTACATAAATATTATTTATTATGGAATAATAATATATTTGCATTATGGGAAGTGCATAGAAGACTGTTTAAGTGTTTGTTTATATTATAAGTATATTAACTTTGTAAATAATTTTATATATATATGAATTAATGCGTAACATCTAAGCAGTTCAAACATTCAGTAATGACATTACCTGTGTTGTCTTATAAGACCCCCTCTCCCCATTGCTTTTTAAAGAAAAGTTTTTAATTTATTGCCCTATATTTTAACATTACCACCTACCCATTGTATATTATGATTTAAAGAAACACAATCACTCTTATGATAAATGTGTATTGTATATATGCATTTACCTACAAATATTTTAATGAATTTTAATAATTTTTCATTTTTTTTGTAGTATGATGAATTAGTTCCATCAACATTAACAACACAGCATGGTGGGTTTTACATAAATTCAGGAGAACTGAAATTTAGAGATGTCAATTCCGAATCGGATGATGATGACGATGATGATGATCAAGATTCTCTTGATTATGAAAAGAAAAGAAGAGGGAAAAGAGCAGTAAGTTGAGACAATTTGTATTTAGATATGAAAATATGATAGATTTAATTTTTATTTTAAGAATTGCACATTTATACTTTTTATTATTTGTTTTTTAAATGTTTGTTATATTATATATAACTTAATTAGTTTTCTTGAATTAATTAGTTATTTTTTTTAATGTTTGTAATTTGTGAGAAATTATATTTCATTTGTAAAATAAGGACTTTTAGTGATTCTACTGCTTATAGTATCATCAAATTTTTATGTTAAAGGATTTCTATAAAAATAATATTGTCATGCTAATATATCACTTTTATAACATAGTTCATCATTATCATTATTCTGAATTGCAGAATTATTTATATAATATAGATTTACTTTATGTGGTTAGAGAATTACATTTAACAATGTTTTTGAGATATTGGTATTGATTTAATTGTTGTGTTTCAACTTTCTTATATTCTCTGTTTTTGTTTTTTTTTGTATTTTGCTATTGATATGCATTTTGAATTTGTGTTTGAGGCTTGCTTACAATCATTTAAAATTTGTATCTCCAAATTAAAAATTTATGACTGAAAAAAAATCAAAATGAAAACATTTTGCATTATAGATATGAAGAGAGAAAATAAAACAAGGGAACATATATTATGTGGAAATATTGCAGTTTTTAGAATATTTGTATACTTTTCATTAGTTTAAGTTTTAGATTTTTATAAGAATAAAATGGAGCAAATTTTTATAGATTTTAGTTTGGCATTTAGTATAATAATCCAAGAGATTCCTGTATATCTGATAGGTACTTAGTTCTTGTTTTATTTATTTATGTTTGCATATTAGGATTTAGTTCACTATTTTTAATGTAGAGCCTTTTCTGTTACCACAGGTTTTTTTTTTTTGAAACTAAAGTATTAGTATAGGGATAAATTGAATGCAAACAATAGCCTTTTATTATATAAAGAAAATACTGTGAATTTGATTAAAAATTGAAAATGGCAAATTTGGTTGGAGTGATTCTTTTATAAGAGAGTAGAAAACAAAAACAGAAACTGCTTAAATTATTTATTATTTTTAAAACAGGAAATTAAGTAAAATCAAGTTTGCTTTTATGAAAAGAATTTAACATCAGCATTTGCTAATTTTTCTGGCTTAAATAATTTATATTATAATATTACGACTCTTTTCCAACTCCAGACACCACTATATATAAACAGCGAATAAGATCATTAAACTAGAATGCAACCAGATATAATCAGTTTTTACCTATTTGGCCATTGTCTAGTGGGAAGCTTTAGATTAGGTCTATCATCATTTCGTGATCAGCCTTTTCACTTATACTATATTAAAACACTCAGCTGTTAATTCATATAGCTATATAGGTTTCACACTAACTCCGTTTTTTTTTATGTTTTAATAATGTAATTTATAATATAAGTGCAAGCACCTCTCATTTTTGAGAAAAGACTGTTTTAAGCAAAGCACTTTTTCTGTTAAAGGGGCATACTTTTAAGTTTTATAAGCGTTAGTGTCAAAATTGAGGATATGCATATTTCTATAAGAGAGAAATAAATCCCATTTTTTTATTAACAGAAGTCAAAGCATAATAGTATTATAACACAATTTCCATCTTCTGCTGCTGTATTGATTATCATAAAATTATTTAATCTGCTACTTCAAAAATCATCCAATATTTGGGTATAGCAATCATTATCAAAATGAGCCATTTCTATTGTGAATTATTTCTAGTTGATATTTTTTGAAAGACAATTCTAAAATAATTAAAAACATTATTTAAAAAAAAACACACAAACATTACATTCTATTTTTTTTATTTATTCTGATCTTATTTAGATAAGCGTCTATGTAAAGTAGTAGCCTCACATAATTTCAATAAAAAATTATAAATAAAATATCCTTTTTTGAAATTACAGTACTTGATGGGAAAATCAATATTTAGGGTAATTAAAAAAGTACATTAATAACTTATTCGTGTGTTCATTTGTAAGAAAATTAAAAAAAAAAAATCAAGTCAGATGTCACATGACCTAATTTAATAAGCTTGGATTTAGAAATGTTATATATAGAGCTCGCAAACAGCCTCTTAAAAAGCTTTGCAGAATATCCCCAACCTCAGACCAGTTTCTGCTACTGTCATCCTCGGTGAGAGATTAAAAAATACCAGAACAAACCCAGCACTTTATAACTAACTATTCAGTAGAAAATCTGAAATGCTCAGACATCCATATGTCTTCCAATTCAGCTATCTAATTTACATAGCTATATGGGACTGAACTAAGTTTAGTCTCTGCAAAGCTTGTTAAGAGCTTGTTTGTGAGCACTATATATAACATTTGTGAGAAAAATATCTATGCAATAAATTAACAAAATCTACAATTAAAAAAAAAAACTTTGTATAAACATTTCTCACATATTTACTATTTGATATGTCAGTTTTGCTGCAATTTTGCAAAAACATATAAATAATATATAAACATTATTAAAACTTGATGATTTAACTAGAAAATTCTAAAAGTTTACCAACATAGTTAACAATTATTTTTACTAATGAACCTATTTCGTACTTGTAACATGTTTATTGCATTTTCATTATTTTATTTTTTAAATTAAAAATAATGCAGTTTATTTAAAAAAGTGTTGTCAATTCTAAAGTTTAATTTTTATATAAAGTATTTCTACAGTATACAAAAGTTATACATATGATATCAGCAAGCAATGGAAGAAATGTCTTTCGCTATTAATTTAGCTTGAATACTTATCAACTTGAGAGAGAATGAAAGTGAATTTAAATATTTTGGTAGTTTTATAAGTTAAAAAATGGATTTAGATGTTGGCATGCAACATAAACTCAATGTGATGCTTCTAACAAGTCAAAAATTAGGGTATTTCATCACAGGAAAATAACTATTGCAACTAAATTAGGTGTATATATTGAACCAACCTCCTCCGATCAACCAATAAAAAAAAAAAAAACGAACTACTACTTCTATTCAACACTTCCTACCTTCAAAACTCTTTATAAAACTTAGAATTTAAAATATACTACTTAAACTTACGGGAAACAACAAACACTAAGCATCGACAAATAAAATATTAACTAATATTTTATTATATTTTGTCCTCCTAAATTTCCCTTTCAGAAAATGGTTGGATTTCAGGTAAAGTATCAACTATTATCAATGGCGAACTATCAATAACATTCAACACTCGACTACCAAATATACACTGATCAAATAAACACTTCATTTTTTTTTTAAAAAAGAAAGAAAAATCCTTTAGGCGCCAGTAATTACATTAGAATTAGCATGTCCATTTGATCAGCATAATCTGATACCTGAAAATCCCTGCTAGCTCAACCGGTTCCAACCTCCCACTAAATAGTCAAAACAAAAGCTATATCTTAAACGCTGCCTCTTCTAAGCTATTACTATTTTTTTTAAAAAACTAAAATAATTTTCCCTGAACCATTCAAAAATAATACTTCAATACTTTAAAACTAATAATAACAACATTATACTGACTACTAAACATTTATAAATTTAACTTAGCGACTCTTTTCTGAAATACTATTATTAATGATGGATTTTTTCCCCTCCTACTATTATTAAGAAAATAAATATTTATACTTACCCGCACGTATCAAAATAAACATAAATATTTAAAGAAAAATAATTTAAGTGTTTTTCTTTTATTTAAAATAAATTAATCGTTTTATCTTATAATGAAACACACGTACTTTTTTTTTTTTAAAGATTAAAATAAGCATCTTAATATATACTTTAGCAAATAAATTATACATGTTACATCATATTCTATTTTATCTTTTTTTTTTAAGTTTAAAAAAAATCAAATCACACATACGTGCATGCCATTGTTTCAAAAATATTATTTAATAGAAACTGCGTTTAATTATTTTATCATTGCAAATATTAATTTTTTGAAGTTTATAGTTATGTTTAATTCAAAAAGTTCAAAGTTCTTTTAATAAAGTCTATCTTTATTTTTAAAGGAAATCGGGAATGTTTAGATATCAAAGTCAAATAATTATCTAGGTTTTAAAATACGACAGAAACAGCATAATGGAATTATTTCTTAACTCATCGACGACTGGTAAAATGATTCTTCCATAGATCCTGTGACTTGATATGATTTTCGTGGCTGGTTTGGCGTTCCCGCACTCCGCTGTCCGTTTAGTCTATTTCAACATGATTACTTTCTGAACTAATCGCAGATGTTAGATGCGTGAGAGCAGCTTTCAGTCAACTGCAAATACGTTGGTTTTAACAGTGCAACATTTTTTGGAAATATTACTTCAAGAAATATTTATTAAAATGAGAAAGTCCGACCAAGAATGATAAAATATTGAGCTATTTATACTGTTTTAAACAATGGAAAATTTCATTTAGTAGCAGCGTTCTTCGTCTCATGAAATAAAATCAGCTTCTGCGTCTACTTTTTATTAAAAATTACATACACACACGCACATATATTTATTTATTTTATTATAAGATAAAACAAAATTTCTTTATTATTTATTAAAAATTCATTTAAAGAATATTAAATCATTTATATTACAAGACTTTTTTCTTCTTTTAAACCAAAAAAAAATCTTTTATTTTAAACAGCTTATTATTTTAAACAGCATTTACAGTTTATTTTATTTAATACAAATTTCCCCATCCCCCCCTGCCCTTTAGTTTTTACATTTTATTCTCTTAATATTAAATTTTTTTGTATTTTTAAAACATGGGACTCATACAATTACTTTAATATTAATATACTTTGGTACAATATATATAGGAGTGAGACAATTATTTTATTGACATAACACAAAGGCATTAGAAAAAATTAATTTAAGAATGCTCCATAACTGCACTGACAAGATCATAAGACCAATCAATGTGTTTTTCAACTTTCTGGATATGATACTGATGAGTCCTGTATTGTAAAATTATATCTTTATTGGATTAATCATGTGAAATGAATGAGTTATAGAAGACTTCCTAAAGGACAATTGATGAAGAATTTGAGTACTTTATTTACATTCTAAAGATTATTTCAAGGACATTCTAAAGGAGTCAATATTGATTATGTTATTAGGAAGATATGGCAGAAGATAGAATGCAGTACTTACATATTATCTGTTCGACAGAACTTGCCAGGCTGTTTTTTTTCATTATCCACTTTCAGGGGCATAAATAAATTTTGAAAATAATATGGCTCGTATTTAATATTTCCTTTTATTTTTTTTTAATATTATTATAAAAATATAAGAAATTACACAAAAGTAATTAAAATAACTGCAGTAAACCTGGAATAGTTATAATAAAATAAAGCACTTGCCATCTCTCTGTACAAATCACTTAATAACCACTGCTGTGGAAGTATTCTCTGTTGGTTAATATGCTGTAATTTTGGAAATTCTCTACTGCATGTTCTTCTGGTTAATGGAGGATCCTCATTTTAAACCTTTTGGTAAAATGTTCCAAAAAAGAAATAACACAGACACACGATGACAATCTTATGCTAAATGTAAAAAAATTATAACAATGTTAGCAACGTGTTTCCATTTGCACATTATAATAGATATAAGAAAAAAAAATTAATTAAATCTTGTGAATGGAATTTATAAGAACTTTTATTAATATTTTTGAAAATTAACAGGAATTTAGGATCAATTTTTTAATATTTTTTAAACTTAAGAAGTATCACATGTTCGATAAATATTTATAATATATATTAAGAAAAAAGAATTAAATTAAAAATTGCAAATGGAATTTTTAAAATATTTATTAATATTTTTTAAACTTAACAGAAATTTATAATCGATTTCTTAATATTTTTTTAAATTAAGAAGTAACGTGTTTGGTAAAATAGTTTTGAGAAAAAAAATATAAACAAATACTTGGACATCCCTGAAAATGGATAATTAAAAAAAAAAAAAACACCTGACAAGCTTCCCAAAGGGATAACTGCAAAAGTTGAAAGATAGCATTAGAAAATATCAAATAAATTTAATAATAGAGTAGCATAGTATACATGCAAATGCATTTATGATTCACAGATTGGTTTGTATAGTCTTGGTAAAACTTTATTATTTTTAGTGTTTTGTTTGGTTTTTTAATGTTTTTTTTTTTTTTTGGAATGCCATACTCATTTGTGGGCGATTGCTGATGACTTGAAATTCTATAATAAAGATGGTGTTTTTTTTACATTTTTATTTCGTAAAACCTTAGGATTATATTTAGATGATATGACTATAGTAAAACTATTTGACATCTGATATATGTTATTCCACCCCCCCCCTCATGTTCTTCATACATCATGTTTTGTTGATAAACTTTATAATAGAATATATATTGTTTATTAAATTGTAAGCATACAATATTTTTCTATATGCAAATATGTATAACATAGATATTTTTTATATGTATTGCATGCATATATAAAATTTATAGTATAAACTAAATTAAAAAGTAATAATGTTATTAATTTATATAAATTGAGGGGGTGAGGGCACATATTCATATATTTTGTGTGTTTGCTCATCATGCACATTCTTTTAGAAAATAAAAATAAGGAAAAAAAAATGCAATAATACTGTATTTGTATTTTTTAAATGAAATGAATAGCGAAATCTCCAACTTTCATCACATTTAAATATAATTTGGATGATTTTTTTTTTTCTATCGAAACGTAACAGCAGTCTAATCCTCAGATTACAGTCTCTCTAGTTATTTTATGATTTTAAATCTTTATTGACTTTGTAAATTTTCGTGAATTTTGTAAAAATTGGAAAGATTAATAAAGGAAATTTTAAAATGTATGTGATTTTAAGATAAACCGAAGAAATTTTATTAATAAACATGACTGCACATAATGCTTCTTCTGGACAGAAAAATGGCTTCTGTCATATTGTAAAATTTATTAAATTTATGAATTTTTTTTAAAAAACATAATAGTGTACAATACTTCCAAGTTAGAAAAATGGCTACTGGCATATTATAAAGCAATGGTGGGAAAATGCGGCTCTTAGGGTGAGTTAAGTGTGACTCCCATTGAAATTCGATTTTATTTTTATTATTTCAGCTTTTTTTTTAATTGCACAAAAATTTATAATATGATAAAAATTTTCATCAAACATTTTTATTATTTATTTTATCACAAATTACATCATGTATGTATGTATATACTATTTTCAAATTTATTGGCAAACTTATGTTAAAATCTACCGAATCTTATAAAAATTATTACATGCGCCTATGGAGTGATCACATGTGCATATTTACGATTTGTGTAATTTTGTATATTTCTGTGATAATTTTTATATCAGCTAAATGTCCGATGTTATATTTTTTCAAAAAATCTGATAAGTGGACTTGGGCTATTTAAACTTGTTTATGATGTTAATTTTTTCTTGGTGTTGGCACAAACTTTCTAAAGACATGTACAGGTTAAGAAAATTATTTTAATTGTTTATAGTTAGGGCTCTTAGAGTTTCATGTTTTTTTTTCAACAATTATATAAAAAACTTGAAAATAAAATTGAAAAATGTTTTCCGGAGTTTGATTATGTTGATTCTATTTTCGGTGGTAAATAATATTAAAACAGATGTATAAGATTTATCAGGAAAATATCAACCAAAAATAAATATATCCAAATTGCTTTTAATTATTTTAAATTGTTTTTATTCTTATTTTATTTTAATAAGCCCTGTTTTTTAGACACTTTGTTGTGCCATTAATGAATCTTTTAAAATAAGAATTAATATTTTAAAATTTTTATTTTAATTAATTATTTATTTACATATTTTGTTTAATTTCAGACTTTGGGAAATAAATTTATTTAATTTTTTTGTTAACATGAGATCAGAAAATACTAAAAAGTGAAAATGCAAATAAGAAAATAGAAGCTTTCAGAAAGAATAGTAGCAAAATTTGCTTTTATTGATAATAAGGGAAAATTATTGTGACTTATTTGTAAAGTTACAATTGCACACTACAAAGTAAACAATTTACATTGAACTAACACACAGGCTTATTATATATCTGTGTTTATCATCCCCACTTCTCAACTCAATATCCACACAATTTAAAATTGTGAACAGGGAAACTTAAGTCATTGCAATCAGGTTTCTGTAAGCAATAAGGACTCTTGTTTGTTTTATTTGTGAAGATGACAGAATCAATGTAGCTAATTTTTTAGTACTTTGAAATATTGCTCCTGCCAAACATCCGTAAGACGGAGAATTTATTAAAAGAAACTTGAAAGAAGTGTTTAAAAGTTTTGGATCTAGATAATATAAACTGCATAAATTGATAACCCAAGTTTCTATGTTATGCCATACAATTATGTATCGTATTAATAAAATTAGTAAAAATGTTGAAGATAGTTTGATGTGTGATTTGAAAAAGTATACAGCATTCAGTTTGTCTCTGGACGAGGGTAGAGTCATTCGGGATGTTCCACAGTTGGTCATTTTTGTCTGCTACTTATCTGCAGACATAAACATGAAGGAAGAAATGTTAGACTTACTAGCTCTTAACAGTATTGATATCAAAAATGCCCTTGTTGAGGTAATGAACAAATTTGAATTGCCTCATGATAAACTTGTAAGTGTTACAAATGACTGACAGAGCCTCTGCAATGATAGGTAAAACCTCGATCTTAGTGGTTTTTTAAACAACAATCCTAAAATTCGATGTTTTGTACCTCTTCACTACAAAATTCACAGTGAGCATCTCGTAGCAAGGTATTTAAAATATGAAGATGTGTGGAAGATTGTTTTGCAGATTGTGAATTTAATTAGAACAAATGCCAAAGCACATTGTTATTTTAAGAATTTTCTTAGAAGAGTTAAATGATGAAACTGATGAATTGCCCTGTGATCTCTCCGTATGGTCTCTTATAAGATGGATGTCAACTTGCAATGTTTTGAGCTGTTTTTAAAAGAAAACATTTTTTAAAAGAAAAAGAAGAAAAATCCCCAGAATTAGAAAATGGAACTTGACTTTCTGACTTAATGTTCCTTATAGACATTATGGAAAATTTGCAAACACTCAATTTGGTTTTACAAGGAATAGGAAAAATTATTTGTGATTTTTTATAAACTATATTAGTTTTGAAGCTAAACTTAGACTTTTTGTGCATGATCTCAAGTCCAGAATATTTAATCATTTTCCACTAGTAAAAGCAAATATAATTAATATCAAAGAAAAAAAGTTAGATGAATCTAAAAAAAAAATTGGAAGAATTGCAAGTGGATTTCAAATGTAGGTTTGAAGATTTGAAAAGTTTTAAATCTATATTTGCACATTTTGTGAACTCATTTATTTGTGATAGTTTTGAAAATGGGTTTCCAATTTCTGACATAATACTTAGCGGAAAAGTGACTGGGGGATTGTAATTATTAGAGATGAAAGAGAATCAAGCATTGTAAATGCATCACAAATCTAGTTCTCTAATTGAATTTTAGAAACTCATGTCAGAATCAAAGGAAAGCTGTTTTCTGTCTAATTTCCATTTTTGATTCAATATATATTGCTGTGAATTGTTGTACTCTACAATGTTCGTGAAGTTGAAATATTGTTCAGAGTTGACCATTCAGCATCTCACAGAATTGCTGTGAACAGCTTTAACAAATTATAAGCCAAATTTCAAAAATTTGATCAAAGGTCTTCGTTAAATGTTATACTTTCTATTAATGAATTTGATTATTATATTTTATTTTTATTATTAAAATTTTGAAAATTATTTTGTATTTGCTTTGTTTTAAATATATTTTCTTATATACTTTATACAATATTTAAAACTTGTGTAGAATATATCATCATATTAAATAAAATTTGACTATATGTATTTATTTTTATGTATTTGAATAAAATGGTGTGTCTCTTTGCAAATATGCAGCTCTCATTGATCTCATGAGTGCCCATCCTTGTATTAAATTTAGGAATTTTGATGTTTTTCTTCTTTATTTATTTACATTTTTTAGGATAGTGCATAATTGTTGTAGTATATATTGATACAGTGCAATTGGCTTCACCATATTATTTTGTTTTCAAACATGAATTTCTCTCCTAAATGTCAAAAACGAATTTTTAAATGATATTAAATAAAAATATCTGAAAATAAAGTAATGTAAAAAGATTTTAATTTAGATAGTACAAGTATTTTGGAATTTGACTAACAAACTTATTTTTTAATAAAGATTAGAAAATAAATTTACTTATTCCTTTTTGTTTTTTAATTTGATCTTATCTTGAGATTAACTTTTGAAATCCCAGGCGTAATGAAAATGTATTCTCAATATTAAAAAAAAAGTGTCTTTGCTAGGATTATTTTGATTTGGGTTTTTAGAAGTAGTAATTCAGAAGTTTGAATAATCAATGGTCAGTAGTAGTAAGGTAGTGCCAGACTAATATCCGATTACAAAATCAGATCGTAAATGTTCTTTATCTTTTAATGCTTGGTTTGATGTAGATCAAAAAACCATCAAGATGTACATGTAATCTGCATTTGTAATTTTTTGCTGTTATACTTTATGATCAGTCCAGTAAGTATAGAATATTGAATGGATAAAAACTGATATCCATATTTTTATTAAAGAAGGCTAGTAAGTAAGAAACTAGTCTTCTATTCTGTATACCACAATTGTCTACTGATAGTTAATTACTTTTGCTAATAGATATGGTTTGAGATGAAGAAATAGATATTACTGCTCTTAGATACAGATTAAATGTATGATAGAGGAATTCTGAGTTGCTTTATCATATTTGTTTGCCAAAGTTCTAAGATGTTTGCAGTTAGTTTTATATGCTGATCCCCTGTGTGACTTGTATAGAAGAAGCTAGACAAGCAAGTTAGCTTGCATTCAATATATTAAGGTTGTTGAAAATTTCAAATAATTATTTTACATAATATATTACTTGTAAAAAATGACTACTGGATATATTAATAGTGCAAATCAGGGGTTTCCATTAAAGAAGGTCAGTGAATTAGGAATCTTTTTGATATATCTAATATCTATTACATGCTAATGAAGTAAATATTTAACTAACATCTATTAAGTACTTTTGCTTGAAGTGAATAAAAAAAAATTATTATTTTGAAATGCAAATTAAATAATTTAAAGGAGTTGTTACATTTAATGTCAGTATAAATGGAAATATTTTTATATTTGATTGGAAATTTTTGAGTGAAAATAATTGGAGTACCTCGAATAGTATTTCCAGAATAGTATAAAATATATTTTATAAATTGCTAGTTTTTTTTTTAATAAAAAAAAAGTAATAAATTAAATATTATTGTTAGGCTTAGATTTAAATTTTACATAGAAATTTAAAAAAATTACATCATGAGAACAGAGAAGACTTAAATAAATATATACGACAATGTTATGTTATTTATCTATTATTTGAGGTAATCACAAATTATAGTGAACTTTTTTTTAGATTTAAAATTCATTGGTCTTGAAAGATTTCAATGTTTATAAATATCAGTTATGATTAATTATTATTAATAAACTCAGACAATTGAAAATACTTTCATAATCTTATTAATATAAAAATAATATGATTTCATGCAGTAAAATTGTTTGAAATTAGGGGTAAATAGAAATTGAAATAAAAAAGATATGTTGTTAAATTGTTTTCTTCTAACTCTTGAGAAAAAATAATGATCTGAAGTGAAATCGTTTCCAATTTAATAGTAATTACAAATCTGTATTCTATTTGTTGACTATTCTTATAGTTACAAATTAAAATGATAAATATAAAATTTAAATTTAGGTAACTCAAAAGGTTAGATTTGTGAATTTGGACAAAATTAGAGATATTTAACAGTTGATTTAATTAACATTTTGTTATTCGATGAAAATTCCTAAAAGGATAATTACCTTTATTTGTGGAGTTTCGATAAAATATTAGGAAAAATAAAATGTCTTTAAAGATATATGTATATAGTATTCAGTGAGATGTAAAAGAAACAATTTTTAATTGTTAAATCTTTAACCATGTTTATTGCGAATTGTTGTTAAAAATTGCACTATCAAAAAAAAAAAAAAAATTGAAAGCATTGGAATGTAAAGAAGTAAGGATAATCGGTGAATTAGGATAGTCCAAATGACAAAGATGAAGATCATTTATAAATTGTAATAATGTTTATTAGATCATAATGAAAGATTGTGTATTTAATTTGTAACACCATACATTGTGTATATATATTTTTATATTGTGATTTAATTTTGATTGGTGAATTTCGTTGTCTTATGTGTTTCAATTTTGTATATTTTATTTTGCACTATTTAAGGAAGAAACAAATAATACAAACAAGTTATAAATATAAACTGTCCAATCTACAAACTCACTCATTATCCATAATTTGAAAAAAACAAAAAAAAAAATAAATAAATAATTTTATGTGCATACCTGTCTGTATGACCACCACCATGAGTTATTTCTCAACCGGTCATTGTTTTCGCCGTGTTCAAACAGTGAGCAGCAGTCAGTTGTGTTGTCTTCTAATTTTTGTACTCTCTTTTTCATAATTGCATTTTTTTTATTTATTATTAATTATTTTTATTGATGTCTTAATGTATACATTTTTAAAGTTAAATTGTGTAGTAGTTATGTGTGCATATGTATATATTGCACATTATATAGATTTTGCTATTATTCACATACTTAAATATGGTGGATCTGGGATGGGTTATATAATTAGGCCAAATAAGATAAATTTTGATATTAGTTTCTTGTTTTATTTTACATATTTTGATGAATAAATGTTATCATTACATATAATGGAGATATTACAGATTAAATACCAAAAAAAAAAAGGAAATAGAATGATATTCAATCTGTAAAAATATTTTAAAATTAATTGGAAAACATCTGTATCATTTCCCTTGTTAGATTAAGAAAGTAATAAAGAAATAATAAATATTCTATTTAAAATTGTATTTTTTAATATATCTTCATTTTCAGAATATGCCAAATTGAACTAATTAATCTATAGAATTATTTTCATGCCATACTTTTCACGTTTTAGCATCTCCATATTTAAAGGTATATAAACTACACATTTCCTTTGCATTATTACAATAGTTTAGAATAAATAATAATTTCATTTGTCATTTGTTTTTTGTTACATAGTCTGTTATTTTAAGGATTTATATATATACATTCTCACATTCTCTCACATTATGAAAATGTAGACGTATGAAATCAAAATTTATTCTTTTCATCAGAAAATTCAAGGCATAGTTTTTGTGATTTGTTTTAAGTGCTAAAATGTATAATTAAAATATTATATATATACTTGTCAAATTTTGTATTGATCGGAATTTTTTTTAAAAATGGTTAACAGAACAGTTTTTGATATTATTGCTCCCCAAAGTCGCTAGATGGCAGGATGAATCAATGGTCGTTATTTCAAAATCAAAATTTGTGTAAAATTGCCTTTTACTTTTCATTTTAATGTAAATTTTACTAATGTATTATACATTTTTAAAATAAGCATTTTATTATTTTTTTGAAAATAAAAGGACAAATTATAAATTGAATGATAATTGATCATTTTATTGTCAATTTTACCTAGACATGATTTACTGTTACATGTATTTCTCTTTGTGAATGTAAATATTCACACTATATGAGCTTTATATTTGGATATATATGTAATTTAAGCATAAAAGTTCAATATTGGGAATTGTTTTATCTTTTGTTATCATTATTCTAAGCCAAAAAGAAGAGGTAGAAAAAGGTTCCACATATCGATTCAGAGAGGTTACATCTAGTCTTCTTAAAATCATTTATCAACTTTTTTTTCTTTCTCTTCCTTCTTCAGCTCTTTCTTTTTAGTTGCTTTCATTGACATACTTTATAATTTTTTTTACTTTAAATATATGTTCAATCCATCTTTTTTTTCTTGAGCTCTTCAGTAAATCATCTTTTTTTTATTTATTATTTTCAATATATTTTACAATTTAAACTGTATTCATCTAACTTTTTCATTCTCATCTAAATCCAGAGACCAAGAACAAAAAGTTCCAGAATTGAAGTTTATTATATTCGATGCTCAAATGATTCACACTTTCTCTGAGTAATAATAATCATTCAATTATTATTAATTTTGGGTTTAAGTGCCTTCTTTCTATGTAGCAATACTTTAGGCAAAATATTTAATAAATATCTTATAACACTAACCCTGCCCAAATTATTTTTTAAACTTTAATTATTATTATTTTTTGCAGTTGTATAATATTTATTTTTATTCCAAACCTTATTACAAAAATCTACCTGTTGTTGTTAACATTGACTTCATTATATGCAAATATTCTAATTTCATCAGCAAGTGTAATGCAGTGAATTTTCATTATTTCAAAGTTAATTCCATATTCATTTAGTAAATCATTAAAATAGTTAAAACAAAACAGAGAAAAATAATTTTTTATCTTACATAGGTCCTTATATTTGTTTTGCAGAAAGAAGAGCAATTAATCTTAAAATATTTTCTAATGCATATACCCATTTTTTAGAAATCATTTTTTTCTAGTTTGTCTTTTTTTCACAATTCAGTCTCTCAAGAGCAATAAAACATCCTCTTCTTTTTATATATCTCTTTTAATGATTAGTCTTATTTTTCTGTTTGTACCTTTTGATTTTTTTTATTATCAAAGCCCAATTGTTCTTGAGATAATATCTGACTCATTAGAAAATACATATGTTTATGATTTTCAGCACTACCATTCTCACATTTTAATGTTTTAGGTTTTTTTAAATAATTATCAAATGAAAATCTATTGTTTGATAACTACTTCATGTATATAACCCTGCTTTTTCTTTGCTCACTTATTTATTTATTTTTATTCAAATTATTATTATTACTTTTTTATAATTTTTTTATTTGTCAGCAACCTGCTTATGTAATAAGAACTTTTGTATTTAACTACAATATAGTTTATATTTGGGCATGAATATATTCAAGTTCCTTTATAGTGATGTTTTTTTTTTTTGCCTAACAAAGTGTTTATTATAGTCATTCCCTGTGTTGCACAAAAATTTAATAATGGCAAATCATGTAAGTTTACAGAGCCAATATTTCACAGCTAAAGTTTACCGTTTATACTAACATGTATAGTAAAATGTTGAAAAAGAAAGAAAAATATGTTTTTTTTTAATAGTATTTGGTGTAATAACATTATCAAGAAAGAAATACTATTTTTTTTCCTCTGAACTCTTCTTCTCAATGTTAGGTAATTAATAAAGTGAACTTAGTACCATACTTCAAAACAAATTTTAATACTATTAAGTTTTATTGATATGTATCTATGAATTTAAAGAAGATAATTAATTAGATCATATAACTACTCTGACACAATGCAATCTTTCATTGGTTGTTCTGTATTTCCAAAAAAAGTTGTACCTATCTATCAGTTTTATTAAACTTCCTTTCGTTGGAAAATAAGTTTCTCTAATATCAGTTACATCATTCTTATATCTTGACAGTGCCTTAGCTATATAAGTGTTGCTCTCCATTCTGATATTAAAGAGTTTGCATCAAATAAAGATTGCACATTCAGTGTATCTATATTTAGAAGAAAAAAGATTTAAAATATTTGTCTATTATTATCACTGTTTTTTGTCTTACCACTACTGACAGTACTGATTTTACATTATTTTTTTATTTTTATGAGTGATCTGTCAGAATGATAATTTAGCCAGATACTTAGGGGCAGGCCATTTTTAGACAACTATTTCTAAGTCCTTTCTACTTTCCTGGTTGTTAGGGGGCGATCAAAATAGATATGTTTAAATGGGCAATTTATACTGAACGGAAATTCTCATCTCAAATCTAATTCCAACATAACTATTTGGGATTATATTGGTTTGAGCAGAGATTTTGATGCACTAGCCTTCTAGCATCCATTGCACTAGGTGACAGTATTGTATGAGAAAATTGTTTAAGCATAAGGAAGGGTATTCATGTGATGTTATAGTGGTTTAAATACAAATCCTAGCCAAAAGATATTGGACTCTTGTTATTAAAAAAACCAAAGCATCAAAATATATAGATATTGAGTTGGATTAAGATCCGTATGCTATACAAGCAAATTAGTTTACTTTATAAACATTATTGTCTTTTCACTTTAGACTCATAGCTTCGTAATTAACTAAAAAAGTTAAAATGTGACTGCTGGGAGGATGCATTAGATCCAAAAATCTAATTGCAAAGTTTTCAAATTTAAGGCTCATCACTAATGAAAACCTTAAGCTAGAAACTAGTATAGGGTAATTGGATGAGTGAGCACTAGATAGGATTCCAATGCACCCACCTTCTAGCATCCATGGATTACTAGGGTTTGCACTAGATAGCAAAATTGTAATTATTGTGATGTAATGTGGAATACCAACATGATAAAATCTGAATTGTACTTTAATAATTGTTAAATTGTTCTTGTCAGTAGTTTTTAATGGGTTTCTGATATTTATTGTTTTATTTATTTTGGTCCGTTGGAAAATGATGGATTGAAATTTCACAGCAATTAACATTTTAATTATCATAAAATCCCAGCAAAACAAAGTTGAAAATAAAATAAAAAAAGTTGATGATTTTATTTTGAGAGAAAAAAAAAAAGTGATTATGTTTTAAGTGTATAAATGTCACAATCTTTAATAAACAAGTGCTTTAGATAAACATAGTTTTTTTTTTTCAAGTGTCATAGCATCGGCCGGGACACGAACCCGCAACCCGGGCAACTGCTTGAAAGGCAGTCGCGCTGACCTCTCGGCCACCAATGCAAGACTAGATAAACATAGTTGACTGCTTCATTTATATAAATATCGGACAAATCTTTTTATAATAAAGATTAATAATTGTTAAAAAAACTTCTTTTAATATAAATATAATAAACTTTGAGCATATATGATGTATAAAATAAGAGACACTTCCAGTGTTTGTTTAATTTAATGTAATTTTGATGCTGAGCACTATAATCATAGCAATTATTACTAAATATCAAAAATTGTCTTATAACAATTTATAACAGTGATGGCTAAGATATTGACCTCAAGTTCTCTGGAGTGCAATTTCTTCTTTTTTTTTTTGTAAAATTTGCATCTAATTTATTTTAATACAATTCTAAAACAATATATATATATATTTTCTTGAATTTTTTTTTAAATTCAGGACCAAGCTCTAGAAAATAATTATTTATAGGTAATTTAATAAATATTTTATTAAATGACATGGACAAATTATAATATTAGAGGGAGCTGAGGTAATTTAATTTTTTTATCTTTGGGCATAATTGCTGAGAGATTCTTGACTTCGTTTAAGAAGATGCTACAATACATTACATCACATCATCACATCAGATGAACTTTCTTATGGGCCAGATTGAGTAAAAATTTGAGTGATTTGATTCATTAAATATGAATCTAGTCCATTTCCTTTCTAAAATATATTAATGTGCAATAATCAGAATTGTTTTAATTTAGCTTCTAAAAATTGAATTATTTTACATTCAGATTGGTTAAATGTAATGAAAAATTTAAAATAAAGTTAATGTCTGAAGAAAAATATAAGAAAAACATATGGAAAATAACTTGCAGTAAAATAAAGGAATTATATTTCAACCAATCATTACATGACAATGCTGGTGATTTCTTGTGGCTTAGAAATTATGATAGCTGATGATTCACTTCTGTTGTCTTTTCTTCGTCTAAAATTAAATATTTTAAATAAAAATCTAAATCTAGCCACATTATTAGACAGTATAGTGTAAAAACTAATCATAAAATCTATAAATATTTATGAAAAATAGTTGCATTTTGCTTCTTATCACCAAATATCATTGATATGCAAATAGTGGTCAATGTTATTCACTTGTCTGGATAGCGGTCAAGCGCTATTCACTTTCCCTTGATTATTTTTCTTGTAAAATTTAAAAATTTTCAAATCAATGTTTATATTTATGTAAATTAATGTAAAAAATTAATTATATGTAAAAAATTACAAGAAATATATTTATTGACATTCAAAATATTACAAAGTATAAAATATTTTGGTTGGGTTAATGACTTGACAGTTAGAAATGTCTGGAGAACAATAGCGGAATTTTTTTGGAATTAAAATTTTAAATACCAATAAAGCTATGAATTTACACTAAAATAAGCATAAAATAGCGAAAATGCAACCAAAAATGGCTGTTTTATAATCACTTTAAAGTTAGTAGTTATAGTAAAATGTTTTCTGACAGTTCGTATCTTCGGGGAAAAAAATTGATCAGTTCATAGCTTCTAAAAATGTCACAAATATTTGTGAGTATTTAAAAAGCCATTATAAAAAAACCCACCAATTTGTAAGTTCATTCTAAAAAAAAGGGGCTTCGAATCATTATTTTTTTTTCATTGTGGCAAAAATCTTCTTTTTTTCTGACTTCCAGTTCGAAGCCCTGTAAAAAACATAATTACCCTCAGGTACACTTGCCCCCAACATCTAAAAGTTTGGCCATCCCTGACTTATAAGATTAATGTCAATTTTTGCCAGCATATATTGCATTAAAAAATAAACAAATAATTTTAAATAAAATAGTTAATTTGTATCCATTCAATGAAAAATAATATTTTTCAATTTTCCTACTTAAAATATAGAAATAATGGGATATAGAAAAGCTAACCTGCTTTAAAAAATAGAAATAGTGTGATATAGAAAAACTAACCTGCTTTTCACATTTGACTAAAGAGTATTTTTTTTAAAATAACTTGTTTGCATAATAATTATTATTTTGAAATAAAACTTTATTGGAGTTTAAATACATTCATTATTTTAAACTCAATTCATAAAGGTTTTTATTATTCATCATCATCATCAACTATTACCAATCCACTGCAGGATGAAGATCTCTCCAAGTTCAATCCATCTTCTCCGATCTTTAGCTTCTCTTCACCACATCTCCTCTGCACACTTTCTCATTTCATCCATCCATCTCACATGTGGTCTCTTTCTGGGTCTTTTACAATCTCTTGGGATCCAGTTTAAGACTTCAATTCTCCATCTATTATCATCTCTTCTAGCAATATGTCTAGTCCAACTCCACTTCAATTTTTTAATTTTTTCAATGAGGTCAATAACACCTGTTTGTTCTCTTACCCATACATTGCGTTTTCAATCTCTTCTTGTTACTCCCAGCATGCATCTCGCCTCACTTCTTTGAGTGGTCCGAATTCTCTGTATTGCTCTTTTATTAAGTGTCCAAGTCTCGGATCCATAAGTAAGAACTGGCAAAACACATTTGTTAAAAACCTTCCTTTTCAAACACATAGGCATATTTCCTTTTAGTATCAAGTTATTTCTACCAAAAGCAGTCCAACCAAGTTTAATTCTATGATTAATTTCATCCATTATGTTTCTATCTGTATTAATAATCTGACCAAGGTATTTGTAATTGTTAACTTCTTCTAATTCATCATAATCAATCTTTATTTTCATATTTTGAGCAAATCGATTAAACATTACTTTAGTCTTTTTAACATTTATCTTTAGTCTTACTTTCCTACTTTCATATGATAACTCCTGCAACATTTCCTGCAGTTCTAAAGCATTATTTGCAAAAACAATTATATCATCTACAAAATCTAAATGACTTAAATAATCTCCATTTACTTTCACTCCTTTAGTTTCCCATTTTAATCCACAAAATATTTCTTGCAGCACTGCTGTAAAACGTTTTGGAGATATGGAGTCACCTTGTCTTACACCCTTCTCAGTGTTGACTTCCCCCATATCATTATGTAATCTAATTGTTGCTGTTGCATTTTTATAAATATTCTTTAAAATATAACCGTATCCTGGATCCATACCTTGATGATCCAATGCTTTAATCACTGAAGAAATGTTTATAGAATCAAATGCCTTTTTATAATCTACAAATCCAAAACATAATGGCAACTCATATTCATTTGTTTTTTTTATAACTTCTCTCAATACCTGGATATGATCTACTGTACTAAAATCACTTTTAAATCCAGCTTGTTCTCTTGTTTGATGGAAATCCAATGTTCTCTGTAGACGAGTTGTAATTCTCTTGGTAAAAATTTTGTATAAAACTGATAAAAGGCTGATAGGTCTGTAATTTCTAATATCTTCTTTATAACAACCTTTTTAAAATATTAATATTATTACTGCATTCTTCCAATCATCTGGTACATCTTTATCATTTAGGCCAGTGTTTCCCAACCTTTTTTGGCTCACGTACCACTTGGTAGTATATCATGCTAAATTGTACCACTTCATAAAAATGATTGTATTTTGTGAAATTTGTTATTGCGAGGGTGTTATTTTATTTGCATTATACATATTATAGGGTGACCATGTATTCATATCACATAATGAGACAAATTACATTGTAACATGCCTAAACGTCATGCTGGATTATAAACTCACTGAAATTATAAACTCACTGTAACATATATGTATGTGTTTGTTCAAAGTATCATATTTATGTACTATTTTGTCATATTTCATTTACTAATGAATGGTTTTAATAAAAACCCAAAATTATAAAAACCCAATTAATATTTTTTTTATTATTATAATCAAATGTTTTTATAAAATAAATTTAATGAGATCCTTGTGCTTGTTTCGAAGAACATAATTTTTTGAAATTTGGTTCAGAAGATGCAAGATATACCCTTAAGTCTACAGCTGCATTCAATCTGTTTCAATGCTTTTTTTTAAAAAAATATATGAAGAAAAAGCTCTTTCTACTAATTCCATACTAGTAAATGGTAATAATAATTTAAGAGCTTTTTCAGAAAACTGTTCATATTCTTTAATGTTTAACCAAAATTAATTAGATTTTGTCGATAATTCTATTAAATTTTCTTTCTCTTTTATTGATAATGATGTAGCTTTTTCTAAATTTTCTTCATAGAAGGGGTTTGAAATCCACTTATCATTTGTGTTTTCGGGTTTTGGAAAATATTCCATGAAAGACAATTTTAATCCTGTTAAATGTGCTATTATATTTTCTGTATATCTTGAGACAGACTAACCTTATTTTCAAACAAAAAAATATGTAGAGTTTCGAATTTTTCCGGTTGATTGTTTTCAATACACTGTTTCCAAAAATCTAATTTCTTAATCATACTTTCAATTTTATCATTAACATTAAAGATCGTTATCGAGTTATTCTGAAGTGTCAAATTTAAGTTCATTTATTTGCAAAAAATATCAGATAAATATGCAAGCACCTGAAGCCAATCAAAATCATACAATTTCGAAGAGAGATCAAAAGGATTGTCTTAAAAAAAACAAAAACCTGTGCTTCTTGTTTAAGTTCGAATAAGCAGGTTATATAGGGATCAATGAATTTTAATAAACAAAGACGATACAATCACAAACAATAACCTGTCACTTGTAAGTCATGGGTGAAGTGAATGAGAGTGCAGCACTATCCAACAGTGGCGACATCTCAAGTTACTGGTGGCTAACGGTAAATTTAAAATGACTCAAAAAAAAAAAATATATAATTGCTGGATTTTCGATCATGACTGTAATATTAACAACTTTACTGTATAATATTATTCATTAAAATAATTTTTATGAATTATAGGAAAAAACGTTTCTATGATATTTTTATGATTTAATTTTTTATGTCCGCCATTATTGATTATTTTTCGTGTACCACCAGTGGTACGCGTACCACAGGTTGGGAAACGCTGATTTAGACATTTGGTATATAATTTTGCTAAACATTTTTTTATTTCTTCACTTGTTTCTTTTATTTATCAATTGTAATTCCATCATTATTTGGAGCCTTTCCTTTTTTCATACATTTAATTGCATATCTCACTTCTTCATTTAAAATTCTGGGCAATTCTGAAGATGTAATAGATATAGGAGGTACTTGTTCTTTATTACTATATAATTCTTGATAAAAGTCTTCTACTCATTTCATGATGTCATCTCTCTTTTTAGTAATAATTCCATCTTTTTTTCTTATTGCAGATATAAATTTTCTAGCAATACCAAAGATTTATTTTCTTCTACAGCTTTGCCTGCTAGTTCACAGTTATACTTTCTTCTATCATTTTCAACTCTTTTCCGCACCATTTTACAAAATTCAAGATATTCAATCCTTTTTAATGCATCATTTTTGTATATCTTCATATTCCTTCATTTCTTTATAAATTCTCTAGTCTCAGTAGAAATTTTATTGGTCAGTTGCTGCTTTTTTCTACCATCTATCTTTGTTGCAGTTTTTAAAAAGGTATCAGTTATTTTCATATTAATTTCATTCAAATCTGAATCATGTTCAAAATCTACTAATACTTGAAACCGATTTGTAAGTTCTAATTTAAATTCATTAGAATGTTTCTGAAGATTAGGAATATCAACCGTAAATATTGTTTTTCTTAATAATTTTTGTCTCTCTAGTTTTGCATTAACACATATCTTACATCTTACTAATCGATGATCACTTCCTGTGTTAAATTTATTAAGAACATTACAATCTTGAAATATGTATTTTCTGTTAGTCAAAATATAATCCAATTCTGCTGCACCTTCATTTGGATGCTTCCATGTCCATTTCCTTTTAACATTTTTCTCAAAAAAAAAAACACAAAAAACAATTCATAATATAAAGTTTTTCTTTTTCTGCAAACTCCACAAGTCTATGTCCTCTCTCATTTCTATTACCATAACCAAAATTACCTACAGCACTTTCATCTTTCATTTGTTTACCAATTCTAGCATTAAAGTTTCCCATAACAATTTTAAAATGTCGTTTACTCTGATCAAAAGCCTTTTGTATATTCATATAAAAATCTTCTACTACTTCATCACTATGAGAACATGTTGGGACATAAACGTGAATTATCTACATTTGGTATCTGCTATTAAGTTGTATAACCAATCATGCCACTCTGTCCAATACTCCATCAATCTCCATAATGTTGTTCTTCCACTTTTCATTTATAATGAATCCTACTCCACTTGTTTTTCCAATATTTGTGCCTTTATAGTAGAGTACATGTCCACTTTTTAAATCAATTGTTTCTTCACCTTTTCTTCTAACTTCACAAAGTCCAATAATGTCCCATTTAATATAAGACAGTTCTTTTTCTAATTCTTCCAATCTTCCTTCACTTGAAAGTGATCTGCAGGTGTAAGTACCTAAATAAAAAGTCGTCATCAAATGGCAGCCTCGGTCTGCAATCAGGGGATTCTTAGCACCCTTCGGCCACCAACCTCTGCTTTGATTGATCACTTTACAACCTCCTGGGAATAAGGGCCATGATTTATTTTTGTCTGACATAATTGTATATATGTATTGGAAAAATAATTATCATTTACACAAGCATTCATTTTGCCATATCAGACAACTGAGAAGAAAGACCATAGTGTTTTTTGATCTTAAACTCAGAACCACGCTGGCTAATGCGTGTTGGTGAGCAGCCCATCCATGTTCATATACTATATGAATAAACACATAGTAATAACAGCTGCAACGACAAGAACATATGGAGTGGACATTAGGAATTTGCCCTGCTTGGTTCCTTTAGCGCCTCCAAGAGGAATCAAAGGGTCTTCTTTCAGTTAATAGTAAACTCTTTTCTTCTTCTTATTTTTATTATTATAGATATATAAGCATATGTATTATATATAAATACCACCTGTATTTTCAACCATTGTCAGTCCATTGAAGGATATTTTTAGTTTAGTCCAAATTTTTTCTCCATGTCATTTCAGCAAAAAACTTTAATATCAGATATTGCTACATTGAGATTTTTTTTTTTAAAAAAAACTTTTTAGATTCTAGTTAGAATTTTAGTTCTTTATTTATTATTTTTTCTAACAACCTATTCAACCCATCATTTATGCATTTTATTTTTTGGTTCTCCCTTGTTAATCTCATTAAATGTATTTTTTCTTACATTGCTGCAAGTACAGATAATAAGCATTCACACTTTTCTAGCATGTATACTTAATATTTCATAATATATATTTCATGTCTTATATTGTTCTGAGTTGATAGAACAATATAAGTAGTGAAGTTTTTTATAAAAAAATATTGTCAATACTTGCAGTGAAGTATGAATAAGCAAACATTGGCAGAATATATATAAAATTCTTCATATTTCACATTTTCATTTAATATTAAATTATTTCTACCAAAAACACTTTAACCAATTTTAATTCTGTAATTAATTTTATTCATTATTGTTGTGGTACAAGTTGTTGTGAACGAAACATGCATGAACACTAGTGGATGAACCAGATTCACAGGGAATATCCTCATTCCCAGCTTTAGATCACTGGTCAGAATTTATTTTTATCTAGAAATTATACACGCCCCAATAAACCAGTTGTTTATGTACATGAACACCCACCTAGTAATAATTTTTTTTACTACTTCCTTTAACATATTGAAAAGATAATAGATGGATAACCTTTGATAGGTACAATATTTGATTAGTTAAATTAATTAAACAAAAAAAAAATACATATAAAAATGTAATAATTATTACATTAAGTTTATTAATCCTATGCTTTCACAAAATATAATGAAGTGATTCATTCATTATTTAAATCCACCCACAAACAATCCTCTTTCTCCACACTTAAAATTGATTACCGTCAATTATTATCCAATAAAGAGTCTTGCTCTAAATAAACATTATGTATAGAATTAACGAAACATAATAATATTTCCGAGAAGTATATGTGAACAGTTAACTTAAACACTAGATCAGTAACTTGTCAAGGAAACAGAGTATGTCAATTAAGGCAAGACAACAAGAAAAAAGCCCAACAAGTAAGCAACGTGATTTAACCTAGATGTAGAGATTAATTTGATTCAAATTTGCAAATGAGTATTTCATTTTTTCAACCAGGAAGAAACCTGGGTACACATTACTAAATGATTTTGGTAAGAATACCAAATCTCTCTCTCTCCCTCATAGTTTATTTAGACAATAACACTCCTTAAAAAATAATTCAAATTCTATATAAAAGATCTAACACATAATCAGCCCTACTGGATAGATCAAATCACCTTATTAAATTATCTAGTGACTAAATAGAAATAATAAATATACATAAACAATATAATATTACTATTTGTAATGTCATAATTGAAACACAATTTCTTAAACACTTTAATCTTAATGAGTTCAACTACACCATAATAGTGCAGTTCATATTTACCCAGTTCACAATTTAGGTACAATCCATCTGAAAGATTCCAAAACTTGAGAACTGAGTTGGATGTCCCAAGTTCAGGTAGATAGTTGACTGTCTTGCAGATCATTTACCTGGAATTGTATCTGTTGGTAAATGCACATTAATTATTACATGCAGTAGTTCACTTTCAAAAGTTCGCATTGAAATTAGAATTACATCCTCCATTAGCTGGTTGCGGCATTTTTCCTATGGACATCAGATACATTTTGCATTCGCAGATGTAAGGTCAGCCTTGGGAAAAGAATTCTGAGAAATAATCATGGATTTATCTAACTTGACAACATGACATAATTTTTTTTAAAAACAAACAAAAAAAAAAAAAAACACATTCTTTTTATAGTATTTGTAGAATTTCCTCCTTCACTTAGCCTTTTTATATTGGAATTTCGCACTTCATTTTTCTAATTTTGCTAACATACACAATAGATATGAAGCCAGTAAATATTTTATTATTTCATTCCAGGTCTTATTTTTTTAACTGGGTTTAATCAAATTATAAAAAAAAAATATTTTTTTAGGCACTCATTGCGATTTATAAAATGTACATTAAATTATTTGCTGTAACATACTTTCACAATAGCACATATCATTTTTTGGATGTTAACAGTACCAGTCTAATTTTTTAAAAAAAACTTTTTTTCCAAATTAATAGAGCTTGATTACTCACTCCTTAACACTATCTACTTTTATGAATTTATTTATTAACCATATATTATAAATCCCAACATAATGTATAATATCTGATAAAAAAATTTGATATAACTAAAAATATAAACTATTATAGGTTCTTTGGTATTATTCATGCTATGACATATTATTACGATGACATATAAGTTTGCGATACTTTTGTGATAGATTTCTATTATGTTTTTAACCTAAGAAAGAACAACAACAAAAAAATGGCAAACTAAGATAAAGTTGTACCTTTATATAAAAAGGGCAAATTGTAAGTTTAATCTTATATTTTAAGTATCTTGTTTTTAAAAAACCCCGCAAATATAACAACTTTTAACTGTACATGTATATAAAGTTTAGCAAGAAAAAAAATTTACAAATGACATGATACATTTATTTATATTGTGTAGAGAAAAAAGTTACAGTAATAGCACAAAATCTCGCAAGTCAGCAAAAAGTTAACATTGATTAGTCATACCAGGATTTGATTGCCATGACATCATGAACCATAAATTTTGAATAAATATTATCGGACAAAAATGTCACCAGAATACATCACAACAGGAATAATACCAAAATATCCTATTATATTATGAAGTGGAAAAATTCTACCTTGTTAATCTCATTAAGTGTATTGTTTTATACATTGCTGCATGTATAGGTACAAATTATTCAGACTTCACTGCATGTATGGTTAATATTTCATTGTATATACTTCACTTTTTATATTGTTCTGAGTTGATGGAACAATATAATCAGTGAAGTTTTTTACAAAGAAATATCGTCAATACTTGCGGTGAAGTATGAATAAGCAAACATTGGCAGAATATATATAAATCTTTATATTTCACATTTTCATTTAATATTAAATTATTCCTACCAAAAACGCTTTAACCAATTTTAATTCTGTAATTAATTTTATTCATTATGTTTCCATTTACATTGATAATTTGATCATGATATTTTTATTGTTTCGTATACTTCCTTGTTTGCATCTGATAGCTTGTAAAACATTTTCTGTAGCCGTGGAGCCATGTATTATTTTTTAAACAAATATATTGCCTCCGAATCTAGACTTCCATTTATTTTCTCTCTTTGCTTTTCATTTAATGCATAAAATACTTCATGTGAAACTGCTTTTTTAGTGCATTATTGCTGCAGTGTTGCATTTATAATTGTTAATATTTTTATCCAATAGGTGAAGCTGATAATTAACACTATACAAAGTAAGAATTATAAGAGTAGTTGTAGATTTGTAGGTGTAATAAATAATTATTAGAAACTAAATCATTTCCCGAAAAGGGGAATCCCATAAGCATTTATTCTAAGATCTATTTGTTCATATTTACAATCCATTTACAGCAAGGACTGTCATAACAGTGTAGAACTACATGCATATTTTACTGGTAGAATGTAGCATATTATACCTCTGCCAGGGTCAGTTGAGGAAATTAGTTATAGTATGATAGTATTTAATTATTAAATATGCAAAGATTATAGCAGTCTTAATCTAGCTGTACTTAATTTTATCTCAGGTTTTTGGGGTTTTATTGCAGATGTATGTTGATCAGTTAAATTATTTGACTAATTAATTGCAAATGATACATGTTTTATTATGGAAAATATTTTTTGGCTATAGTATTGATCTCATTTTTTGGTAATCATTTGGAGTTTTCAATGGCTTGTAATGATAATATCAGATATTTAATTAATAGATGCATTCTTGATCACTATTGATTTTTTTGATTTAACTAACTAACTTACCCTTTAATCATTTTTCTTGTTTAAAGTTTGCTCATGTGCTCTGCTATCTCCTAAATAACGTGTTTCATTAAGAATGGTAAGATGTATGTGCATGGATAACTAATGTTCAGTTAGTAAGGAAATTTAGTAAGAAACCAAAATATTTGTAACAATGGTTTCAAATAGCTCATTTGTGCCTATTTCCTTAAGAGTATTGGTTTCATTGAGAGTGGAATTTTACATCGATCTTTATTCTGTCAGATTCCAAAGAGTACTACAATTGATTTTGTTTTCTCTAGTAAATTAGAATTGGATTCAAAGAACCACCTTACATAATTAATTTGTATTGTTAAATCGGGATTCAGACTTAAACTGGCTATTTTCTAGAGTTATTGTAAGTAAAGTCTATTTGTAAAAATTATCACATATTAGATATATGTGTGTGACTCTGCTATTAAGTTATGAGATAAATAAGTATATTATATTTGTGAGGTCAGCTATACTTAGAGTTATATTTGGGGTGTTAAAGGCTAGAAATCTACTTAGTAAAAAATAAGTTATATTATAAGATTTAAGTGAAAGATAATTGTTTTAAAATTGAGCATAATAAACCATGGACACTTTATAAATAACTATTGTTTCCCACTGTGTGTGTGAATTAAAAAAAAAGAATAGAAAAAAAAGTTTGGTGAAATAATTTTATAAAAAAAAAAGAGAAAATTATATTTTGTCTGACAATTATAATATTTTGTAATGAACTGTTGTTTTGTTGTTGGTTTAAATAATATGTTAACTTCTTTATATTCAATATTGTCTGATCTGCATATATATTCCATCTCCATTTCACTGAGAGTAACTTATGTTCTATGCGATCTATTATAGCATTGCAAATAGTAGCTGTGTAGTGGTCATCAGCATTATATTGAAGAAAATTTCAAAACTTAATTAAAGATATGTGTATAAAAAGTATGATTTGTCCTGTGTTTGATGGATAATTTATTAAAGTGGTACAAATTATTTTAAAATCAATAATGTTTATTTTAGAAATTTAATTTTTCTCATCTTGTACCAACTATTTTCTTTAAAATATGTCTTTTAACATCTTATTAAAGTTGATGAATAATATAAACAAAAAATTGAATAACAAAATACCTATCTGAAAACAAAATGTTTTCTCTTCAAATTTAATGTTTGAATTACATGGAACCAAGATGAAACTCATGAATTGAGGACTTTTTTATTTTGTAGACTTATTAGTGAATTAGAATTACTTTTTGAAGAGTACATACATTTCATAAAAGTATTCAATTTAACACAGAAAAACAAAAAAATGCTAATATATATTTTACAAATATGGAGGTAACTCATCATTTATGATCCTGATAACATCTTTTATTTTCATTAAAAATTTGAAATGCATTAAAAAAATAAATATTGAGAATATTTATAATTTTTGGTATTTTTCAACAATTTAATTTTTTCATATATTTATACATGTAAAAAAAAGTCATAAGGAATAAATGTTGACAAAATCTTATAGCTTAGATAAAATCTTTTTGAAAGCTTAATTAAGGCTGTTTGTTGTTCATAGATTGAAGACCATGAAGTAATTTTATTTTTTTCTTTCAGATTAATACCTTAAAGGAATTACCAAAATTTGCTTGTTTTTTAAAAAAAAATAAACCAAAAGTTGATTTTAATACAATTAAAAAATAGAAAACAAGTAAAAAATTTTAATAATAATAATAATAATAATAAAATTATATATGAATATATATGTTTTTTTGTTTTTTAGAAACATTTGGCCAGAGAATGTATTGATAAGGAAAAGAGGAGGAAGAAATTGGCATTAGGCACCAAAGATGGTGAATTACTTTCAAGAAGAAGAAAACTTGATTCCCTAGCCAAGAGGTAAGTTAAATAGCTTGGCTCAAATTTATTGATATTAAACTTTATATATATAAATTTTTTTCCAAATGTTTTTGGAAATTCATTATGGGAAATTTTTTTTGCTTATGAATAAATTTATCAATACAGATCAATGTGCCATGAAATTCATCATATCTTAATAAATCTTCATTAAGGAATACATTTTCTTAGAGTTTGGTTTTATAAGAGCAGAAATTTGTAGAAAGAACAAAAAGAATAAGTTAGAGGGATTAGGTTAGCATATAGAATGTTGAAAGGAGTAAGTGGAAAAAGACGATCTAGGGAGAAAATTGAGAAAAAAAAGGAAATTGGATTGATCTTGTATAATGAGGCAAGGAAAGAAGTTTTGAAAAGTAAAAGAAAAATATATAGGCAAAGAAAGATGATTGATAGTCTTAAAAATATTAATTACTAATAATTGCAGATTTGAGGCAAGGGAGAAATAAATTAATGAAAAATTGTCTAGTTTGGAGTACAAGCCCTATCTTTTGATATCCAATGATAATGATCATTGCATTTTTTGGAACATTCTTTGAGATATATATATATATTTTATCACCATTCTTTATTCATTAATTTATTATTAGTAAACATGTTGTCTGTTTTATTAGAAAGTTTTCATTGCTTACATTTATTGGACTCTCATTTCAGAATATTTTGAATTTTCATTTCTCTTATGTTCTGAGCTGATCACCTTAACAGTGAAAATGATATACTAAAGTTAAAGATTTCTTGATCTATTCTCAATTGAGAATATCATCCTCTCAATTTGGTCAATTTAATAAGATAGCTTTTAATTTAACTCAAAATACCAGTTTTATGATAAATCAATAATTATTTAGATTATATATTGTAACCTTCCCCGTCGTAAACCGCATACTCATCAACAAATCACTATGCACATTTTTAAGCGTTTAATTTCAAGGTAATCTTTGTCTATTGCAACTAGATGGTATACCTTTTTCTGATCTCGCTCTCTCTCTGCTTCAACACTCAATCTAAGCAAATCTAGAATACACACCTATAATATTATAAGTGTTAAACCAAAGATAAGATTTCCTTATTGGCTAGGCTCACATGAAACTATAATCTTAGAGAAGATCACAAGGTGAGTAATAACTTCTGGTTAAACCAGACCTAAAATCCATAAATAAGCAAACAAACAAAAGATTATGAAATAAACTTACTCTTTATCAAACAAATAAATAACCAATGATTAGATCAATGAAATGAATATGAGATTAAAATACAAATTAAGCAATAAGTAAATTAAGATGTGGATAATGTAATGGATAATGAAAATAAATAAAAATTAAATAATAACATGAAATAAGTCTAATAATGAATAGAAAAGGAAGAAATATGTATTAGAATAATGAATAATTAAGATGATGATAGAGTAAGAGTTAATGGATGATCAAGATGATAATGAAATAAGAGCTAATGAACAGTGAGTGAATTAGGATAAAGAATTAGGAGGAAAGGAGACTAAAGGTAGCTGGGAATGACAGATGAGAAAATGATGAGGATGAAAGATGAATTCCAGAAATCTAACTTTGATATTAAATTAAATGATAAGGAAACAACTAAATTAAATATGGACTTCAAGCCCAGCAAAACCAGAATATTCACTATAAAGTCAAAACAAACTATATATGTTTCAGATAAAGAAGCAATTAATATTTTAACATTTAATTGACTTTTACAAACCATTGATCCTAAACCTAATACAACTATAATAAACAACCAAATTTAAAATCTATTATAAACTTTAGCTTCTACACTACAAATTAATATAATTTATTCTTCTCAGGGTTCATATTACTTAAAGTTTATTATACAACATATACTTGGGTCAGTGAGAGGGATTCTGCCACTACCCAACTATAATGCACAAAACGATTCTCGATACAAAATTGAATTAATAAACACTTAGCAATCCTAAGGAAACTCTATAACTAATATAAACTTTAAGCCTCCATTTGTATGAATAATTTTCACTAGCCAAACAAAGACTTATTGACTTCTTTCTCATAAATAAGTAATAACAATGTAATCAAGATCAGTGAATGATAAATCTGCAGGTTCAAATAAAAATGATTAAACCCATATTAAATGTTTAATCTTTTAGTACAACACCTAAAATAATATATACTTTAGGTTAACAATATTTTATTTATTAAGTAATGAAGCCCTAGATATACTTGTACATGACAGGGCTTAGTAAAATTACTCTGGTATACCAACCTATAGTAACTTATACACTATTGATTGATGATGATTTCCATATAATCATTGGATATGTCGATGTATGTGTGTGTTAATTAGTAACAAGACTACTGATGACTAAGTAAATGTTTAGCATAATAAAATTTATTTACAATATTCATATTAATTAGATACCTTACATGAATACCTTACATGAAACAATATTCCCTATCAAGGACAATCAGGGATGGGAATTACTTGATATCCATATTGAAATTATCTCAGTATTTAACGTACCAAATCAAATATCTCTACATTTTGAGAAAAGCAATCTTTTCTCTTTCTTAATGGAGTTTTAAAATTAGTATCTCCAATAAATCTATTTAATTTCTTACAATATGGTAAGGGCAATTTCCATGTATAATACTATTACTAATGTATCACTATTCACCTTGAAAGATTTGTCATATTGATGTGGGACAGACGCCATAAGTTAAAATACACACATGACGTAAAATATTGCCTATGTCCAATTTACTCATTTAATAATAAAATAATCTTATTGATTCATCAATAAATCACCACTTGATAAAGATACTTTTACATTGTTCATGGACACCACTTGCTATTTCATACAGAAGTTCTACATACACTAATAAATTTGGTTGGTCTGCCTACCAACTGATGATGATTATACATCATCATCAGGACACTATCCCAATTAAACAAACACTATGGATATACTAGTGTCCCATAAGCGAACTTATTTTATCCTTGCCATTGGATTATGAATACTACTTTTCACCATACACGGTGGAAAAATAATTCTTCGTGAAGGGTCTAACAATAAAGGAGGCTCTACAAAGCAACATGGAAGCTGCATAGGAAAACAACATGAAAGTTGTATATATAAAAAAAAAAATGAAAGTTGTATCCTAAAAATGGTTGATTCTAATACCTTCATTGGTATACAAGTGCGGGCAATGCCTCGACACGTAACATAGAATTCAGACCATGAAATTATCCTCTCTTAGGACTTAATTATGCTCTGAGCATTAAATCTTAACTAGCCTCACAATATCATCCTTTCACTTAATCAACAATGGGGAATTCTCCATAATCCCATGCACAATACATATATTATTATCTTTGATGCTTTTATATTTAGCATATCTCTTCAGCTAACAGCTGGTACAAATTCTAATTAATGCAATAGCAAGGTAAAATGACAATAATAATAAAAGTGGAAACATAAATATTCCCTTTTACAATGCATAAACTGTTAATGTTTGATAAACAAACCACCAATATCTAAATAAAACAACCTTTAATTATTCCAAAATAATTATTACACCTTGTCATAGCAAGTCATGTACATGCAATGATAGATAAACTTACATTTGATATCTAAAATGGACATTTAATTAATAGGCAATATTAAGAAATGAAAAAGGTTTTTTAAAATTATCTCTTATAACATAACAATTGTGTCATGTGGTATATAATTTTAGCAAGTTCGGGTTTGTTTATTCCCTTTCAATATAATATTGACATTTATTTTAATAGAATGAGAGATAAATATTTCTCACTTTTTTTTTCCATAAACAATATTTACCCCCATATATTTACTTGATACAACAACATAAAATAATGTGATAAATGATACTATTTTTATGCATCTCCACACCCTTACCAAGCACCCTTTATAGTTTTCAAAACATATACTATATAAAAAAAATAAACCTGATCCTTGAATACTACATGAGCAAGAAGAAAAAAAAACAAACATATATTACAATATTATATGTGTCAATCACAACAATGAACAAACGTTTCCTTTCCTTAGATTTTATTGTAATTGTTCCGATTTGATCCGATCTTATGAGTAACATTAGTGATAAGACGTATATAACAAGCAATATTCTTAGCAAATATAGACGTGGAATATCTTGTTTCACAATAACGCATTTAGACAATATTTAAGCATTTTTTTTTTTTTTTAAATGGCACGAAAATCCTTTATTATTTTGAATAACAATATAAACACAATTAGGCACAATCAAGCAATATCAAAACATTTTCCACGTAATACCACTAAACGAAGTTTATCAAGATTTATAAATACACTTTTCCTTTTTAAAATCCTAGAGAGATTGAGATGTTTGATGTTATTCCAGTGATTTGAAATTTAGCAACTTGAATTACGACCATGGAACAGAATGAAAATTATCACTGGTTTATTCTTCTTTCCTATCCGCGAAGATTTCTGTCTCAATTTTAAATAATTTTAGAGCAGCTGAGAATATCATTATTTTATATTTACCCAATCAAGAAAATTAAATACTTATTTAATTACTTCCATTATGCAATACATATTTAATAAGGTTAGCAAAGTTAATTTACTATTCAAGAATTGCCAATAAACTATATTTGACATTAATAATTTATCATTTTCTATTTTAAACAACTAAGCCCATCGCGGTAAAATTGAAGCATGAAATCGAAGCAGACGATATTTCTTCCTTAATGACAATACGAAATAATTCAGGCATTTTTTTTTTTTTTTTTTAGAACAAATTATTTTATAGGATTTAAAAATAAATGTTTAATTTATTTAATGTTTCTTCTAAAATTTCCACCAAAAGAGTTATGAACTATTTTTACGGAAAAGATAGTTTAAACAACAAATGGGTTTTTCAGATTAGCGCGAAAATTAAATTGACTTTAGTCCTTTTTCTATTATCTCTTAATAATTCTAGTATTTTTAGTTTTAAGCATTTACTAAGAGGAATAAAACAACAATAATCCCTTACTTTTTCTGCTCTGATTCTTTCCTCCAAGTGGTCCATATGTAGGCAAATATTTCTTCCAAGAATAACATTAATACTTATGAGGGTCATTTTTTTTCTTCCAATGTGTAAAATCCAAAACTATATGGTCAATAAAAACAAAAGCAGCGGTGAGATGTCACAGAGTTATTAGTTTTTTATTTTAACATCTTTAGTTTCATCTAATCTTATAATTTTCTTCAAATAATTTTGAAATTATTATTCTAGATTTTTACTTTACTAATTTTTTCTTTTATGAGTGAAAATTTACGTCTTCTTTTAACTTTTTCATTAAGTAGTCTCCCCAGCTGATAAACTTGTTCTAGCCTTTATTGTTTGTCTTACCGGTTGTGATTGGTTCTGAATAATTCAATCATAGTAAATGTACATAAATTAATATTTTTAATCCATCTAGTGAGAAAAATCCAGATTGATATTTCAATTTAATGTAATATACAATGTATTTAAAGATCGTTTATAAACAAATTTAGAAAAATTATCAATTGCTTTTGTTTGTTTATTTTTACTTGTTTAATGATAATAAAGTTTTAAATACTTTCCTACTTTCAAATGGGTTTTCTACTATTACAATATTATTTAACTAGCTACCACTGGAAATTGTGATAAAATACCTATGAGATAAATATCTATTCCACCAGACTTTCCGGTGCATTATCAGTCCAAATCATCATCAGTTTTAAGATATTTATGAGTGCTTTTGGTTTAATTAGAAAATATATAATCCAATAAGCATTTTAATATATATAATGAATATTTATACACTACTTTTTAATAATTTATAAATTATTACAATTTAAAAATTTAAAATTTTACACACTGGACCCTTGAATAAAATTTCCTACCATGAGCCAAAACATATGGTTACAATATATATATATTTTTGACTGCATTTTTACTTATTTTAAAATGAAAGAAATTTATATAACTCACATATAAGATCTTTTAAATGAACTTTAATACACCCAGGTCTCGTTTTTTGTGGATTTCTCTAATGCGATTTTGAAGTTATGCGATTCATGTTTTTTCTTAATATCTTTGTATGCGATTTTCTTTTATGCGATAAAAATTATTAGATCAGAAATTGAGCGCCGATAGTGCGCTATTACTTTAAATATTATAAATTTCGCACACTCACATCATATTTAAAGTAATAGCGCATTATTGGAGTTCGACTTCCATCTAATAATTTCAATATATTTTCAGCACTTTATAATAGTACTGTAATAGATTTTATGCAATAAAGAAGTTCATAATTCACTTAAAATCAGGATTTCCCCACTTTATATACACACATTAAATTTTACAAGATTATAATGTAAATCTGTTGAAACGTTATAGATGCCTATACTATGCATGTTGTTGTTTTTGCATTTTAAATCACATTCTATTTTTGGCTTTTTAAAAAAACGTGTACGTAATCAATTAATCATTTAGTGTCCGCAAGTTTATTTTTAAAAGGTGAGTAACAGCGGTGGGCACAATTAAATTTGACAATTAAAAATTAAAATCTGATTTTCAATTGGAAAACATTTTAGTTTGGGCGGGTTCACTATAAGAGCAATTAAAAAAAATGAAGTTGGCACTAGTTGTATTTCCTTTTGTGACGAATCTGATGTTTTACTAGTTCATAAATGAACTTGCATATCGTCGAATAGTGATAATGTAAAATACTGTACGTGTATGAAAAAATGTAAAATACTGTAAATTACGCATAAAAATATATTGTTTTGAATAAAATTAAATACTGTAGTTAATAAAAAAAGTAAAAAAAGTTAGTCTTGTATCAATTTTTTCCAAATTTTAAATTTTCTATTAGTCATATTTTATTTCCTTACTTTTTTTTTTATGCAAATTTTAAAATAATTTTACATTGTTGCTTTGCGTTTATGCGATTTTTTTGAAAATTACAGTACGTATCTCCCATTTTTCAAGGTAAGTTAAGTCTATTTTTGTGCGCATTTTCTGAGGAACCTATCTACCGTATAAAACGAGACCCAGGTGTATATAGTTTTTAAGTGGTGTCAACATTTAGAATTAAACTTTTGTTTGCTTTTAAAATTTTACTAATTAATATACACCTGTGTCTCTTTTTACGCGAACTTATTTAACACGATTTTGAAGTTACGCAATTCGTGTTTCACTGGAAGTCGACCTCCGATAATGCGCTATTGCTTTAAATAATAAATTTCGCGCACTTACGTTATATTGAAAGTAATAGCACATTATTGGAATTCTACTTTCATCTTAGTAATTTCAATATTTTCAGTGCTTTTATGCAATAATGAAATTAAAAATCATGATTTCCACATTTTATGTATACACATATTAAATTTTACAAGATTATAATGTAAATTTGTTCAAACATTGTGCGTGTTAATTTTGCATTTTAAATCACATTCTGTTTTTGCTTTTTAAAAAAGAACGTAATCAATTATTAATCATTTAGTGTCTACAAGTTTATTTTTAAAAGGTCAGTAATAGCAGTGGGCACAATTAAAAACTGATTTTTAATTGTAATTAACAATTTAAAAATTACTTACGGGCGACTTAAAATTAATGTGATGTAAAACGAAATTTGATTTTTAAACGGAATTGAAAATTAAAGGCAAAAATAAGAATTTAATTTTTAGTTGTTTTAATTAAATTTTTCCCAGCAGTGGTGAATAAATGTCTTTTTATTATCATAAGTCTAAGTTTATAAACAATTAATAAAATCATCGTCGTCGTCAACAGAAAACTATTAACACAACATGAAAGTGAACTTGGTGCTAGTTGTATTTCATCTTGTGAGAATAATTGCTGAGATATTCTTGACTTCGTTTAAGGAGAAGCCAAATACATCACATGAGAATCTGATTTTTTACTAGTTTGCAAACGAACGTGTTTTGGGGCAAATAGCAATAGTAATTAAAATGTGTATAAAAAAATATAAATTACTGTACTGTAAATTATGCATAAAAATATATTATTTTGAATAAAATTAAATATTATAGTTAAAAAAAGTTTGTCTTGTATCAATTTTTTTCAAATTTGAAATTTTTTATTAGTCGTATTTTATTTCCTTATTTTTTTTTTTTGCGTGAATTTTAAAGTAATTTTACGTTGGTGCTTTGCTTTTACGCGAATTTTGAAAAATCACAGACCGCATCCCCCCTTTTTCAATGTAAGTTACGTCTATTTTTGCGCGATTTCGTTTGCGCATGTTTTCTGAGGAACCTATCTATCGCGTAAAACGAGACCCAGGTGTATTTTTAAAATAATTTTTCATAGAAAAATATGTTAGAATTTATTGATTTTATTTTATTTTAACAGATAACATTTTATAATTTTACTAGCCATAACTAATAAAATTTTAGGATGAAAATAAAACCTAACAAATATACACTGTTTAAAACTTTTGAATGTTATGCTGTTATAGGGTCATGAACATATAATAAAAATATTTGCTTCTCCAAAATTATTTGTCTTAATAATTCACTTTTTTTTTGATCATAAATATAAATTTTCTTATAATTTCACCTTGGGATGTGAATTAGTTACTTAAACTTTTGAATGTAGCAAAAAAATTTAATATCTTTTTTGCTTTATTAAAAGTAATACATTTTAGGCATTAACACTATTTTTTAATTTATTTAGTTGAATTCAGAATTTATTTGTTCAATGAATGTAATTATGACTGATAGATAAACAGCAATAAATAATAGGTGCAAATCTAAAATATATAAACCAATAATTCACAAAGAATATGTTGATGACAAAGCTTAAAGTAGATAAGTTAAAAACTATTTTTCTTTAGTTAGCTTTTTTAAAAAAATAAATTGTATATAAATAATTGCTATTTGTTTGATATCATTTTCACTGAGTAAAATTTTATATAGTATACAGTATTTTTATAATCACTGCTGAATACATTAGACAAAGTAAAAATTTGATTATTTTTTTAATTTACGATTATTGCTTGAAAATTTGTAGAAATTGTTTAATGCAGTTTTATTTTAGGACACAGGAAAATAATTTGCATTTTAATATTTACTAGCATATTTTTTATTTTTAGTGCCTTAAAACCAAAGAAAAAGAGTCAACCAACAGTAGCCAACTTGATTCAGCAGCGTGAAAAAGCACGGCACACAGTCTTAGCTGCACCATCTACCTCAACTGGTCCTTTCAGCAATAATGGTTCAGGTGATAATAGTGCACCTAACGGTCAGCTTGCTCATTCCCCTCTAACTGATCTCAGTCTAAGTCCTGATGGCAGACAAATTATTAACTCCAGTATTACCGAAGCCATAGAGTCTGTAATTAATGCCTCTTTAGAGGCTGCTCCAACAGAATCAGAGGCTGTTAAAGATGGTAACGCTAGAGTTGGAAGTCCACAGTCTGCTCCCAAATTACCTTCAGGATTACCATCAGAACTGGAAGTATTAGTTGAGCAAATAAAACAGGTTAGTGATTATTTTTGTTGGATGTTTTTCTTTTGTGCAAACAAAAAATGGTATATTATATGAACTGCATGGCTTGCATGTGTTGCTTAGCCTAGTATGCCCTCTAGCAGTCATTGTGTGCTATCTTTTTTTCTTTTTCTACTGCATTTCTTTTTATTTCTTACATATTTCATATTCTTTGTCATAATATTTGACAAATGACTGACGGGAAGTAAAAATAATCATACTTAATGAATGATTCAGATCACGTCATTTATGCATATAAAAAGTTGTTAAATTTCTAAATTGATTTGCATGGAAATTATAAATTTTTTGGAACAGTTTCATCTCCATATATGAATTTGCTAAAATAATGGAAATAAATTTAACAAAAAGGCACCTTTTTAAAAATTATTTTTTGTATATATTTATATGCTATTTAGAAATAAGCACTATGATAATTTATTTATTTACTTTTTTATTTTTTTAACGTTAAATATTTATTATTTATTTATATAATGCTTATTACTACTAGACTTATTTATCTGCCAATAGAATTAGATCATTTTTTTAAAAAGGTATTTAAAAACATTAGATAATTTCTAATTTTTAAATACTTTATAATATATTTGTATACAATAAATTAGGGGAAATGAACATGCAAATGCTTCAAACTTTTTAATTGTATCTTCCGGATTATGAAGCAATTTTTTTTTTCTTATTTCATATAACATTCATAAAAGTTTGAATGTTATGTTGAAGTTTAGGGAAGAGGAGGAGTCAATATTTTGTCTTATTTATTATTTTTGCTTTCTTTAATATTGTGTTACTTTTTATTTATATGTGTATAGTTTAATATTTGTTAAATCACCAGATATTCTATTAATTTTATTTTTTTCCAGTTTTATGTTCAATGATTTTTTTTTTTTTAAATTTATGATAATGAAGACTCTATGAATATTTATGTTGGTATATCTGTGTAATACATAATATATTAATGCATTATGTTTAACTTCCGACAACTGAGGTGCCATTATTTATTTTAAAATCTGTGGGCTTCCCAGTGATTCCGTTGTTATTTTTGTTTAATCAGGTGTTTCTTTTTTGTCTTCAAGGAACTTTTTTGAGTATTGTAATCTATTTCAAAAAATGGGATTGCCTCATATAAAATAATTTACTCTGGTCATTTGGAGATTCATAATGATGTGAGTATATGTATATACCTATATTATATACATACATTTTAAGATGAAATTCCCATCTAAATTTATTATAATATTTAACGCATAAAAATTTATAAGTAAGTTTTTTGTTTCAATACTGGGGATCTTAGTTCAGGCTAGATGTTACCGTGGAAATTTTTTCAGATCACAAATAGACATAGTATTTTTTTTTTTGAGTGCATAGCTTTTTCACTTACATTTTATTATTGGTTGGCAAATGCAATTAGCTATTAGCCAGTGGATCAAGATCCTAAGTTAATCTGATCTGATCAAATGATTGTTAAAGTGTTGTTGATTTTTAAAAAATTGCCTGTGATGAGTTGCAAAGTTCAGTATTGGTAGGAAAGTGACATACTTTTATATGGATATACAATGATCAAATATCCAATATAAAAATTATTATTTGTCAACAATGTTTTTATTGATAATTATATTTACACTTATTTAATTATCATCTCTTATTGAGATCTTTTCAAGATATAAAGTTTTATACATTACATGACTTATTAACTAATTAAATAATGTCTAATAGGTGGAGTAAATTTAATTAATAAGTCATGTGATATCTAAAACTTTATCTCTTGAAAAGGTCTGGATAAGAGATGAAAGCCAGGTTGATAATTAAATAATTATAAATATAATTTAGTTGTTTGTTTCAATTTTATTTAGATTGATTATTATTTACTTTTACATGAATTGATCATATAGTATATTATTTGGTTTGTATTAATCGATGCTATATTAAGAGCACAAACTACATTTTTTAGTAATCATATAGCTTCACAGGGCATGCATAAAGATTATTACTGCAATGGACAAATGTAATTTTTAGCTATAATTAATACTTTCACAAACAGGGAAGATAGCACTGATATAGCTTTGCCTGTCAGTAATTAATCTTTTGGCAAACAGTTCATAATATACTAAATTTTTTATGTCTTAAAAAATCTTTTTATTTTATTTATTGTGAAGACCATGGATCCATTTTTTATTATTATTATTATTGCCTACACTTTTAAGTAAATATTCATTTCAAAGCTAAGATATACTGTTATAAATTTTTCTTCATCAGTAAGGATACAAGTTTTTGGAGGGGATGCGGGAGGTACATAATTGCTGTCTTTAAATAACTTTATTAACAATATGTAACTTTCTTTTAAATCTATATTTTAAATTCTGTTTACCTATGCATTACATTTTATATATATATTATATAAAATTTGCAGTTTTAAATCATAATGTAGATGATCACATAAAAAATTACAAAATTAGAAATTATTCGTGATGAGTTAATTATCATATGGATTTATGCCTTTTTTTGAAGCACATTTGTAACATACCTTGTTTACAATACAGTTTATCAGGTTGTTTTATAATAGCATGTTGAAACCGCCAGAGGGCGTGGTTTGTTTGTAAACAAAGATAAATATAATGTTGCCGGGGCTGCCGCCGGGTTTGTTTATTATCACATTTCAAAGTAATATCAAATAAATTTTTGAACACACAACAACAACAAAAAAAAAAATGCAGAAATCAAAAAATTGAATTTAAAAAAGTACTTAATTTTTTTGCTATTCTTTTCATTACTTATATTTTTTTGTTATTCTTTTCATTACTTATATCATTTTGGGGCCGGGGTCTTTTTTATATGTATGTTTTGATTTTGTTGATCACATTTAAAAGTACTATCTATCAAATAAAATTTTGAACGAAAAAAAAAAAAAAGTACATAAATCAAAATTAATTTTAAAAAGTAGTTACTTTTTATTCTTCTCATTATTTACATTTGGCGGTTGGGTATTCTACGAAATCAGCTTCTTTTCTTTTTTATATTTTTTTGTTTTATAATAAATTACAAATAAGTAGATTTCCATTTAACGGTAAAACATTTACAAACAAAAAGTCAAATTTTGGGAAGGGGGGTGGTGGGGGTTACAATTCCTAACCGAACGGAATGCTCTAACTCGAAAGTTGACCAACTTTTTACCGTAATTACCAAAAACAAATATATACGGCAATTAAAACCAACTTTTAGGGCTGATCAGGAACAGCACGCATGCACCTTCAAGCTCTTTTGTTTGATAACTCTTCCAGCATCAGTCAGAGAAAGTTTTCGATTTCAGCCATTTGATGAAGCTCGCAGTTGTTCTCGCAGAAATGTGACTTAGAGCGTGATTTCATCCGAATTGCACTTGCACCTACACTTGCCGAATTTTTTGAGCAGGAAATGTGGGCTAGGGAAGCATGAGACTCTGCTGATAATTGTTAGTAGACATTCCTAAAATTATGGGAGATAGAGGGGGAGGTGGTCTTAATGAATGTTAAAATAGTTTTGACAATTGGAATTCCAGACACCCTCACACAATACTGTAGCCAAAAGTGAAATGTGATCACACATCAAAAATGCTTAACCCAAATCTGAGCTGTAAGCTGACACGATAGCTTCTGCGGCAGATTAAATGTCATGTTTCTGTGCATTAGCATAGAAATAGACACAGCCGTCATCCCGTACAGTGGACTTTCTAGGCTTATGCATTAGAAATAGAATGTTCGATAGCGTTGGTAGGCCGCCTAAACGGCATATTTCTGTGCGCTATCATAGAAATAACGCCCTCCGGCGGTTTCAACACGCTATTGTAAAACAACCGTTTATCATACTAGAAGCAAAGAGTTATGCAATTTTTATGGAAATTTATGTATAGCAGCTCATTTTGTTTGTTTGTGCGAGTCAAATCTTGTAATCAATTTTAAACCTACTTCTATTAAAATAATTTTTTTCAAATTGTTTACACAGGTTGGTATCACTACAATGCAATATTTGTGTTGTTATCCAGACAAACAATGTTTGTTGGCAGGCACATTTATCTACATTCCAATCGGTTCAATAATTTTGAATTTTGCTCAATACATAGCACAGTCATTAATTTTATTTGCATAGAAATTTTAGTCACATTACAAATATAAGAAAATTGTTTGCCTAATATTCATGAGAACAAGGATGGAAAATGAAAATTTAATTTCAACTACTGGCAATGATAACATTTTTTAGACTCCCATTTCTTTAAAAATTTGAATGTGAATAGCTATCTGATTTAGGATAAATGATTTTGAAAAATTGAAGAGGGATAGGGATAAATTTATTATCAAAAAGTCAACTGCAAAATATCCAAACTGAAAGAAAATAATATATATTTTTAAAAATGCTTTTATTTAATTTGATGACTAGTGCATGGAAAAAAAAAAAAAAAAGTTGAAGAAATAGAGAATAAAGGATGAAATCTTAATATTTCTTGATTGTTTGCACATTTTTTTTTTTTAAACTACTTCCTTCATAAAAACAATCTTGTAATCACTTTTTAATGATTTTATATATTTTATTTAACTTTTTTCAGTTAACCAATTTTTTGTCTATTTCAAATGAATGGATTTATTTCAAGTTTGTACATGTGTTTGGTATGGATGACAGCGCAATATTTCAGAGTAGTCTAGCCTAATAGTGTTGGCAGATCTCATTTCAAAGTGTTTCAATGGTGTTTGAATAAATAGATAAGCAGTAATAGATAGTATTGGCAATAATTCAACTTTCATTGCAGTTTGATATGTGCCTCTTGATATAAACAGAAAATATTGAATTGCTTTTGAAAAATTGAAATGATACAGAATACACTTTTTAGCAAAAAGTTAGTTGCAAAACACTCAAAATTAAAAAATAATATATATAAAAAATATTTAAAGTAATAAAAATGTTTTATTTAATTTGATGACTAGTTCAATAAAAGAAAAAAAAAAATCTATTGAACTACAATTTTATGTAACTTTAAGTAAAATTAATTTAATCAGTAATAAAGTATTTAGTTTGATCACAAATTGTATCAGTTGAATTAATTTATGATTATTCTATAATTTTATTTGAACTTGATGTAACTATCAAAATTGTGATTCAAGAAAAGTAATATTTTTTGCTTTTTAATATATTAGTCATTTTTTAGCTCACAGAATACATTGAAAATTCTACCATGAATACATGTACAATTCATAGCTTCAGAAGTTTGTGTATCATATATTTTCCCTCAACATTCATTACACACTTATAAATTTATATCCAATCCATATATATATATGACCATTATTTTTAGCTATTATTGGCCAACTGCAGGTTTCAGATGTTTCCTTGCTCATTTCATTACTTTCAATCTATTTCTGCAGGTTTCAGATGTTTCCTTGCTCATTTCATTACTTTCAATCTATTTCTTTTCTCAGCAAATTTTTTTAGCCATTCTATGTATCATAAGTGATAATTTTTTCTAGGTTTCTTTAACATTGTTAGTTATTCTGTTTAATTTGGTTTCCAGTTTATTTCTTATAGCAACATATTCATTTTACTTTTTCTTTATTAATCCCAATATGATCCTATATCCTCATCCATACTTCTCTGTTTGGTCTGTTTTATCTATGTTGTATTTCTTATTTGTGAGTCTCAAATCAATAATCATTGGTGAAGCACATTAAAAAATATATATATTTCTTTTAATATCAAGTTAGTTCTATCAAAAGTGCTTCATTCAGGTTTGAATTTGCTATTTTACGCTCTATGTTCTCATTTATATTAATACATTATTTAAGGAATTTCTAATTTTCAACTGTTTGATTTAATACTATTGTTCTTTTATTGTTGTTTTTTTAATTTGAAAAACTATGTACTTTTATGTTTTAATTTTTTTTTCTCTGGACTTTTATTGCACATCTGAAATATTTTTTGTCTTCAGCACTTCACAAATTTCCTTAAAACAGATTTTTTTGGAATGTATTTGTGGATTAAAATCGAAAACAAAGAAAATGTGTGTGAGGAATATCTAACTGAACTAGTGTTTGCAGTTAATGCGTTTTCACAAAACATGCTTCAGAACTGCAAGAAATATTGCAAGATAATTGGAAAAAAGGGTGAATATTTAAAAAGTTGTTTCAAAATATTATTAATAGCAGTAATGTTTATAAAGTCAAATATAATCTACAAATCCAATGCAAATAGTTTTTTTTTTATGTTTTCTCTTAAAACATGGATGTATCTACTATGGAATTACAATGTATTTTAAGTTCAGCTTGCTGGGTTTTGTTTGGTTCGAATCCAATATTCTCTTAGATGATCATCTTTTATAATTGTTAATAGCACTATTCTTTCATTTGTTCAATTTATTCTTAATGTTTAGACTTTTTATATTGTAATGATATATAATTTGCCGTTACATTATTTTAAAATTAAAATAAAAAGATATAAATAAAAATTGATTTATTAAAAAGGAAAAAAAAATTAACTTAAAAACTGAAAATTGAAAGTTATATTTAACGTATATATATCGCACAGATGGGAAACTTTTAAAAATGAAAGTATTTGAAAGTATTTTTTTTTGTAAAAAAGTAAAGTTGTAAAGATTTGATATTTTTGAAAATAGAAATAGTGTTGATTTCTATAATCTTAGAAATTGGAAATGATTGTTTTATTAATTAAATGATTGTTCTAAAGCAAACTTCCCTTGGGGCACTTAAAATAAATTAAATGGTAAGAGAATAAAAAGAAATTAAATGACCAATGCAAGCACGAAATGACAGCATGGACCGTAATTGAAACACCAGAGGATTAGTGACGTCTTGCTTGTTGAATCCGAAGATTGGATGATAAGAGGCTAATAAAAATATAAAAGCCAAATGATTATTATAATTGGGATCTTAGAGCTGACTATGAATATACCGTTATAACTGGCTGTATTGCAGATTTTACTATGTAAAAGTCTGCAATAAATTAAATTTCCGGACAACCAGCTGAGGCCTCTGGATGACAGTTCCTGACCAAATGCATGGCAAGTAGCGGTTTCGTTTCAAAGAAGGACAAAATCTACTAAAGTGATCACGAAGATGGACTTCTAAATCTGCTCAATCCGTAAAGTATGAACTCTTGTATCTATCTAATAAGAACTTTTCTAAAATTGCAATTAATAGCTGAAAATAAGAACAATTATCTGGCCTAAAATCAATTATTAGTATTTTTTTTTTTTTATGCATCTGTTTAAGCAATCATTTCCATTTCTCTTTTTTTTTGTGTGTTATGTGTAAATTAAAATGTATCAAATTAAAGTTGGGTATGGATAGCTGCATGGATAAAAATTAATAACTATGTTTAAATTCGTTTATGTTTATTTTAAAGGGTTAATTTCAGGCTATTTGTTTCGTAGTTAGGACGATGCTTGTGGAGGGATATATGGGTGTTTATATCAATGTAATGTGAAGCGTGTTTAGCATACAGGGCAACGTGCCCAACTGAATGCATGACCCCAAAGAGGCAGTCATATCATTGCAATGGTCGCAGACGTATTTCCTGCCCCATTGACCCCTTCTAGCTCTGTGAAGGGATTATAAGTCGGCAGAAAGACCGTTCTCCCCCATACGTAGCACTCTTTAATTATATACATGATTTCTTAGTCAGACAGATGCACATTCCTGTACTGGACAAGGATCATGTCCTTCAAATAATATCACGCTGTCAGATGCACATTCCTGTCGGCATGATTTTATGCTAGCATCTTCATATTGCATTGGTTGCGACTATATATCTGGAAGCAGGCGTTGGTTTGGCTACGAACTTTTAGTCTGAGATTGAATGAATGTTTTGATAAGTTTTTAAGTGAAAAAAATCTATGTAGCCTATCTATACTCAACATGCTAAAGTAAAATATAATTTAAATGTCCATCTGTGCAGTCTGTTTAAAATAGTAATTTAAATTTAAAAAAATTAATGTTAAAATCTAAAAATAAATTTATTCCTCAATTTTAAATGTGCGTTAATAAAATCTGTTGTGTTATTAGTACTGGCAGTGATCTAGTTTATTTTTTTAATAAATATAGTTTAAAACCTCTGCTACTCCATGAGCTAGTGGCAAGGGCAAACGGTCAATAAAATAAAAGTTGGATTTTTAACAGCGAATATCTGCCTACTCTATAAATTTTCCAGGTTCAAATGCCTGGTGGCGCCCTGTAGCGGCAGATACGGTAAGACTGTAAATCTTCAGATCCTCCGTGACCGTTATAATTGGACTCCAATGTGGCACGATGTTTAATAAACACGAATACCCTGAGCAAATTTTTTTTAAAAGTGAAATATTTTTTATCTATATTATATAAAGCTATAGTTTGAATATTCTTGTAAAAAGTACTGCCAGTAAGAAAATTGCGCATATGTAGAAATAAATGTGAGGAATAAAAATGTAATATAAATGATTTTTTTTTTTTTAAAAAAAAAGTCTTATTTGAAATCCAACCGTTTAATTTGCCTAAGTTAATAATGAAATGTAGGAAAAAGGAAACTCTTGAGGGAGGAGGTGTAAATCTTAGCTCGGGTCGAAAGGAAAGAATAGTCAGCATTTTTTTCTTTCTTTTGATTACTAATCAAAGTTTTGTCTTCTTAAAAAAAAAGTTTAGTATAATCAATTCGTGAAATGTCATTACTAACACTAAGTAAATTTTTTTTTTAAAAATATTTTTGTTTTTTGAGGAAGTTTACTGATATGGAACGGTATATAATTTGCCGTTACATTATTTTATAATTTAAAGAAGACAAATAAAAATTTATTTATTAAAAAGAAAAAAAAACTTAACTTAAAAACTGAAAATTGAAAGTTATATTTAACGTATATATATCGCACAGATCGGAAACTTTAAAAACGTTTAAAAATCAAAGTATTTGAAAGTATTTTTTTTTTTGTAAAAAAGTAAAGATGTAAAGATTTGATATTTTTGAAAATAGAAATAGTGTTGATTTCTATAATCTTAGAAATTGGAAATGATTGTTTTATTAATTAAATGATTGTTCTAAAGCAAACTAACCCTTGGGGCACTTAAAATAAATTAAATGGTAAGAAAATAAAAAGAAATTAAATGACCAATGCAAATGGTTAGAGAATAAAAAAAAATTAAATGACCAATGCAAGCACGAAATGACATCACGAACCATAATTGAAACACCAGAGGATTAGTGACGTCTTGCTTGTTGAATCCGAAGATTGGATGATAAGAGGCTAATAAAAATATAAAAGCCAAATGATTATTATAATTGGGATCTTAGAGCTGACTATGAATATACCGTTATAACTGGCTGTATTGCAGATTTTACTATGTAAAAGTCTGCAATAAATTAAATTTCCGGACAACCAGCTGAGGCCTCTGGATGACAGTTCCTGACCAAATGCATGGCAAGTAGCGGTTTCGTTTCAAAGAAGGACAAAATCTACTAAAGTGATCACGAAGATGGACTTCTAAATCTGCTCAATCCGTAAAGTATGAACTCTTGTATCTATCTAATAAGAACTTTTCTAAAATTGCAATTAATAGCTGAAAATAAGAATTATCTGGCCTAAAATCAATTATTAGTATTTTTTTTTTTTATGCATCTGTTTAAGCAATCATTTCCACTTCTCCCTTTTTTTTTGTGTTATGTGTAAATTAAAATGTATCAAATTAAAGTTGGGTATGGATAGCTGCATGGATAAAAATTAATAAACTATGTTTAAATTCGTTTATGTTTATTTTAAAGGGTTAGTTTCGGGCTATTTGTTTCACAGTTAGGATGATGCTTGTGGAGGGATATATGGGTGTTTATATCAATGTAATGTGAAGCGTGTTTAGCATAAAGGACAACGTGCCCAACTGAATGCATGACCCCAAAGAGGTAGTCATATCATTGCAATGGTCGCAGACGTATTTCCTGTGCCATTGACTCCTTCTAACTCTGTGGAGGGATTATAAGTTGGCAGAAAGACCGCTCTCCCCCATATGTAGCACTCTTTAATTAATTTATATACATGATTTCTTAGTCAGACAGATGCACATTCCTGTACTGGACAAGGATCATGTCCTTCAAATAATATCATGCTGTCAGATGCACATTCCTGTCGGCGTGATTTTATGCTAGCATCTTCATATTGCATTGGTTGCGACTATATATTTGGAAGCAGGTGTTGGTTTGGCTACGAACTTTTAGTCTGAGATTGAACGAATGTTTTGATAAGTTTTTAAGTGAAAAAAATCTATGTAGCCTATCTATACTCAACTTGCTAAAGTAAAATATAATTTGAATGTCCATCTGTGCTGTCTATTTAAAATAGTAATTTAAATTTAAAAAAATTAATGTTAAAATCTAAAAATAAATTTATTCCTCAATTTTAAATGTGCGTTAATAAAATCTGTTGTGTTATTAGTACTGGCAGTGATCTAGTTTATTTTTTTAATAAATATAGTTTAAAACCTCTGCTACTCCATGAGCTAGTGGCAAGGGCAAATGGTCAATAAAATAAAAGTTGGATTTTTAACAGCGCGTATCTGCCTACTCTATAAATTTTCCAGGTTTATATGCCTGGTGGTGCCCTGTAGCGGCAGATAGGTAAGACTGGAAATCTTCAGATCCTCCGTGACCGTTATAATATATAAATCTTGAATATCATTATTTTCAGGAACTGTTTCATTCTCAATAGATTGAATAGCATGTCTTATCTTTTTTTTTAAAAAAAAATGTGTGATTTTTAACACTATTTGTGATAATCATGGCATCTTATAGCTGAAATATTTTTCCTTGTTTCATAGTTACATTTTTACATTATCATTAACTTTTTTCTATACAGTTTTTACAGAATTCTTTATATATCCTTTTTTTAAATAGATAACTACATGAAAATTGACTAATAGTTTTAGATGGCCAGATATAAAATCATTATTGAATCATGCTGTAGATCTGAAAACTGGAGCTTTTTATCAACTTCTATCTTTAGCAACCATTACTACTTTAGATGTTTACTTTATGACTTCTAGGCATTAATTGCTATAACTGTTTATTGTCTAAATATTAATATGTTAATCTGTAATAAAATAACCCAGAACTCAAAACTTGCTAACAATCTAGGGTGACCAGACTGGTTCAATCAAAAATGTACACATAACCAATCATTTTACGACATTGCACCCCTTTTTTTTTTTTTTATAAAACTCCATTCCTGTGTATATTCATCATTATAAGTTCACTTTCTCTTTGGCATGTTGTCCATTGTTTAGGGTTATTAATAGTCCTATTAATTTTATCATTATAAAAAATTAATATCAACAAAGAACTAGTAAAATTGCCCTGTCAATCAAAGCAGGTGTAAGCGCAGTTCAAATTTTAGCCTACAAAAATCCAATTACCCATCCTCGAAGGCGAGGTTGGACATGAGAACGCATGTAGCTTGAGAACTTGGCCATATAACGTAATAGCGATCTTTGTTTTGGTGTTGGAATTTGTCTGAAGTTTTTATAATATTACTGTAGACACTGAAATGGAGAGAGAGGGCCAAGAAACTATCAATTTAAATTGAAATGAATTATTTATGTAAGACAAATAATAATTATGAGTATTTGAAAATCGGGACATATGACTTTCCTGAAAAGACATTTTGGGGACACTGGGACAAATCCTGAATAATCAGGATATCTGGTCACCCTGTAACAATCACACATGCGCTCTTCAATATACCAAATTGACTCACCATTTAGTAATAACAATTAAACAGCCATCCACATATATACAAAGCATTCATTTATTTTACACTAAAATAAAATATAAGAAATAGATAAATATTTTTGTCAAGAATTGCCAGATTTCTGAAAAGGAAGAAAGACTAATGTATTTTTATAGTACTAAATTCAGAGATAAAAGCCTAAAATCATTATTTGTTTATATGTTGGTAGGTACCCCGGTCATGCCCATTTACCTTAGGAACATTACAGCTGCAGTAATAAGATGTTGAATAGCTATTAGAAATTTGCTGTGTTTGATTTGTAAATGAGGAATTAAAGGTTTTTATTTTTTTTAATTACTGGAAATTTCTTTTTCATCAGTATAATTTTATATGTATATATACTTGTTCATTAATACTTGGAGTGGTATTTAAGTATATATAAACTGGATTTTTGATCAAATTACTTTAGGCAATCTTTACAAAGATATATATTGTACCGAGATATATCAGGAAGGAGTGTGCTTTCTTCGGAGGTACACATAATTTTAAAAATAATATAAATTGATAAACGATTTGTGTAAATATTAATAAAAATAAAAGATCGCGTAGGGTAAAATAAGAATAAAGATTTTTTTTCTCATAGACAGGTTATCGTTAAAAGCATAAAATAAATAGTTTTATAATATATAATTTTGAATCGTATTTAAATAAAACCTAAAGAATTAAAATTGATTTAACTAAATTTGATTTAATTAAAATTTGATTTAACTAAATTGAAATTCGATTTAAGATTGCTTTAAGAAAAAAAAAAAGAAAAAGCAAGGTGGAATTCGTTTTGTCTTATAATCATAATAAAAAAAAAAAAAGAAAAATATATGTAATTAAAGGAATGTAGTGAACAATGGGAGCTAATGACAAACATAAGAAATTTCCATTAAACGGCTAATTAGTGAAAATAACTTTAACAAAGAAATTGAAAATAACTTTAACAAAGAAATTGAAATAACTATAACAAAGAAAGTGAAATAACTCTCGCAGAGAGTACAAAGAAATTAAATGACCAATGCGAACACCAGAAAGTCAGCACGGACCATAACTGAAACACCAGAGGATTAGTTACGTATTGTAGATTGAATCCGCAAGATAAGGACCGTAAAATATAAAAAGGGCAAATTTTCTATTCAAACATTCTTAAGCTTAATCATCTTAAGCTCTTCTTCTTATTATTCATTCATTAATTATATTATTTTCATAGATAAAGAGTATACGTCTAAAGTAAAATGCTGCATTGTTAAACCCATCGTGTGAACAACCGGCCGAATCCTTCCATGCAATACCAACAGCAGACAGTTCAAACTTCGATCATGGTCATGTAAAACAAGAAGGAGACGAAGTGTCCAAGCCCACAGGATCCCAATGACATCGGGAAACGGATTGCAAAGAGTTAGCGCTAACTGACCGAATGAAATACTATCAGAAGCAACGCTCGGAACCGTGCATAAGGGAGAAAGCTAGGTAATGTTTATTTCAATTTCTAATTCACTAATAAAAAGCCGTAATAATAAACTCTGAACTTTATCTTACGAACAATAAGTACTAATTGTCTTTAGCTCCATTACCCAGAGATGTTAGTGTGATTTCAAATATAAGTATATGCGTATAATTATTTTTCAAAATGTATTTCAGTGTGATTTCAAATATAAGTGTATGCGTATGATTCTTTCCAAAATGTATTTATAATATGAGATTTTATTGTGATTTCAACTATAAGTGTGCGTATAATTATTTTTTGTATTTATAATATGAGATTTTATTGTATTAAATATTATCTAAACTTGAACGAAAGTGTAGTTAATTATATTATAAGACCAAACGAAGTGTAATAGCGTAAATGAAGATTTCATGGTTTAGTAATTACTCAAATTAGATTTAAATAATTAAATAAAAGAAAAAGAGAGAGCGAGAAAATTAGCGCAGAGAAAGATTCTAAAATTGATTTTTAAGTAGGCGGAGTATATTTTATTGATTATTGTAGCTGAACTAGCGGGAGCGGGTACTAGACCGTATTGGTCAAGCAGACTTGTCAACAAGGTCGGCTGGCGCCCATAGGATTTTTTCCTTTAAATAAATAAAAAGTTTGATTGGCTAATATGTTGTCTAGTAATCGAGTATAAATGTTATTGGCAAACGTTTTCCAATGATATTGATTACTCTACCCGAGGTACTGACAGCCCTGTGATAGGATTTTGTGTAAGAGGGAGGTACAAAATTCTGATCGAGTCGTTATTATAAAATTAAAACATTGTTATTGATTTATATAAATGATGTTTTTATAAAATTTACGAGACGACGTATTAAGGGTTAGGTATAATATATATATATTGTAACTGGATCACCTACCAACCTATATTATCAGTTGTAACTATTTTCTGATGAGCATATTGCAGGATAGAAACAAAGATTGGCATTGCCAAATGTTTATCTTACCACCCTACAACAATATTTCCTACTCATCAGAGGATGTAGCATTGAAGAGACTGGAAACATCTAGAAAATTTGTTTGTTTGGTTTCCAAAGCGGCGCCACTAGAGTTCCAGCTTACCACAACCTTACTTACTTATTCCGATTTGGTTATGCTGAACATAGGTCAGGAGGCATGAGATTCTTGTGAATAAATGCAGTGATGTGAAATGAAACTGACCAGATAGATTAGATTTAGATAACAATGATTTATTTATTTAACAACAAAAATCATTGATAGTTCATCTTTGGATTGACATTTTCCTATATGCGCATATGTTCTTAGGCCAGTTTGATTTACATTTAATTATTCTTTTCATAATCATTGATGATTGGGGCAATATGCCCTTCAACAATAAGTTCTGTACAAAATATTCATCCTTGATTTTGGTATCTGGATGTAAATCTCGATCATTTATCTGTGATCCAGATATGTGGATATAAATTCAAGTCATTTATCTTTGATCCAGTTGTCTGGGTGTAAATTCAAATCATTCATTTATATTAAAAGATTAATTCTCTAATTCAGATTTGTAGATTTAAATCATTCATTTACTTAATTCATCTTTAATCCAAGCGAATGGATGTAGGTTCATGTCATTCATTTATATTAAAAGATTAATTGTCTAATTCAGATTTGTAGATTTAAATCATTCAATTTAATTTTTACATAGAAGCATTTTTATTTTGTGTATTATAAAGACATATCTAATCCCTGTTCATATTTGAAGTAGAAACATATTCAATTTAAGTTTTCTATCAAAGCATTACAAATCCTGTATTTACGTATATATAAATACATCTTATTATATTTCTTAATTATTTTTAAATCGATATTCTTAAGTTCTTAAAAAAATCAGTATAATTATTATTCTTTAAAAACATTAGGTTGTTTTCTATTCCCTGGTATCACCAGCATGATGGCACTATTTCTAGGTCAATTCCTAGAAATATACTGTTTTTTGTGGCCTACACTCAACCTAAGAGGCTTCTTTCTATGATAAAACACAGAAAGAGTGCTCGCGGCAGCCTCACCCAACGTAAGAGGCTTACCTTCTATGATAAAACACAGAAAGAGTCCCTGCCGGTCTGGCTTTTTTCTATGCTAAAATCATAACTAAATGCCTTTATTGGCTGCCGTAGTTGGTTGTGTTATTAACTTTACCGTAATGCTAGCATGTCTATTTTCTCTATAATTTGGTGTGTCGTAATTATTTAAAATTTCATTACAAAGGTATTTTTTTTCAAGTGCTCTAACCTATTGTTACGTTGTAACTTTATTAACAATGTCCTGAAGGTTCCATTACGAATGGGTTACCCTCAAAAATTGCTTTTAAGGGTGCGGCAGAGCATTATTTTGATGATCACGCGATAAGTAACGCTTTCGTGAGAATTTGTCCGTGACAAGTTACTTTTGATATATATACGCACAAACAAAAACAAAACAGTGCCTGATTATTCGTAATTCCTTGTCCAAAAAAAAAAATTAGTCGGGTATTATTTTTTTTTCATTTATTATTTAAAAATAAGATTAGTTTTTATGTCTACACACTAACAAAAACAATCCAGTTTCTGATTAATTACTGTCCCAAAAAAAAGGCAAATTAGTCGGGGTTTGATTTTTAAATGTAGTATTTGAATTACGGTACTTTTTATATATACACAAGATTTACAAAAAAAAAAACAACTTTCTGATTAATTACTGTCCAAAAGAAACGCAAATTAGTCGACTATCATTTTTAAATTTAATATTTAAATAACAGTACCTTTTTATATAGACACACTAACAAAAAGAACCCACTTTCTGACTCATTACTGTCCAGAAAAAAAAAGGAAGCAAATTAGTCTGGTATCTTTTTTCAATTGAGTCTTTCAATGATGGTCCTTTTTAGATATACACACTAACAAAAAGAACCCACTTTCTGATTAATTACTGTTCCCCCCTTCCAAAAAAAAAAATTAGTTGGTGGGTATCATTTTAAAATTGTAGTGTGAATTTTTTCATTGTTGTGGATTAATTGAATAATGTAGAATTGCATATTATTTTCGATTGGAAAAAAGATCATAACTTTTTATATATACGCACAAAGAAAATAAAACCCACTTTTGATTAATTACTGTCAATACCCAAAAAAAAGTTATTCGCGGGTATCATTTTTAAAATTTAGTATTTCAATAATATTATGGCTTTTGATAAAATCTACACACTAATAAAAAAAAATCCACTTTCTGATTCATTACTGTCCAAAAAAAAAAAAAAGCAATATAGTCCGGTATCATTTTGAAATGTAGTATTTCAAGAATGGTACTTCTTTGTATATACACAGTAACAAAAAGAACCCACTTTCTGATTAATTACTGTCCAAAAAACAAAAAAAAAAAAGAGCAAATTAGTCGGATATCATTTGTAAATTTAGTGTGAATGTAGCAATTTTGTGTAAATTGAAAAAAAAGAAAAATGTATAATTGAGTCTTATTTTCGATTAAAAAAATCCCGTAACTTTTGATAGATACACACAAACAAAAACAACCCATTTTATGATTAATTACTGTCCAAAAAACTCAATTATTCGGGTATCATTTTCAAATTTAATGTGAATTTCTATATTTTGTTGGGTTTTTTTTAAAATAGTAATATTATTTACTATTAGTTCCTCTAATTTCCTATTACAAAAACTAAAAAAGCCAATATTTATATAGATAGAATCACAGATCCTGCCCTGAATTGTAATATGTATGTGTTTTTGATTAGCATCAACACCATCAAACAGCTAACACCATGGAATAGAAAACAACCAACCATTATTCTTTAAAAACTTTATTTTTTTACGTTTCATTTGATAAATCAATCATTTGAATAATTGTATTTTGATTTATACATTAATTATTTCAACAAATACATTTTCAAAATATATTTAAATATTATAAATGTATCTAAATTTTCTTTATCTTGATATTTAAATTTTCACATCAAGAAGGGGTTTTCTTGGGCCGAATGGCATACTTTGTTACTGCTGCTGTTAATTGGGCATGTTTTCGGATTTTCCTGGGCTTTTCACATGGTTGGAGAGAGGAAGAACTGCTTTCTACTCACTCATACTGGAGTTTTCCAAATTAATAATTTGCTTTTCCATTAGTCAGTTATCCAGTAACTAAAAAGTTTTTTTCCGTTGATAACTGTATTGGTTATTTTAGAATTCTAAAAAGTAACAAATTGTATAGCAATGACTACAATTTTCAACAGGTCTCATTCTTGACCATCCTAATAACTGATTGTACCGTAACTTATTTAACTGTCACTGTAACTGACTTATCTAATTAAGCTGCTCCTTTTATTTCTTCTGCTTCCCGCATTTTTCATCTACGAACATGTTTTAAAAAAACACCTAGTCCAAGGCAAGAAGGTGATGCTATCTTTAAGTGTTTTTACATTTAAATCTGAAAACATATAGCTCCAAAATAAATTGCATCTATAATATTTTAAATTGATCAATTAATGATAAAGATTTATTAATTAAATGCTTCTTTTATATTTTCTTTTTTTTTTTTTACTTTTTTTTTATTTGTTTTTATAACACAATTGGAAAAGTCATTTTAATTCACTGTCACTTGCTTCTTTATTTAAATTTTTATTTACTGCACCTCGTCAGTTTTATTTTTAATTCTAACTACTTTAACTGGGAGGGAAAGAAATCTTTGAAATATATATGTGAAACAAGGTATCTGTTTCAATATATACATGTATATATTGAAACAAGGAATCTGTTTCAATATATACATGTATATATATATTTTTTAAAAAATAGCATTTTTTTTTATAAGTTGCTTTTGCCTATAAATTTCATTATGTAGGCATATATGTATTAAATAATTTTGGTAAAAATTAGAAACTTATATGATTTTCCTTTATTTAGAATAAATAAGAGCTTTTCGCCTATTTATATTTTCCTATTGATTTAATATTTACAGGTTTTAAAGGTCAAAAAAGAAAAGTTGCTATTTTGAAATACATATTAATTATTTAACTTTATCAAATAAAGATACAAAAATGATCTTATTAGAAGCACAAACATAAAATAAATTACAAAAAAAAAAACCTCTGCAAAGAGTTCAGTTGAGTAATAAATACTTAAAATATTTTTTAATCTATATTATTTAAATGAGGCATTTATTTATATAACGCTGTGTTTATAAATTGTAATAAACTAAAGATTAGCCTTTCAAGCTAATGTACATGCGCTTTTTACGAATGTTAATAATAATAAATGAATACTTTCATTTCCAACACAAGATAAAGTCTTTGTGAACGAATAAATGAATCACTTATTCATTCAACCCAAATGCTTATATATAGGTAAATCTTAAGTACTGGATATGAAAGCGTGAGGATAAATCAATCACTTTAAATTACTGTTTACTATGTCTGAATGAATGACGTCAATGAAATTATCTAGAATTTACGAAACTTCACTCTTAAATGAAACTAAACATATGTAAATGACGCATATGCTTAGTTTCATTTAAGAGTGACGTTTCATAACATCATTCATTCAGACATAGTAATCAGTAATTTAAAGTGATTGATTTATCCTCACGCTTTCATATCCAGTACTTAAGATTTGCCCATATATAAGCATTTGGGTTGAATGAATAAGTGATTCATTTATTATTATTAACATTCGTAAAAAGCGCATGTATGTTAGCTTGAAAGGCTAAACTTTAGTTTATTATAATCTATATTATTGAAATTTTTAATGACTTGAGAATTCTTTTTTTCCCCTTAATAGTTTTATTCATTTACTTTTAGACTATTTCTAAATATGGTAAGGGCTAAGTAATTAATAAGTAAAGAAAAGAAAATATATGATAATAACTTTTATTAAATTATAGTAGCTAGCTAATGACATTAATATGATTTCAATGTCTTTTTGTATATTGGAAAATAATTATCCAAAATATAAATATAATTTAATGATGCAGACGTGATTGTTTGTGATCTTAGTTATAATCAATAAAATGCATTGCCTAGCAATCTGTTATTACAAGTCCTATAAATTGACCAAGTATTATATGACGTAGATATGTATTTTATATAATTTAATTCTATAGTTGTATATAAATGTGTATTGTTTGTTCACATATATTTTTCAGTCAAATTGTAATCTACCAAGATGTTTTATTTTATAATTATTGTTTAAAAGCACTTAAATAAAATCACATTTTTATATCAGCAAAGTATTTATTATATATTAACATAAATTATGAATTATACTGTACATTGAAATTAAAGTACTACCAAAATTAAATGTGGTTTATATTTTTAAGAGTATATTTTAAGGAATAAAGTTGATTTAGTATTTTAAGATAATGTGTACTTATGTGACATTTAATTGTTTTTTAATATGCAATATACAATATTTGTACCTCTATAAACTCATCATAATTTGATTACTACCATATACTTATATAAATGTTAAGAAAATCTTTGTTTAGTTAAGGAATTTTTGAAATTGATAAGTTTTGTTAAACTGTAATTTATCATTGTTCATTGCTAAATAATCATTTTCGAACTTAAATGTATTAAACCAAATCAATAATTTGACTAAAATCTACTCTTAATATTATTGCCTTGTTAGAAGTTTTTTTGTCCATAAATAAAAATTGGTAAATTTCTTTTGATTGAAAATTAAAAATCTGCTTATCCCATATTATCCCCATTAAAAGTTTTTTTAAGTTATTATTTATACTTCTAGTCAGGTTTCAAGTAATAATCTTAATTTACTTCCATCTTCTATGTATAGCAATTGGAATTTTTATGGATGGAACTGCTAATGCTCAATTTTATAAAAGTCCACTAGTTGCTTCTCCCTTGTCATATTATTGTTTACCATGTGCATTTTTAAAAAATTGTCTTGTTAATATGTTCTTTGCTTGTATCTTGTATTGTCTTTGCTTTTGTTGAATTATACTTTCATCACAATATTAAATAGTTTATTAAAGTTTATGGCACGATTGAGGTTTTTTTTAAAATATGTATTATACTTTTTCTAATGCACTATAAAAATCATATTTTCTGACCTTTTCATCTCAATATTTTGATTAGCAGTATTGCAATACATACTAATGATTAGATTTTTTAAAATTCTAGTTTTCTATATTAATCCCAGTATTGCTTGACCTTATTTTTAAAACTGACTACTTTCTAATTTATTGGAATGATATTCATGACTAAACTCTGTATTATTTACCTTTTGTAAGCAGTTTTCTATAGTAAGGAATGTATAGATTCTATAACTTTTAATTAAATAAAATATGTAGATAGTAATACATAAAAGTCAACACAAGCACTTTTTTAGTTAAATAAAATAATCAATAAAGAAGATTAAAGGATTAATATGTTTGTTTATAAAGTTAATGAAAATTTTTTTAATTAATTAATATATGCCATGAAGCATGGAATTTTGATTGATTAACAAAAATTGATTAAAGCAGTGTAAAAATTTGAAGATGCATCTATATAGATTTTTATTTAGCAAGAAGATAGTTGTAATCCTAGTTTTAATTAAATCATAAACTGAAATAGTTTGTAGGAGATCTATTTAGATGATACTAACAATTTGTTATTTATGTAAGCTCTTAAATATTTAAATTATTGTTCTATATATACACACACAGTATACTTGTCAGTTTTATAAACTGTTTAATAAATAGTGCAACTTAATTTTGGGTATAACATTTTTTCTAATGCAAACTCAGTTTTTTATTTAGCAGGAAGTGAAAGTGTGATAAATATTGAATCTGGCAGACAATATATAAATGAAAAAGGAAAAAAGAATTCAAATATGTAATAATAAAATATATATACACCTGGGTCTCGTTTTACGCGATAGATAGGTTCCTCAGAAAACATGCGCAAACAAAATCGCGCAAAAATAGACGTAACTTACATTGAAAAAGGGGGGATGTGGTCTGTGATTTTTCAAAATTCGCGTAAAAGCAAAGCACCAACGTAAAATTACTTTAAAATTGGCGCAAAAAAAAAAAAAAAATAAGGAAATAAAATATGACTAATAAAAATTTTCAAATTTGAAAAAAATTGATACAAGACAAACTTTTTTTAACTATAATATTTCATTTTATTCAAAATAATATATTTTTATGCATAATTTACAGTACAGTAATTTACATTTTTTTATACACATTTTAATTATTATCACTATTTTCCGAAATACACGTTTGTTTGCAAACTGGTAAAAAAATCAGATTCTCACAAGAGGAAATACAACTAGCACCAAGTTCACTCTCATGTTGTGTTAGTGGTTTTCTGTTGACAATGTAATTAGTAATTAATCTTTGAGTTGATGATTTTATTAATTGTTTATGAACTTAGACTTATAAAAAGATAATAAAAAGACATTTATTCACCACTGCTGGGAAAAATTTAATTAAAACTAACAACTAAAAATTAAATTCTTATTTTTGTCTTTAATTTTCAATTCCGTTTAAAAATCAAATTTCGTTTCACTGCTATTACTCATCTTTTAAAAATAAACTTGCGGACACTAAATGATTAATCATTGATTACGTTCTTTTTTAAAAAGCAAAAACAGAATGTGATTTAAAATGCAAAATTAACACACACAATGTTTGAACAAATTTACATTATAATCTTGTAAAATTTAATGTGTGTATACATAAAATGTGGAAATCATGATTTTAATTTCATTATTGCGTAAAATCTTACTATTATAAAGCACTGAAAATATTGAAATTACTAAGATGAAAGTCGAATTCCAATAATGTGCTGTTACTTTCAATATAACGTAAGTGCGCGGAATTTATTATTTAAAGTAATAGCGCATTATCGGAGTTCGACTTCCGGTGGAACATAAATCACATAACTTCAAAATCGTGTTGAATAAGTCCGCGTAAAAAGAGACCCAGGTGTATACATTTTTAGTTGATCATTGAAATATTGATAAAGAATAGGTGATTAAAATGTCTTAATTTCTATTTATGGGGAATATAAACATAATTAATAAAGAATTTGAACTATATGTAAAAATTAGATGGGGGGGGGGGGTCATGTAAAATCTATTTAGTAATTTATTGAAAAGGAAAAGTCTACTATCATATTATTGAATGAAAATGCAGATTTTAGCAATATTATTAATTGTCTGTTTGGAAAAATATTAAAACTACTTATGGGAATTCTTGGTATTGTGAGGGAAAAAATATTTATCATGGTTACATGTTTTGTTAAAAGTTAATCAATGTAGATGATACCAATTTAGTTTTAATGCCAGATATATAAATCCCAATCTATAAGGAGAAAAATATTACAATGAATGATTGCTTTATTTGGCTTGGTGAAATAAAGCTTCTCTAGAATTTTTTGTTTTTTTTTAAAAAAAATATTAAAATTTTTAATTCCTTATTTTTCATTTTCCTTTCTCACTGATTTTATTTCTTTTCAACTTTCTATAATTGTCAAGATATCTTAATGAATTCTTAAAAATAGTAGGTTATATTAAATTCTAAGAAGCATCAGACTCTTGAAATCAAAAATTAAATTTTTTTCAAATGTTTCTTGCTTTTTCACTTTAGCTTCATTTCTATCCTATTCTGTATCATTGATTTCATAGCATTATCACTAGCACTCAAATAATGCTGATTCCAAAAAAAAAAAAAAAAGTCGTTTAAAGTTTTTCATTTTCAGGGAAATCTGAATTTGACCAATAGTTGTGTAGATCCAAAGATCTTCTGCAACCTTTTTATTAATATGTAGTTATTGTTCTTTTAACCATTTTTTTTTTATAGGGATATCTTCTGAGCATTTTTTTTAAATATTGCTTTGTAATATTTTTAGTTGAAAATATTTTTATTTATTGTAGTAAATGCAGCATAATTAATGTTTATATGCTTACATACCAAATAACCGGAATATTTATAACATTATTTTTAACATCATATAATACAGAAATGAACACATTACTTTTGTAACATTTTTTTCTTTTATAAATAAAAATCCTAAAAAGTTGGAAAAAGATATCTGACAGGAAATTGATATTAGTTTTATAATTAAAGGGTGGGAATGGCATCAAATCCGTCTGAGTTTAAAAAGTATGAGAATATTGGTATCTGAGCATCAATATCTATAACTGCCAAATTGTTATTTCATCAGTTTTAAATGTGTCAGTTGCATTCACTAAACATGGCCAAATGAAGTGTTTCCTTCCAATGCTATTATTTTTGAAAATGATTTGTATTTTTACGAGCCACATACATAAATATTCAAAGTTTAAAGAGTATGAAATTGTTATGCAAATGACTTCATTTGTTGAATTTAAATATATCACAGACATTATAAATTATATAAAGAAATAGATTTGTTTCTCTAGAAGATTTGTTTTTATTTACATAGATAAATTTTTAAATAATTTTATAAATCGATCTAAATCAAAGTATTAAAGTCATTGTAATTTATAGTAGTTTTGTTTTTTTATTTACATTAAATTGTGAATATTATAAATAAAAAAATAAAAATTCAGCTTTTATTCCTTGACTGCTCATAGTTTTTGAACTTCTTTTTATTACTGCATTTACCTTGTTTTATAATTAGTTAATTGTCATTATATTCTCTGAAAATCAGGCTTTGTTAATTTACAGAAGATTTGCATATAAGAGTCTGTAGTATAATATTAATTGCATACTACAATGTTGTTGTTTTTTAAATTGATATAGAATAATATCTCCTTTTCCAAATTAGTTTCCATAACCAAACCAAAAGAATAACTAACAAATATATTGTAACCTTGTCCTCTGATCTAACTAGTCCAATTTACATGTTTGGAAACCATATCTTTCTCTGTAACCTTCCTTGCTGCAACTAATCTAGAATATATGCCTAAAATAAATGATAAATTAAAGATGATTTCTTTATCAGCTAAGCTCGCATGAAACTATAATCTTAGAGAAGATTACAAGGTGATTAATAATTTCAGGTCAAACTAGCCTCAAAATCCACAAACAAGCAAACAAACAAAAAAATTTATAAAATAAATTTTGTATTTGTCAAACTAATAAATAAATAATAATTAGATCGATGGAATGAATATGAAATTAGAAGTATAAATTAGGCAATAAGTAAATGAGGATGTAAATGATTAAATGAATGATGCAAATAAGTAATAATTAAATAATAAAATAAAATGAGTCTGAGAATGAAGATGTGTAAGAGTTAATGGATGATTAAGATGAGAATGGAATAAGAGCTAATGAATGATGAGTGAATTGGGATAATGAATTAGGATGAAAAAAGAGAATAAAGAAAGATTGAAATGACAGATGAGAGGAATGATGATGATGAAAGATGATGTACAGAACTCTAAATTTGATATTGAATTAAATGATAATAAGACAATTAAATAAAATACAGATTCTAAGCTTACTAAGACCAGAATATTCACCATAAAGTCAAAACCAATTATACATTTCAGACAAACGAAGTAATAGATACTTTAAAGTTTGGTGATTGTAACACAATTCCACTCTAATTACAATAATTAACTGGATACAAATTTACTCTAAATTCAAATCCTATCACAAATTGATATCCTTCTCAGGGTTCACATAGCTTAAAGGGTGATATACAAGATACACTTGGGTCAGTGAGAGGGATTTTACCACTACCCAAGCATAACACACACAAAATAGCTCTTAATACTGAATTGAATTACTAAACCATATTTAATAATTTTAAATAAATTCTATAAATTCCCTAACTATGCTAAACTTTAAGTTTCAATAAGTAAGAGAAATTTTTCAATAGCTAAACGCAATAGCTTTTCAACCTTCTTTCTCCATTAATTAGAAACAAGGTGATCAAGATCAGTGAATGATAGATCTGTGGATTCAAATGAACTGATCAAACCAATATTAGGTTTTTAATCTTTTAGTATATCACTTAAACTAATATTCTTTAGGTTAGTCTGTTTAATTATTAAATTAGGATGTCCTAGATATACTCATAAATTATAGGACTTAACACAATTATTCTGATATACCTACATATAGTGACTTTTACAATATTGATTGATGACAATTTCCCTATAATCACAGGATATGTCGATAGCAATAACAATAATAATGTGTGGTGGGTGTTGATTAGCAATCAGAATACTGAAAACTAAATAAATTTTTAACACAACAAGATTTATTTACATTATATACAAGACTCTTTCAGACACATTACATGAAACAAGATAAATCCATTCCCAAAATTAGGGATGGAAATTAATGATGTCGTAAGTAATGACCAACTAATATGACAAACATTTTGGATATGTTTCTTTATTATTCTATCAGGTAGACTAAGATAGTTAAACTTATTTGAGCTATCTTAGCATTGAAATTGCAAACAAAATGTGTTAATATCCTTTGGATATACGCAACTTTTAAATGTAAAAAAAACAACAACTCTAAATTACAATTTATTATATCAAACTGTAGCTGTTTGAGTTATTAGAATATGATAAGGGCAATTATCACATTCCAATACAAGTAATAATTTACTATATAAAAAATTACATTGCATTGATGTGGGGCAAACATCATCAGTTAAATGCACACATGACCCCAAAAACATTCACTATGTCCACAACTTAACCATTTATTAATTAACTGATCTTACTAGTTCATCAGTAAATACCTACTTGTTGAAAACCAATTCACATTGTCCATGTACACACCTTGCTCTTTTATGTAGAAGTTCTACAAACACTAGTAAGTAACACTACACTTTATCATATACGGTGGAATATTAACTATATAACTTCTTGAGGGATCTAAATAAAGGAGGCTCTACAAAACAACATGATAGTTGTATATCAAGAAACAACATAATAGTTGTATAAGAATATGGCCAATTCTGATACCTTTTCATAGGTATAAAAGTGTGGGCAGTGCCTCTTCACTGGAAAACAGAATTCAGACCACGAGATCATCCTCTTTTAGGCTTAACTATGCTCTAAGCACTAACTCTTAATCAGCCCCAACAATATCATCCTCTCATATTAATCAACAATGGGGAATTCTCCATCATCCCATGTACAATATTAATTATTATTATATCTAAGGCTCTTATATGTAGCCCAAACTCATCCTAAAATTTATCACAAATTCTGATCAATACAATAGCAAGGTAAAACAACACTAATAATCTAAGTGGAAACATAAATATTCCATTGCACATTGCAGAAACTTAATGTTTTATAAACAGACCACCAATATCAGTAAAATAACCATTAATTATTTCAAAATAATAATTATACCTTTTATTATAGCAAGTCACGTACACGTAAACAAGGAGGATTAAACTACATTTCATATTTAGAGTGCACATTTTCATTCATAAGTGAAATTAAGCAATAATAAAAAAAATGCTTATTAAATTATTTTATATAATAGAACAATGGTATCATTATGTGTATAATTTTGACCCATTTGGGTCTATTTGTTCTCCTTCTCAATATAATATTGACATCTGTTTTAGCAGTGAAAGAGATAAACATTTCTCTTTCTTACCAGACAAATAATATTTAACATCATGCTTTCCCTTCATTGGGAAAATAATATAAATATGGATAATAAATGTATATAACTTTATACACAGCTACATCATTACTTAGTATATTCTATATCCTGATATATATATAAAACCTAATGCCTGAATAACACATAAAAGAAAAAAAAAGCATTACAATATTATATATAGCAATTAACAAACTAAACAAACATTTTACCATTAGACTTTATTGAAGTTTGATTCGTTCTTATAAGTAAAACAACATGAAAACGGATATGATAAGCAAACATTCCTAAGTAATATATATTTTGGTTGTCCGGTTCTATATTAACATCTTCAGACAAAATTCAAACACTTCTCCACTGGCAATAGAAATCCTTTATTGGTTTGTGTACTAATGTAAGCATACTGAAGCAATATTAAAACATTTTTGAGAATAAGATACTTAAAATAGGTTTAATTAATGTCTATTGATTTGTCTATTTTTGTTTTTTCCATCTGTGCAAAGATCTGTTATACTCTTAAATAATCTGGGTGATTTTAAAACCGTTTAAAATATTATTACGTTGCAAGTTATTCACTAATGATAAAATAAATAAATACTTCTTTCACTTCCCTTTTATCAGCAAATTAGGATGTTTTAAGTTATACTGAGAAGAATCTATTTAATTATAAATACGATCTTCTTGGCGATTTTAATTAATATGTAACATATTTTTCCAAATGTAGCACAATTATAATCAGTTTATTACGATCTTTGAAAATAAACTTTTAAATCATTTATGGATTTTGTTTACTTTGTTTTTCCGTCCACAGTAATTGTCACAATCTTAAATAATCTGGGTAATTTTAAAGACTTAAAATATTATTACTTTATATGTTGTATAATCAAGAAAAAAAAAATCAATATTTCTTTATTCACTATTATTGGCAATTTATTTCATATTTAAGAATGTTAAGCAGAATTGATTTAATAGTAATCAATTATTAATAATATATATACGTGACTGCTTCGCAGGAATATCAGAGCAGACGATTTCTTTCCCCAATGAAATAATAAATACTTTATGCACTTTTGTTTTCAAACTAATTACAGTTCTGAGAAAAAATACCCGATCAGGTAAGCCAGCAAATGTTACACTGGACAAATTTATTGTCCATTACGATTATTAATTAGTTTTTAATTCAAGAAGAGAAATTGGACATACTAATGCTTTATCGTGATTATATGATCTTAAAAAAAATGCACATGTAGTCGAAAAAATAAATTATATAGATTTAATAAAATCGCCCATAATAAATAGTAATACTGTAGTAAGAAACTGGACTAAATGAGACAAGGGTTATGAGCAGCTGGTACAATGGATTAAAAATGGTTGGCAAAATATGCGTCCTTCTGAATTAGATAAAATAATTTGGGTTAATAGATAAGACTTTCAATTTGTAAGGGATGCATACTGAACATTGATCATGTACTTGTTCCTCTTGTTGGTAGAATTAAATACTAAATTTGCTACATAAAGATCGCCCAGGAGTGGTAAAAAGAAAAACTCTCATGTGTTCTTATGTTTGGTGGCTAATATAACAAGGGAAGTTGAAAGCTTAGTTAAGAATTGTTCAAAGTGTCATCAGACAGCTAAGTTACCACCCAAGCAATTAGAACCATGGACAAGATCTATGACTCCTTGGGCTCATGTTTTATTTAGACCATGCTGGTCCATTAGACGGATATCTAATGCTTATATTGATAGATGCCTATTCTAAATGGACTGAATATAAATTAGTCAAGCATATAAGTGCCAAATAAACTATAACTGCATTAAATGAAATCTTTGCCACCCATGGTTTCCCAGAGTTAATTATGAACAATAATGGGACTGGCATTACATCTAGATATTTAAGGATTTCTTGCATAACAGAGGGATTAAGCATATCTTTAGTCCTCCTTACCATGATGAAAGTAATGCTAACAAGAAAATTATTAAAGCCTGTAAAAGCTGTTATAAGGTAATGGATAAGCAAATGTTAAAACGTTTAATGACAAAACAGATTTGGATTTGAATAACGAAATAATTTATTTGAAGCTAAGTACTTTTGATACCATACCACCTCTAAATATTCATTTTAATATCAATCCAATTTATTATTCAACACTTACAATATTTATGGATGACAACTCCCTTCCCTTTTATTATGCTATGATTATAATACTATATGGTATTGAAAGTACTTAGCTTCAAATAAATTATTTCATATTTCAAACCCAAATATGTTTAGTCATTAAATGTTTAACATTTGTTTATTCATTACATCCTGAGAGTAATGGAACTGCTGAAAAAGCTATAAAAAGTTTAAAATATAGTTTAAAAAATAACTGAAGCTTTGGTAGAAACGATATACAGCCAATACTTCACGCTGAGTACAGCAACAGGAAAAACTGAAGCTGAGTTGCTGATGTATTGTTCTTTCTGCACCCCTTTAACTCAGTTGCTATCAACTGTTATTAAGAGAAAGGAAAAATCAAGATTTAGTAGATTTCTTAGTAGATGAACAAATATGGATATGTAATTTGCTTAAAGTTCAGTGGATACCGGAAATAATTATAAAGATGCTATCAAAGCAAATAAGACTTGTCAAGTTGCAAAATGGTAAAGAGTTTAGAAAACATGTTATGAGAATCCTGTACCAGCAATTTGTCATAAGGAATGGTATAGAAAATCGATGTTACAAAAAGACATGATAAAAACTGGTTGAGATTGTAGTTTAGAGCTAAAGACAAATGAAGAATCTATACTTGATCAATAACAAGACTCTGTTATTGCAGTGATGACTTAAAATTACTGGACTCTTTTAGAAGAATGGTACAAACCCCTTACAGAGTAAACTTAGCACATAATGAGTCTTTGTCATGTTACTGTTTGTTGTTCGAACCGAGAAATTAATTTATATTTAAACTTGTTTTTTCATTCGTTCATTACTACTTATTAATAAATAAATGTTAATTAAACAAAGCCTTGTTCTGTGTGTCAATTATATTCGCTGTCTGATTTTCATTAAACCTTCAGACATAACATATTCCATGATAAAGTTGCATGAATAAGTAAATATTTTGCAGCACCCTGCCCCCCATACCAATATTAAACAAAATTTACAACAGCAACAAAAAAATCTCATAAATATGATATCTGTGGTAAAATTAAGTCGCAATGATCATATGTGAATTATTAAATTCACAGCATAAAAAAGTTGCTGATATAATCACAGTTGTAAAAATTATTAAACACAATGTAGAAGCTATGTTTTATGTCAAAATGTTGACATTTACATGCTCATAAATATGTTTTTTTTTACATATATATAAAAATAGCAATACACAAAAATATAGATAATACTTGTATGTAGTAAAAAATAATTTATACCCAAATTATTTTCCTTTTTCTTAATTCTGCTAATCCAGGCTTGAACAATTATGGGTATCTTCTTTTCACAAGGGTTTCCATGTGAATTATCTTTAATATATTTATTCTTATACCCAAAGTTTCAAACCAATTTCTACCCAGTAATGGACTTATATCTTTATTTATTATGTGCAATGTCAGGAATCTCTGCCTAGAGTTAAACTTTACTGGAACTATTACCTTGCCACAAATATTGATCTTATTTCCATTTATATTTGTCGCAATCTTGTTTGTCTTTTTTAATTCAAATATCTTTTTATGGCTTTTAATCCAATGTTTATGTAACTTATGGACAGACTTGCTCTGCTGTCAACTTCCATTGTTGCACATTTGTCACAAACTCGTACTTCTAGAAGTATATAGTCCATGGTTTTGTTATTTACAGTTTTTGTTACTAATTTCTTCTGTTCCATCTTTTCCATAGATTTGTAATTCGTTTTTTCTTAGGTGATTCTCTATATTTAAAACAGTAAATGATAGCTAAATGACTTGTAATGTCACATGTTTACATTTGTTTTTCTTTTCTTACATTTCGTTTTTAAAAGTTCAGCTTTTCCACTACAGTAACACATTTGTATGTTTCTTTTACACGTACTTTGGGAACCTGAATATCTTTAGATTTTTTTTCAGGTCAATAGAATACTTTACAAAAACTGAGACACTGTAAATTTTGAAGCATTGTTTATCACAGTGGCCTGAGTTCACTCTGGATCACAAAGTAACACTTTTCTGAAAATATCATCAGATATACCATATAAAAACTTTTCAGGGAGTCATTTATCTCTGGTACAACTTCACAATCTTTGGCCAATCTCTGCAGGCTAAATTGTAATCAATATATTTCGTTTGTGACAATTGCTTTCTGATTCGTTATCTAAGCTGCCCACCCATTTTGAGAATTTTGGAGCAAAATACACACACAATTTATAAAAGTTCTTCATATATGGTGTCCTCTGGATGCTTAGGATTTATGAGCCTTTTCCCACTGTGTCACATGCTGTTCCGCAAAATAAAAAGTGTAGAAACTTTAAGACAATCCTTTTCCATTTTGTTAAACAGCATATAATACTCAGCATGCAACACATAACTTCTCAATGAGTCTGCATTACCTACATTGAACTCTCGAATAATAGAATTTTAACACTTCCATTTTCAAATTCATATTTGCACCTTGCTTACTCTGCAGAGAGTTTGTACCATTCTTTTAAAAGAGTCCAGTAATCTTAACATGTTTATGCCTTGCTGCTGTCAGGAAAATTTGACAACTAAGCTGTCTCCCTTTATTATTCTTCAAAATCTACAATTATTATTCCACAGTGAAGTCTCTTTTCAATTTGTATCCCATCTTCCTCAAGTTTATCATTAACATATGTGAAAATGAGAGTCTATTTGTAGCACTCTCTTTCATTCTTAATTTTTAGAGTAATTTAGCATACAATCAATACGGTTAGGAGAGATAATTGCCAATGAAAATGTAAGCATACCAACATATTAAAAATCTAAGCAGACATTCCAGAATAAAATTGTCCAAAAAGTAAAAAAATAAAATATTATATTCAATATAGAAAGATACGTTTTTGTTATAAAAATGGATGTTTTTAATTTATATCAAAGTAGATAGGTATTTATGGAAATACCCTGCATTTATATATATGTGTGTGTATGTCTATACCAAAAGAGGTAAAATTATATCTATAAAATATAAAAACCACTCTGACTGTTCATTGTTATATATGAAAATTTTATATTATTGTTGTATATTAGGTCAGAATTTTATTAAGGTAGTCGAGGGGGGAGAGGGTTACTCAGATATTTATAGGATGGTCATGGTTGTTATGATATTGTACCAAAATGAACATGATATTTTCTTTTCAGTGATTTAATTTGTAGAATGCTTAGACTATTTTCAGTAAATTCTGTTACAGATGAACTATGATGCTGCAAAAGGCCTTAATTAAGCAGTGGAGTGGTATGCATAGTAGTTTTAAAAGTATAAACACTATAACATGGTTATGAGTATCTAGTCTACTATTCTCTACCAAATACAGTTGACAGTTTAAAGATGAAAGAAAATAAGACTTTACAAGTTAATTAAGATGAATATACAGTTTTAGAGTAAATCGAATAAAATTTCAGCCGAAATATCTTTAGAGGATGTGATTTGTCAAAATAAGACATTTCCCCAAATAACAACTTTTTCAAAAACCCTTAGATTGATTTTTTTTTTCTTGTTTTTTTTTCTTTATTAATTCTGTAATTAAAGTTATGCTTGTTTTAACAAAAGGATTAATGTGCTCAAAATCGATTATGGTATAACAATAGCAAGTTAAAACTAGTCCAAATTCACATTTAAAAAGAAAAATATCATTGTAATTCTTAGTGCTAAATTGTTTCTTGAAAATGAAAAGAAGGAATGGGTTTATTTAATTCTTAATTATATTATAGTAAGTACTTTGATCCTATTAAATATTGCTTTGAATTACTATGTAATAAAATTGATAGCACTCATTAATTATAGCTGAAATTCATTTAATATAATCTTTTCTACACTTTCAATTTTTTTAAAAAGATTCTTTTCAATGCATAAAGATTTTTTTAAAAACAGATGTATATTTATTATTACAATATTTTTAAATACAGGGAAAGTCTGTTAAGAAAAAAAAATCATTTATTTTATGTTTTGAAACGGAATAGATTTAAGAGCAGTGTCTAATGTGTATGTTTTGAAGGTGATATTTCTGTTGATAATTTACTGGTTTAAAGTATTGACTTTATTATTTAGAAGGAAATGAAGAATCAAAACAAAAAAAAGAGAAATGGCATTTTTGTTTTTGAAATTTGAAAGGGGAGGTAAAAAATCTGATTTGTTGAACTCTTTTATTCCATTCCACTTAAGCACAGTTAATCACTATCTAGTGCTGTTCTATCCATGTCCTTAAATGAGTTATTGGATTAAGGCTTTTGTCAAAAATTAGACTGGATATAGATAGGATAGCAATTTCCATCTAGCATCTATTATTTGATTACTCGAACTTAATATTATCTGAGCAGGAGAGGTATGCACTATTTACATAATAAATTGTAATTAAATTTGTGCTGAAAAAATAAAATTGTTATATAGATATTAATGTGAACTGATAATATATATCACAGATTTAAATTCAAATAAGCAGTTAAAATAATAAAATAATTCCAAATTATATATTTAAGCAAAAAGTATAAATTTAAATTATACATTTATTAGATAAATATAAACCTTTACATCCTATATTTAGAACCAGCCATTTATGATTTTATATGGTTATATATTGTAATTATTTTTGACAGAAAATAAAAAAAATAATGAATACTTTGATAATTTTATTTTAATAAACTTTCTGGCTGAAAAGCATTTCTGTTTTATGTTTATAGAATATGTATTGCTTACCCAGTTAAATTTTCCAATGTTAAAATTTTAAGTTACTTATATTGTTTTTTTTCACTTTCATTTATTATCATTCATGTTTACAATATGTCATTTCATATTTTATAATAAATATAAATATATAATTGAAAATTCTGGCCATACTTGTTACAAATTACTAATGAAGGAATATATAAACAATTTTATTAAAACAGTTGTCTATTTGTATTTCCTCATACTTGATTTTATTTATATTATATCTAAGGCAATTTGATTCCAATTCATTATAATTTACAATGTAACTACAGATGGCTATAAGTGTTGGTTATTTTTTCAAATAAAAGTGAATATATATTGTTCATTTTATTTTATTGTATATAAATGGATGTATTAATAATTTAATAACACTTCTCTTAGAAATTGTGAATTTTTTTGCTAATCTCATATATAATATTTGATTGAATACAAGTATAAAAACACAGACTTTCCAGCTCCCTTCAGCTATCCACTCTATCTCCATTCAACTGATTCACATGACTACAAACATGCAAAAAAGATAAATGATCTTCAATATATATATTTCATGCTGAACCAGCACTCATCAGTTGATCCAGATTATCATCTCCCACACACTTATATAGTCAGTGCTTAGTTTATATTAAGATAGCAAATCCTCAAACTTTAATGGTCAGGTTTCAATCTAGTCCACTCTCCAACTCTTCACCCATTCATATCATTGAAAATCTGATGATGAAGCACTCAAATCCCTTATTGATGCCAATATTATTGTCATGAACCATGTGATCTTAAACCACAGTGACCCCTTATGTGTATGACTTTATCTATTTAAATTCACAGCAGAGGGCTGGGCAAAATACAGGCTGAATGATTGAATACAATTATAATTTACATATCTTGAATTTTAGATGTAATTATATAAGGGATTTGAACACAGACTTTCAAGCTCCCTTCAGCTATCTGCTGTATCTCATACGACCAATACACATGACAACACATGCAAACAAAGCATGTATCTTTTTATTTCAGTTGTATGAGAAAGAGCGGATAGCTGAAGGGAGCTTGCAAGTCTGTGTTCAAATATAATTACATCTAAAACTTTGTATTCAATCAAATATTACAGATTTAACCTTTCTTGCCTGTCCCTCTGCTGTGTATTTAAATGGATAAAGTCCTTTACATGAGAGTTGACTTAAGGTCAATATGGGTATGGCAATAATATTGCCATCAACAAGGGGTTTAGGTGTTCCATCATCATATTTTCAATCATATGGATAGCTGAAGAGTTGGAGTGTGGAGTAGATTAAAGCCTGTCATTAAAGTTTTAGAATTTTCTATCTTAATTTAAACCAAGCACTGATATATGTGGGAGATGATGGTCTGGACCAACTGATAAGTACTGGTTCAGCATGAAATATGTATATTGGAGATCATTTATCTTTTTCACATGTGTGTGGTCATGCAAATCAGTTTATGAGATAGAATGGTTAGCTGAAAGGAGCTTGAAAGTCGGTCTGTGTTCAAATCTCTTATATAATTACATCTAATCTTATATATGTAATCAAATTGTTTATTGCTCTAAAGTTGTTAAGTGGATCACTGGAAATGACAGCTGAGTGACAATCGGTGAATCTCCAGAACCATAATTTTGATACCTTATAAATGAAACCATTTCTAGAATCATTTATTATGATTTTACATTTAATTGTTTTTGGCAGAAAAAAAAAGTACTAATGAACAATTAGATGAACCAAAAGTTAACATTTGCCTAGTGAACATTCTAAGTAATTCCACTTAATTTAATTATTAAATTTGATATGTAATTGTATTTATCATTTTTTTCTATATATATATTTTTAAAAAAGTTAACATTTATCTTGATGATATTCTAAGTAATTCCTCTTAATTTAATTATTAAATTTGATAATATGTAATCAAATTTATCATTTTTTCCTAATATGTAGGATATATGAGCACAAACTTTCACACGACTCACCACTTTCCACTCTATCTCATAACACTGATACCCCTGAACACATATATGCCGAAAAGATAAATAATCACCAATATGAGTATTTCATGCTAAACCAGCAATCAATCAGTTGGTCCAGATTATCATCTGTACACATATATGCTATAAGTGCTCAGATATATATTAAGATAGTCAATCCTCATACTTTAATGGACAGGCTTCAATCTATTACACACTCCAACTCCATCCAATTGAAAATCTGTTGATGGAATGCTCAAAGGCCACTCTGAGACCCGAAATTCTTGTCACACCCATGTTGACCTAAGGTCAATCTAACTTCTCATGTACAGAACATAATCCATTTAATACATATACAAGGTATGGGTAGACATCTCTACTATGTAATAACTGAAACACAGGCTTATTATATATCTGTATTTTATATACGTAATATAAAGCATATATGAACACAGACTGTCACACGACCCACCACTCTCCACTCTATGAACACATATATGTCGAAAAGATAAATTATCACCAATACACCTGGGTCTCTTTTTACACGGACTTATTTAACACGATTTTGAAGTTACGCGATTCGTGTTTCACTGGAAGTTGATTTCCGATAATGTGCTATTACTTTAAATAATAAATTTCGCGCACTTACGTTATTTTGAAAGTAATAGCACATTATTGGAATTCGACTTTCATCTTAGTAATTTCAATATTTTCAGTGCTTTATAATAGAAAGATTTTATGCAATAATGAAATTAAAATCATGATTTCCACATTTTATGTATACACATATTAAATTTTACAAGATTATAATGTAAATTTGTTCAAACATTGTGCGTGTTAATTTTGCATTTTAAATCACATTCTGTTTTTGCTTTTTAAAAAGGAACGTAATAAATTATTATTTTCTTATTAATGACACTAATCATTAATGTGCTCTTAAATTCCAACGAGAGCTAAATGGTTGTATGTCTGGATATCGCGAGCTTCGTAAACAATTAATAAAATCATTGTCTCTAAGATTAATTACTAATTACGTTGTCACCAGAAAATCATAATAATTAAAACGTGTATAAAAAACTGTAAATTACTGTACTGTAAATTATGCATAAAAACATATTATTTTGAATAAAATTAAATTATAGTTAAAAAAAGTTTGTCTTGTATCAATTTTTTTCAAATTTGAAATTTTTTATTAGTCATATTTTATTTCCTTTTTTTTTTGTGTGCGAATTTTAAAGTAATTTTATGTTGGTGCTTTGCTTTTATGCGAATTTTGAGAAATCACAGACCGCATCCCATAATGGACATCCATCTAAAGCTACAGGCGGTAGTATATATATAGAGAGAAGTAGGGATACACTACTCTAAATGAATTTATATCAAAAATATTGTTGTAAATTAGACTTTAATTTGATATATTATTAAAAACATTTAGTTTCGCCTACCCATTCAACTTGCATACATGTGTGTGCGTATGAGAATTAATATTTATGTTATAAAATTGTATTTCAATAACTTTACTAGTTATTTATATGTAAGACTAACCAATGTATAATATATCTAATTTATAATATTTTGTAATTTTATTATTAATAATTTGTATAAAAGTAAATCGATATATGAGTCAAACAATTTTAAAATTTTGAGGGCCATTGTATCATTCTAATTCTAGAGATTCTTTAATAAAATTTTACTTGATTATTGATCGGTCTTTTTCATTACCATATATGGAGATGAAGATCAATTTGGTTAACTTTTACTTGGCCAATTGATCTGTTTTTCATTACCTTACATGAAAATGTAGATCAACAAATCTCAACCAAGTGTACAGAGTTTGAAACACTACCCAGCAGGAATTTGGTCAGATTAAATCTAAACAAAAATGTAAGGGAAACAAAGGATCACATCCTGTTTCCAGGTGTGTTTAAAATGAAGGAAATATCTTGCCTCAAGGCACCATTCTGTAAATATTTGCCTTGTGTATAAATAGCTAAATTTTGGCTATCAATTATTATTCTTGTTCTACTTTGTTATCGGAGAGTTAATATATTTCATGCAAGTTTGCGTTGTGAAATAAATCATGTCGGGGTAAAGGAGAAACCGTTTGCTTCCCCATACTCATCAGCTCACTATGCTGAAGTCTGGAACATCTAGACCGAATATATAGACTGTTCAGTGATATGCTTGCCTGAAAGTGAACTTCAAATCTCTACTAACACCTGTTTTCAACCCAAATTAACTTACGATCATGATCCACTGATTACCTATGTCGTGTCCTCAAGCCCAAGATAACATCTACATTGCTGTCAGTTAATGTCTTAATTAGTGAATTATTCTAATTCTAAACTACATTGTAAGCTTTTCTTCTATTTAATTCTTAAAAGCTATTATATAAATATTAGTAATGTCTATACAATTCCAATGCTGTATAAGTTCTTATGTTTTAGGTATGCCAATTTAGAATTAATTTTATTTCTCTTAGTTTGTAATTCTAATTTATTTTGATATGCCAAGAAGGTATACAATCCAGCGAGTAAATTTAAACCCACCGCCAATAGTTTTCTCCTATTAAACTATGGAGACATAAATTTCCTTTAAAGTTAGTTATTACAAACTCACTCGTTTTATATCAATTATTTTATAATAATTTTACTCTTTAAATGATCAGAAGATCTTTATGTTTATGTTTAATTGTTCTCTCTAACTGAAAATTAACCCTCATCCAATCATTAAAATTGTTTTACCAATATATCTAATTAAATCTCACCAGAAGTGAATTTAATATATAATCTATATATGTGTGATCTATGATTTTATTTTGTAAATTAATATATTAAGTTATCTATGCAATGATCGCTTATAGAAATGTAAGCAGATGGTTTAGAAATGTGAGAGAAAGCAAATTATTCCCCTTTTAGTTTCTGACCTCTTTTTGTATATTTTATTAATCATTAGTTAAGTGCCCGGGATGGTTTGTGCTTAAACATTCCATTACACAGGAGGACCTCCTATAATAATCAGGTGTTCATTTAGTATCTTTGTTGGTTTGTGCTTAAGCATTCCATTACACTGGAGGGCCTCCTATAATAATCAGGTGTTCATTAGTTTATCTTTGTTGTTAGTGATGCGAACTATTTATATGTTTTAGGCATTATAACAGTATCATTGCAATCATTATTTATAATTTTCGTGCTTTGCCATGTATTTTGAGATCTTCAGAATAATCAATCCCACTCTTCATTATCCCTCTCAAAGTAGATCCGTTTACTACTAGGGATCTCCTTCAGGTGCCTCCAACATGCAACTTGTACCCCTATTCTTCGACCTTGACCATCATGCAGGCATACTTCATTCGTACAAATATGTCAAAGCCTCCCAAGAGCGACTTAAGTGACCTGTATGCAATTGTAAGTGATAATGTAATAACGCCTTTATTATTATTATTGAGTTTTTTATAAACCTGCAAAGCTCTCTGTCAGCCGTAATCGTATGTTGTTTGCCACCCATTCTTTTTAATTCTCTAGGTCAGATTATGAATTACAGGTTCTTTTAGGCTAAATCATCTTGCTCCCAGATATTTTTGAGCAAACCCTCAAATCTTACTGAAATATCTTGCACGCTTTTCAAATCACACATCATAAACTTTTACTTATGTATATAATGACTAATGAAACTCATTAGAGTGAATCAGTAATATTTAAATGAGGGTTAAGCTACAATGTATTATTGATTACCTATCTTGTTTTATATATGTAGTAATTGCACTAACCAATATTATGTAATAATACCAATATTTTAGTTCTTTTGTAATTCCCTGAATGACCTATTTCATGAATCCACTGAAATGTGTGATTGCAAATTAACTATAATCAAATGTGTAATCATTGTATATGCATTTTACATACCTATTCTGTTTTATTTTTAATCATAAATTACCATACTTTAACATTTAATAAATTTATATTATATTACTTCTCTGTATTCTTGTATTGGTCATTCATTGCCCGAATCTCTAGTATTAGCTATTTGATTAAGTTAAATTGTTCCCTAATTGAATGAAAGATTTTATTTTGTATTATTAATTAAACTCCTTTTGTTTAACGTTGTCTTGAACAACATTATGGATCTGATTATTAATATATTAAGCAATTGTCTGTACTGTTCTTTAATTGTTATATTTTGTAGAAAGTATTAGCTAATTATTTGAATATTATTGATTTCCAAGTCCCTTTGCTCATCCTGTTCTAATTGCTGTGACTAGAGCCAATGGAAAACTTGTAGTAGCCTCAAAAGTGTTGCTCATATAGTCATAGACCCTGGAAGACAGGCAAATAGGTTAACATTTAGCATTGTTCCTGACGTGTGTATCTTGCATATGCTATATTGATGTATTTTTGCTTGAGTTCTAGGTCTTGTTGAATGAACACATGATTAAGGCCGGTACAGAGTATTTTTGACTCCCCCATGCTTGGCATCCAATATGGGGCTTCCGAATAATATACCCACATACCTGAACTGAATACGTGCTGATGCGCAATAATTTATATAATTTGCTATATATAATTTAATATACACATAATTTTCTAGATACAAAAGTGATTTGTTTTAATAATTCAGTATATATATAATTTGCTATATATAATTTAATATACACATAATTTTTTAGACACAAAAGTGATTTGTTTTTTGTTGTATTGATTATATAAAATCAAATACTGTGTTATCCTGGTTGTAGTATTAATGAGTTAAAAATGAATACCCTGTTTTATTACCATAAGTTAAATTTGTAATTATATCAAAATCAGGCACTTTACTTTAAATCATAAGTTAGCAGTTTTTTTTTTTTTTTGTTATTGTATAATATTTATGGAATAACCTGTTTTCCATCCATAAACTTACATTTTTTTTGGTGACTGATTAATTAAAAATTGTCTGTCTTGCTTTATAACCACAAAAATGAAGATTATGTTTTAAAATTAAAACTTATATGCTACATCCATAAGTGTAAGACTAGTTTGTTTTAGTTGTAACACCATGTTTTACAATCTTAAGGGTGAATTTTGTTTAAAATTAATTATTTGACTTGAGAATTATTTTACAGCCACATGTCAAGTTCATTATGTTTTACTTGTAACATCATGTACAACCGTAAGTTTAAATTTTTTGTTTGAAATTAATTATTTAAATTTAAAAATTATTTGAGAGCCATAAAATGTAATTTTTTTTTTTTTTGTTATAACACCTTGTTTTACAACCATGAATTTAATGTTTGGTTTGAAGTTAATTAAAATTAAAGCCCTGTGTTACAATCATAAGTTCTAAGCCTGAAAATTATAATAGGATATACCTTATCTTTTATTTTATTTTTGTACATATCTTGATAATTATGAATATCTTGTACATTGGTTAGCCATATGAATATTGCATCATTAATTTGATGGCACCTAGTGACTGAACTAAATAATCAGTCACTTCTATAAATTTTGTTATCAAGTTTCAAAAAAAAAAAAAGGAAACTTAATGATAGTTCTTGGTAACGATCTTTGTTTGATGTGAGATTCGGATAAAGAATGAAAAAAAAGGGAAGAAAGGCAAGAAAATAATGATGTATGATTTACTGAATGTTTGAAATACTGAATCTCCTTTTTACTCTATTTCAGTGGAGAGGGAATGACTAATGTGGACAATCCAGAAACAAAGCATTAATAGATCACGTAAATTTTTTTTAGATATATCTTCTATAATTATTTAGTGTCAGACTTGGAAACAGGTAGAGATATAACTATAGATCAGGTCGAATAAGAAAGTGGGAGAGTGTAGAGATGAATAAACTGAGGGGGAAGGGTGAACATACTAGTTATTGCTATTATAGTACAGATTTAAAAGAATTGAGAAACATAGTTATTTCTATTTTTATTAAATTTAAGAAGTTAGAAATAGAGTTATTACTGAATTATACAGAAGTAGACGTCCTAGTTGTTGCTATTATTCTATAAATTCAAAGAGAAGATAGAAGTTTAATTATCATTGAACTATAGATTTAGAGAGAAGTGAAAAACATGGTTATTGCTATTATTGTACAGGTTTTAAAAAAATTGGAAACATTGCTGAGATCCACTATGTACGAGAGCAGAGAAGAGGTTGGAAATGAAAGGGATTGCGATCCCAGCATCCCTATGGAAGATGAAAGTATTGAGGAACAAATCTCAGAGGTCATGATCAAGATCCACTTGCACTTCTCTGTGATGTCAAACAAGACCAAATATATCACCAGCAAAACGAAAACCTGATTGCCATGCTCCAAAGTATGATAGCCCAAAATCAAAACAAGCAGAGAAAATGGAATTTAGATTGTCAATTCAAAAGAATGCAGGAGATTCAAAAGAAATGGAATTTAGATTGCTAGAGTCAATTCAAAAGAATGCAGAACATTCAAAAGAAATGGAAGTTGGACTGCTGGAGTGAAACCAAAGGAATGCAGAGGAGTGCAGAAAGGCAACTCAAAAGATTGAAATGATGTTGGAAGAGAAGTGGGAGCAATCAAAGAGTTGTTGCAAGTGCATAGCAAACCCACTAAAGAAGAAATAGTAGAAGAAAATGAAAACCCTCCACATGAAATAAGAATAAAAGAAACTGCTGGTATTATACCAGAACAGTTTGAGCAAAAAATTGATTCAGAAGTTGTAGAATAAATGTTACAAGTTGATATTGAAAGGGAGGTGTTTGTAATAATTGAAAAAGATATTTTAGTGGAGGAATATGTTAAAACAGAAAGGGAGTCTAAGGATATTGTTGAATTAAAGCAAGTTGAAGAAACCCTAGAATGTGAAGAAACTTTAGAATTTCCAACCAAAGATATTTCAAAAGAATTAAGAGTTGAATATCCTATTACTGATGAAGCTGAAATTGAGAGGGTTAAAAAAGAAAAAATTTACAAAGAATTTTATTGAAAATTGTCAGTCCACCTTCAGAAAAATGGCTAACTGCTGGAGAAATTTTTTTTTAAATAACTGAGAAGCGGTACATGGAAAAGAAATTGAGGAAGAGATAGTATTAAATATGGAAATAGAATTTACAAAAATGAAAGTACCAGAAGAAAAGATGGAATTAGAGGAGGCTGAAGAAAAGGTAGAATTAGAAGAGGCTGAAGAAAAGATTGAGTCAACTGCTGTAGAAGAAATAATGAGAAAGGTGTAGAAGTAACCATCGCCCACGGAAGAAATCATATGTGTCATAGTTGGAAACAATCTTTTAGAGAAAGCAGAAAAGATGGAAGATATAAAACGTGGAATAGAAGAAATGAAAGTTGATTCAGAAATAATTTAAGAAAGAGAGAAATTGCTTTCAGAAGTAATCACGGAAATAGCATATTATAACAAAAGAGCAAGATAAAGCAAAGGATAGGCCATGGATTAAAGAAGAGAAATAATATAAAAAAGATAACTTTCAGAAATGCAGTAATAATGTCTTCTTCCTTCTGTCTGACAATGGAATAGCAAAATGAACATGTAATGCACAACAATTGAAATCATATTATGACATGTCCCCAGATCCTGGAAAAATATAAATTATAATTGGACTTGGTGGCCCATTTTGGAATGACTTCATGAAAATGAATTGGACACAGATTAAAAATATGTGATAATAGTTGTTTTAAATTGTATTATAGTTAAATCCTATCATTTTGTAGTTAATTGGATGGCATCAAGAAGGATAAACTTAATTTAGCAGTTGTTAAGGACTTTATGCATTTTTAATAATTAATGTTTCTATGCCGTGCATGATGATATGGAAGTTGTCCATCAGTAAACCCTTGGTTATTCTCTATCATCATTGGACAATCCATTAAGTAAATCATTTTTTGTATATTTTTTTATTCCCTGAAGTTTAGGGATATGAAGCTGGAAATCTGTTCTTCAGATTTGCAATTCACATAGTGCCAATAATATAAGCACTAGAATAGATTTGAACCCAAATCATATAATGTACATCTGTCTCTAAATGGAAACTATACCAAAAATATTGTGGTAAATTAAAGACTTTAATTTGATACACTATTAAGAACATTTAGTTTCGTCTATCCATTCAACTTGCATACGCTTATGTGCGAATGAGAATTAATAATTATAAGTTATAAAATTTTGTAATTTTATAATATTTTGTATTTCAATAACTTTATTAGTTATTTATATGTAAAACTAACCAATGTATAATATATATCTAATTTATAATATTTTGTAATATTCATAATATTTTGTATTTTATTACTAGTTATCAGTGGATCTTAAAATTTTGTGGGCCATTGTATCATTCTAAAAAAAATGTATGGAATGTTATAAATACCTGAGATTCTTCAATTAAATTTTGCTTGACCATTGATCAGTCTTTTTCATTACCATATATGGAGATGTAGGTCAATTTGGTTAAATTTTATTTGGCCAATTGATGTTTTTTATTACCATATGAATCTCAGTCAAGTGTATAGAGTTTGAAACAATGGCCAGCAGGAATTTGAGCAGATTAAATGTAAACAAAAATGTGAGGGAAACAAAGGATCACATTCTATATTGAAACAATGGCAAGCAGGAATTGAGCAGATTAAATGTAAACAAAAATGTGAGGGAAACAAAGGATCACATTCTATTTCCAGGTATGTGTGAAATGAAGGAAATAACTTGCCTCAAGGCTGCATTCTGTAAATATTTACCTTGCATATAAATAGCTCAATTTTGGCTATCAATTATTATATTTTTGTTCTACTTTGATATCAGAGAGTTAATATACTTCACGCAAGTTTGCATTGTGAAATAAATTGTATCGGGGTCAAGAACACCATTTGCTTCCCCATACCTCTGGGAAGCTCATCTCGATCACTATGCTGAAGTCTGCAACATCTAGACCGATTATGTGGACTGTTTAGTGATACGCTTACCTGAGAGTGAATTTTGAATCTCTACCAATGCCTCCAACCCAAACCAACTTATGATCATGATCCATTGATTACCTACATCATGCCCTCAAGCCCAAGATAACATCTACATTGTCGTCAGCTAATGAACTCTTAATGAATTATTTTAACTCTACACTATAAGACTTTCTTCTATTTAATTCTTAAAAGCTATTATATAAATGTTAATAATATCTATACAATTCTAATGCTGTATAAGTTTTTATGTTTTAGGTGCAGCAATTTAGAATTAATTTTATTTGTCTTAATTAGTGATTCTAATTTATTTTGATATGCCAAGAAGGTATACAATCCAGCGAGTAAATTTAAACTCACTGACAGTAGTTTTCTCCTATTAAACTATGGAGACACAAATTTCCTTTAAAGTTAATTATTATAAACTCGCTCAGTTTTATACCAATTATTTATAATAATTTTACTCTATAAATAATCATAAGATCTTAATGTTTATGTTTAATTGTTCTCTTTAACTGAAAATTAACCCTCATCCAATCATTAAAAATTGTTTTATCAATTTATCTAATTAAATCTCCCCAGAAGTGAATTTAATATTAATCTATCATCTGCTTATGTGTGATCTATGATTTTATTTTATAAATTAGTATATTAAGTTATCTGTGCAATGATTGCTTGTAGAAATGTAAGGAGATGGTTTAGAAATGTGAGAGAAAGCAATTTATTCCCTTTTAGTTTTACACTGTGACCCCTTTTTGTACATTTTATTAATTATTGATTAAGTGGGATGGTTTGTGTTTAAGCATTCCATTACAGAGGAGAGCATCTTATAATAATCAGGTGTTCATTAGTTTATCATGGTTGTTAGTAATGCAAACTATTTATATGTTTTAGGCATTATAAGGGTATCGTTGCAATTGTTATTTATAATGTTCTTGCTTTGCCATGTATTTTGGGATCTTCGGAATAACCAATCCCACTCCTTATTATCCCTCTCGAAGTAGATGCATTTCCTACTAGGGATCTTCTTTAGGCACCTCCAATGAATAAGTGTATGGGAAACATACGGATAAATCATCCCAATATGCAGCTTGTGCCATTATTCTTCAGCAGATATGACCTTAGCCATTATGCAGGCATACTTTTTTTGTACAAATATGACAAAGCCATCCAAGAGTGTTTTAAGTGACCGCTTTCCTGTATGTGATTGTAAGCAATAATATAATACCACCTTGATTATTATTATTGAGTTATTTACAAACTTGCAATGCTCTCTCTTGGCTTAATCACATGTTGTTTTCCACCTATTCTATTTAGTTCTCTAGGTCAGATTATGAATTAGGCTGAATCATTTTACTTCTACATATTTGAGCAATCCCCCAAATTTTATTGAAATATAATCTCACACGCTTTTCAAATCACACATCAGAAACTCTTACTTATGTATATAATGACTAATGAAACTCATTAGTGTGAATCGGTAATAATTTAAATGAGGGTTAAGCTACAATGTATTATTGATTACTTAATTAATTTATTTTATCCTTGGCATATTAACTACACAACCAACATATACAATTAACCGCACAATCGACTCTTGCTTTATATATGTAATAATTACATTAACCAATATTATGTAATAATACAAATATTTTAGTTCTTCTGTAATTCCCCGAATGACCATTTAGTGAATCCACCAAAATGTGTGACCGCAAATTAACCATAACCAAATGTGTAATCATTGTATAAACATTTTACGCATCTACTTTGCTTTATTTTTAATCATAAATTATCTTTTTTTATCATTTAATAAATTTATATTATATCACTTCTTTGTATTCTCATATTTGTCATTTATTGCCCAAATCTCTAGTGTTAACTATTTGATTAAGTTAAATTGTTACCTAATTGAATGAAAAATTTTACTTAGTATTATTAAAGTATTAAAGATTTTAAGACTTCTCATTCGATAATTTAATATACAAAATTAACAAAGCGTATGCCACACTTGAATGAGAAGCTATAAAGATACACAGAAATTATTACATAAACCTTCCCTTGCCTGTTTTTCATTCTGCAACTCACAGTACTTATGAATATGAGGCAAAAGACCTAAAGTTAGGTGTAATAATTTCTGTGTATCTTATATTATTAAGTGTGGTTTGTTAATTTAGTATTATTAATTAAACTCCCTTTGTTTAACATTGTCTTGAACAACATTACAGATCTGATTATTAACCTTTTAACCGCTAATTATATTATTGGTTGTGTCAGCTAAAAATCAAAGCTTTTAATTGGCCAGCTCACAAACTGAAGACAAGTCAATTGTCAAAATATTTTCACCTTTAATATCATATTGACTGTATATTCGTTTATAAAAAGTATATTAATACATTGTCAGCTTATAAAAGTGAACGAAAGTTCTTTCAAAAATAAATTGCTATTTATTTATTATAAAATATTCAATTTTGGCAACATAAAAGCCATCATATAAACAAAGAGTTCGTGACGTAAATGCCTTTTATGTTATAGAAAAGTAAATATTTCTTTTTGCTAAATCTTAAATATTTTTACTAAAATCTTCAATATTTTTCGAAAATAATTTTGTTTTTTTAGTATACTCTCTGAAAATGATTTGTAATTACTCAATATATACTTTTAAATCATATTCGAAATGAAAACCTCAGTGTTTTTCTTTATTTTCTTTGATCAGGCGGTTTCTTTGTTCTTTCCAGCCAATCAGAATGTCTTTGTCAGCTGAGAGCCAATCACCGACAAGGTTCTTTCTTAGTTTAGTTTTAAATGCGGTTTTTTTGATTTTTTTACTTGTAAAATAATTCGGAAGAGGGCACCATCTTACAGAACTTTTAAAAACCTAATCAATAACTGTCAAACGAATATGCTAGCATTAAAAATAACAGAATTACAGTGACGTCAACTGTTGACGAGAGACCTTGTAAGAGGTAGGAAAAGGGTTAATATACACCTGGGTCTCTTTTTATGCGGATTTATTTAACGCGATTTTGAAGTTATGCGATTCACATTTCTCCGGAAGTGAACTCCGATAATGCGCTATTACTTTAAATAATAAATTTTGCGCACTTACGTTATATTGAAAGTAATAGCACATTATTGGAATTCGATTTTCATCCTAGTAATTTCAATATTTTCAGTGCTTTATAATAGTAAGATTTTATGCAATAATGAAATTAAAATCATGATTTCCACATTTTATGTATACACACATTAAATTTTGCAAGATTATAATGTAAATTTGTTCAAACATTGTGCGTGTTAATTTTGCATTTTAAATCACGTTCTGTTTTTGCTTTTTAAAAAAGAATGTAATCAATTATTAATCATTAGTGTCTGCAAGTTTATTTTTAAAAGGTGAGAGTAATAGCAGTGGGCAGAATTAAAATTGAAAATTAAAAAATTAAAGACAAAAATAAGAATTTAATTTTTAGTTGTTAGATTAATTACTAATTACGTTGTCACCAGAAAACCATTAACAAAACATGAGGGTGACGTTGGCGCTAGTTGTATTTCCTTTTGTGAAGAATCTGATTTTTTACCAGTTTGCGAATGAACTGTTTATCGGCAAATAGCGTTAATAATTAAAACATGTATAAAAAAAATGTAAATTACTGTAAATTATGCATAAAAATATATTGTTTTGAATAAAATTAAATATTATAGTTAAAAAAAGTTTGTCTTGTATCAATTTTTTTCAAATTTGTAATTTTTTATTAGTCATATTTTATTTCCTTTTTTTGTTTGCGCAAATTTTAAAGTAATTTTACGTTGGTGCTTTGCTTTTCTGCGATTTTTGAAAAATCACAGACCACATCCCCCTTTTTCAAGGTAAGTTACATCTATTTCTGCATGATTTCGTTTGCACATGTTTTCTGAGGAATCTATTGCGTAAAATGAGACCCAGGTGTATTAAGCAATAGTCTGTACTGTTCTTTAATTGTTATATTTTGTAGAAATTTTTAGCTAATTATTTGAATATTATTCATTTCCAGGTCTCTTTTCTTACAATGTTCTAATTGCTGGATATGGACTCAAAAGCATTGCTGATATAGTCATAAACTCTGGAGCACATGCAAATAGGTTAACATTCAGTATTGTTTCTGACTTATGTAGTTTGCACATGTTAGATTGATGTCCTTTTGCTTGGGTTCTAGGTCTTGTTGAATGAACACACAATGAAGACCAGTATAGAGTTGTACAGTAGAAAATTTGAGAACCTGTCAATTAAATTATACTCTGCAGGTTTTGTGTGCTATGATTCTAGTCTTAGCGGTCAAAGCATGCTCATCAAGTTTTAAAGATTCTTCTTTTTCAAATGTTCCAAACTTTATATATATACATTCAATTATGTAAGAGATTGTAATCTGGGCCAAGTGATGAATTATGGTTCTGTATGAAATGCACATCTTGGGACTAATTAATTTTTTTCAAATGTTTCTGATCATATGTTCAGTAACATGTGTTGGAATAGAAGTTTTAATTATATTTAATACATATTATATATTTTTTTTAAAACGGGGGGGGGGGGATTAAAGGTGTCTCTAAAATAATGTGTATATGAGGTGAATTGTGGCATGTCCTATATGGATTCCTGGGGGGGGGGGCTGTTGCTAATGTATTTATGGTGTGAGAAGTTGGTCTAACTTCTGGGCTGATGGATGATTGTGATAGTATTGAGCAAAAATATTTGCAAGTGCTATATAACTCAGTGGAAGCCTCAGTTACTTTCTGTGCAGTTAAATAATTTTTATAATAAAGAAGGAAGAAAAAAATCTAATTTTACATAATAACTACACTGTATTCCAATATTTTTATTGAGCTTTTGTAATTTAAAATAATAATAACAGTAGTAAAATTTATATTAGAACATGAGTTTAATGAATTTATAAATGAGGAATAAATATATAGTATTTATACAAAACAGTAGAAGGAAGCTATTAAACAGATTGTATGTTTTTGTTGTATTTATATATTGGACTATACCATCATCTAATTTGAGTATTGAAAGTTTTTATAAAAAATTAATTTTATTTAAATACCAAATACATTTAACTGTTAATAGTAGCACACAGGTTAGTATATGCACAATGTTACGAGAGGTATATTCTCTCCGCTTCCTCAGGTGTTGCTGGCCTGACTCGTAACAGTGCTAGCATGGAATCGAACCTGGACACTTAGATTAGTGAGTAGTGGATTTTAAGGTAATGCTCTAACCAACTGAGCCATCTAAAGACATTCAATACTTATCTTAGATGATGGAAATAGGCCAATATATAAATACAATTAAAACAGCATCATCATCAAACTTCAGGAAAACACTGCTTGTTCATGTATTGTTCAGATATTTGATAAAAGTTTGTAATAAAAATAGTGACATATATAATTATATGAAAATATATATATTACAAAATTTGTAAGGAAAAATAATGATTTCCAAGATATCTGCTAGAATTCAATCTATCATGTGACATGATGGCTGTTGACTGAAAAAATGAAAGTTTGTTTATATAAGTTTTATTATAGATTTATTAATTTTTATTTGGCATTGAATGCCATGAAATGACTTTAAAAAATCAATATACAGCTATTTTGATTGTTGTTTTATGACTTTCCTTTAACATTGTAATGTCTTCTTCAGAATTATAAATCACAATGTACGCCCCCCCCCTACACATTCATATAATGTACTTTTATGCAAGCATTTGCCATAGCAATCATCATCAGTTTTTATTCTCTATTTTAATTAATATTCAACTAAATGATCTTGAATTTTTTTTAAAAAATATCTACTATTTTTTAATATCTTCCATTTTGAAAGACTGATAATGTCATAGATTAATTACTTCGTGAAGGGAAGATCATTTGGAAGTTAACATGGTGAACTTCATACCAAAATAGTACAGTTCAATATAAAATTTATTCATTACGTACAATAATTATGTCTTGATTGTACATTTAAAATATGATTATTTATTTTCACTTAATATTTTCGACAGTCTTTAATTTATGACATATCCAAGGTAAAAAAAAAGGTTGTCATTTGATCCTTCGAGTCAGCCACTAGAGGCGCGATTTCTAGCTAAATTTCTAGAAATGTGCCATTTCCGTGGCCGCACCCAAGCCTTTAAGCATTCTTTCTAAAAGAAATCCTAGAAATATTGTTAACTCGGAGTTAAGTCTACTTTCTACGCTAAAAGGTAGAGTATTAACTCAGAGTTAAGTCTCCTTTCTACGATAAAATCTATAAAGAGTGTTAACTCAGCTTAGCGGCTAACGGTGTGGCTTTTTCCGATGCTAAAAGCAGAGGAAAATGCCGTAGTTGTTTGTGTCATGCACTATATTGTAATGCTGCATTATGTATTTTATGTAACAATATCGTACGAAGGTGTGTCAATTTGATCGTGGCAAAATTATTTAAATTTTCATCGGTACCTTTTTTTTTTAAGACCAATTGATGTACTGTTACATTTTATCAATTTTAACAGTATCGTGATTGTTCCTCATAAATTTGTATTCCTCTTAAATTTTCGATTAGGGTGGAATAGCGTAAAAATTTAAAAATCACGCTTTGAGTCACGTTTCGGTGAGAAATTTTCCGAGACAAAAAGTATGGCTAATTCCCATAACAGAAAACTTGAAAAGATGGGAATTGCCAGACACAGAAGCCAGCGCTGGAATATTTCTACAGCAGAAAAAAAGAAAAAAACTTCCTGCTGCTGAAAGAAAAGATTGGTTTGTACGACAAATATATGCAGATTTGAGGTCCAAAAACATCTGCCGACGGAAATGTTCACTTTGTAAAGGCAAGCTTGTTTGAGGGATTCTAAATGGCCTTCGTCAAATGTCAAAAATAAAAGAAGTAACTTCAATTTTTATTTAAACATTCATCCCTTCTCCCGATAATTGTTGTCATCGGCAATCAAATGTAAAATAAAAGAAGTAACTAAAATTTTTATTTAATCATAGTCCCAAAAACTTCTCTTCTCCCAATAATTGTTGTCATCAGCATTCAAACGGTCAAATAAAAGGAACATCAATTATTCTTTAATCATATAGAAAAAAACAAATAACCCTCCCACTAATTGTCGTCAGCAATCAAATGTAAACCAATCAAAGTAAGACAGTAAATTATTAGTTAAACATAACCCAAATTACTATTTGAACGTACACTGAAAAAGACCCGCTCTTGTCAATCAAAATTAAAGAAACCTAGACTATAATTATCCCATTGTCAAATCGAATTTTATTTGGGTAAACCCAAATAATTTATAAACGAAAAAAAAAAAGTCAAATCGGTTTTCAATCAAATGGTAACCGATAAAAGTAACTTAAATTTTGATTTAAACATACACACAAACAAAAAACAAAACAAAACGCAAAACCCTTTCTCCCAATAATTATTGTCGGCAATCAAATGTAAAAAATAAAAGGAACGTACAATTATTCTTTAATTGTAAACAAAAACACCCCTCCCACTAATTGTTGTCGGCAATCAAATGTAAAGCACTAAAAATAAGGTAAAATGATTATTTTTTAAACGTAACCCAAATTACTATTTGAACATACACCGAAAAAAGACCCGCTCTTGTCAATAAAAATGAAAGAAAACCAACAACTATTATTATCCCATTGTCAAAAATATTAGGTTTTGGGCAAACCAAAACCATAATTTATAAACGAAAAAAAAAAAAGAAAGTCAAAACCGTTGTCAATCAAATATAACCGATAAAAGTAACTTCAATTTTGATTTAAACATACACAAAAAAACAACCTCTTTAGCTCCCAATAATTGTTGTCGGCAATCAAATGTAAAATAAAAGGAAGATAAATTAGTATTTAATCATCACCCAAAAACACCCACCCCTCTCACTAATTATTGTCAACAATCAAATGTACACCACTACTAAAAGTAACGTAAACTACTATTCTTTAAATGGTTATACCCCTTCTCCCAATAATTGTTGTCTACAATTGTACGCACAAAAAAACGCCCCTCACAATAATTAGTGTCGGCAATCAAATGTAAACCGATCAAAGTAAGACCGCAACTTATTATTTAAACGTAACCCAAATTACTATTTGAATCTACACCAAAAAAACACCCACTCTTGTCAATAAAAATTAAACAAACAACAACTATTCTTGTCCCATTGTCAAAAATATTTATTTGTAGAACTAAAACCATAATTTATAAATGAAAGGAAGTCCAATCAGTCGTCAATCAAATGTAAACTGATAAAAGTAAAGGTTTTAATTTTTATTTAAACATACACACACACGCGATCAAAGTAAGACCGCAACTTATTATTTAAACGTAACCCAAATTACTATTTGAATCTACACAAAAAAAACACCCACTCTTGTCAATAAAAATTAAACAAACAACAAGTATTCTTGTCCCATTGTCAAAAATATTTATTTGTAGAACTAAAACCATAATTTATAAATAAAAGGAAGTCCAATCAGTCGTCAATCAAATGTAAACTGATAAAAGTAAAGGTTTTAATTTTTATTTAAACATACACACGCGCGCGCAGAAAAAAAACCCACATCTCCCAATAATTGTTGTCGGCAATCAAATGTAAACCTATCAAAGTAACGTAAATTATTATTTAAAGATCCATGAAAAAAACCCGTTCTCTCTTGAATTTTGTCAATCCAATTTTACAAAAACAGTAATATTATTTAAAAAAAAACAACAAATTACTATTTGAACACACACCAAAAAAGACCCTTTGGTAAAAAAATAAATAAAATAAAAACAACTATTATTATCCCATCGTCAAAAATATTATTTGGGAAAAATAATTCAGAAACGAAAGAAAGTAAACTTTGTAAACAAACCAAAAATAAAAAAGTCAATATTAATAGAGAATCGCTAGCCCGGGAACGTTATATTAATGTGTTTTTAGTTAGAAATCGCGCCTCTAGCGGCTGACACAAAGGATCAGATGACAACCAAAAATATTTATGGTAAAAGCAAAAATGGATACTTCATTTTTAAACTTTCAATTTTTTAGTATCTAATCTGGTTGCTACATTACTTGTATGTATGGATAGTTGTTTTTTTTTTTTAATTTGAATATATCAATTCAAATTAAAGAAAAAAACTATCCATACATGCAAGTATGTTTTTAAAAATAATAATAATCAAATCTTTAGCTTTTAATTATAATTACATGATTACAATGACTATTTTACTTTTTTTTGTTGTTGTTTAGAAAAGAGTTCACATTATCTTTTTTTTATAAATTTTATTGCAAGTCCAAAAAAAGTGTCATTTTTATTTAGCTGGTCTACAACTTTCTTAGAAATCTTAATATTTTTAGAGATAATTGAAATGGTAAAATTTGATATAAGCAAATAAATGTCAATTTAATGTTGATTTTTTAAGTTTTTATAATAACTTAATTATTAGGTAAGATTATTAAAAAAGTCTAATAATTATATTGAATTAATAATAACTCTATTTTTTAAAATAGTTATTATATTAAGTAATATAAACAAAAAATTAACTTTATTTAAATATTCCATATACATTCAACCTTTAGTAATAGCACATCAATTGTACTTGAAACTAATGATTATGTTAAGCTTTATATAAAAAATAATCATAAAATTATTTATTTCATTGAGAATTCAATGTTTGTATATAAACTAAATTTACACTTAAACCTAGGTTCAAATTCTTATTTTGAATTTTGAATTTTTTTTGAATATGAACCAAAGTTTTTCAAATACAATTCTGTATTTTCTTAGTAAAATAAAAAAGAATGTTTACTAATTAAATACAATATATGAATTCAACTTTTAAAAGAATGTAATTTATTAAAAAAAATTAAAAAAAAAAATTTTGCGCTGATAATATGACAGAAATTTGAATGATGTGCTATAATAAAAGCTGTACCCATTTTTGTATATTGCAAAAGTGAAAGTAAAAAGAGAAATGCTTAATAACATTTTATTTATTAGCAAATACTGTTATTGCTTTTTGAAATATATATATATTTCAATCCATTACCCTATTCATATGATTTGAAATTTTGCATTATTAAACGACAAAAAAAAAACTTATGATAAAAATTGAAACTTCTTGATATGCTTTTTCAAACTAGACTTATATAAAATAAGCATTTCATGAAAATTTTCTGTTATCATTTAGCATCGTAAAAATACAAACTTTTTAGTTTTATATTTCATATAAAGTTGAGACTAAAAAATAAATAAACTGACATGATTTGTTTTTTCATAAAGAAGTAAAATATTCTGTATATGTATTTTTTACATCAAATTAGAATTTTGTAATCTTGTATGAATATTAAATCTACTACTACTTCTTTATTTCTGTTTATGAAAACAAAACTTTTAGCATAAAATCACAAATGCTATAATATTGAAGTCTGAAAGAAGACATTCATTCAGTTTATGGATAAATTAAATTTCATCACAAAATGTTTATGAATGTGAAACTGTTTGATCGTAATAATATACTCAATTAGATAATGAAAGTGTGGTCAGATATTAAGACCCTGACTGCATTTTATCTTTTTTCTTTTTAAATTAATTTTTAACATAGAAAATTTCATTTTTTTCTTTTTGAATTTGGAAAAGTACTGTATATAAAACTGGAATTTCATGCAGCCTGATGAAAAACTTTTAACTTCTTTTAAAAGTATATTATAGTATTAAATCTGACCATATATTGTTTTTTTTTTTAATTCTTGGTTAATGTGTTTAATATTAGAAGCTGCTGACATATTCTATCTGTTTCATTTATTATTGAAAAATAAATTTTCAGTATAAAATTGAGACATTCATTTTGCTTTTGGAAATTTTTGTATGGAAATTTGATAATTTGCTATAAAGTTTAATTATTTTATAAGAATGTTATTGATATTAAATTGATGGTGATTTTTATTTTAATCTTAACTAATGTAAAAATACAACAAATCTAACATTAGAAGTTGTCACTGTACTTCATTTGCTATTGAAAATAAAATTTTAATATAGAATCACAGTTTTATTGCTTTGGGGTATGCAAATAGTTTGACATTTTATGCAGCTTAAAAACTAATGCCATTTCTTAATAAAGCATATATTGTGAATAGAAAACTGATATTTTTATATATTGGCTGATTCTCTCACAATGCATCTGTTTTCTTTGTTTTCATGTTTAACATTAAATTTAAGATTAAACTATTATTATTTATCAGAAAATAATAAATTTAACTTTGATATTTTTGTTTATAAATGAAATAAATTCTAAATAATCACATTTTATTTCTGAAAATATATAAAAAAGAAGAGATTGAAACCAAAGTTTTGTATATCATCATTTCTAGAAAGATTATTTTCATTTTTTAAAATGAACAAAATCTTCATTATTTGCCATTTGTTTTCAAAATGCTAACAAATAATTGTTTATTTTTCTTAAATCTAACAAATTATACTTTAACAGTTTAAAATTTTTAATATATTTTGCAATATTACAATATTTTCATAATCATTATTTCTAATTGTTTAGATGACATAGTAATTAAGCTTCTAAATGCCTTCAGATTAAATTTATATTGTCCAAAAATATAACATTCTGTTTTTAAAAATAAAATATTTCTGTTTAATTTAAATTATTAATAATTATACAAAAAGAATCTAAAATTATAATAAATTCACAAATAAATACACTTTTGGTTATTCAAATTATTTTCTTCAAACAATTTATTAAAAATTATGATGTCAGAATTCAAAGGAATGATTCATCAAGATGTGGGTAGGACAAAGTTAAAGCTTGATTATTTTGCTGAAATTTTAATTTCTGGCCATCTATGGAATTTTTTACAAACTAAAATTTTACATTGAAATATATTTTTAAAAATGTGTTTTAAAAAAAAGCTTGCAAGAATTCTCAATAGCTGGTTAATAAATGAAAAACTCGTGATTTTTTGCTAGAACAGATTGTAAGGTTAAATGAATAGTAAATTGACAATAGAAGCTGCACCCATATTTTGCCTTTTATTTGTTATTGAAAATAATTTTTTTTGCATCAAATCATAATTTTTTTCTTGTGATCTATGCTGACCAGTTGGCAATTTTGTCAATGTAAAGATTAATTTCTTTATTAACAGCGTTATTGAAAATAATTTTTTTAGCATCAAATCATAATTTTTTTCTTGTGATCTATGCTGACCAGTTGGAAATTTTGTCAACATAAAGATTAATTTCTTTATTAACAGGTGGAAACTGACATTATTATTATTGTTTTTTTTATGTCAATTAAAGGAATAGCTATTTAACATTACCGATGCCATTCCATTTTATTTTTTATTGATTTTTGAAAATAAACTTTTAATATAGAATTGTAATTTCTTTGCTGTCTCATCTATCCTGAGATGCTACTCCATTTTATCTTTTATATTGGTTTTTGAAAATAAACTTTTAGTGTAGAATTGTAATTTCTTTGTTGTTCTCGTCTATATTGAGAGTTGGGAATTTTATCTACCTAAAGATTAATTTCTTTATAAAAATATATTATAAATGGAAACTGACAATAAAGTTTTTTTTGTTGTTGTTGTCATCTAAAGAAATAGAGATTTGACATTAGAAATTCCGTCATTTATCTTTGATTGATTGATTGAAACATAGAATTATATATTTTTTGTTTCTGAATTATGTAGTCATTTGATATTTTTAATCAGCTTAAGGATTAGTTTAATTGCTTTATAAAATATATATTACAATTATAAAACTGTCCATGTTTTTCATATTTTGATATCACTAAAGGAATAGTAATCTGACATTAGTTAGAAACTGCTTATTTTTTCCATTTTATTTTTTTAATTTGTGCAGATAAATATTTAATATAGTATTGCAAGTTTTTGTTTTTATGTATCATATGCATTTGAGAATACATATATATATATATTGCACATATTCATGCAGCATTCTAATTGGCGTGTTATTTTAACAACTCAACCATTTCATTAAACGATCAACACAGTTATTCCTCGGAATATGTGATAATGCCACTGTATTTTGGCTATAAATCATTCTCTTGTAGCTTTCTTTAGCATTGTTTTACTGGTTTTGTTTATTTGATGGCAACAAACTGGAATTGAAATAATATTGATTTATTAATTTTAAACAAATTCTCAAGAAATTAGTATTGTAGAGATCCTTTTTTTTTTTTCAAGGAGCCAACAAATAGTGAGACTGCCTTGCTTATTTTTAGTTTCTAATTCTCTCTACACAAGATTGCTTGCAAGAGACTTGAGAATATTTATTCTTGTAAGATATCAGAAATGAAATATATATTTTCTATATATATATATTGGACTATTTCCATCATCTAATATAAGTATTGAATGTCTTTAAAAAAAATTAACTTTATTTAAATATTCCAAATACATTCAAGTATTAATAATAGCACACAGATTAGTATATGTACAACATTTCAAGAGATATTATTCTCCCTTCTTCAATTGTCACTGGCCTGATCAGCGCCTTTTGAAACATTGTTCATGCACTAAACTGTGTGCTATTACTAATAGTTGAACGTATTGGAATATTTAAATAAAGTTAATTTTTCTAAAGACATTCAATACATATATTAGATGAAGGAAATAGTCCATTATATAAATGCAGCTAAAATATTATCATCACAAATCTGCAGGAAAACTATATTTTGTATAATTTAATATTCTTATTTTTACCAAATATTCATTTAATACTTTTGTTAGAATAATGTGATTAGAAACAAATTTTCTTAGAAAATATTTACTTTTAAAGAAGTGAAGATATCAATAATGTATGAGCATAACTTGTAATTGGCTGAATGAGAATACATTTATATTGAGTAACTGATTTACTTTTGTCAATTTTTAAAATTTATACATATTTTAAATATCAAATAAAATTTTATCAGCTTTAAGTAATCTGAACATTATCATTCAGATATTATAAACTCAATTAAAACATTTCTACTATTTAAATTCAAATTTTTATTAGTAACTTATAACTGTTCATAAGATAAAAAGTTATTGTTATTATTAATTTTATTATGCATTTACATTAATATATATATATATATTTTATATATGCAAAATTGTAATACTATTTTAAAGATAATTTTCATTTGTAAACATATATTTTTAACAAATAATTCAATATATCTAAAAATATAATAAAGAATAAAGATAAAATTGTTCAAATAAAATGTTGGGATATTCTCAAAAAAAAAAAAAAAATTGAATAATTGAAGGGTTAATTTATTTGCTCAGAAGTTGGTAGCATATTTATATTTCTGAAATACTGTATTGGCTGACTGCATTCATAAAATAGGATTTGATTTCATGTAATTTGGATCAATGGTAGTATATCTACATATGTGTGTGCACATGTAAATGTGGGTATTGTACCTGTCAAAAATATGTCTATTCAACAAGACTTAGAATCTAAGCAAAATACCCTGAATCCACTCATGCCCGAGATACACAGATCAGGAGCAATCATGAATTCTAACCTATTTGCCTATTCTCCAAATCTATAACATTACTGACAATATCTACAGTGATAAAAATGTAAATTCTTTATTTCTTGGCCTGAGGCTACAGCGTAAAACATGAGCTTTGGTTTGATGATGATAATATGAAACATTGAATGGACCCGACAGACAATTTAAAAAGTCGTATATAAATAAGCTTATATTATTTAATAAAGATTCAAACATACTGGATTAAATTTATATATAAATATTATAACAAATGTGATTAAATGTGATTATATATTATACCAACTTCACACATAGAAGTCTTTTATTTATTTACAAATATTTGAGGAATACTTATAGAGTAACATATATAGGTATCATGCAGTATTACAATATCAACTTTTGTTCAGAAATCATGTTTTGTTTATTTAGTGGTTTATCTGGATGGTCTGCGGATGTTATACAAATTGAAGAATCATACATATATTTAATAACATGAGGTTTCGCTATTTCTTTAATTTTGACATTTTACCCCTAGCATTACAACATATAAATTTATAAAGAATTATTGCTTTTTTTTTTTTAACATATGGTGAGAATACATTGGTATTACAAGTATACTAAGATAAGTATTTGTTTTTTATTTTACACATTTTAACGATCTCAAATAATTAGTGAAACTTTAGATACCTTATGGAGAGGTAGGTAGGAAGCTGCGAGGGTCTGGCGTACAGCTTCTACTGCTCTAGTTCGCTTGTTCTAGGGTGTAGCTATCTACCCCTGTTTTGAACAAGACGAGAAACTTCGTGATCCTCTGGAACAATGGTACAGATGGATCTGATCAAAACAATGAAGTATAAATCATTAATTAATTCTGTCCTATTTTAGCATTGTGATGATAAAGAAATGAATGATTTAATTTAATAAAAAAAATAAAGCCTTAAATAGTTTAACAGACTTCGTAATGATATGCTTAAATAATGACCCATGTAATGTATAATGATAATTAATAAGCAAAGAAAATTTTAACTACTGAAGTGTATGTTTCTCCTATCTTCTTAAAACTACTCGCATTTACTTTAAGAATATAAAAAAAAAAAAACCAAATTAGCGCATTTAAGAGTGTTGCTAATAAAATCAATTGATCACCGGAATTTTGGCAATGATTTAAAATTAAAGGAATAAAGCAAAACGGACACCAAAGTCCACCCAGATTGGAAAATTATATTTAAAAGTTTTAAACAAATTACTAATAAATTATTCTGAATGTATATATCTATTAGAACAAAAACTCAACCTCACAATCTATTTTAGAAATGAATAAATCTCAAATGATTCATTACTCCCCCCTTTTGGAATGGGATTAAAACACATGAAGCTCGTGAGATTGGGTTTGATTGATAGGCATTATACATTTATAAATCAAGAAATACATATAAATATTAAAAATTATAAGTTACTGCTGCACTAAATTACATATTTAGAAAGAAGCGTGAGTTGGATTAGTAAATATACATTATGATTGATTATGGTTACAGAGAATCGATGTACAGCAATGATATAATTAGTTTAAAATACTCACTGGTTAGCGAGTTAAAAGATAAAGAAAATGTTACAGAGAAAGCATTAATTTTATGATTAACTAATTATAAACAGGGGAACAACTAAAGTGACTCTTGGAATTATTACCTCGTGATCCTCTGGAGTGATGGTACAGATGGATTTGATATTAGGTGTGGCATTCTTTGATTTTCGGGGCAGATAGATTCTGATTAGACTCAATATATTTCTTCTTGGCCTCTGCACTTTTCTAATAGCTCCGGCACTTTTGTATGGTAGGAGCTACATTATGACATGGTGAGGAGACAGTCTTAGTGACTGAGGAAAGGTGGCTTGGGTCCCTCTGCTCAAACAACATTTCAGAAAATTCAACTGGCTGTGGAGGATGTTAACAACAGCTCACAAAACTTACTTTTTTTTTCATAACTAAATTTGGCCCCATTTATACTGATTCAGACATAATTCAGGAATGCTTTTAGTTCACTACCTGCGGCTATATCCAATAGACTTTCTTAACCCCATTGTTGAGAAGATGCAAATGTTGATAAAGCCTGGCAATCTATTTTGAGAACTTTCTTATAAACAATGTAAATTTCCATTAGAGATTATTAATGAAAGTTATAAGAGATTTTAAAGTAAAAATGTTATAATTAGACTTATTAGCTTTTGCATTTTTGTACAATCTAATAGTGAATGATTTCTAGAACCTTCTCAACAATCACATTTTCTTTTTGCCATTTTGGTACATTTTGATATAAAACAAAATATATACATTAAAATAAATATTACATATAAACAATATTTTCCCTCCCCCTTTCCTTTCATATATATATATATATACCACAAAAAAGAGGATATATAAATTGTAAATCAAAAGTACCAATGATGTAGAAGATAGCAAGTTTTAGATCTTTTTTGTTTTAGAATGAAAAATTATGTCGTTACCAAAGTGATAAACTGATAAATATTGAGATATTTGCCAAAGAATTGCCTGATGTTGGTTATAAAATGGAACAAATAAACAATACTTATGCCAATTTAAAAAAAAGTTATAATGATTTAAAGAAAATGAAGATTAATAGTAAACAATGGATATCCCATTTATTTCAAATCCACAAGTGAAATTTTTTAAAGATATATATAAGAATGTGTTTAATGTTTCATTCTACGTTTCCAAACAATATTAATAAATTAGTCAATAATTCTAAGGATGTCATACCTGTCAACATATATAGATGAATCTAAGTGCAGTATTGAGAAGAGATTGAGGGAGCATGAATTGTTATATAAGCGTGTAAAATAAAAAATAATGGTGATTTAATGCCCCCTTCAGTTTTCTTTGATCATGAAAAAACAGATAAATATATATTTAAATTTGATTTTGAAAATGTGAAAATTCTTCATGAAGAGAGAAACCATAATAAAAGAAAAATTAAAGAGGCAATTTTTATAAATAGGAATAAAATGCATTTAATAAATAGACAAGCTGCTAACATTAAAATATGAGATTCATGGGATTTGAATTGATGACGTTTGCTTCTGCTTTGTTTTTTTTTTTTGTTTTTTAATTTAATGGCAGTTGAGGCAGGTTTAAGAAATTAACCGAAAGTACTTCTGCGAATTTAAGGATTGTTTATAATAGTTTGTAAACCGTTAATTTTATTATTTCAATTATAATATATACTACATATACACACAAATAATTTTAAAATATATTACCATAAAATTTCTTGCATTTGTGTGTGTATACATAATGCTGATGTATATATAACTTATATATTATTTAAACCGTGTGGGGTGGATTTGAACTCGGTTGATTGGTTAGTTAGTTGGATAAACCATGAAGTTCAATCTGCATAGCAGATTGATTGCTTCAATATATGGATTGTTTGTTATTAAGAATTTAAAAAATGAAATATATTTAAAAAGACTTAAATGAAATTAAATCTCATAAAAGTATTAAACTTTTATATTGTTTATAGTTCTGAAGAAGACTGCTAGGCAGTTGAAACAGAGGAAGTTAATAAAATAGCATTTGTAGAAAAGTATTGTATAATATCAAGAAGTGTGCAACAGCATACATGATTATATATATTTTAAATATATCTATGCTTTTAAATTTGTGTGTGGGTGTGTATGTTATTGGAAAAAAAATAACACCTAAAATTTTATTGCATAGTGTAGCATTGTGTTCTTAATTATAATGAAACATTACTAATAGTAATAATGATTAAAGAAGTGACTTTTATGTCAACTTGCATTACAGTTTATTTATGCCATCAAAATTATTTATATTGTTATTATTGTAAGAAATTAATATTTGTGTAATTTGAACTATTGATTTATTCCACAATAACTATGGACTATTATATTTATTCAATGAGAAATAATCATTTAAACTTGATCATAGTGTTGGTTGAATAAAAAAAAGAAACTGATTGGAAGAAAAAAAATAGAAAATGTTTTATATTTGGAAAAATATATAAATTTTTTGTAATATGTTGCTTTGTAGTATAATGATATTATGTTAAGAATTTAATTTTACAGTTAATTACCAATTGCTTTAAATATTTTACCATCAAGAAAAATGAATTCTGGAAATGTTTCAATGTGTTCTATCTTTTTTTTTTTTTTTTTAGTGATATTTTAAATTCTAATGTGTTCATTGATTTTTGTTTGTTTGTTGCGTAATTCTTTTATATATATTAGTGTGATTTTCTTTATGCTTGTAAGTGGTATACATGTTCTGTATAACTTAAATAGAACTCTAATAATCCATATCTAATCAGTTATTGATATTAACTTATACAACTTGGATTATTGAAGTTTATAACAAGGTGCATTGATTTGAAGTATACACAATACTGTTTATCTGAATACATGTTATTCAAAAATATTATAAAAATAATAAATATCCAGAAATCACTAAATTTAATTGCAGTGAATTATCAATTTTGTTTTCTTTCTTAGCAAGGTTTGAGTTTACAATGAAGGGGTAAAAATCTATTATTGAATTCACAAATCCTGAATTTCAGATTGATGGCCTTTTACCAGTATTATGTAAACACTTTTCTATTCAGAAAGAAAAAAAAAACCCAGTTCTTAATGTTTTCTCTCTCTATATATATATATTAAAATATTTTAATCATTTTTAAATTAAAAGGCATTGTCATATTAGAAATTGCGATGAAAGACATATTTTTTTAAATGTACATTTATCAAATAAAAAGGATTTGCTAACAAATAGTATTTTTTTAAATCTGTAAATTTTTGTTAATTTGTATTTGTTTATTTTTTTAAAATAAAATTTTTAACAAAGTGTTTGTTGTTCTAAATATTGTTTGGCATACAACTGCTGCTTTACATTTGAATGCTGTATCTGCCTCCTCTCCTCCCCTAAATGGCTTAAGATTAATGGTTTTTCTTTTCCTATTGTTTCGTGGAGTAATAGTGTTAATTAATAATAATGCATGATGAATAATTTATTAATTTTATTTTAGACAATTTAACGCTGATTGTATAATTTTTGTTGACGAGCGCATGTTGCATAAAATACAGTGATCTTTCTATTTATGAAAAGTAAAATTTGTCATCATAGCTTCACCTCTTCCCCCTTCCTCTTTTGTATATATAAACAAGTCCGTGAAAAATATTTAAAAATAACTTGGAAATCGTATTTATTTTATTTTATCTGAATTTACCCACCCATTCATAATCGCGCGTGTGTGTATCTTTGCGCGCAAGAAATATCCCCGATTTAAAAATTTGGATTGTTCTTCTGCAATTTGTAAGCTTAAATGCATTTTGATTTTTTTTCATTATCATGGAATCTTATATTTTTTGATTATTTTTTTAAAAGAATTATAATTGTATAGTGTGTATGTGAGTGTTATATATGAACATACACATTTTTTGGGTGCAAATTATAGTTCTTGCTCATACCCCTCTCCCCCTTTTTTATCATTTTTTTTTGTTATTTAAATAAAATAAAAAAAACTCATTGCTTTGTCAAATTGTTCATTCAAAAGCTGCCTTCTTGCACTAATTTATTAGTTAATGCGCATGAATAATTTATCAATAACTTAGCTGCTTTTGCTTATGGTTTTGAGCTTGGGAAGTTTTTAATAATAAAGATTAAATATAACTTTAATTATACCAATATTTTTTTTTATAACAATTGTTAATTTATGTACAAAATTGCAAATAATGACTTTTTTTTACCTTCCCCATTTTTTTAACAAATATGAAAAATACGTAAAGTATTATAACCAATATCTATTCCTTTTAGAAATAAAACATTTCTTTGCTCTTGTCCTTACTATTTTGCTGTCTTCTGCTTTTAGCTTTTACTTTTATTTTTGCTTTGTAAACAGTTAATTTCTTTTGCTTTGCTGCATTAAGTGCTATATCTTATTTTAATTTCCTCTAGTTATTGCCTGTTATGATATGCATGCTTGCTATATATGTTTTTATTTTGTGTGTATGTATGTTATTTAGCACCTAAACCTCACATTAGTCTATTAAAGACCTTGTCTTCACTGTGTGTTTCTCTCTTGCACTCCTAGGTTTCAGGCCAGCTTCATAACAATTATATGCAGACCTATATCAACTTCCTATATTCAGGATAAAGATCTAAGAGTTTGTCTACAAGTACGTGAGCTAGCCACAGGAAGATTTTTTTTTTGTTGGCCAGCATGAAACAACCCCGCTAATCAAGTTTATTTATTTCAATCATTAAAACGAACTTGGGATTATTCTGCAATTTGAATTTTTTTTTTTTTTGTATTTTGATGAAAATTTTCAATTGCTTCCAGAATGCTGTAATTGTTAAAACATTTATTTCAACTTTTATATATTTTTTCTATGAAAGTACTTTTACAACTGTACATGACTTTTGTTTTGTACTAAAAGTTTTTACTATTCTTATTTTTTTTTTTTTAATAATTGAATGGCAGAATTATGATTCCGCATTCTTATTTTTCTGCTTTAAAAAAATTAAAATTAAAATTTTATTAGCACTCATTTTAAAAAGTGTAAACTAAAATATTTGCATATATGTATATATGCATATAAGGTGAAACTTTAAATATATACAGCAAGGTAAATAAAAGATCATTTGAGAGAGGAATATCGTGTTTGTATATACATAAAGATTAGTTTGACATTTAGGTTAATTCATTTATTTACATTTGTTGTATATATTTGATACTCCAATTTTCATGATTTTGTTTAAACTTAATATATGTGAATATTTTTGTGTGCATAAGCATTTAAATGAAATATTTGAATCAAAATTCCAAAAAATATTTATAGTTTTTTTTTTTTAATGCAGTAAATGATTTTGACTGTGAGGTTATTATTTTTACTTATTAAAAATATCATTTATTACATGAGTAAATAATTGAAAAACGATATCAATTTGATTTGCAATATATAATAACTATGCTATTAGTTGTTCTCATTTTTTATAAAATTTCTAAAATTTGCATACATATTGTAAAAGCATATATATATAGTGATCATTATTACTAACTACATCTTAAACCACATTGCTAAATTATCTATATCAATAATTATGTAGAAAGTGGTTCAAATCTTTTGTTTTCATTGTTAAAGTCTTTTTTTTTTTTGACGCTTAACTGTATGTGAAAAATACATAAAAGCTGTGAGGCATTTTGTATATGCATGTATGCAAATCTATTTTTTAACATTAAACATTATATAATTTGTAAAAATATATATATATATAATTTTAAGAAAAAGTATAACAAATAGAAATATAATTATTATTTATAAAAATAATTATTTACAATAATATTTTTAAATCTTATAAGCAATATTTATACATTAGAATATAAAACAGAATCCATTGTTGTTTTAAGGTTTTTTTTTTGTTTTTTTTTTTTAAATCCAGCCCATCTAAATGCCAGAATTAACTAAAATTCCTCAATTTAGACAATTTTAGTTAATGTTTTATATTTATTATAATTTTTGTCACTTCAATTTGTCATTGCAATTGTATTACAAATTTTGTTAGTTAAAAAAGAATATCTATTGAAGCTATTACTTTTGTAATATATTTATATCAGTTTTGTCAATTGATTTGGAACTATAGCACTTGCATGCTTAAATATCACATAACTCTCTGTGCAAAACTAACCATACAGATAATTATTGAGTGAAACACTATTTCCTTTCTAAGTATTGTTTAACATTTAATTATTTATTTTGCCAGACTAAAAGTATTTTAGCAAGAATAATTATACCACTATTCTTCATAATGATAAAGTATAAATTGAAAAACAACTTATTAACTGATTTTTACTTATCTTAAAGTTAGCAGATGATTTTTAGCAATATTTATTTAAATCGAAAGACTTGTTAACACAATCAAACAGAAACAAATTTATGAACATTTAATTATTGCATTTTTTTTTTTTTTTGTAATTTTTGATTGCAAAAATATCATTTCTATCTATTATATATATCTGAAATATTGATGCAGTTTTCAGTTTATACTTATATTCTCAAGTCTTTATATTTCAAGCGCATAATTGAAGAGCTTGATGCCAAAGGTTTGAGCACTTGTGTTGTGCAAACAGAATATATCTTGTTACTTAAAGTATTCTCCAGGATGTAAACTAATAATGCACACACTTGAAAGATGTTTCTATCAAACCAGATATTTTTAAAGTATAAAATTAAGTTTTGAATTGATTTGAATTTTAAATTTCAATCTAATCAAAATAATTTCTCTTACTTTGTTTTTTCTTTGATAATTAAATATAATAAGCCAGTGTTTAAAATACGATTAACTTTTTATATATGTAACCTTCATTTTAATAGAGTTTGTGATAAAAAAAAACTATTTTAGTATATATAAAGAAAGTAACAGCAATGAATTAATCTAAAGAAGCAAAAAAGCTTATTTATGTTAGCTAGAAAAATGAATATATTTTTTCTCTATTTAAATTTTAATCTTTCTAAAAAAATGTAAATTGCAAAAATAAACTAAATTTTATATTTATTATTAAAAACATTTTTTAAAATAATGAAAATAATCTTGAAAGAAATAAATGATAAAAAACTACCTTTGTATTTTATAAATATAATATTAAACAAAGTTCACTAATTTTTGAAAATTCATTTCTGAAACTGTAGAGCTTTTTTAAATGTTAACACTTTCTGACATTAGCAACTTAGATGAAAATTAAAATATATATTAAGTTAATGTAAAATCTAAATGATTTTTTCTTCTATGAAAATAGGATGAACTTTTACCAGATTATTATTTTATATTATCTAGGCACAAAATTCATTTAGAGTTTAATAATTCATTATTAGAAGAAGTACCAACTGTTAATTCCAAATAGTGTAAAATTTCACACATGTACTGTAAATTAAATATATATATATATATAACTGCATAATTTCAAAATAAAAGCAAATTCCAGATATTGAAATATATTAGAATACATTTCAAATGATAATGTGCATCATTTTAAAACAGGAAAATATAAAAATTAGAGCTCTTGATATTTAAAATAAGATAATTAGATTGTGTATTATTATTAAAATGATCTAATATCCAATATTAAAATGTCAGCACCCCCCTCCCCACTTACTGTTGTATTAATATTGTTGCCAATGTTAAAACAATGGTTTTAAATTGATTGATCAAACAATTCACAATTTATTTAAAAATATTAATTTTGAAAATGAAAAATTTGTTGTAAAAAATGAGAAACTTAATGAAGAATTGAAAAAATTAAAAACCCCATATCTAATACTGGCAAAGTGTGAAAAACAGGCACTGAATAGAATGCCTAGGTGCTCAATATAATGAATAATGTTTTTGAGAAAAGTATAAAATTTCATTTTTATTTTAATTTTTTACTTATTTTTCCTAGACATTGTATGGAATACTTGGGCATTATAAAGAATGACAAATAGTTTTTTGGCAAATTATGAAAAAGTCTTTCTTATTGAAAAGATATGTGTGAAACTGTTAGATATAGAATTTTTCTTCATAAAGAGAAAAAGTTCAGTGCTGAATTATTTATTGCACAAGGTAGATTTGAATGGCATTAGGCATTTAATTGTCTTTTTTATACAAAAGCCCTTTTAAAGATTATTGCAAAATATCATTGCCCTGCTTTTGACTCATCCTTCACTTTTTTTTTTTAAGCATTTATATTTTGTTAAGTCTAACCCAAAATGAAATTAATTGTAAAAGAAGAGAAAGCATTTAATTAGACAAAAATATGACCCCCTCCCCACCTATCATTAATTTCAATATCCATGATTTCAGTTATCCCTAATTGGAAACAAATATGAAATAAAATATATAAAAAAATAATTATAAATTAATGAAAAAATATAATTAAAATTTTCTACATTTTAAATGTTTGTTCACTGGGCATATACAATATCTATAATGTATATATATGTGTGATCAGCAGTTACCTCAAAATTGTTAGGGCCATTCCAATTATAAAAGAAAAAAATAATAATGAAAGGGAAAAATAGACATTATTATGAGAGTATTTTATATTTTGCTGACTTTCCTTTTGCCATTTTATATAATGGTAGGAAGTATATGAAAATCTAAGTATTTCATATCATGAATATCCCACTTTTGACATTGTATAAAATGCTTAAGCATTTTATATAATGCCGTTTTTCACACTTTGCCCATAACAAATATGTATTTTTTAAAAATTGCTTCAGTAATATAATATGAATCTGAATATCTAATATTCAAAGATTTCTATTATCCAAATAAAATTTCAGAGATAATCTTCAGTCTTATATAATAATTTTATTTATTTGCAAGCAGGATTAAAGAATAAAAAGTGTAGTAAAGACCTATAAAAAAAGGTTAGTAAATACCTTCAACTGCTATTTATCATTTTTTTCATTCATTTTGTTGATGAATCAATTTTTATGATGTAATTAATTAAAATATAAAATGACAAATATTAAATATTAAATGCTTTATAAAAGTAAACATATGGGGGGGGGAGGGACCAGTAAAGATAATGGAATATAATAAATTAATAAAAAAAAATGAATTTAAATATTTTTAAAGTTATTAATTTTACATTTATTTATAAATTGTTCATTTGATGTGTTAGTTTTAAAATTAGAATATTTTTAATGATCTAAAAATATTGTACATTTAATGATATAACATTTACTGGTCATTAATAATAATTTTTTTTTTTAAAATTAAAATTTATGAAATCTTTCTGTTAACGTTGAAAGTACCATGTTTTCCCAAAAATAAGACTAGGTCTTATATCAATTTTTGCTTCAAAAGACACTGTAGGATTTGTTTTCAGGGGATGTCTTATTTTTATCATGTATAAAAATTACATTTATTCGAATATTTCTTATCTTTATAGAAAGCTACCCCAGGAACCCTCCAAAATTCATTTTTCTTACTCACCATAATAGCTTTTTTTTGCACTCATCATATTTGGTGATCAGAATATTCTGTTTAAATTTACTATTAAGTTAAGTGTTGATTGAAAACTTGTAAGACAGGGGTGATATCAAAAATGATTAGTTAAGAATAGTTTTGTCCAAACAAAAGCAATAAAAAATGCAAGCACAAAAATTCACAGAAAATGTTTCTGTATTTCACATTATGTATTGAATTATGATGATTCATATATGACACAATCACATTCATCCATTATCAAATACATAAATTGTAAACACTTTCCAAATTACTTGTAATAGACCTGCTTGGTATTCTTTTTAAAGTCTTCTTTTTTAGGAGAAAGATTGATGATTTAACTTAAGCTATGATTTTTAAAATCACTTCCATTATTTTAATAGTCTTTCAGGAAGAAAGTAATTTTTATTTTTATTTTGAATATTTAAAAGCTAAAATGCTAAAACTTTAAAACTAAATCAAGCATTCTAAATATTAAATATAAATAAAATAAGTACCTAAAATATATATAAATGAAATTACAAATTGTCTAATATACTGACTTGTGGTAGTTAAATTGTTTCTCTATACCAATAGAATTAGGTTTATCGACAATAGTTGACAGAAAAATACAAAAGAACCATATAATTTATATTAACATTTATTTAAATCATTAATGTTAATAACATTGTTTATTTATACATTCATTACTTTATAATTTAATACATCCAACTTGTGTTTCAACTGACAAACAAAAGTCATCTATCTAACTAGAGCTTATATTTGGAGTAGGGCTTATGTTATAAGAATTCTGCAAAGTCATGCTAGGGCTTATTTTCTGGTTAGGTCTTATTTTTGGGGGAACATGGTTCTAGGTAGAAGACATTTCTTTAGAAGGTCTCAAACTTTTCTAACAAAATAAATATTAGGTTATATATGATTTTTTTTTTTCAAGTTTTTATTTAATGTTATTGATAAAAATGGAAAATTAAATTAAATTTGATCACTTTATATACTTATATGAAAGAGTAAATGTATTTACAAGTTTATTTAAAAATGCTTCTTTAGATTCTGCTTGCCGACATAATACTTCCGTGAAGTACTTCATGCATATATGTATTTAAATATTATTATAGAGACATTTTCTTTTATAAACTAATAATAAAAAATTAATTAATATTGTTTAATAAATTTAATTTGTTTTTTATTATTAAAAGTAATTTTTGTCTTGGGGTAATTCAAATTCATTTTCGATACAATACAAAAATTTAATTAATTAAATTATGCATACCTCAATACACCCATCAATTTATATTAAAAATCTAGAGAATGAATTTTCCATGCTTTTTTTGTCCATAAAATTTTTTTTTTTAAATATATAAAAAAAAAAAAATCTATAAATCATGTCATTTTGAAAAATCTATAGGAAAGAGTAATAAATTATCTACATGACATATATGCATTTGTAGTATGCATCTTTTTTTTTTTCTATTATTTTTCAAAGATATTATTGACTTTGGACTTGTAGATGCTAATGAATTGAAGCAATCAGTGGAATATTAATTCAATAGCTCTATATTTTCTGATCACTGTTATAGTTAAATCTATATAAAAAATTAAGCTGAATTATATTTTATTAAACAAGAAATTAAAAAATAAAGAGTGTTAATCAGTGAAAATAAATTAATTGGTTTAATTATTATAAACAAGTTTTGAACTTTTATAAAATTAAGCTTATATTTGTAGGTTTGAAATTGCTATTACCAAAATAACTTTATTGGGGTATTAATCTAATTTATTACATATTAACCCCTGGGAAAAGTTATATATATATCGGTATGTAGTAATAATAATGCTATTTGAGGTTGGAAATTGTGCAAGTATCATTTTAAAATTAATATGTAGAAAGTAATTATATAAAAACAATAACATATAGCAATATTAAAATTTATTAACATTTTTAGCAGAACTAGCTTTACATTGAGAAGATATCTGTTCTTTAATTAAATCTGAAAAATTCATAAATCTGCAAAGATTTAGGAAATAGGATTTCAGTTTTTAGATCCAGATTTATAAAACAAAAAACAGACAACCAACATTTTTTCTATCACTTTTTTTTTTTTTAGTTTTGAAAATAAAAAATATTATCAGGAATTTGTTTTTAGTTAATAATTCAATATCTTTTATATGTTTGTTAAACTTAAATTAATAGAAAAGAATTGGTCATATTAGTTCATTGGGATTTTTTATAACAAGTTTTGTTTTTTTACTAATTCATTTGATTGTGTGTGTTTGTATATGCAGTCTAATTTAAAATGTCTAATTGTTTGAGAAAATTGCATTTTACAAATATTACATTAATAGCCACTATTATCCATCAAGTATCATCACTTGATCATAGTATTTATTAAATATTTCAGTGCACACACTTGTCTTCAGAAAAGTTAGCAACCATGTATACATAAATCTTTAGTATATATATTTTACTTCTGAACTTATATTGTTATTTTTTTCCTATCTTGCTCAAATCTTCCTTTCTCATCATCATTATAGTATTTCTTTAACCCTAGTGTGTAGCATTGAATTTCAGAACTGAAAGTTTTTGAATTGATTTTTGTTTGATTAAACTTAAAAATTAATCTCAGTATGGTAAATTGAATGGAACTGAGTGCTCAGACTGAGCAATAACCAAATAATTATTTTCTCTTATGTTGCTTAATAGTGAAATCGCATACTTTCTATCTTTTCCCTTTTTAAAATGTTTTTATTATCAAAAATTTCTTTTTTGAAATTTAGTTTGGCATTTTATGAAATGTTTTCATTAAAAAAAAAAAAGTTAAAATTACATCAGAAACTTTTCAAATTAATAATTTTTTGAGATGTTCTTCATTATAAATTTAGTTTTAGCTGTCCTTTTTTTGCTATTGTTATTAGCTTTATGTTGAATGTTTTTTACTAACTGAAAATTTATATCTCCACTAAAGCTTAATGCTAATTTTCAAATCCAGGTTTAATAATTCAAAGTGTTGGTTAATTGAAATAATAAAATTTTTCTATATAAAATTGATTAATATTAAATGAACAATACTATAAAAATGAATTTTTTTTTTTTTTATCTATGATGAAATGTCAAAAATGAAAGAGGGTGGAAGGATACAATGCAAAATTTATCATTTTAGAAATTTTGATGTACATTCTTTTAATTAAATTATTAAATCTCATAATTTCTTCTATGAAATGAACTTAGCCATCATATATTTTTTTTTTGTATAACAATATTATCTTTAAATGATAATTGAATGTTTTTGATAAAAAAATATAAGCTTATTAGTTTAAAAAAATCCTTATTAATTTTGATATTTTTATTTCAGACTTTTGTTTATTGATGATAGAAATATTTTTTTTAAAATCAGTTTTGTTAATGCAGTGTTTTTATTTGTAGCTTGATGATTACCCTATAATCACAAATATGGTAAAAGTAACTTTGTGACAAACCTGGTATCTTTACATTCAAGCTAAGGATAGCTAAATTCTCATTTACTGACTGATTATATGATTAGGTGAATTCACTATTGATCAACTGCCTTATAAATTATAGACTTTATTATAAATTCCCAGCCATTGAAAAAAAATTCACAAAATTTTTCTGATATTCAGACCTTAGATTGTTTGCATAAATAAGCATAATCATTAAACCATAAGTCTCTTCATGCCAATTATAGACAGGATGGTTATTTTAAATAAGATAAAATAAATGTAGATATGCCCCCCCCCCCCAATCTCCAAGTCTTTCTTCACATTGAATATTATACATTATTACTTACTACTGCTTAAATTTTGTTTTTAAAGATATTTATAGAATTAGAATCTACACCATTAATCTAACTTCCTATGATTTGGCAGCTTCTACCATCTGGACAAAATTACAAGGGACCTTTATGAAGTTTTGAGTATGAAATAGTGTTTTAGCATGCTGTAGGATTTATTTTACTAACATCTACTTAATTTTGAGTATATGAATGCACTTTTAAAAGACGTGCTGTAAAGAAATGAATGTATGTATGTTCTTAAATTAAATGAAAGAATAAATAAAAAATTTAACCCAGTACAGGTAAATGAATAATTTAATTGATGTGAGCAATATATATATATTATTTTGTCTTTTGATTGATTAAATGTTTTCCTTCCAAAATTATTTTATTTAATACAGTTTATAACAAAGTGAAATTTTTTAGACAGAATTTGAAGGAAGAGGGTTATCTGAAGTTTTTGCAACATTTTTTTAAAAATAGATTTCCATAAAGAAAAAATAGGGTGGGGAAAATGAAAAAGTAATGAGTAAAAATTTTTTTATGTGTGTATAAAATCAATACACTGATACCTTGATCTATCATTTTTGAAAGTACTGGAGACCAGAAATAATAACCAGGAAACCATTAAAAATTAAAGATAAAAAATATTTTAATGAAATTATTCATTAAAATGTATTTGTTATTTTCAAAATGTGTGTATAAATATATATAACTTAAAGTCACATATAATGTGTAAATAGTTGGGATTGTTATATAGGATAGTAATTACATATTTGCAGAGCTTTTATTTCTTCCATATGCAAGGGTCTTGATTTTAATTCTATATATTTTAAGAAAATTTTAATATACTTCTTGCTGAAAATTTTTTTTGAAGTTCCGCTTGTGTAGTATTTCACCTCAATTCAAAATGCATTGTTTTATGGCTCAGGACACTTGATGAGCCATCATCCACATAATGTTCTATTCATTGAAAGCTGTTATTTTTTATCAGTGCTTCATGTATCTTGAAAAAAAATGACACAACTACTTCACCATCCTTGTTTTACATATATATTTAATAAAACAAAGACTGAACTGTTACAGGAATAAAATATATTAAATAGAATAATGGAAGAAATTGATGCATATGAGTGTATGTAGGAGTGTTAGGCATAAAATTAAAAAATAAGACCTCTTAAATACCCTCGATGAAACACTTCTCTTGAGAACAGTATTTCCAACTCTTCATTTAGGATAGGTAACAAAAAGAGCTAACACTGATTTTTTTTTTTAAAATCTATAATACAAAGAAATATTGCATCAGGATTGTGATTTGTCACCAATCAAAATAATAAGTAATACTTTGAGTAATGGTGGGGCCAAGAAAAAAATATATTTATTGGAACTAATTCTGTAACCAAAAAAATGTTAGCTAAATAGGAAATGAAGGTAATAGGAAGGCTGCAATAAGATTGTACTAGGTTATTAATTACATTTATTATTAAGTTTCCAATAGCATAAAAGTATGTCAAAAACAAAAAAGATTTACAATGAGGAAATGTGGAGTTTATTCAGCACAATGTTTATTCTGGGAAGGCTTCCAGATTAATGATATTGCACTTGCATAATATATTTTACTGTTTATTTGCCATCACAAAATATAATTTTTGACCACTCAATTTCCAGCAAATGGATGGTCTAGGCATATCTTTGTAGTTTGAACAAAATTACAGAGAGGGGTGTGCGTGTCATATATATAATTTTGATTTTGCATAAATCACCATGAACGAATATTAAAAAGAGAGAGAAAAAAACACAGTACAGTAAATAAATTAATGTGCTTTATTAAAGTATGTTTCGCTTTTGTCACATAAGATAATTGAATTATTTCAATTTGCATTTTTTCTTACATAATAGCAACTAAAAAAAAAAAATTTATTTGCAAAAAAAAAGCTGACATGAATATTAGGTTAAGGAAACAAAAAAAAAGAAAAAAGAATGATTGATATTACCTTCAGTTGCCTAATATTTATTTTCTTTACAAAGATGCACAGATATAAAAATAGAATTTTAAATTAATATACATTGTATTTTTATTATAATGTAACAGTCTATTACTTGTACCCCCCTCCCTCTAAGCATAATATTCATAGTATAAATAAGATAACATTACCACTGATTTTCATAACCTATGTATTGATTCTAAAATATTTAATCTGGCAAAGTTTTGAAACCAAGAATACTGAAATTATTATAGTGGATCTGTGTTATGTCTTTACTATATGCGTACATTTATATATTTTATAACAATTGTAATGCCATTATTTTAATTTTTTTCAAATCTACAGTAAAATTTCATAACTTTAATGTATGCTGTATATTCTATATTGCATATCGAGTTCTATTTTATCCACTGTTATTGTTTTACTTCATCTACTTTGAATTAAATAATATCTAACTTTTTGTTTTGGTGAATACAAATGAATTGAAGTTACTGTTCAGCGGTAGGCTTTTTTAAAATATATATAAAGTCTCATATTGCCATATGTGATTTGATACGGTGATGGAGTAGTAAACTCTGAATCTCAAAGTTAATGGATTGCAGTCCAGGCCTGTCACATCTGGTACTCAAGCTCCTTATGAACTCCAAAACAACAATTAGATTTTTTTTTAAAAAACCCTTATTCTATGTTTAACATGGAATTTTATAATACATTTTAGACATAATTTGATTTTGAGTTTTACATAGTTTGACTATTGTTGCTTTTTTTTTCCTATTTCCAACAGGAATCAGGGGTCTTATATTTTATAGAAAGACATATTTCTGTATTGAAAAAAGTTGGTATTGTTTATAGAAGATTTTTGTTTAGGTTTTATCATCATAATCATTTTCAAAAGTTATCAGTCCACTGCAGAATGAAGATCTCTCCAGGATTAATCCACTTCCAAATTAACTTTTTCTCTACATCATAACACTCTTCCTTATTTCATACATTCATCTCATGTTCTCTTTCATGGGCTTGCATTCATCTGAATCTATATACTTTAGTAGCTTTTGATTATTTAGAATTTTCAAAAAAGAAATGATTTTTTTTAAAAATATACATGCAGTGTTTGAGAGTTTAAATAATAAAGATTGTTGGAAAACATAAGGAATGTGTCTAAAATGCACAAGAAATGTAATTGAATTTTATCACATCATTAATGGCATGGATACATTTTTTAATTCTCTGAACACATTCTGAAATTTTCTTTATGAAACAGTTGACTTCTTCCATTCTCACATGAAATTAGTTGGACAAATCTTAACTAATTATTTGATGGTTTCCTATTAGTAATCAGAGAAAAATTGTTTTTATGAAGTATTAAATATATCATAGTGGAACTTAATTTTTATTTAAAAAATTGTAATACCTGTAACTGATATAATTTATGTTGTTCTTCATTTGTACACAATTTTGACTAAGTCTATATATATATTGTCTTTTATGGAATTATCAATATTTTAAACTACATTCCAAATGTCCTCTCTTTGTGGGTATGAAGCTGATTTGGAGAAATGTTAGAGGTCTGGGATCGATTATCAATGATTATGTAATGTACCCCCCCCCCCTGGGTTGATAGCTATCATATCATTTATAAAGCATTTAAGTAGAATCTCTATATCATTAAGGGGACATTTTATGGCGTTGAAATACATTATAACTTTTATTTATCAACTATGAATCAGCTTTTTTATATATATCTTGGTTAGTTTTGATGTATAGTGAGTTCATTAAAGTTTATATCCTTTTAAACTAGACTATAATATTCCAATGTGCTAAAAATGTTTTTTTTTTTTTTCTGAGATGGTTTATTGTGATATTATTAAGTATGTATAGTGAATGAATGAATATGTAATGTATAGTTTTATTACTAGTGTAGTAAGTGAACATTGTAAAATCACTTCATCGTGTTAGTTTATGCAAAATGATTAAATGTTTGCTGCATTTTTATGCAGACATATTTTATCATTGCAAATTTTAGCTTACTGAACTCTATCTATTAGATTTTTTGATATCAGAAAGGGGAAAAAACACATTTTATAACTCATTTTTGGTAGAAATAACTTATAATTTTAAGTATTCAATTAAATGTCTTATCATCTTAATCTTCAATAGTGCATCTTCTTTGTTAATTATAACAGTAATAGTATAACAAATGACAAATTATAATTTATTTTATCTAAATCTATATGTATGTAAAAATATTTGATAAGTTTTAATGTGTATATTTTTAAGTCACAAAAAATGAGAACAGTTATTGCATCTAACATTTGTTTTTTTTTTTTTTAAATTATGTTAATTGCCCCAAAAAATAATCTTTTATATACCATAAGAATTTATAGTTATTTTTTATTTTTATGTTGTGTGTGTATGAAAATGTACATATACAGTACATAATATACATGTGGTTAAACACTAAGTTAATTATCTATTAATAGGCCATGACATTTATATGTTTCATATACTTCCTGGAATGCAAAAAGAATTAAAAGAAAAATAATTTTTGTGGGATTCAAATCATTGCAAGAAATTATTACTGGTCTAATGTCAAATAAATAATTTATTATTTTGTGCTTCATATACATATAATGTACACAGCCATTTTTTGTCTATGCTTAAACACAAAAATATGTGTCTACATATAATCATAAATATGTTAATACTATTTATTTTTTTTTACTTTTATTTTAAAAGAGGTTAACATTTTGTATAAAGTGTTTGAACAGTCTGCTTCCATATTCACAAACAATGTATGAATTTGAAAAAGAGAGAGAAATTAGTAAAATAATCAAAAATTTGTAATATATATATATATGTATTAATCATACCACAGCAGCTATTTTTTTTTTGTCTGATAACATCCTCTTTAAATCTAAGTCTTTGGAAAGCATTTGCATGTGTTATTGTGTGTTTCTCTTTTAAACTTTAAAAGCATCCTCTCTAAATTTTAACAGTGATTGGATAGCAGTTGTATGTGTTACAGTCATTTTTCTGTTAGACTTTACAGTGTCTGAAAAATGAAAACGATGGATTAAGTTTTGAAAGAAAGAAAGGTATTTTAATAAGAACAAATTGGAAATTTAAGTGAAAAAAGGAACAAATTCATGCTAAGATTATTTGCTGCTTATGAAATTGCTAAAGTTATATCCAGAAAATGTAATAAAGTATTTAGTGAAGATTGAAAAAGTATTACATTTATCTAAGGAAGTTAACAATAAAAAAAAGAATGTGCCAGTAGGCAGTAACATCTTGTATCAGAAAGCTTTTATTCTACACAAAGATTTTATCAAATAGTTCGTGGAAAAGATGAATATGAAGCCATTTACTGCTAGTAAGTTATATTTGTATAGGTTCAGAAATTGTTTTGAATTTAAAAATAAAGTACACTACAACAGTATTTCTTCCATCTTTAACTTTGTGCTTTAAGGCAATTTAAAATTAAATTTCAATTTTTTAATTTACTTTGCATATATTGTCACTGCAATCATACAATGAAATAAAAAATGACTACTATTATTAGTCAAATACTATATGCTTAATATTTACAATCTTAATATCATATAGGCATTGTATCTTTTACATGTCAATGTCACCATCAGTTTACAACACAAGAAGAATGCAAAGAAAAAAAATTAATGAAAATATTGGTGTAAACACATAATAAATAATTGTTGTCTGTTAATTATTTTTGTTGATGTATTAATATATATATATAATTTTTGAATTTATTTTATTATAAGAATATAAGTATTAAAAATAGATCTTAAAAACATTTGTATTGTACATATATGGGTTAAAATCTTACCTGGGTTTCACTTCTCCCTGCAAATTTTTGTATCCAAACGAGGTTTGGAACCAAATGGATGTGGATATATGGGTTCTATTGTATTTTATACAAAAACAAGTTTGTGTCTTAAATTCAATTGATTAAGAATTTTTTAATTTTGTATAATCATTTGTTATAAGGTATTTCCATGTAATTTGATTTATGTCTTTATTTTATGAATAAATTCTATGCATTTAGAAAGGCAAATAGTGCACACAATATTCTATATTTTTATAGTTCTTATAGAATATTATGTCATCAGATTAAATCTTACTGTAATGTAAATTTGTGTATACTATATTTACTAGTATTTCTTATAAGGTGATAAATGTATATTTGTTTCCAGATTAATGTATTATTTTATTTAAAACATTATTAAATTGCAAAAACATCTTTGGAACATTATATATTTGAAATTTTACTTAAAACTGGATTTTTATAGTTAGTAAAAGAATTTTTAATATTTAAATAGAATTTTTATTATTAATATGAATTTTTTTTAGGATAATTTTTTTTTTTTGTTATATTCTACTGTTTTATTCAATGGATTGTGTACCATGCACATTCAGATATTTTAGCTAAAAGTTTTATGCAATAGATGCCCACATTAATGTTATTCTAAGTTTTAATTATATAAGTTTATTTTTGTGGTAATCTTATTAATTTTTTATTGAATTAATTATAAATATTAATTCAATGAATTTACAGATATTTATATATATGAATACACATGCATTTAAATTATTCTTTTCAAAATCATATTATTAATCTTAAATATATATTTTTTTAAAAACATCATCTAGTTTTTTTGTATGTCAATTATAATTTATAAATATTTTTTAAAAGCACACAAATCTATCATAATGAATACAAATATTCATTTTCAGAGTTCATTAATAAAAATAGAAACATAATTAGTTTTCATTTTTTTCTTTAAAAAATTGTTTATTAATTATTGTTTTTATATTTATTGACTCACAAATAAAAATATATTATTGCCCTCATTCATGATAATTAAATGGTATGATTCCATTATGTGCATTTTTGTGGATTTATTATTATTCTAATTTGCAGTAAATTTATACACACAAGTATTAATCAAATTACATAATATTTTATAACATGGTTTTTTTATTTATTATTTTTGTTTTAAGCTTGCAATCATTTTAATTGTGACATTGAATTATTTCAATAAGCACTTAAATTTATTAACCCAAATTGTTATTATTAAACAGCAGGAATTGACAATTTATAAACAATATATTGAAGCACAATGTAGTAAACTCATTGTCAACTGAAATATTAGTAGTTTTAGATAATAGCCAACTTCTGAATAGATGCTCTTGAAATTGTTCCTATAAGCCTTGTTTAAATTCAGCAACAGACTATGTCTAATACCTAATATTTTTTATTCACAGTCATTTCAGTAGAGGGGACTTCAATGCTCTTGACTCCTATTAAAAGTATTAAGTATTGATTTATAATAAGTTAGTTTTAAATAAACGAATGGCAGCTGCTAGTTGTAAATGTATTTGTTGATGTGTTTGTATATAATAGAAACACATAATAACAGCATTAGCTTTTATTTTAATTGCTAAAAAATAATTAGATTGAAATAATAAAAGATTGTACCAGTTATCTTAATACAAATATCTGTATAGTTTTAAGCACTAGGTAGTTTGAAAACTGCTTATTCAACAAAGAAATGAAATGATGTTATTAGAAATTTCAAAAGCCAAAGTAATTTTTGAAAAAGATAATTTAATAGTGATGCAGAAACTAATTCAGTTTCAGTTTTGGTAAATTAATACAGTGAAGCTGTGATATCTGTTATATTTTGTTTCAAGTCTCTCATCGTGTATATAGGTTATAAATTTTCATTGCAATAGAACATATATTGTGTACTGAACTGCAAGTATACGGTACTTTTCAAGATATACATATATAACATAGTTATTTTTTGTGTATATTCTGTATATATATAAATCAATTTATTAATAATAATTCAAAATAGCACATTTACATGTGTTTTGTTCATTCAAGAAATAAAAACAATGAAAACTTTTATTATACCTTTATTTTTTTAAATAAAACAAATTGGAAATATGAGTCTTTCGTTGCAAGTTAATATATTCTGGACATCTGTTTTCTTTAATATTTTTTTTTTGATCCTATTGAAACATGATAACAGTCTTGTGACAGCAGATTATGGTCTCTAGTTATTATGTTTTAGTCTGTGACAGCTTTGCAATCTATCTCATCTCTTCTGATTTCTCATTTTAGATTCTTGGTTAAATTTTTTAAACTTTAGCGATCTCATGCAATATATGAATGTTTTATTATTCTTGTGCCACCAAATTGATAACTTACATTTTACTGCTTAAGAAAAATATTTTATGATATTTTTTTTTTTTTGTAAAATTTTTAGCTTTATGTTTAGAAAGCCTTTTATCATTGAAATGCTGTACTATATCAAAATTCAGAAAATATAAAAAAAATTGAAGAATAAAATGTATGTGCATTTAGTATAATCTGGAAAAAATATTAGTAATAAACAGTACAACAACATTCCATGATGAAAACTTGCTGTTTCTGTATCATAAAATTTATAAATTTTAATGTTTTTAATTTTTGTTCATTAAAATTTATTTCCCTTTTTTTTGAATAGCATATAATTGAAGTAGTGCATATTGATATAGCATGTATTGCGACTTCACTGTAATGTAATTTATTTATACATAAAAGTTTAATTTTTGCAAAATGATATTATTTAGATTAGATGATTGTAAATAATACTTATCATGCATTATTTTATTAAACCATGATGAAAATGTTTAGCAATAATTTGTTGTTTTTGCTTTGTTTGCAATAGTCTGCCCAGTTAATTATTTTTTTTTTTAAAAATAATATTTGGAAAATAAAATTAATATTTGTTTGATAAATATTCAGCAAACCATCCAAAGTTGAACATAGTAATGCTCTGCACATGTTTTGACCACGTTATTATTTTGTATTAAAAAAAAATGTATAAAATATAAATTGACAATTTAATTACTTATAAATTATACAATTTTTATAATTCAAATACTATTTCATTCAATCAAAAAAATATAAGTTTGATTCTCATACTAATAATACTAGTAGACTATCATTAATTCAAATATCACAAATTCAAAACCTATTATCTGAACAAAACTGCAATCTTTGTTTTAATCAATTTTAGATTTATAATTGTTTTGTATTAATGAAAATTGAAGCAGATTCTGTATTTTAAAGCATTATATTGTTAACAATAAAATAACTTTATACAAAATGTATTTCAATATGTACAAAATATAAATGTGAAAATTAACATTTATTTAAATTTTCAATAGAGCTTGAGCTTATAATGAGGAGTTATAAGGTTTATTGCTGAATATGTGAAATGTATAAATCCAAAAAAGGATGTTCGGATTAATAATAATCTATCCATTTATGTTTAATTTTTGTTTCATTATAATTATGTAAATTGCAAAAATAGTATATTTTGGATTGTTTTCTACAGGAGTAATGTATCTTTATGGCCTTTTTTTAAATTTTAATGTTTGTGTGTGTGTGAAAAGGTATATGTATATAAATACACACAGATTTGTATATAATGGATTTCCTGTTCTGCTTGTGAAGCTGGTAAGATTTGTTTTATTTGGTCATTCCTTTCAGTAGAAATGGAAATGGAAAAATAAAATTTTTCCGAAAAGTGATTTAAAATATGAATGACTCTGTCATGTTAAAATGCACAGCTCAAGTATTGTGATATTTTGTTACTGCCATTTAAACCCAACACAAAGGCCGCCATTTTTGAAGCCAAAGTTAACATCACTGCCTCCAGTTCTTTTTTTTTTTTGCCATAATTATATTTATGGTTGAATATTTATCACTGCCCTGTCAGTAACTTGATTCAAAAGAAATTTCTAGTCTTACATGTTACTGTGATTTATAGTTAAATAAAACAATCTTTATATGTTTATATTGTTGGTAGCATAGCAGATAGTATTAATAAAAAAAGGAACTGCTTATTGTATAAATTATTGTATAAAAATATTAAGTCCTTATTTTTTTTTTTGTTTCCTTCAAGAACAAAACATACAAGGAATCATTATATTGGAATAACAGTTTAATTTCTTTTTTTAAGTTTACTATAATAATATTGTATATGTAATTCGTAGTTGATATATAGAGATAGCTAAGTAGATAAATGAAAAGTTATCCGGTTTGGGGGGTCGGGAGGAAAAGATACTTCCATTTAAAAAAAATAATAATTTTTTTTTGGTTGTTTACTATGTAATTTTTTTATTGTATTAATGTATAAACTGAACTCATCCTCACTTCATAATTCAATCTTATTTGTGTAAATAAACAGCCTATTTGTTGCTATACGTATTTATACAAACTATTATTTTTAATGCTCTGTGTTATGACATAACTTATTTGCAGAATTTAGTTAATAATAAAAAAAATCTCATTTTTTATTGATGATCTTAAAAATTTATATTATTTGAAATGCTCTTAAACAAATACAATTTGTCTTATATTTTGTTTTTTATACTCAAGTAAATTTTACCACGTTATTGGGGAGGGGGGTAACTATAAATGTAGGCACATTCACTCTATGTTAAGCATATTTTTTTAGCGCTGACATTTCAATGGGATCTTATCATCTCAATAATATAGATAGATAAATCATTGCTGATTTTGTTATGAGACATTGGTAATAGAAGATAGATGGCAATTTACACGTTGTATGGCTTAATTTTTCCATCCATATTTGATTTCAAGGAAGCAAAGTATCCCCCCCCCCCATTACCTTTATCTAAATTCACCGAATAATTGTAGTATTTGACAATTAAGCTACGTCTTTCTACTGTTATCAATACTCCCATCAGCAATTGAATTACAGGTATTAATAACAGATGATGACAGGTGAGCTTCTATGACAATAATCAGCATACATAAGACATCTAAGAATTTTATTAGCATAAATATATTCTATTAATTTTAATAATCCAGTAGTGTGCAATAATAGGAAGTGTTAATTCGCAAAAAAAAAGCAGCTGACTTATAATTTTTTTTAATATATGTACATTTAAAGATTATTACTTCATAAATAGTATTATATAAATAAATATACAGTAACTTTTAGAGTTATAAATATACAGTATGTATGAATTTTATATATATATACAAAACCAGCAATGACGGAGTTATTTGGAAGGTGGGTGTGCACATCCTTGAGATTTTTCGATTTACTGGAATTAATAAAAGATCATAATCTAAAGACTATTTTTACATAATGTTCAGTAAAGCTTTAATATGACAAATTGAGACTTAATAGAAGCAATAATTGGATACAAATTTAAAAAAAAAACTTTTGGAATTGTATTTGTTTTTGTAGAAAACAATAATAGTTCATTTATTAAAACATTTACTTATACTAAAAAAGTCTACTTGTAATTATAAGTAGATTTTCTTGAAGTAGAAATATTGTTTGAATTTTTTTTCGTTTAAATTTATTATTGTACTCTTTTTCTGATTTTAAATGTTCACAATAAATTGGTGGAATTAGAAGATATAGATATTTAATTAATATAATAGTAATTTGATCATTTTATTGTTTTTTATTTAATTTATGTAACAGAACGCTGATTTGTTTGAGGAAATATCTTTTTTTTTTTTATTATTGTTGTTAAAACTAAGTTTTCATCAAAAATAAAATAATAATAATTACTGAGAATCCCTATTTTCATTATTGTTTGGTTCTGGAAAAACGTAAACAAATTCTTGAGGAACCAAGGAATGAAAATCCTACAGTATTCATATTTGGTACTGTGGTATTAGAGTTGCGACATGAAGAATTATAATCGTTTAATCATTAAATTAATTAGGTTATAAATCAAAAACATATTTTAAAATCTACATTTAAAAAAGAAAACAATTTAACAAAAAAAAAAAAAAATACGAAAAGCACTAATGTGAAGAATAGTTAAAATGCGTGTTAAATCAAATTGAGTGTGTGTTTGCACGTGCATATTCTGCATAATCTATTTTAATACATTGTACAGGCTTACACCTGCATTTATATATGTAATATATCCATTGATGTTCTTATAATTTGGCCACTTTTATAAACATCCATTGATTATAAAAACATTGGTAAATTGATAAAAACTTATTTGTTCTTTTTCTGCTTCTTTTCATAATAGCAAATTTTTTGTTCATATTTTCAGTTTTTGCATTCCTGTCATTGATCACCAAAAGCATATCTTGTTTGCAAGCAAGTTCAAGCAAATTCTTAAATTTAATATGAAACATTTCAATTTCTTCTTCACTTGTTTGATTTGTAGCATATACCACTATAATACTAATGTTGAGTAGTTGTCTCTGAAATCAAATTGACATCATTTGATCAGTCATTGAAATCTATATGAATTTTTTCTGACAAAGAGTATCATGACATTTTTCCTTGTTAGCTTTGGCTTTAATAAGAGTATATTCTGTTTTTAAATCTCCCATTCCATTCTATCATTATTTCAGCAACTCTTGAAGATATCAATGTGCAAGTGATCTTATTACAATTACTGTACCAATTTTTTCTTTCATTTGTTTTTCCTATACAGAGACATTGGCAACTAGTTCTACTTTTAGTCATGTTGTCTATTACAAGCCTGTATTAGTAAGAAATATTTGGGCCCTTTCTCAATTGCTTATCTTCATATCTAAATGACCATCTTTTAGCATTACCTCCATTTGGTTTTGTCATACTATATTGCTTTTACTTTATGTAAGTATTACTGATTAAAAGATTAAAAAACGTCACCGAAGCAGGAAAAAAAAGCAAAACAAACTTATAATAAGATGCAGCATAAATGTGTCTTCTCTTATGAAGATTTCTAGAAAAGGGAGAGTAAAAGTTAATATAGATTTCAAGATGAGATATATGGTCTATGCATAAAACCTATATATATATATATAGCATCTTGAGTTTGCTATGCCTTTTTTTATACATTACCTAAGTATGTAAAATATTTTTCTCTACTTTACTATGTCTTCAACTTGATGGGGAAAACTATTTAATGCCTTCCAATAATATCATTAAATTTAAAAGGACACTTGGAATATAAATCAATTTTAATATAATTTTTTTTGCATTAAATTTTCACTATCTAGTAATAACAATTTATCAATATTTCATTTCAATTGAACACTTATAAAGATAATTGTGTTCTGACAACTTTGCTATCATAGTTAGATTGCTTCACATGTAAAAATTTTATTTAATTTTTAACCTAGGGGGTTTCCAGTTAGCAATTTCTAAACTATTGTCCAAGTTTATCTCTATCCCCAGAAAAGTATGACACGACTATACAGTTGGTGATTTTTTATTTATTTATTAGTGTCTTGTTTTTTTATCTTTTAATCATTTAATTTTTCTACCATCTATTGCTGGAGTATTGGATTGCAAGTCATACATTCTTAAGTAAATTGTAAAAATCTTTCACTATGGTGAAAGTATAAATACTATAATCTGAGTTATAAGGCCGAGATTTATGCATAGAATATACCAGAAGACAAAATAAAATACACATATGATTTTAATCACAAGACTGAGATCCAAATATGCTATAATCTTAGCTAAAAGGCTGAGATTTGATCACATTATGATGAAAATCAAAAAGTTGAAATCTAAGTACAGTATTGTTTTAGCCCTAAAACTATAGACTGCACATCAATTTCAGCCTAAATTTTAAGAACAAGATAGAGACTCTTCTAAACAGATCATGTTTTTATAAGGTTTATCAAAATTACAGAATCTTGTAAAACCATTCTGTTCTCATTTGTATTATTTAACATATAGTGATGCTAAAAAAAATTTGTTTTGAATCTGAATGCCTTTTTTTTTTTTTGCATTGATGGAATTATATTCTACCATCAAATATCTTGCCTTTTTTACATGGTATAAATTGTAAACAACTTTGAGTTATTTTAACCATTAACTATTTCAAAATGAAACTTCACTTAATCTAGGAATGTCATATTTGCATGCATCATATTTATATGTCTAGTTTACCCCTATCCATAAAGTTATGATATTCCAATTCATTGGCCTATTTATTAACCAAGACATTTAAATTATTTTTAATTTTTATTTTGTAGATATTTTTAAAGCAACTTATAATAAGTTCATTTACATCAAGCAATTGTGTAAGTTTTGTTGTGCAAATTTATGTTTATGAAAATCATTTTGAGTGCATTGTAATAAAAGAGGTGTATAATTGTACTTGTAAAAGTTAAATATATGTGGATAATTACATTCACATATATACTCATATGGATTATATCATTATTGTATATATATATATTATTATTATTATTATTATTATTAAATTATTTAATTCAGTAACTTAGGGAATTGTTTACATAAAATTGTTATGATGTTTTATAACTCTTTGACTGATTTGACATTCATAATGAAGGTCTCCCAGCTTTATATCCATCGTTCTATGGATAAATAATTTACTTTACATGTAACTAAACTCATGCCATGAAAGTTTAAATACTGTAATGTTTTGAATCCAAATCAATATGCTTAGTTCAGAAACTATATTTTAATAATCTCAGTTATAAATTAATTGCAGATATATTTGGTCTTTAACATGAGAATTGTATGCATCACATTTTTTCAAGTTTAAAACCACATTAAACATTTACCTGGATAAAGTATACAGGAGTTGATTCAAAATCTTAAAATGTTAAAAACATTAAAATTATTAGCTTAAGTTAAAGAATAAAAATAAATTGATTACTAAATTAAAAGTTAGCATTTAGTGTTCATTGATTATTATGTCAATTATATTATTGGAGATAGATATATAAAAACATTTCACTTTCTAATGTATTTAGTACAATGATAGACATTAAATGATCCAACATCCTACCTTGCTAAAGTTTCTAGAAACTTTCTCTTAAGGTTACATTAAATATATATATATATAAGGGACCTTATCCCTTAATATATACATTATATATATATATATATAAGGGACCTTATCTTGAACTTTCAAGCACCCTACATTTATCTATTTCAGTCTATCTTATACAACTGATCCACATGACCACATACATGTGCAAAAGATAAATGATCTCCAATATATGTACATACATGTGCAAAAGATAAATGCTCTCCAATATATGTATTTTGTACTGAACCAGCACTCATCAGTTGATCCAGATTACCATTGCCTACACATATATACAATCAGTGCTCAGTTTACATTAAGATAGCAAATCTGAAGTTTAATGAACAAGCTTCAGTTTTTTCCACTCTCCAACTCTTCAGCCATCCATTTCATTGAAAATCTGAGGATGGATTGCTCAAAGCCTTATTATACCCATGTTAAATTTTAGTCAATCTGGCCCCTGACCCATAGGACTTTAATATGTCCATTTAATTATACAGAAGAGGGATGGGCAGAATATTCCATTCTCAGATTTTCAATGAAATGAATGACTGAAGAGTTTGAGAATGAAGAAGATTGAAGCTCGTTCATTAAAGTTTAAAGATTTTCTATCTTAATATAAACTGAGCACTGATTGTATATATGTGTGGGAGATGGTGAACTGGACCAATTGATGAGTCCTGGTTTAGCACAAAATAGTATTTTGGAGATCATTTATCTGTTTGACATGTATGTGGTCATGTGTATTGGTTGTATAAGATAGTTTGGATAGATGTTGGGTGCTTGAAAGGTCGAATTTATAATTACATTCCGTTTAGTATAGACAATATACATGTAATTAAATATTACATATTTAGCCTGTATTCTGCCCATCCCTTTTTTGTATAATTAAATTGATATATTAAGGTCCTATTTGTGAGAAATCAGATTGACTTAAAGTCACCATGGGTATGACTATAGTATTGGCATCAACAAGGGCTTTGAGCATTCCATCCTCAGATTTTCAAAGAGATGGATGGCTGAAGAATTGGAGAGTGGAGATGATTGAAGCTTCTCCATTAAGTTTAAAGATTTGTTATCTTAATATAAAGTGAGTACTAAATGTTATATATGTATGGAAGATGATGATCTGGACCAACTTATGAGTGTTGGTTCAGAATGAAATATGTATATTGCAGGTCATTTATCTTTTTCACATGTATAGGGTCAGGTGTATCAGTTCTATAAGATAGATTAGATAGATGTAGAGTCCTTGAAAAAGTTCCAGTTCAAGTCTCTTATAATTACATTAAGTTTAGTATAGACAATATACATGTATTTAAATATATATATATTTCGAGTTATGTATAATTCGATTGATTAAGTATAAGTATATGAAATATCCAGGCACATCCGTGCATAATTTATTATTTTCTTTATATCTGTGGTCCTTGAAAATCTTTGATTTAATATATATATAAACGTAATTCATCCAAAGTGAACTGAAATAATTAATATTATGACCTTTCAAATGATTTAAATATCTATGATTCAAGCTCTCACAAAGTAAAATGTGAATTTCCACTTATGGTTGGTGTTTAAAACGGCAAGAATTATACTGTATAACCTCATGAATGTACAGTCTTTTTGGTGACTTATTTATATCTGTAAGACATTTAATTTTAGAAATATGTTTACGCTTGTCACTCATTTAAGGTTGAATGAAGAAGTGATTTATGTTACTGAAAAATTAACAATCATTAAATAATAAATATGACTTTTTTTTTATCAAGTTAATTTAACTTGTGTGAGAGTAATATTTACAAGAAAGAAAGGAGTACAGTATGCCAATTATCAAAACTTACATCATTTGTTTAAATTCACATTAGAAATATACATTTGAATATTATAAAAAACTTTCTGATTTTAAGCAGTATCATTTTTGAAAAAGGCTTTTTATTAGTGTATGTACTTTAATGTATAAACTCATGAACATTGTTTTTATTTTATTTTAACTACAATTATATATTTGGGTCTGTCTTAATAGCCTGGTTATACTATTAATAACATATTAGGAACTCGTACACAGGGTCTATAAAATATGCATTTGTTATTATATACAACTTATATTTCAGCATAGCATTTTGTTTGTAGTTTTTTTTTGACACATATATTTGAAAGTATATTTTCTTTTATTAAAGAAAATGAGATTTTTTTTTTTAATTAAAAAGACTCGAGCTATGATTACTATTTCATCAAGTTGTGCATTAAAGTGGAAATAGTACTATAAATAGGCTGTATATTTTTTAAAAACTGTTGTATCACTATCTGAAGATATTTTTTTGTTTTGTTTTGTGTTTCTGGTTTAAGTTTCACTTATGTTATTATTTATTGTATGACTTTTGTAAGATTTTACCATAATTTTAATTTATAATACTTAACATGTATTAAAAAAAAATGTGGGTGAAAAAAAAATTACAATATTTATTGTAAAATTATATTTTTGTTTGTAGATTTTGTAAATTTTGTATTTTTAAGCTTTGGGAATATGCACACAATCTCTGTAAGTTTGATTCGTATATTTAGTTATTTTGATTTTGTGTTTTTTTTTTTTTTTGGAAAAGAGAAAAACCAATACTTACTCTCCAGAAGTTAATATTTTTATAATGCTTTGATTAATGTGCATGTTTGAAAAGAAATATTAATTTTATTCTCTTGTATTATGAAAAAGCATGTAAAAATTATTTGTAATGAAATACAATTTTGTATTAAATTATAATCATTAATAAAAAATAAAAATTAACCTTTTTACAGGATGTTTTTGTCTTTATTATATTTTCTAAATAGATTTTTTTTGGCCATTCAGCAAGTTGAAATTAATTATTTTATTATTAGTATAGATTTTTTAATGCTATTAATACATCACTTTCATTATCTCAACCTTGCTACATCAATGGGTTTTAGGATTAATCGTTGATCACCCAAGAATAACATAGAAATGAATTAAAGAAGTTTAAAAGATATTAGTTTACAATAGTATACTAATTTATGTCAGTTTATACAAAATTTAAATATTGTTTGTTATTGTGCTTATAATGGAAATTTCTTGTGTTTTATCTTTTTAAACATTCTGAACAATATATATATAAATTCCAACAAAAGAACTCATAAGTTAATGAGACAACCTCAGGAATTGTCAATTGATAGTAATTGATAGTTTTTTGGCAATATCAAAAGTTACAAATTATCTCTGTTTTCATGGATCTAATCTTATTTTTAATATTTAATATCTATTAAATTTCCATATGTGATGGAATGCTAGTCCTAAAATTGTTTTCTTCTCTTGTTTGATTAATGGTGGATATATTAACATGGATTGCATCGGACTATGTTACTATGAGAACATAATTTTGGAGAAATGTTTATTATTAATTGTAGTTTGTAAAAAAGCGTAAATTGACTTTATTCGTTTTAAAAATGAATGTGTAAATAATAAAGTTTATAGAATTGATGAAGTTATTATTTTTTTTATTATATATATATTTTCTTTACTGCATTCATAATAGTAGGTTACAAATAATACATCTAAATATTTAATGTCCGAATGATATTTGTTATTTATATAATATATTTGAAATGTTTAAAAATATATTTCCAGTGTAGTCTGTTGAGAATACAGTCTGAATTGTTTATGCTGACTGAAGTTGACCAAAGAGTTAATACAGAATGTTGCTATAGTTTCTCTTACATTAATGGAAAAAGTTTATAAAGAAAATAAGCAGATTAGACGAGCTCTTTCGGATGAAGCTGACCCAAGTTCTGTCATATAAGTTATTTATTTTTGAAAGTATATTATTATTAAATTGATAGACTGATGGGGTGAAAGCAACAGTGTTTGTTTATTCAATGAACAAATTTATTGTTGAATTTGTGAGAGGTGACAATTGAAAGAATGAAAACAAACCATCTGCATACTAAAAGATTATTACATACTTTTTAATAATGAAGTCAAAATGCTAACAACAGCAAAATGTATACAAAGATTATGTGCACCTGCTGATAAAATTTTATGAACTTGATATATTATACACAAGATAGAAATTGGTTCAATTTCCATTGCATCATGGATGGAACTAGTGTCTGTTCACTTGTAATGTTTTATGAATTACTTGCTAAATATCTACATTGCATCATCATGGATATAAACTAGTGTTTGTATACTAATAATTTAGGTCAAGTATCTGCTAAATAAAATAATTTGGAAAATATCAGCATTAATAAAATGTGTTTTGAATCTGTAGCTTTTCATGATCTATACTCAAATCATTGCTTATATTTGTCATTATTGCTATATATTTTTTTATCATTTAAAGTGCATAGTATTCATTGATATAAATAGCATAATTTTAGGTTTAGTGAACTATTTGTATACCTAAATATAAGAGTTAAGTCTTCTTAAGGTTGAATTTATATTTTGCAGCATAATAATTATTTTTTAATTTAAAACATTCATTTTCTTTTTAAATTTACTGATTATAAATTAACTTCAGGTAAATCATTTATATTAGGGGTTCAAAAGGATTATATCATAATAAGTATTTATTATATTTTGTTCTCTTAAATTTATCTTAAGAAATAAGTAGTCATTTATATATATATTTATTTCGATTAACTATTTTTATATGAAGTATAAAAATAAAATATATCTTGAACTCTTATATTTTGAAAAGTATAAATGTTCTACAACATATTTGTATTATATAAACACGTGTTTTGTATTTATTATCTAATAAGTGCAGATTGATGTGCAATCACTTATGTAAGTATGAAGTTAATGTCAATTTAAAACCTATTGCATAAAGCATAATCAGATCTTATTCATATATTTTAAATGTTTATTCGCTATAAATATCATTAATAAATTTTGAATTAATTTAAAACAAGTAAACCTGCTTGGTTGTCATTCAATTTTACAATGCAAATGTATTGGTTAATTGTATTTGGAAGAGATAACATTCACTAACTGATTATACTACATAATTCATTAGAAGCAGTTATAAAAATAATTAAGAAATCAAAACACAGGATGGGTAAGACAGTAAAATGTGTATCATTTTTTTGTACTGAATTTAATATTTATTATCTGACCAGGTATAGATTTCATCCACCAATAAACTGATTTGACATCCTTAAATATTTAATAAGTAATTAGAAGCTTATTGTAATTATTTTGTTAGTAACAAGTAATAGATATATTAAGATAAAAATTCTATATAAATTGATTTGATGATTGATAAAGATATGAATAGGATCATTATTGATTAAAGTAAATATATTAAGTGGTAATCATCTGAAATCCTGGCATGTGCTTGAAATGTAATGTTACCAGGCCACAACTTTTTTATATATATATATTTTTTTGATTAAACAAATTTTTATTTTATTTTTAACATGATTTATTTTTTATTAAACAAATTTTTATATTCATTTTCGTTGTTATTTTAACCTGACACTTTTCTTTATTCAATAAATTTTGGTAATATAACTTAGTGTTTATTTTTCTGATTTTAAAACCTTTGATTATTGCACGACGAAAAAACTTGTTTTAACCCTGCCAAAAAAATATAATACAATTATTTGGGACTTGTTTCGACTTTATTCTACCTTTTTTTTTTTTGGTTGACACTAAATTGTTTTTTTTATTAAATCAAAAGTAACTTTTGTGTTTTTTGTAGATAAAAAATTGTTTTGAAAGTCCCACCCCCACCCTCGGATAAATAATTGTAACAAAAAGTCAATATTTTTTTTTAAATAACTTTTTTTTAACTTTTTACTTTTATTTATATTTCATTTGAATTATCTTCTTTTTCTTGGCTTCTACAATAAACTGCTTTTGGGGAGGGGGTTCATACTTTGTTATTAACAAAAAGTAAACAAAAATAGTAATTTATTTCAACTCCATTGAAAAAAGATAATCCAAATACTTGTGTCAATTTCTAATAAAATAAGATAAAAATACACAAACTTTGGACTTTTTGAAATTATTTTTATTTATTATTTTATTGCGATAATAAAAATGGTCTGGCATTTGGGAGGACATTATGTGCCTGAAAAAAGGACACAGCTCATTTTCTGTACTCAGCAATTCTGAAAAGTTTAAAAATTGCGTGATCTCAGACATTTATTTTTCATGCTGAAACATGACTTAGCGCTTGAGCATTGTCGAAGCGTGTTCGAACATATCCTTTGCCAATTTTTTACATATTAACATTTTTTAGGAAAGGATGGTGACCATATGACAATTATTAGTAATTAACAACATTATTTAATTTACAAATGACATTGCTCTATTATGGAAATTTGAAAAATTGTACTGACTTGCAATTAAAACACCCTCAAGCAATATGGTAATCAGCTATGAATAGAATGAATATGCATAAATAGTTTTGAAGAACAAAACGGGTTGTAATATTTTTGTGCAATGTCATGTAAAGTGGCCTCCAATGGGTAATACAATATCAATGTTGTATTAACCATTAAGGCTGGCGGCAGAAATGACATTTTTATGTTTTGATACATAAACAATGCCATTAAGCAGCCATGCCCGAATTTCAGATGATTACCTATTAAATCAATATACAGTCATAAAGATCATAATTTTATTCAGTTATAGAATTGGTAATAGTAATGTATTTTATTCTGTTACAAATTAACCTTTCTGACATGCACGCACATTTCAGCATTTTCTGACATTTTTCTTTGTCTCACAAATCAATGTAAAATATATGATTAAATGATTATTACTTATCTGAAAATAAATTTGACTTCATTTGATAGAAATTTTTCTTAACTACTGAAATAAATTTTAAATGTTTAAATTTTTTTTTTTTTTAAATATTAAAAAAAAAAAGATATCTTAAACAAAACAAAGAATTTAGATGTCATAGTTTCTAGAAAGATTATTTTCAGTTTATAAAATCAACAAAATATTTTTTAATTCTTATTATTTTTAAACATCCGAACGAATAATTATTTATTTCTCTTATATCTAATGAATTATGCTTTAAAAGTTTAATTTTTTTCAATATTGCAAAACTGCAATATTTTTCATACTCGTAAATTTAAGTAGATTGCTGACATAGAAACAAAAATTGCTTCAGGCCATATTCACATTCGCTGCTAATATAACATATTTATAAAGTATTTTAAGTTAAAATAAGTTATTAATAATTTATATTTTTTGATATCTAATAGATATAGTTAAATTATTTTTAAAAAAATTACCTAAAACCATAATAAATTTGCAAATAAACACGTTTTTGGGTCATTGGAACTACTGATGTAAAATGCTGAATGTTTTACAGCCTTGGCAACAGACAATGGCTGAACATGTCAGGGTGGGCGGGGCTTATGTTTATTTTTAGAGCAGAAATTTTGAATTTCCCACCTTCTACATCAATTTTTTCCATGGAAATTTATTCTAATACACCATTTTACATGTATAATACTTACAGAAAAATTCACCAGGGGGAGAATTGGTCAAAAAATAAAATAATTCACATCTATCAATAATTAGAGTTCATTAGTGTAGATTGGTAAATTTTCTTTAAATATTAAATTTTAATATTAATATTTGATTATAATAAGTCTAACATGTTATCTTTCACATGCTTTGACAGTTCTAGTCTAAAGTTTTAACAATTTAGCTTTATTAAACTGAAGGATAATTGGATATGATTTGTCAATTGTGTTTGATTAAGCATCAAATAAGAATCTATCATTTATTTTATATACTCATGTGATTGGATATTGAAAACTTTAAAGTTATTTAACAGGATGGTTTTGTTTTATAATAATTTAAGTTGGTGAAAGTGATGATTTTGTATTATTGTGTTTTTAATCATTTTATAATTGGTTTAGTTAATAGGAGTATATTGATATTAGTGGAATAATATAACTGTGTTAATATTACATTTGATTTTATTTAGTTGCAATTAGAAATCGAACTATATATTTAGTTAGATGTCATCGATATTGTAAATTTGAGGATATACAGGGTATAAAGTCCATGTGCAATTTAAAAAAATTATAACTTTATTAGTAGAGAAATTATGTAGAATGTATTGATAATAGGAAAATCTATATATTTTTTGCTGTTTTATTGTATTTTATTAAGTTTCCACAAGTACACCATCATTAGTAATAAAAGAGTAATACAATTTTGTAGTTCTCTAAAAACATTTGTCAATTGATTTACAGTAATGCCTGAAAATACATTAATTATTTTAGCTTTCAAGTTTTCTAACAATCGAGGTTTGGTTGCATACACTTGTTTTCACGTATCCCTGTAAAAAAAAAAATCTAATGGAGTAGAGTGGCGATTATGGAGGCTAGCTAAGAAAATGGTCTATTTCTTCCAATCCATTCATTAGGACATTTCTGATTTAGAAATTGTCTAATGTGCAGGCAAAGTGGCAAGGAGTTCCATCTTGTTGAAATATTGTATCATCTTTTAATCCTAATTATTCAAGCTGAGGAATAAACTAATTCTGCACCATACTTAAGTAGATGTCACCATTAATAACAGGACTTTCAAAAAAGAATGTGGTTCTATATTATGATTTTTTTCCCAAAGCACACCACACATTAACTTTAGGAGTCTCTTTCATGTTCACAGTTTCATTTGGGTTTTCAGTTCCCCAAATCCAACAATTATTTCTTTTGATCTCGCCGCTAATGTGAAATGTTTCATTAGAGAACATTAAACTACTTATAAAATCAATCATCATTGCCAAGTTTTTCATTGAACTGATGGTGGAAAGTTAGCCGTGCATGATTGTCCTCTTCTAGCAACATTTGTTACAATTGAATTTTGTAAGGATTCATGTGAAGTCTTTTCCACAGAATCTTATGAACAGCAGACTTTGAAAACCTCAGCTCGAGTGATGCTAGTCTTAATGACTTTCTTGGATTTAAAGGATTGTTCTATGGATACTACACTTTCTCCGTTGACTCATGGCCTACTAGGCTGTGGCTTATCATGGATTGAACCTATCTGAATTTTTTCATCCATTTGGCAGTAGAGTTCCTATGAGGCTGTTCTTTACTGTATTCAGTTCTAAACTTTCTTTGTACAGCAACAGTAGATTTCAGTTCAGCCAACTGAATGACAAAGTTTACTTTTTCTTCCGTTGAAGACATGGGTCATGTAATTCTGAAAAAGAGATATTTTTAAGGTTTCAAATAATTATTAAATTATTGCGTTGAAGAGTTATTAAATAATTTTACATAAAACTAGGCATAATAAGCTTTCTAATACTTTTACAGATTTTTTTATCACAAATACTAATAAAGTTATACATTTTTAAAATTGCACAAGGACTTTATGGATTATTATAAACAATGTGTTGATTCACGAGGAATATTAAAGTGTATTTGTCTAATTCTTTGACATTAGTTTTATTCTATTATAAATGGTTTATAGGATAAGCATAGATTGCTATTTATAAGACAAAGATATTTGGTTTTATTGCTTTATATTTTGATTATTGCAAATAACTCATATTTTAGGGTAGTTTGAAATAATGATTTTGTTTTTTTTCTATTTATTCTAAATGGTGTTTGAATTCATGAGGTTACAACAAACATTATTATTATTGTTGTAACTTAAGTGTTAGATTATTATTCATTGATTTTCATTTTAGCTTAGTTTATTAATTTCCTTCTGTTATAAATGACACTACTATGCACGGGTATTATTAAATTAGAATTGTTCTTCCTTGGTCCATATTTTTATTCTGTTGTAAATGGTGGTCAATAATTAGACTATGATTACGGGTATAGTATGACCTATATTTTTATTCAGTTATAAATGGTGTCCGTCTATGTCTCATATTCTGTTACAATATATATATATTGCACTAAGTAAAAATTTATTAATTGTTTGATTGTGGGAGAACATTTTTTAACCTTTTAGTCAAATCACCAACTAATTTAACATTGTCTTGGACTGGTGCAGACTAATTTTTATAAATGTTCATTGAGAGAATAATACACTTGCAAAAATTATGCCCATAGACTATCATTATTCTTAATTTCATGAACTTGAAGTTGTCAATTTTCTGAACATTTTAAAATCAGCCAAACATTGCTTTTGCAAAAATGTACATAAAATCTATAAAGTTTCGTAATATATCGATGACAAATTTAGGTAGTTAAAAAAATCAAGTGAAAATATTTTTAACTGTAATCTGTATGAATACTTATATTGTGTATTGATTCTCAACTATGCATGACATAAAAAAGCAAGTAAATGTAATTATCTACTAGATGTTTATTTTCAAAACAAAAGACTTCAAAACAGTACAGGGGCTGCTTCTAATGGTAGGATACTATTGTAATTATTAGTCTATACAAAAAAGTGAAAACATGAAATATGTAATCAATAATATAATATATGTAATACACTTACAAATAAATGTAATTTATCCATAAAGTATATGAATAATAGGTATTTTGTTACAATTGTATATGATATCCAAATGCAAAAAATCTGATTTTATGTTAAAAGTGTATTTTTTTTTTTTTAAAAAAGGCAAAAGTTATAATATTCAAGCATGATTGTATCAATATAATATCAATGAATTTAAAGTATCATCTATGCATTTTTTCTTTTCAAAATAGTTCTTAATTTTCCATATATATCAATAAATATATCTAACTTCTTTTAAAAATTTGTTTTTATAAGATTATAATAAAAATAAAATACATCCAACGTTTCATCTATTTTATATTATCTTTTTCAAAGATCACTAAAAAAAATGCAAATATGTAATAATAAATATCACCTTAATCAAATTTTCTACATTTATATATCCATCCAAAAAAATATTTAAAAAAATTTAATTATACATTATTTTCTTTTTTTTTTTCTATTAGCATCCTGTTTAATTCAGGTTTAATTTCACTAATGCAAATCTTTTCCTTTATCATTCTTTCATGCTATGACTTAATACATTCTAAAGGTTTTATTTCAAAATCTTTTTGTTTAAGTCGAGTGGTCAGCACAGCTGCCTTATAAGCAGTTGTCACGGGTTCGCTTCCCAGCTGATGCTGTGACACATGAAAAAAAAAAAAAAATGCTGTTTTAATCTAGTTTCCAATCTATTCTTTGTAGTCCCAACATATATATTATTTTTAAAATAATTCAAGCATTTTATTATATAAACTGAATTCATAATCTCTAAATTATTACATTCCCTATTATTATTAATTAAAAAATTTAAACTTTTTTTTTTTTATTATAAAGTGGATACATGATCATTTTAAATAATTTTCTAACTTTAACAAACAAATCTTTGGATATATTGAAACCAATATAAATTACCCTTTTTTTTACACATATTCTTATTTAATCTTATCCTATTCTTTATTTTATCAATATTTTTATTAGAAAATAAATGTTTAATAATGTCTCTAGGATAATCATAAAACACTCATGCTTTATCATATTAATCTCTCATTTAAACAAATTATTTGAACATAATTTAATTGCTGTAAAAAATTAAATTAAGAGGTAAAGAGAATTTTTAGTATTTTCTAATATTTTTGCATTTGTTTGGAATATATTATATTTATTATTATATATTTGTATTTTTTTTTTTTAGTGTTCCTTGAAAAACACTATATAAAATAGTCGAAACGTTGGATGTATTTTATTTTTATTATAGTCATATAAAAACAAAATTTTTAAAAGGTATTTGATGTATTCATTGACAATATAATATCCTATTCATAACATTCTTATATAAAACATCTTAGCTTTAAGCTGTATGAACATGTATTAATTCATAAATCTGTATAATAATGATTTTATGTTAAAGTCATTCTCAAAACAACAAAACAAGTCCCAAACAAAAACATATGATGACAGTTTTAATGTTTGCATAAACTTAAGTCAGTAATTCAATATTGCAAAATGTGCTCAGAATATATTTCTTTTGAAGAAAAGTTGAAATATTAAAAGGTTATGTTAATTTATTCATTATTTTTACTGGATTATGTATTAAATATAAAAGCAAAAAAAAAAAAATCTTCAAAATATCAACAGAAAAATAATTTTCATGAAGCAATTATTTTTATATTAGATTACAATTTTTCCAAAAGCATACAATGATAACCTCGATTATTGTTATGATTTTTTTGTTTCTTTTGCCAATTAATAGTGTACAATTTTTTCATATTGAAGTAAATGTAAATATGTAGTAGATTGAATTTATTTTTTTAAAAGCAATATAAGCATAACTAATAATTTAAACCAGTTTTTGGATATTTCTCTTTTTACTATTACTTTTACAATATACAAAGTGTACAACTTTTATTATAGTGTGGTATTGAATTTCTATTACTCTCCAAAGCAAAAAGTTCATTGTAATTAAGTAAGTTTAATTTTACTTTTACTGAAGTAATATTCACTAATAACTTATATTGACTGACTTATTTATAAATTTAAGTAGAGAAGAAGGTGGATTCATCTTTTTCTCATAAAATCTTTGCCTTGTATTTTGACGTGAGAGTTCCCTGTGCAGTCATTATTACATCTGATTGGCTGTCATATAAGAATTTTTAAGGCACATCTGACAAAGGTTTCAGCCTTTCACGTTATTGTAATAACTTATATGTAAATTATACTAATATATTGAATTTAATTTTTAAACAATTTTAATTTTTTTAATGAAGTGTCAGATTTGTATTTGAATAACTGATCAAGGGTTTTTAAATGATAATAGCACACAATCTGTATTATTAAAAAATACTAAAGGTAAAATGTTTATTTGAATGACTTGTAAATGTTTAAAGAAAAATATGAAAGTATCCTATTGAATAAAAAATTAATTACTTAATTTGATCATGAAAAAATGTCTTTTCAATCTTTTGATTAAATCACTTAAATTTTTTTTTTTTTTTGGAATGATAGAATCTAATATTTATATCTAATATTTATATTCCTCATGTATATCACAATGTAAGTTCAATAATGCAAATGGGGCATTTATCATTTGTGTGCGCTATCCAAAATATATTAATTGTGTGTATTGGCGGATATCATAATTTCTTTTTGACTATTGTATACTATAGATTATCCATTGATGGATCAGTGGTGTTGTATGTGCTATATATATATATATATTTAGATTCTAATCTTAGAAATGGAAGTCTCTGTTTCTAGGTATTCATTGATAGTTTTTCACAGATCCAATATTAAATAATTGTGAAATTAATTTCTGCAAAAGTTAAAAATCTAATGCATAAAAGAATTTAATATAATCCTTAGGAAAGAGTGAGCCACAACAAAGATTTTAATTTTACTGCTTTTTACATTTCTATATAAAGTACTTTACAAATCATAAATGAAAAAAAAATAAATCTTTAGTCTTTTTTTTAATAAATATTTTAACCCTAGTTTTAAACTAAATATATAACTCATCACAATGAATTTCGCTCTTATTTGTTTTGGTGCTTTTATTTCTATTGTGAAAATTTTAACTGTATTTTACCAATAATTATTCCAATAACATAATGTAAATAAAGTATATCCATATTTTTTTAGTGCATGTATAAATACTTTTTAAGGTAAATTTGTGTTTTACAGAAATTACATTTATATGAATTTTTTTTTTCCATGTAAGTCAAATATTATTCAAATAATATTGTCATTTTTTTTTGTTTGTACATAGTTATATATCCTTTCATTTATTTTGAAATTTCAGTTTCACCTATTTATATATAAAAGTAGGTTGAAGTAAAGAAGGATTCTTGGATTCTCTCTTTTCTTTATAGCGTAAGCTTGTGTTTTAAGACCTATAGAGGTCCCTACCTTCGTATTTTTCAGACGCTTATTTCTAAGGTTACAGCCTTAGTAAATTATTACTTAATATAATAATGGGCATTTAATAAAATTTATAATTACAACTTTAAATTATCGTAATAGATTTCTTACTATAAGATCTTTTCATTGACTCGTAGTAAATTGTAATATTTCGCGAGTATTAATGTATTATAAGAATTGTGGACTTAATTAGTGAAGTATTGAATAGCTTCACACTCTTAGATCAAACACTTCAGCTTCACCTATTTATATATAAAAGTAGGTTGAAGTAAAGAAGGATTCTTGGATTCTCTCTTTTCTTCATAGCGTAAGCTTGTGTTTTAAGACCTATAGAGGTCCCTACCTTCGTATTTTTCAGACGCTTATTTCTAAGGTTACAGCCTTAGTAAATTATTACTTAATATAATAATGGGCGTTTAATAAAATTTATAATTACAACTTTAAATTATCGTAATAGATTTCTTACTATAAGATCTTTTCATTGACTCGTAGTAAATTGTAAGATTTCGCGAGTATTAATGTATTATAAGAATTGTGGACTTAATTAGTGAAGTATTGAATAGCTTCACACTCTTAGATCAAACACTTCAGCTTCACCTATTTATATATAAAAGTAGGTTGAAGTAAAGAAGGATTCTTGGATTCTCTCTTTTCTTCATAGCGTAAGCTTGTGTTTTAAGACCTATAGAGGTCCCTACCTTCGTATTTTTCAGACGCTTATTTCTAAGGTTACAGCCTTAGTAAATTATTATTAATTATATGTAATGTATTTTAGATTAATAATTTACACAGATTGCTTCCCAAAAATTTTGTGTAAGAGAAATTTATATAAAAAAATACATTGTATATATGGAAAATAAGATTTGTTCCAAATCTAAAAATCAACTAAAATAATTGAATAAACTACATGAAAATTTTTATTAGACTGTTAAATTTTTTGTGTGCTATCAAATTTTATTTCAAATCTAGGAACATAAATTTCATTTGAAAAATAAAAAAACTTGAAAGTGATAACAAGATGAAGCATTCATTGGTTTCTCTACACAAACCACTGAACCTTTGAAGTTCTTAACATATATATCATCACTTCCACATTATAAGTAAAAAGAAAAAGATTATTAATGTTATTTATCAGAATTTATTACTTTTATTTCATTTAACTTATTAAATTTTTTTTAATTTGACAATTAGCATTTGAAAAGAGAAATTGTAGGTCTCTGGAACTGTACGTTTATCAAAAATATGGGCACCATTTTTCTTGCCCAACAAACAGGGAAGTACCAATATTTTATTCAGTCACTTTCTGACAATAAATGCATATGTTTATGCATGATTGGAATACCATTACTAAAACTTACAGTGTATAACTTACCATTTATTGATTTTTGGCAAAATTAATAAATTTAAACAAATTAATCAATTAAATTTAAATAAAAAATTAATTTAACACCAATTTTTTTTAAAAAACCAAATACCAAAATGCAAAACAAAGATATTACCAAAAAGATGTTTCCCTTTCAAAACAAAACATCAGTAACATCACAACGCAGACAAACAAATTTCTCCATTTGCAGGAATATTGCTGAAAAGGGATTTTTGTTTTTAAAATAATGGGAAATAAAGATGAAACTTTTTTTAAAAAAAATTAGATAATAATAACAGTCAAATTTTTTTTTAGTTTTGTGATGTAATCAAGACGAATTTGATCTCAGAAAAAATAAAATAAATAAACACCGAATTAAAAACATTACAATCTTCTAAAAAGGAAAATAAATTATTTTATGTTATTTACGTGAATTTTTTTAGAATTTAAAAAAAATGTTTAATAACATAACTTAAGACAATCTAAGATAATTGTTTTAAAGCCTTCCAGATAATATTCATTTCTTCATTCTAATCATGAATACATCACAGCAGCTCTAATCCTAAAGTACGGTGTGTTTTTTGTTTTTTTTTACTGAATGCATTGTTTTAAAACAACTCCTGTACTAAGAAAACATTTTTTAAACTCTTATTTCAAAATAATGCAAAAAAAAAATTGTGTAAAAAGATAATTAGGTGTATATGAATTCAAATACTTATATTTTTCAAACACTTTTAGGTTAGCTAGTATGATATCATAGATGTATCCAGCCTGGTTACAATTTCCATATTGCATACATTGAATAAAAAATTGAATTGTTAAAACATTAGGTCAAAATCAGAATGCTGTGAAATAAATATATTAATTCTCAACTGTGTGTGACATTTTAAAATAAAATAAATTTGGAATCTATTTTAAAATGTTCTCTTAATTAAAAAATTAAACAGGAAAAGGATTGAAGTTTTTAACACCAAATTATTTCTTTAGTTAATATCAACAAAGGGAAAACAAACATTCAGGTTTTTATCTGTAATACAGAAATTAAATTGTTCATTAAGCTGCATAATATTCTCAAGTATCTGCATAATCTAAAAAAAAGAAATTGTAAGTCATTGCTGTAAGTTATTTTCAATGATAATAAGAAAGAAAATAAAATGCATTGCCTACTTATAATATCAAACATTTTTTTAGCTGGCATCAAAAAAGGGAAAGCATTTCAGTTTTCTATTCATAATATAACTTTTATTGATCTGTATACAATTTTCCACTGTCTATATAATCCAGAAGCAAAGAAATTATGATTCTAGACTAAAAGTTTATTTTCAATGATAAAATATAAAATGTGACAGCAATTTATATGTTCTATTTTCTTATTGAACAAATTAAACTAATTCTTACATTGCCTAAAATTTCCAACTGTTTACATAGTTCATGATGAAATTGCTTTTCCTTACTAAAATTTTATCTTCACTAGCAATTGAAATAAATTTTACACAATGTAACCTCAGAATGTCAATAAACTTCTAATGTTAAATTGCTACATTATTAGCTAATATTAAAAGCAAAAAACACGATGCCACTTTAATGTTTGTAATACATTTTTATAAATGAATTAAATTCACTTTTAAGCTGTGTGAAATTTCCACTTTTTTTATATGAATGTTTTTCAAAGAAAAAAATTGCAATTTTCTGTATTAAAAATTAATTTTCCGAAAAAAAAAAAAAAATTCCCACAAAATCTGGTTACAGTATTGCATCAGTAATTAGATGCACAGCAGTGACAATACTAGTATGTTTATAACATTTTTGAAGTTTAATTTATCTGTAAATTATGTATTCATAATTCTGCATAATACCCAAAATTAAACCATTTGTGAATCTTGTTTTAAAAGTTACATTTTTGTAATAAAAGGGCGGGGGTGTCAGTTTTCACATCCGTGCAAAGTTAATCCCAGAATTCTTTTTTTATGCAAAAGTTAATAAAAATTGTATCAATTTACTTGTTATTTATTTTTAATTCTAAGACATATAAAATGAATAAGTTAACAATTTTACTTTAAATATTTACTTTTAAAATGTGTTGTTGAATTTTTTTTTTTTTTTTTTTGAAAATGGGTATATATAAACTTCAATTCTTATTATAAATTTTTTATTACTTAGTAATACAAAATTTCAATAAATGTATGTAAGTAATGGATTTAAATATATTGTTAATTTTTTAAAGTAATTACTGTATTTACTAATGAATGAGTTTGTAGGCATTATTCTTTTTACTATATCTTTTACAAACCACAAATATGGATCAGCTTTTTTCCAGTTTATAGTATTCAAATTTCTGCCATCTACTAATGCAACATTTTTTAATACTCAAATAAATATAAATAATTTAAATTAATTAAATTGGTTTTATTTTTTATTAATTTTAATTTACAAGAATTACAAAAAACCCATTTGTTGCTGCTATATATTTAAAAAGTGAAGCCATGTAGCTAAAAGCTTTCAATGGTAATTTAATCTTTTAGTGATTAATATAATTGAAATATCTTTAACAATTAAAATTTTAATTATAACTATTGTGACTAGATATCATCAGCAATCAACTTATTAAGGGAAAGTTTTTTTTAATAGAAAATGGACTTCTTAGGAGAAAAATACACTACTTCTATGCTTGCACAATTACTATTCCCTTTTCCTAATGTTGACAGAAAAGTACATGTATTTTTTTTTTGTCAAATTAATATACAAAATTAACAAAGCGTATGCCACACTTGAATGAGAAGCTGAAATTATTACACGCTAAGCGCTTTCGAGGTCTTTTGCCTCATATTCATAGCAGTACTGTGAGCTGCAGAACGAAAAAACAGGGCAAGGGAAACAAAACAGTATGCAAAGCAAGTATGTGATATTTACATCTAGCTTTTGATTGAAATGTATTTGATTTTTAGGATAAAATTATCGCACATAAAATATCAAATATTTTATTTTTTTAATTGGACAGTTAATAATAATTCTATAACTAATTTTGTTATTTGATATATATGTTTTTTAAAAATGTAACTAAAACAAAGATTTTATTAAAAAGTTTTTTTTCTTCATTAAATATATATATATTTGTCTAAAAACTGTTATGATATTATTTTGAATTTTTCTTTTTTTTTTTACTTGCAAAGTTGATATAAGATGAATTTCTTTATTTGCTTTTAATAAAATTTGTTCCAAAAAAGAGAATATAAGTTTTGTCATTAAAAAATAAATTTGAAGGAAAAAACCCAAAGATGATTGGTGAGTTTGTTGCAAAATAATATGCTCAAAGAGTTTAAATTTTTGTTTTTAAGGAATATTTGCTAATAAATTATGTTTAATTAGACTAACACATTATTTTAATTTTTAAATCTTTCATTTTACTGAAAATAATTGCAAGGTTTTATTTATATGATTATTCATTTTCAAAAATTTTCTGAATACAAAATGGAGCTTGAACCCAAGTGTTTAAATTAATATCTACTTTTATCTGGTTTTACATCACAGTTCCTTTTATTAACAAGAAACCATTGTAAAATATTGGATTTTTTTTATTTGGAGACAATTATTTCGTACATAAAAGCAAATTGTAGTAGAAAGATGGAAACCACAAGGTTTTCTCCATTTTCTCTTATTTGAACATTGACCTTTCAATGTTCAGAAAAGAAACATAAAACAAAATCAATAATTAATAGATGGGTATGCACATGAAGAAGTGAGAATAATATCACTTGAAACATGTTATATACTAGTTTGGGTACAATGTTAACAGTTGAATGTATTTGAAAAAAATTAATAAAGTTTGATTTTTTTTAAAAAGACATTTAACAATTAATACTAGATATTGTCCAACATACACACGGGTATCAAAAAATAACCGGAATTTTGTAGTAAAAAAATGTATATTTATTTTTAGATGTTGCAAATTAAATTACTTTAAAAAATAGAGTCTAAACCAGTTTATCACTTTTCGAAGTAGTCCAGAAATAGTTGCTAGTAATGCTTTTTAATACCTCTGCCTCCCATCCTCCCCAAGTTCTATGTCCACAAAAAAAGAGACATTTTTTTTATTTGAGAGATTAAAAAAAAAATTGCACAATGCGAGATTGAGCAAATACTGCTGATAGATAAACTGGTTCATTCTTGAATTTAATTAAAAGATGTTTCACACTCGAGGCTTTGAGAGATGTCACTCTGTTGGGGTGGAGCTTGCTCGCATCATGTAAATATTTCAGAACTGGCAGATAAAATGTGTATTATGTACTAAATTTGAGAGAAAATTGCTGTATACATAAAAAAAATCAGAACTGTTGTGACTTTGGCCTTCACCTGCAACATGTTTTAGGGACTTGATAAATTTAACATTTCAATTAAACAACTCATAACTTGTGTTTTTATGAGATCAGTTTACTTTTACAGTAATTTCTTTCAAGCATTACAACTTTTTACCTTACCATTTTCTGTAAATGAAAACAGAATTTTACATTGTCAAACTTTTCAACCATTATACAAAAATTGACAAATATGCAAAATGTATTGTATAAAAACAAGTGCTACATGGCACCACAATTTCACATGGTGATGTCATTTGGCAGATTGATGCAGAATGGTTCCAGCAAGATGTGTGTAACAACAGAAGTATTATACAGCAGGCACACAAACCAGAGAATGATTCCAGTTATTTTTGAGTCCTCTCATATAATTACAAGACATTTACTACTGGTTTAAATAACTGTCTGCCTGTGTTTGGAGGCAGTGTTTTGTATTTGTCTTTGCACAGTGGGATAAATTATACTATTGTGCTGTTTTCAAAACTCAGTTGTTTCAAAATAAATATTCTGAAATTTTAAACTCAGATTAACTAATTTGTATAGCTATATAGGTCTGATATTGGGTCAGCAGTCATATTTTAGAAACCATACTTATATATTATCTTCATATACATTTGGCAAAAAAATGGTAAAAGCCAGTCAATATTGCTATCTTAATTTTTACCTTTAAAAATTGAAATGTACTTGTAATGTAAGCTAGAAAGGAAGTGCTTAGTACTAGTGTCTATTTAAATGGTGATTCCATATAAATGTATTCTACATATTGATCAAATTCACTCTCATTTAAAATTACATAAATAAACTAAGCACAAGTACCAACAAATGCTGAAGGACGGATGGTATCAGTCTGTCTTTTAATAGTTTATTTGTGTAACATATCTTCCCTTTTTTCTGCACACAAAAAAACATCCACAAATAAAACACTCAGCAGTGTATATACTCCCTTGCTACCTATTAATAGTATCTCTACCCCTCTTCCTAGTCTTTCTATTGCTTTCTCCATTTCTCTCAAAAACAACAAAAACAAAATAGGTGACAGAGGACATCCTTGCTTTAGTCCCACTCCATTTTTAGTTTTAACTGATTCTATTTTTTCTAATTGATATGTATAGTAATTATTATTTTCATATAATTTATTAATAATATCCACTAAAGCTCCATCTATTTTTAAATTTACTAAACTTACCCATAATCTATTTCTATTTACTCTATCATATGCCTTTTCTATATCTATAAAATCATATATTACTGTTTACCTGTATTCCTACTCATATCCGTACATTGTGTAACTACAAATAAACTATCTCCTATACGCTTATCTTATCAAAAACCTCATTGCTTTTCTCCCACTATATTATTTTCTTTCATCCGATTTGCAATCCTTCCAGTCACCATATATAAGAAAATTTTGTATAGCACTAACATTACCGCTATCGATCTATAATTGTTTAACTTTCTATAATCCTTACCCTTTCCTTTAAATAATAGCCTTACTCTTGTATTATTCCAACTAACCGGAAAATCTCTCTTCTGTGCCATCTTATTACAAACATGATAATAGTTGTAATTTTGCCTTCTGCCCTAAATTCATTACCATCTCTGCTGCCCATCCATCCAAACCTCTTGCCTTTCCAGCGTTCAATTTCTTACTTGCCTCATTCAGTTCATTTTCTATAAATCATATATTCACATTACTATATGCTCTCATGTTCGCTATCACTCTGTCCTTCACATCTAACATCTTTTCTATATCTATTTACATACTTGTTTAAGACTATCTCTAATTCTTCTCTAGAGCTACACTATTACTTCATCATCTAGTAATACTAATTCTATTTCCCCTACATCCTTCTTTTAATGTATTTCAAAATTTTTTTACTCCTATCTCTTCCACTTTTATTAATATCTTCCAACAGTTTACTATTCAATTTCATTCTCTCTCTATAATTATCTATTTTAGCCAAATTCTTTTTTTCTAAGTACTTTTCCCATTTAGTATTAACATCTTTTTCACTTTCTTTGTTCTTAATAGTGCACTTATATTCTCTGCATGCTTTCCCTCTCTCATTTACACTTTTACTAACTTTCACTTTCCTATTACTTTTATTCTTCTGAATATTCTCACCTAAAACCCTATTTACCATTCTCATCCCCAACCAACCCTTCCATGGTTTCTTCAACTTTTAGATGATAGTCTTCTAACTTATTCTTATCATTCACTCTCCATCCACATCTTTCACTATTCTTTTTACTTTTATTACTATTTTTCATCACATTACTAACCATTTCTATTATAAAGAAGTTATCGTCACTATTATATACTCTCTTCATTATCAAACACTTTAATTTTTCGTACATTTTTCATTCCCTCTTTCTCTACTAATACATAATCTATTGTGTGGAATATATTATTTCTAGACTATGTGTCTTGTCCCTCATAATTATTCGATAAATTTCCAATGGTCAAATTCATTCTCTGACAAAAACTCTTCAAAATCTGTCCTTTCTTATTACTTACATAATCAATTTCTTCAATATGCCCATTCATATCTCCTATAACCATTATTCTCTTCCCCTTTCTTTGAAACTGTGTATATCCTTAACTAGGCATTCATATATGCTACTGTTCCACTGCATTATAGTTTGACTATCTCTAGTGGCTATATACACTATAGCCACTATCCATTCTGGTTTTCCTAACATTATCTCAAACCACAAATGTTCTTGACATTTAACAGTATTTAAATATTTTTTGACCTAATTCCTATACCACCACCTCTCCCTTTTTTTCTTTTCTATTTATATCCTATCATTCCAAGTCTTCCAGAATAGGTTCTTCTCTTAGATGTGTTTCCACTACTGCTAATACCTCAAGCTCTTCATTTTTAATTGCTTTGTTTAATTCCAGCCACTTTTCTGGTCTCCTACCACCTTGCAAATTCAAATACCCAATTTTAATAATTTCTTCTTTCCTAAGTACTCTTTTATAAATTCTTTTGGCCCTTTCTTCTACATTACATTTATAAATAACTTGCTTACTATTAATTTTACAGACCCTTTCTCTCTCCACATCACATTTATATCTAAATCACCTACCCTTTGATTTTTACTTACATTCTGTCCATTCTTTTTTCTGATAACACTGCCACTTAAAACCCCACCCCCCTTTATAAGTTTTCCTAACTATATTCTTTATAAATCGAACTTCCTAAAAGTTCACTTCTTTGTTTTTCTAAGTGCAATCTATCTTTACTGTATAACTCCCTCTTTCTAATAAAAAATTCCCACAACATGATTTAAGAGTCCTCTATTGATCATTTTAAAAATTTTATTTTACATCTTAGATTATTTTTCAAAATAAATATAAAATTGTAATATTTATTGGCAATAACATGCACAAATATTTATAAAAAGTATATATATTTATTTACATGCATAAATAGTTAAGCATATTTGCACATGAATATCCATGCATTAGTTATAAATAAACATATGAGCATGTGTAAGCATGTATAAGCAAATGCTTGATAAATATCTATAATCACCGATATATTCTATAATCACTGATTTATAAGTGTTAAAATATAAACAAGTTTATGTACCCACAAACATTTATATATGCATAGATAAGTGCATACATATATTTGCAATTATATTTTTGTATTCATTCTTGATATTAATTTTAATTGTACATACATATGACAAATATGCTTAGATTACAAATTGAGAGATATAATATGATTTTCAGATATTTAAAAAAAAAAAAGGCATATGGCTTTATTGTTAGGAAGTTCATATGAAGTTCAAGCCCCAGATCTGTGAGTAGTACCAGAATTGTTCATGGGGCCTCCCAATTTCAAGCGAGCGCTCTACCAACTGGGCTAAACTGTGCAGTGTATTTTTAGATATGATAATGAATCACAATATTCAAAAATATATAACTATCTTGTAAGATATGGGTTTATCAAATGTCAATTTCTGAGATCACAAGTTAGATATTCTTTCTGATACAAGCAGTCTTTCTTGGCTCACTCCTCTCCGTTTTTTTTAAATCTTATTATTTTGGTCATTTACATTATTATAGACCTGGTAAGCATGAATTTTCATGTCATCCTTTATCTCTGTATTTGCTGAGATAACTGGTTTATATACTTTTGCCACTACAATTCAGACTTTAATTAAATGACACTTCAAAGAGTTTCTTTTTTAAAATTCAGTAGAGCCACAATATTTGCTTTATTTTATTTCAACCCCACTCATGCTTTGTAGTGTTTTGATTGCAATAAAATATGCATTATATATTGAACTGCCAGTGTTGTAATGATCAGATTCATCCCAGATACCGAACTCAACACTAGGAAGAGCTGCTTCCCAGAAATCCTAAGTGTGAATCCAAAGTCTAAGCTCCACAGCGCCACCTACAAGATAATGCATCTGATGCTACTAATAATATAACCTTTTTACCGGTGCCAGTGGTCATGGAGAAACAAGAGACTATACTACAATATAAACTTAGATTTGCTAACTAACATCTATGGATGATACAAACTAGATATATAAAAGTGATATAGACTGAGAGAATGGTGTGGATCAAGAAAGCAAATAATTAGAATCAAAATAAATAGTAAAATTCAAAAGATTTATTGATTTAACAAATATATATGTGCACTGTCTGTGTATGTAAGACAGCGACATTGAATAATTAAAAATGTATGTTGAAACAAAACGTCAGTCAAATTTACATAATTATTCTCTATACCTTGTGTTAATGCAATTACATTATGATAATGTGCCTAAGTAAAATTAATAAAGAGAGTTTGTAAAGATATGCGAGGTGCTTTGAGTAAATATAATAAATTATTGAATTAAAAGATTTGAGAGGGTAAAAATTTCAATAAAACATTTATTGAATTTGAGAATAGAATGGAGTGATACTTGTTGATGTGATTAAGACATGCAAATCAATGGAAATAACTAAATTCACATTAGGAGATCTGTGGTGCTAGTGAGGATTTAATGTACAGGATGGAGAGTGTGGTACATTGAAACCCTGGACCTTTGCAAAATAAAATAACGAATCAAATAAGGAAAATGATATATGGGATGGCATCTTGCCATAAATTCATTGGAAGTTGTGTCATGTGGCAGCCCAAATCTGAACTCATCTAAATATTTAGTGATTGTGTGACAACTGCGTAGAATTCCCAGGTGTGACAATTCTAATATACACTAACTGGGAACCGCAGGAACAAAAAAAGGGGAAACGGTCTTAGCCGTTTAAAGCCCTTGAAGAAACAAAGTGGTCTCAAACATCCGATACACCTACCAGCAATACTCTAACAAAGTACATAAAATATTTTAAAAAGGACTTATTTTAGTTTAATAAGGCTCCTAATCAATTCCCAAATAGTTACTTTAAGAAAGTCCACCCATTTTCGACTTCAAATTTATAAGTTTTGGAAATTAAGCAAAAGACAATAAAATATATTTAAAATGGGTAAATGCATATTACAGGGTTTTATAAGAATACAGGAATTAATACGCAATCACGCATTTGTATACTATTCACTCATTAACCTCACACATATCCTCACATTATGTTCAAACAAATAGACAGATGGATTCTTAAATGCAAAATTATTTAATGATTAAAAGATAAGATAGCCCTCGAACAAGAGATTTAATGAGAGATTAGAATAGGACCAATTTATAATTAAAATGCGCTAATCGGCGGCATATTAATTTAAAAAGAAAAGGAGTAATCCACTCTATCGATGGCTATACTGGCACACCATCACAATAAATGAAAACAGATTAATAAATACAAAATATTAACCTAAGTATAGAGACAGAGCACACTAATTAAATTACAGAAATTTTACAAAAAAAAAAAAAATTTAAGATAGCAAACAAATTAAATTAGCTATAGCTAGCTTATAAGAAGGAATATAATTTCACAAGAGCTCTTGTGTTAATTGGGTTACCTCATCGGAAGTAGGGCATTCGAATGCATTTTCATATGGAGACTTTTCTAGTTTGACAGCAGCAGCATTTACAAGAATGTGGCAGTAGCTTTTCGTTCAAAGTTCACAACTTTAGCAGCGGTGGCAGTTTTCAGGGATTCTTAAGTGAAGGCATCAGATGGCATGATGTGCAGCAGACGGCCATTTCCGAAAGGATAACGGCCGGCCTTTTTCCGGCTCTACTCTGACATTTTAAATTTTCTCGTTAAAGGCTGGGGTGTGCAGTACTCCGAATACACCTGGCTTTAGCTTCTTGTAGTGGAATAAATTCTTAACTCTCAGCAAATTCAACTTTTACAAAATAGCTTTTGACTCACAAATATAATTGAAGATTTTAAAATTTACTTGATGACTAATTTCCGGCTTTAATAACAATTTTCTTGAAGACTAATTGCTCACTACTTGTTAAAAATAAAACCAGCCCTATATATATCTGAGAGCTGTACAATAATACTGCCCTGCAGTGTAACAAACATACTCCCCTCCCCAAAAAAATGATTTGCTATCAAATCAATGCTGTAATTAAACTTATCCGAACATCCAAAGGAATTTAATAAATGTTATAATTAATTTTACTATTGTTAACTACCTTGTAGATATTCGGATTAAAACTTTAATTTCATTTAAGAAAAACCTTCGCTAATTAAAAATACCTTAAGTGGACATCTTCTGTATTTCTTGATAAACCACTAGAATATATTAATTGAAACTATTGTTCTCTTACCAACCCTCATTTACTTTTTACATAAAATTGATGGTGAGATTTTAAAATCTAAAATAATAACTTATTTACTTCTTTTAATTTTCAATGTTTAAATCTACTTATGAGATGAATATAATTTCATTTTAAACTAAAACAAATATTAGGAATGTAATATCTTTTTTTTTTATTATGAATAAATTTAAACAGAAATAATTTTAAATAACATATTATTTTAACTTAAAGTTGTCTATTTTCACTACAGTATTGTTTGAGGGTGTATTAACTGTATCATGTCTAAATAATTGAACTTTTCAGGTTCAACTTTTTTTTCATATAAACTGACATACTAGTACCTTCTAACAATTTTAACAGTGTCATTACTGTTCTATCAGGACTGCGTAACCCTCAAAAATTGGATTTTAGGGTGCAGCACAGCACTATTTCAAAGATGATGATGAAAATAAAATATTTGCGAGAAATCTGAGATAAGGGAGACGGCTGCTTCGAACTCTGAAAATTGGCAATTGTCAGACATCGAGTTGGCTTTCATTTTAATAGTTATAATTATTAACTTTAGTGGGTAAATTGCAGTGTAATATACTTTATCCCCCCAAAACTCAGTGTCTGATTAATTACTCTCCAAAAAGGGTAAAATTTACTTTTATTTTTTATTACAAAAAGTACCGTAACTTTTCCGATCCCCCCACACACCCAAAGAAGCTCGTCTTTGATTAATTATTGTCCAAATAAATCTCCACTATATTTACTATTTGTTATTAAAAAAGTAACGTAACTTTATGGATACGCACACACACACACACACACAAAATGCCACTCTGACTAATCACTGTCTCAAAAAGGTGATTAATCACTGTCCCAAAAAGGTCAAAGTCAGCTTTCATTGTAAAATTTTATTTGAATTTGTTAAATTTTGTGGAAGTTGTAAATAATTGACTTTGATTTCAAAACAAGGCTAAAATTTATTATTATTTTCTATTAAAAAAGGAACATAACTGTTTATATCCGCGCGCACACACACACACCCAAAAAAGCCAGTCTGATTAATTACTGTCCAAAAAAGTCTCTAACGTACTATTATTTGCTATTTGAAAGTCACATACTTTTTTGTCGACACACACACATCAAAAAAAGCCAGCCTCTGATTAATTACTGTCCCAAAAAGTCGGCTTACATTTTTATATTTTGTTTGAATTTTTTAATTTTATGGAAATTGTAATATTATTTACTTTTATTTCCTATTCCAAAAATAAAGTCAATGATTCTATAGAATCGCTGGCCCAGGAATGTTATATCTTTGTGTTTTTGCTTAACATCAATGCCATTAAGTGACTGACACGATAGAACAGAACACTACCATAATTTTTGTGTATGCTTGCATAGTATACATATAAAAATTATCTTATATATATATGCATATTGAAGAGTCTTGTACACTTGCTGCTTGATAAACAATATGTGAGCTATTACATGCTCTGTACAGATAAATGTGAGGAAGAGGGTGGGGGACTTGGAACAAAGTATAGCACAATTAGTTAAAGGTTTGTGGAAAACTTTCAAAATAAATGCTACATGGGATATATGATAATGCTTTATTACTGAAGCATTTGAAGTAGAAGTTGGTGTTAAATAGGAGTATGCACTTCTTTCAACTTTGTTTTTCAATTTCATAAGTGTATTAAATAACCTCCACACCACTAGGCATTTTTTAAAAGCATAGGAATAAAAAAATATAATAAAAGACATGACTCCAAGATGTATGGCACTCGTTTTTGAATCTATTTATAGACAATGTTGTGAAGTAAGCATAAAGATGAAATACAGATGCATTGGCAATGTTTTTAATTTGAACTAATTAAAAGCAATAACTATATTTTTATCATCTAAGATTTAAAATATGCTGTTCATTGTCTATTCTTTAGTAATTAATAACCAAAAGAAAAACAAAACAAGTTTTAGCCATAAATGAAAGAAAAATCTACATTTAGCATCATATTTTAATTATTTTCATACCTTTTCAGGTAGAAATGCTGGCTTGATATTAAGGTGTGACATAGATCTTCATTGAATTGCTATTAATTAGACTAAATTAGGTATATGTTTTGTTAAATAAATTGTATGGACATGCTAATGAACTTTTTATCAATATAATATAAAAAATATTGGGAAAAAAAATGAGTTAAGGATTTCCTAAATATTGAATTTATTATTGAAAAAGGAGCTCTTCATTGGATTGGGTGTTGAAGTAACAAAATAGCAACAGACTTTTTTAAAAAAACTATTCTATGATTTACTTGACTGTTGATTTCATAGTAGAGCAAGATTTTATTTGCATTATGAAGATTATCTTAAAGGACTTTTTAAAGGATACTGCAATATAGATACTTTTTATTGAGAGGATGTAGATAAGAATGAAATGTACTGAAAAGTTTCAAATAAGTAAGGTAATAATATTTTTTGGAAAGAAACATTTGCTACAAAAGAAATTAAATGGTAGCATTGTGAGATATCACATAAATAAAGGGCCAGCATTTGGTTTTAATATAATTATACGTCTACTGCATAATTCACTTTTCTTTTTTTTCTTCTGTGGGAATGGCTATAATTTGTTTATGAGTGGCTGCAATGTACATCAGTTATATTTGATAACTTTTATGATAATAAAAATAAAACTGCTATTGTTTTCACTTTCATTAAGTTGCAAATCAAAAGTTGTTTTTCACTTCTGCATTATTTGTAAATAAAGACATTTTTTGCACATTGATACCAATGTCTTCAGATATTAATAAGTTGTCGGTAAATATGGTGGTCTTGTCTGGTAAAATGATTTTTAGTATAATGTAAAAATGCCTTGCAATATCAAAGAGATTTTTTTTTTCTCAAGTTTTGTAATGGTATATTTTGTGATTTTTTTTTTAAAAGCCTTCAATTTTTTTATTCACACACGGCTATCCAATTTCATTCGTGATAAAAATGCCATTAGGTTACCAGGGATTTATTCTGACTGTTGGAAGGTCTATAAAAGTACTGAATTACAAAATGCTGGTTACGATAATTTTCATGTGAATCACAAATACAATCACGTTTTAAGTAAATGTGCATTTTGGAGAAAAATAAAATTTTTACTTTTAGTCTCCATTTTGGGAAAAAAATTTATCCATTGAAAATAAAGTAGAACCAGCAAATTGATAGTTTCATTGTGACAATTCCTGTTATATATTACACAAATACCTTGTGTATATTTTACAGATTTTTGTAATATATTAGGGTATATTCTGACTGTTGGAGGGCCTATAAAAGTGCTGAGTTACTAAGTGCCAGTTATGTTCATTTTCATATGGACTGCAAATACAATCACATATTAAGTAAGTGTGCATTTTGGGAAAAAATAAAAATTTCACTATTAGTCTCCATTTTGTGTAAACATTTATCTACTTAAAATAAAGTAGAACTGGCAAATTGATTGTTTCAGGGTGACAATTCCTGTTATATATTATATGGTAAGTACCATATGTATATATTTTACTATTTTTATAATATTTTAGGGTATTTTGTAATTTAGTGATTGTTTTGTCCATATTTAAAGTAACATTTGGGAATTGCATAATGGCATATCATATTTTACATTTTAGGTCAAATTTAATATATTTTTTACTATTGTTAAAAATGTACTTTTTAAGATTGATTTTTAATTGAAATTCATATTTTTAATATTGATAGAAATTAATATTCCATGTCATTTTACATTAGTATTGTTAGATTTAATCCGATGCAATTTCTGTCATATGTTAGTCCTGCAACATGTATTGACATGCTACACCTTTTCACATATGTATTCAGCCTGCCGATAATTTCATAAATCTTGTGGAAATATCATGTACATGTCCATTTTGGCAAATTTATCATTTTAAGTTTGTACAAGATCCATGTGTACACATTATTTTGGTCAAATCACTTGATTAAAAAGTTGTCAGCGGATTGATACGAATGTGAAAAGGCGCAGCAGATCTAATATCTAAGTACCTAATATTCTTTTTTTATTGCCTTCGCATTTATCACCAAATAGTATTTATAGTATTCAGGCTTTAGTTTTTACGCACTTAGTGATGTGTCATTAGAAAGTTTCCATGTCATTTCTTTATATAGTTAAATAACATCAACAAAAAAAAATCAGTCTCCCCTCCCCCCCAACTAAACGAACTGTCACTGCCAGGAAAGTGATATTTTTTAAACTTTTTCCATTCTTGACAGTTTGAATAATTTTATTTATATAGATTTGGAAAATCTTAATAAACAAATTATTACCAGCATTTAAGATAGGGTCAAAATTTGATGTGTCTTTATAAGGTAGGTCTTTTTTAATTTCAAGATTTGATATAATTTGAATGTTTAACGGTGTCACAATTGCTGGCAAAAATGTTTTTAACAAATCTCAAAAATTTTATATAATCTTAAAACCATAATGGAAAAGGCTAAAATCCTATTTAATTTTTATAGCTTAATTTGCTGGATTAAAAAAATATTTATATATGCCATAGAAATGATAGTTTTTTGATTATTTTGGTAAATACATATTTAATAATTATGGATGAAATTCCAGGCATAGAGTGGAGAAATATGTAGTACATACAACCAGTGAAACATTGTAAAGGAAAAAGGATAAAAATAAAATGATTTTTGTTGGTGATAATAAGTTAATGGAAAATTTACCACATTTGTTTAATACTCCAAAAACTTCGGGAGTGGCTTGACTTAGCCCAAGTTTCTGGAGTATTTCATTAGTATATAAAAAGAGATATTGGATAATTACACATTTATTTAAAAGTTTTTTGAAAAAACAACACTGCCCAAAACTGGAAATGTATTGTTATACAAAAATAATGATAGAAAAGTTTAAGAAATTGGAAGTTCTACATTTACAGTGAGTTTATTGATCCTTTAAACATAATCAAACCATTGGATATTATAAGGAATGAAACAATTGTTGTTAAGCCTTGGAGATCATGACAAATTTTAATAGACAAGTCGATTTTAAAACTTCTCATAAGAGGATTTGATCTCAAACATTTGCCATGGAAAATATATCAGCCGCCATGAACTTTACATGCGTCAGAAGCAACCAAAGCCTTGACCTTATTGCCGCAAAACAATTGAAGAAAGCATAATGATAATGCAAATTTTTTTTCCGGTAAAAATATAAATTAGAATGCAAGATTTCATAGTGAATGACCTTATTAAATTAGACTTACTAACAGATACATTGCAAAAACCCATCATGGATGGGGAAAAGTGTAAGTAGAATTTCAGAGGCCTTCAATGCAACAATACTGAAAAATCTTTATTTTTTATTTAAATATTTTTTTTATTCATCTTTAGATTATTCTAGTGATTACAGATATAAATTGCACCCTTACAAATTTCCAAAAAATTTATTGAGTAAACAACATGTGGAACTCCATATTATGGATTGTTGATCACCCAAATCCCAGATATATTGCTATCAAGTTTTTTTTACAAAGGACAAAGAAATGGATTTGAAAAAACAATTTACACATTGGAAAAATGTGTGCTAATTAAAGTAAATCAGAATAGAGAAAATTGTGTAACTGGAATTCACCTATATTAATGACTTTAAGAAATTAATAGAGCCTTTTGGATTAGTGGTAACATTCCAACCCATGCAACTAAATGATAAAACTATACCGATCGTAAATAATAATTATTTTAAACTGTATTTAAACAAAAACGTTAATCCAAATGATATCCCTACGCTAATAATTACTGACCAGGAAACTGCTTTTTTAAATAATACATGGAATCAATCCACAATGTTCAAACTAAGTAAAAGAGGTCACATCATAAGAGTGAGTCCAAAAATTAAGGGCCCACACTATGAAATAAGAGCCACCCCAACACATCAGTGCAGAAAGAAAAATGATACAAATAATGATATGCAACTTTCAGCGGGAGAAAAGACAATCGCTGGTATAATTGATGTTAATATCGGTGACTCAGAAATACATAGAATATAATAATAGATTATATTATTCAAAGGAAAGATTAACTACTGAATCAAAACATTTTCCTATCACAAAAAGATACAAGCGAAATAAGTAAACAAATTTTTACAGAAGCAGTTGGAATAAACAAAACTACACAATATATAGAGACAGTATCTGGTCTATTACACACAGACACGGATATAAATTCACTATCAAATGCAAAACATGTTGTCCATTGTGCAAGGAAAGGAAAAGTGATTTTCAAAACCCCAGGATTAAGTGAAGAGGATATATCACAGACTCCGGGACTACATTAAAAAGTCAAATATAAATTTTCCAGATTCTGGTGCAGGCGATATTTCAAATGAGGAGTTAGTCAACAGTAGTGAGTCATGTCCAAATGTAATTGCTTATGATAAATCTCTAGAGTTGTAACATAAGGACTTAATATCTCTAGATAGAACTAAACAGTTAAGTAAATATATTTTTTGTATTATTTATATCTATACACTAAATAAGACAGAATATTAATAAAAATAGTGTCTATCAATGTCAGAAGATTAAACTCTTTAGAAAAAGAACATCACCTTAAAAAATGGCTTCATATTATTCAGCCACACATAATTGGTTTGCTGGAAACTAAGATATACAACAAGTCACAAACAGATCCATCAAAATTTTATTATAATCACGACTATTCATTATTTTCCAGAGTAGCATTCTCTTCTTAAGCTGGAACAGGAATTATGATAAATAAAATCTATTCATTCAGCTCATTTTAAATAATATATATTGAGGCATACATGTTAATTGTTACACTATACCACAAAAGAATAACACTGAACATAGCATACATGTATATTCCTCCAGGTAAAATAATAATGAACTTGTATATACATTAAACTCAAAATTTGCTTCCTCTATATATCCTATAATTCTATTAAGAGACTTTAACATGTCATATAATAGACTTGTAAAAAAAAAAATTACATCTGTTGCCATTCCCTCTCATGTCTGGAAAAGGACTTCTTCCATAGATTTCTATCTTTTTCAACAATGGCAGACATTCGTCTTTAATTGATCTTGTTTTATATTCATCAGCATTGCATCATATGATCAGCAGATCACTCAAAAATTCATCTTTTTCAGATCATTCTGCTGTGATGAATCTGTCTTATAAATGATATCTCATATAGACTTATGATCACAACAGGTAAAATTATTAAAATACTGCTCTCACGGCAGAACAAAAAAATATCTCTTCTCAGAAATATACACATTATTCAAAATCACGATTTGGATGTTGTAAAAATTAAATAGCCCTGAGGAAAACACTTTGGTCAGCTTGTTACATAAAGAATAAGAAGAGAAAAATATGCCTGAATCCACATTCATTGGGCACTGGGGCAAGCTCCACTAAACTGCCTTCTGACAGCAATCAAAATATAAGGGCAAATTATTGCAGGTGACAGCATGCTAGAGCCACTTTATTCATATTACAAAAATAACTTTCAAAAAGGGGAAAAATTTAACTTTCCACAAAACTTTCTAGGACTACCAGAAAATAAACTTTTGTACCAAGAGCATTTGAAGAAAAACTTCTTCAGTGCCAAACACATGTCATCCAGGGATACATGGAATACTTTGTTTTGTATACAGACATTTAAGTCAATTCACGGTAAAATATGTACCAAATTTTAGCTAACTTTCTGTCAAAGAGAATCTATCACATATATGAGCTTTATCTCTTCTCACTGATTCCAGTTGTTAAGAAGGAAAATATAACCACATTCCAAAATCTCAGATCCATATCAGAGAGTTCATTTGGGATTAAGATCCTGAAATCAGTAATTAAAGATAGAATTGAATCTTATATTTTGCTTTTGCTGTCAAAAACCCAGTTTGAAAAGAGAAAGGATCATTAACTGGGCTGGCAGCATTTTTATATAAGACAGTCAATGATGTAGTCAGTAATAACAAAACATAAGGACCAGTTGTAGTCCAGCTGGAAATTAAATCAGCATTTGATATGATGCCAATTGATATTTTAATTAATGTATTACCAGATACATTTATACCCAGGGCATTAATCTATTTGATTACGAATCTCTTCTAAGTCGAGAAATTCAGATAAACCATAGTGGGAAGTACTCACAACCATTCATTCCATTTAACTCAATTTCACATTTTATATTGATCCTCTCCTTAAGGCAATTGACAATGAGATGACTCGAAAATATATATCTGGAATGAGAACAAATGTTTCATATATTGCATACATGGATGACTTAACAATCTTTCTGCTAATTAAAAAATAGATAACAAAATTAATAAAAATTTTAAATAATTACTCAGGCAAATATAAACTGGAGTTCAATTTAGAAAAATCCAGTGCATGATCCATATATTCAGAATGCCAGTATGAGCAATACTTCAGAAGAAAGCTTGGCTCATTTCATCTATGAAATGTGATCACAGATATAATGAAAACTAATGAGTAAAGTTGAGAATATAATTAATTCTCTTTCCACATCATATTTATCACTATGCCAAAGTAGCCCATTTCACATACTATATACACTAAAATTTACTCAATGTATAGGAAATTGTTATGGGGGGGGGGGTCAATATCACTAAGTAAGATTCTGCGCCCTCTATCTCAAAAAGGTTTGAGTTTACATTCTATAAAAAATTTGCAAATTCAAAAAACATCGTCATGTGCAAGGATATTTCTAATTTAGTATATTTCCCTTCTGAAAATAAAATTAAATAATGAGAAGTATATTCAGTCTGTGCTTTCCCATCCAATGATAATAACAAACCTCTTTTAATCATAATCAGTAAGCAGTTGACTGAAAAATTCAAATACTGGTAAGTAGAACCAAAATACTATGATTTTCTCCTAAAACTAAATCTTGAAACATTTCTCACCCTTCATTTCTACAGATATAAAAGGAATTACATTAACATTGAAGACTATGTCAGAGGGAATCGGAAACAGAATTACGTTTTCTATTCATGTGCACCATGTTTAATAATATCCAGTAGGATATCTCCAAAATATTTAAAAATAAAAAATTACAATGTACACACACTTCTCAATAACATTTAAAAAAGATATTTATGCCCACATTTGATCCAGCACAATTATACTATTCTCATTATGGTGTACTGGATGTACTTTTATGTACAGTTCAAATAAAACAGGACACCCTTATACATTTAGGAACAAAATTATTTACACAAAGGATGAAAATTTTTTACCAACTAACATTTATTCAGACACATGGTCACTAATGCAACTTTGCTCGAATTTATGACATGACATTATTATAAAGTGATAACTAGATAATTAAAAACAAAAAAGACAATGCAATTATGTACATAGAAACATGCTAATCCTATACAGCAGTTAGAAAATGCTAATCTGCTTTCAAGGTTGTTTTTTGTTACACATAGATTTGTAATTTTTTTTATCTTTAGTATGGGATAAAAATACAGAGTATATAATATAAAGCACATATCTCCCTTTGTTTAAAACCTCATAGTCTTTTTTTACTCTATTCTATGTATGTGGTACTAAGTACTATTTTATAAACTTGTAGTTGAATAAAGCCTTTTCAAACTAAGAAATTGGAAGATCTACACCAGGGGTCCCCAACCTTTTTGCACTTAAGAGCACATTCTATAATACCGGCCAGGTGGCGGGCACCATTTATTTTTTCAATGTAAATTTATAGTTGGATATTGTTAATAATACACATAATATACAAAAAACTATTTATTTCAAAAATAAAATTTTAACTTATAATTAACGTTTATATTTTTACGCTGTAAAAGTATAGTATGCCCTACAATTTGATTACAATATAATACAATAATTTATAAGAAATTTTAAAAATTAAATTTATTTGTATCAGATAAATAATTTTTTATCGTGTTCGGATAGCAGCGGGCACACGTAAAATGGCCTGCGGGCACCATGGTGCCCACGGGCATAGGGTTGGGGACCCCTGATCTACACAATAGATTAAAATAAAAATAAAAATTTTGTTCTAGCACAGGATTTAAATGGAATTTAGTTTCATGGACCCATTTACAAGTAATAAATAGATAAGTAATTTTAAAATTTAATAATTTTGAACTTGAAACATCTTTGTTTCATAGATTATGAAGAAGTTTTAAATCTTACGAATCAAATGCGATTAACAGGGAAAAAAATCAGAAGATATAAAATATGTATATAGAAATCAAAGAAAATATACAAAAATACCACTTTATAAATAATCACATAAAATTACTGGAAAATATATAATATCAATAATTATGCGCTTATAACGCTTGTTAAAGAAGTTATATATTATTAAATCTATTTAAAGCTTAGCACTTTCAAAGCTCTATGGTTTCATAATCATAGCTGTGTGCGGTTGATAGTGATGAGGGGGAGTATTCAAATTTATGTTAATTAGATGTTTCAATATTTTATTTAAAATGTTGTTTGAATTAGTTTGTCCATCTTTTTGAAATGGCAAAACAGGTGTCTTTTTTTATCGATTGATTGGGTGTCATATGCCTCCTTTATTTTGTGCCTATGGTCATTACTCTCTTTGCACACTATTCTGGGATTGGTGGGTTCAAATCTGTGTCCAGTAGTTTTTTCATGTTCCACGAATGCTGATGTAGACTCCTTGTTGGTCAGTGCCCTTTTATACATATATATGTGTTGGGATGCTCTGTTTGTAATGGTAGTTTTTATTTCCCCATAATATGAGGCTCTGCATCTGGCCTGAGGGCATTGTATCTGGTACACCACTTGAAATGTTAGTTTGGGATAAAGTTTATCTTTTAAATTGTTTATTAGTTTATTGGTGTTGGCTGAAGTGCGGAAACCAATGATAAATTCTTTTGATAATGTTTTAGTTAGATGTTTGGCAATGTTGGAATGATGTTTATATCTGGAAGATTACATTTTTTTAGCTTTAGAAGTTTTGGATAAATATATTAGGTCTAAGACAGATGTTGACTATCCAAGTTGCCATAAATTTGCAGTTTTTTTTTTTTTGTAAAAACAATTGGTGCTTTATATTGTTTAAAATTTGCTAATTATTTTATCCAATTTGATAGAAAAACAAGTAATGTTCAACAAACTTACATTGCCTGATGGCGTTTTAATTATAGTTAATGCAAATAAAACTAAAGAATGGTTAATTATATTTATTTATGTTGGTTGATTCCAGCTAAAACAAATAACACGAAGAAAGAATGACTTGGAATATATTTGAAAGATTTATTATATAAAGTGGCTTGATCTTATGTTTGAAAAAGATCTTTTAATCAATTTGTATCTTGCATAGTTGAGTATAAAATGAACAAACTTTTTAATAGTAAAGAGAAGAAAACAAATAGTCTTAAGCATAGGATTGGTATTAGTCATGTAACTAAAAAGAATAAACCTCTAATCTGAATACATTTTGGAAAAGTCTAATAACCTATGAACTAGACCAATGCTTGACAGGCTAGATAGAGAAGATACATCCTTAAAAAGATTTTTTGAGTTGGATGAAAAGGGTGGATGTGTAACATATTTTTTATAGAAAAGTGTTGAAAAGGTTTATATTCTAGTAAGTGACCTATTAAAAACTAAAAAATGATGAATGTCTACTACAAATCTTATATAGAACAACTATTTCTGTGTATTTTTTATTTAATAAATATTTTAAATTTTGTATGTATAGGCTGCAGAAAGGAGCTTGCTGTTAAAGTGAAAGAAAACCCTTTGATTCCTCTTTGAGGTCTTAAATGAACTAAGCAGGGCAAATTCTTATTGCCCACTTCATACATTCTTGTCATTGCAGCTGTTTTTACTATGTCCTTATTCATATAGTATACAAACATGGATGGGCTGCTCACTAACATGCATTAGCCAGCATGGTGAGTTTATTGGCTTTTTACCTCTGAGTTAAGATTAAGAAACACCATGGTCTTCTTGGTTGCCTGATATAGCAGAATGAATGTGTGTGTGAATGAACATTTTTCTAAAAGATATATACAATCATGACAGACAAAAATAAATAATGGCCCTTATTCCCAAGAAGCTGTAAAGTCACCAGCCAAGGCAGTGGTTGGTGGCTGAAGGCAGAGGGTGCTATGAATCGCCTAATTGCAGGCCCAGGCTGCCATTTGATGATGTCTTTTTATTTAGGTATTTACAACTGCAGATCACTTTCAAATGAAGGAAGATTGTAAGAATTGGAAGAACTGTCTTATATTAAATGAAATGTTATTGAACTTTGTGAAGTTAGAATAAACAGTGAAGAGACAATTGATTTAAAAAGTGTACATATACTTTACTGTAAAGGCACATATATTGAGCATACAAGTGAAGTAGGATTCATTATAAATAAAAAGTGGAAGAACAACATTGTGGAGATTGATTGATGTATCAGAGTGGCAAGGTTAGTTATTCAACTTAATAGCAAATGCAGATAATTCAGGTTTATGACCCAGCAAGTTTTCATAGTGATGCAGTAGTAGAGTTTTATATAGATGTACAAAAGGCTTTTGAACAGACTAGAGTACATTTTAAAATTGTTATGGGAGACTAAAGTTGATCAGGGAATGGTTGGTTATATGGGGAAGTCATATGGTTAGGTTTTTAGAATGGGATCATAGAATTTCCCCTCATGATCATACATACATATAGTGAATTAGGAATATTAAAATAATTAATATGGCAAGATAAAATGGGGGATATTTTAGGATGTGTTTTCACCTTTATTAGAGCAATTAATTTTCTTTCATGATCATTTATTATTGGTTTTAATTCTAATTACTATTTTGATTGGATATAGAATAGTTTAATTTTAAATAAGTTTAATACGATTTTTGTTAAAGGAGTTGTAGGTTGGGATAATTTGAATAGTTTTACCTGTTTTTATTTTGATATTTATTGCTTTTCCTTCATTGCATTTATTGTATATATTGGATGACGTTTCTGATTCATTTTTAACTATTAAGGTAGTAGGGCATTAGTGATATTGAAATGAATGTAGTGATTTTATTAATGTTGAGTTTGGCTCATATATGGTTAGAATTACAATTGGTAAACAAAGGAAAGATAAAAATGTTGTAGATAAATTTAATTATGGTCATAGAAATGAGAGAGGACATAGACTTGTGGAGTTTTCAGAAAAGAAAAACTTTATATTATGAATTCTTTTTTTGAGAAAACTGTTAAAAGGAAATGGACATGGAAGCACAAATGAAGATACAGCAGAATTGGATTATATTTTGAGTAACAGAAAATACATATTTCAAGATTGTAATTTTCTTAATAAATTCAACACAGAAAGTGATCATCGATTAGTAAGATGTAAGATATGGGTTAATGCAAAACTGGAGAGACAAAAATTATTAAAGAAAACAATATTTACAGTTGATATTCCTAATTTTCAGAAACATTCTAATGAATTTAAATTAGAATTTGCAAATCTGTTTCAAGTATGAATGGATTTTGAACACAATTCAGATTTGAATGAAATTAATAAGAACATAACTGATAGACTTTTAAAAACTGCAACAAAGATAGCTGATGTAAAAAAGCAGCAATTTAGACCAATAAAATTTCTACTAAGATTAGAGAATTAATGAAGAAAAGAAGGAATATGAAGATATATAAAAATGATACATTAAAGCAGGGATGCCCAACCTTTAACTTGACGTGAGCCAGTTGAGAATTTAAAAAAATTTGGGGAGCCACAATTATATATTGCATTTTTCATATTACATTTATAAACATAATTCACAAACTAAAAAAAAAAATGGTGTAATATGTTAAAAAGAAAAAAAATGTAAATACATTTTATTTATATTCATTTATTAAAAATTTGGTAACATACATATAAATTACAATTACAGGAAAAGTATATTTTAATTATTTTATTTAATGTGAAACCTGACACTGCATATCGTTATCATTTGTATTGTAAAAATGTTTATTTTTTAGTGTGTGCATGTGGCGTCAAGGAACATAAAATATTTTATCAATTTTTCTTGAAGAGTGCAATGCGAGCCACATTAAACCATTGCGCGAGCCACATGTGACTCGCGAGCTACGGATTGGGCATCCCTGCATTAAAGAATACTGAATATCTCGAATTTTGTAAAATGATACGAAAAAGAGTTGATGATAATACAAAAAAGTATAATTGTGAACTAGCAAGGAAAGCTATAGAAGAGAATAAACATCTCAAGAGTGTAAAGCAACATTTTGTTATCAGTAAGAAACTTATATCTGCAATGAGAAAAAAAGTTGAAACTATTACTAAAAAGAGAGATGACATGAAATGGGGAAAAGAGTTCTATCAAGAATTATATAGTAAAAAAGAACAAGTACCTTCTGCATCTATTATATCTTCGAAATTGCCTAGAATTTTAAATGAAGAAGTGAGACCTGCAATTAAATATATGAAGAGAGGAAAAGCTCCAGTTAATGATGGAATTATAATTAATATGTTAGAAGAGGTAGGTGAAGAAATGGAAATTTTTTTTTTGGCAAACTTACATACAATTTAAATAATAAAATGTACCAGATGATTAGAAGAATGCAGTATTAATATTTAAAAAAGATGATAAAGAAGATATTAGAAATTACATACCTATCAATCAGCCTTTTTATCAGTTTTATACAATTTTTTTTTATCAAGACACTTATAACTTGTCTAAGAACATTAAATTTCAACCAAGGAAGAGAACAAGTTGAATTTAAAAGTGGTTATAGTACAGTAGATCATATCATTGTATTGAGAGAAATTGCAACATGGAGAGTGTACCAATAGCTCAAACAAGCTCTTAATTAATAAGTGTGGTATGAGAAAATATTTAAAATCTCTGTCCAGAACACTCATCTCCAGACCAACTGGTTTTGAGCTTATGAGTTGCCATTATCTTTTGGATTTGTAGGTTATGAAAAGGGCATTTGATTCTACAAGGATTTCTTCAGTGATTGAAACATTGGATCATCTAGATATAAATCCAGAATAGTGTCATAATCTGAGCAACAATTAGATTACGTAATGATCATAGGAAGGTTAATATTGAGAAGGGTGTAAGACAGGGTGACTACATATCTCCAAAACTTTTTGCAGCAATGCTGCAAGAAATATTTTGTTGATTAAAATGGGAAGCTAAAGAAGTAAAAGTAAATGGAGATTATTTAAGTCATTTAGATTTTGCAGATGATGTAATTCTTTTTGCAAATAATGCTTTAGATCTTCAGGAAATGTTGCAGGAATTATCAGATGAAAGTAAGAAAGTATGACTAAAGATAAATGTTAAAAATAAATTTTTCAGTGGATATTCTCAAAAGATGAAAATAAAGATTGATAATGATGAATTAGAAGAAATTAACAACTACAAATACCTTGGTCAGATTATTACTACAGATGAAAACATAATGGATGAAATTAATCATAGAATTAAACTTCGTTGGAGTGCTTTTGGTAGAAATAACGTAATATTAAAAGGAAATATGCCTATGTGTTCGAAAAGATTTTTAATAAATATGTTTTACCACTTCTTACTTATGGATCTGAGACTTGAACACTTAATAGAAGAGCAATACAGAGACTTCAAACCATTCAAAGAAGTATGGAGAGATGGATGTTAGGAATAACAAGAAGAGATCACAAACACAATATATATTGGTAAGAGAAGAAACAGGTGTTACTGACATTGTTGAAAAAGTTAAAAGACTGAAGTGGAGTTGGGCTGGACATATTGCTAGAGGAAATGATAATAGATGGATAATTGAAATCTTAACCTGGATTGTAAAAAACTTTAAAAGATACAGAAAGAAACCACATAAGATGGATAGATGAAAGAAAAAAGTATGCAGAGGTGATGTGGAGAAGATGGAACTAGAGATTGGAAAAGATGGATTGAACTTGGAGTGACCATTTTGCAGTTGACTGATAATTGTTGATAATGATGATGATGATGTATAGGCTTTAACTTTAAGCAATTAAATGAGGCCAAATCTCACATTAATAGGAAATTCACATAATTCTGGGACAATCCTCTTTATATAGACTTTCCTTTTTTTTAAAAAAAAAATTTGTTCAATATGTATGAGCATTTCAATATAGTAATGTATGGAAAGAATAAAAATAGTTTATGGAAATTGTACATATGTATTCCTTTAGAAATAAAAAATAATTTTAAAAATAATAAATTTTTGAAAATGTTACAGATAATAAAAAAAAGTATAAATGTAACAATTTTACCATTATGAAACAGTTTACAGTTAAATGTATATTTGTTATTAAATATGATATACATTGAAGCCATGGAACTGTGCTGCATCAATATCCAACTTCAATTATATGCTTTCCAAAAAAAAAAAAATGTAAATAAACAAAAAAAAAAAAAAGAAAGAAAATTAGTAAATTTTTAATATATTTCCAATATATGAGCAACCATTTTTTCATATCTGAATGTCGTATGTAATCATGTTGAAAAAAAAAATTAAAATTTTTAAATAAATTTTACAGTATACCAGCAGCTGTTTTTCTGTCTCCGAATGCCACCGATCATGATTAATAATAAACAATTTTTGGTTTATATTTGAAAATATAAACATTTTATTTTTTCATTACTTTTTTCCAAATTTAATGGGCTTTTTTTGCCAAATAAAATATTATTCTAAGTGAAATGCTAAAAGTTTTATAACATTTAAAGACACTTAAAGTTGCTACTGACTTGAAAACATTAAAACAATTAGAGATCTTATTTTTTTAATAATGATTACTATTATGAATTCTGTATGTGAAAAAAGTCATTTCGTATAATCTTAATTTATATATGCACACTATACATATAAAAACGTCTGTATTATATATGTGTTTGTGTTCAAAAGTACAGTACACTTGCAGTTGAATAAACAATACATATTCTATCCTAATCAAAGTTAATCAACAAAACATGTTTTAGAATCTTTTTTTAAACATATTTTTTCAAAAAATATGAAAATATTATTTTAGAAGACTGTTTCAGATGTTAATAGAATAATTTATTTTTACACAAAAGCAAATCCGCAAAGCAATTATAATGTTCTGTTCCATTTTTTAATTGGGTGACAAACATGTTTTATGTTTGCTGCTATAGATTATTTTTATCAACTAAAAATAGAAATTAATTTTTAAAAAATATTTGTTTACTTTAATAATCGGATAAATTATATTAACTTGCATTTTAGAAAATGTTTTTAATCCAAGAAAAAACAATTTACTGGTAATATTAATTATCAATGCCATATTTAAATTTTTTTAAAAAAAGTTTTGGTATTTACATTAAAAAATGATTTTGCAATGCAAACAATATACTGAACTGTATTAAAATATGTATAATTCATCAGTATTTTGGCATTTGTAATATTTAAAAAATTAAAAAACAGTAAAAATTAAAAATCGTTCAAAAGATGCAATTCAGTTTGTTTTTTTTTTAGTTAGTAAAATTTGTTTTTTGTTATGTGCAGTGAAAGTTATTTGTGTTGATATTATTTATTTAATTTAGTTAAAGTTAAAATTCGAAAGAATGTACAGATTGCTATCCACATAAGTAAAAGAAAGATATTACACTAATTAAAGATAGCTGAAATATTTTATAAAAAAGACTTTATAACTAAAATATAACAATTGTACAAGTTACAAAACTTGCCTTATGATACAACGAAAGATAAGGACATATTCACAGAAATCTGAAAACTGATCGAGACTATAAAAAGAAAATAGCTTCAAGCAAGGTCTCTTCTTGTCTGTTTTTTTATTTTGGCTGGTCCTGGATTGCAACGGATCCAGGACCACTCTATGCTGAACTAATTCATCATGTGGAGTGAGAATCGGAGTGTTTGCAGAGTCTTTCACCATAAAGAGGTCACTTCAAAAAAGCTTCCAAGCCCAGCCTTACCATAGACCCACATATCTTACCAGTTAATTACTATTGTTCATATCCTGATTTGTGACTCAATAAATGTTTGCAAACTAAACCTAAACTATAAGCTTATAATACCAATGTAGACATTTGCTGTTTGTTATTCAAGAGACTATCTTATTTATGGCCTAAGAAAATTGTAATAAGAATTGTTTTAATTATTTAATATCTGAATGTGCATGTGTATGCTCTTTCTAATTTTATTAATTTATCATTTAAATATTTTAATTTGTTATAATAAAATATTTTTAATATCAACTTTTTGTTCTAGTTTATTAAATTTCACTATTACAAAAGATTATTTTAAGAAATGTATAATTACCTATGCCAACGTGTTTGTTTTTATCTATGAATGTTGGAAAAAATTCTTAAATACTACTTGATAAGAAGTGAAATCACATTAAAATTACATTTAGTTATTTGCTGCAAAAAATATGCGCTGCGACGGATCAGTAAGTCTATAGACTCTGGTGCTCTTTTAAATAAATATAAAACTGATTCTGCCAGTGATGAAATTTGTAATAAAAATATTAGATCAGTTAATCAGGAAAGATAACTATGTTCTTGAAATATTTGAACTCATACGTGAATGGAATATTTTTCTGTAGTTTGATTAACTAACACTATAGTGCGAAATAGAAGGCCCTAAACCAAAAATGTAAAACACTCTACAATGGCTTCCCAATGTGAGGCTTTGGGGTATAAAACCACTATCTGAGATAAGTAGAAATTGTAAAAAAATTTTTTTGTTAAACCAGATTGTACAACTATAAAAAAAAAAATAAAAAAAAATTAATATGTCTATAGAAGGAAAACACCATCATGGTTAAATCTCAGTGTTGATTGGGTAGGTTGATACTGAAGAGGGTAAAATCATAGTTCCATATCCTTACACACCAGGAAGCAAGATAAGATTGTCCTTAAATACCTGTCAGTCTTATAAGAACAGAGTTCCAGGTAAAGGTAGATGGGCTAAGTCACCATGTCTGTAAGTCTCAAAACAGATTAGCAGTGCTCCAATGTGGCTAAACTTGAGTTCTTATCATTAGACTTATGCATGTGTTGTAGGGATATAGGTAAATGTGGAAATATTCCTCATTCCTGCCAGATTAGATCCTAAAAACATAAGCTTTAAAGCGACATGCCACTTGTGAACAGTATACAGAAATATATCAGTAATGCTAATGTATAATAATAATAAAAGAAGTTATACTTAATACTTATTAAGAATAAAATAAGTTCAAATCCATATTTTATTCTCATTTGCTTGCTGGGTGGGAATGAATTTTATTAAAATATGTATAGTTCTTGGGTGCTTTGGCGTTTAACTAAAAGAGACATTTGCTGTTCATTATTCAAGAGACTATTTCATTTATGGCCTAAGAAAATTGTAATAAAAATTATTTTAATTATTTAATATCTGGATGAGCATGTGTATGTTCTTTCTAATTTTATTAATTCATTGTTTAAATATTTTAATTTGTTATAATAAAATATTTATTTTTAGTATCAACTTTTCATTATATGTTTAATTTTAGTTTATTAAATTTTACTATTACAAAAGATTATTTTAAGAAATGTATAATTACCTATGCCAACATGTTCGATTTTATTTACGAACGCTGAGAAAATTTTTTTAAATACTATTTGACAAGAAAGTGAAATCACATAAAAATTTCATTTAGTTATTTGCTGAAAAAATACATGATGCGATGTGACGAATCAGTGAGTTTACAGACTCTGGCGCTCTTTTAAATAAATGTAAAACTGATTCCTCCAGCAATGAAAATAGTATTAAAAATATTAGTTCAGTTAATCAGGAAAGATAACTATGTTCTTGAAATGTCTGAGCTCATACATGAACGGAATATTCTTTTTTATATTTTGATTAACTAGCACTTTACAGTGCATAATAGAAGGTCCTAAACCCAAAATGTAAAACCACTACAATGCATTTAATTTTGAGTGGGTTTTGCAATCTTGGAAAGATATATATATATCTGAAGAAATTATCAAAAAATCTTTAAATTGTTTAACTGTTAACAATTCATATGGCCTGAAAATGATATACCCTGATGGAATAGTGAAGATGAGAATTGAATTTCTGAAAGTGAAATTGTAGAAAATGAAAGTATGTTTGAAGAAGATTTGCAATAAATTAGGTGTGGTTATTGTATTTATATTAATTCCTATTTGAGTAAATAATTTTTTTAATTATTTTTCAATAAAATTATTTTAAATTTTTTCCCCAAATTTCTGAGCTTAAAATCATACTGTGTCTTAAATTTTGGGGCATCTCATATTCTACGTTACATTAGAATTGTTTGAAAAAAAATTGTAATTTTCATTATTTTATAATTATTCAAATATCATAAGAATGCAAAAAGAGGGCAGCACTGATTAAAAGATTATAGAGTTGAAATTTTTTTTAAACAAAAAGTAAAGTTTTAGGTAATGTAATGTAAAATTGCATTTGTACCATATATTTAATTTTTTGTTTGAATAATGATAATATAGGTTGTTATAATAATGAAATTGATAAATTTTTAGGATTTCTATTTAAATATATATTGAACATGTATTAAATTAAAATTTAAAATGGCATGAGTACAGCAAGAGAAATACTAATGAAATTGGTAAACTTTTACTATGAAATTGATAAAATTCTACAATGTCAATTTAAATATATTTAACACAAGGGGAAAAAGTGCCACAGGTACTTGAAAGAGAAATACTATTAAATTTGATAAACTTTTACCTATTCCCTTGAAGTATATTCTCACATGATAAAGTAAGTTTTAAATAGATGTGATATGTTGGACTATTTCCATTATCTGTGAGTGAATGTTGAATGTATAGAAAATTTTAAACTTTATTAAACTTTCCAAATGCAAGCAACTTGTTAGTAATAACACAAATAGACAACACAGGTTAATAATTACACAACATTTTGAGTAGTATTATCTCTATCTTCTTCAAGTGTTGCTGGCCTATATGCACAGTGACTATATTCACTTAGAAGTTGAACTCACACCTTTAGATTCTTGAGTATTGAATTTAAGGCAAACACTCTAACTGACTGAACTATTCTGTCAAAGACAACATATAGTAGAAATTTGATATTTATATATGAGGGTTGGTTCAAATCCTCCCAAGTCCTTCAATTTTTTTTATATGAGCAAGGCTAATTAGTTTTGTTTTTTATTACTATTATTATTGTTTAATACTTTTCCTAAGAGCAAGATTAATTAGGGGCTTCCATACATTGTGTATTGCCACACTGGGTTGATTTATTGGATTATTTACCATTGTCATATGAGCAGCGTCCTTGAATTTTTTCTATGCATTTTTTCCTCTTTATGCAATATCTTTTTTATTTTCCCAATTAAACATATGGTCATTAGTAGATACATGATCTGCTATGGGAGAAACATACTATTTTTTTCTCTTTTAACCATTAATTTGTGTTCTTTCAATTGCTGTTCAACAGGGCAACCGGTCTCACCAATGTATTTCCTTCCACATTCACATGGTATTTCATAGATGCAGTTTTTGTTCTTCAGCATTTCCAGTTTAGGCTTAGTAGAAGTAAGAATTCCTCGAAGTGTGGTATGGCAGCAAAGCATAATATTGAAATGTAATTAATACATATTCAAATTTTCCTCACTTTTTTTCAGCATTTAGAAACAGCTGTCTATGTAATTTACATAGTTTGGAATGAAAATAAATGCACCCTAAACAGAGAGAATATAAATTTAAGAGCAATTGTTGAACAGGAAGATTAGTAAAATTATAGTAAAGAAATTAATAATTGAAAGAAAAGGATGTAAAGGATTCTGTTTAGAGTGCTTCTTTATATGGAGCAGAATCTTGGATAAATGGAAAAAAGGAAAATTCAAAATTCTAGAGAAATGAATGTAAAAGAGAATGACATGACAGTTTAATAGATATAAGAAATATTGCATAAAATGAGTTGGATTGGAGATATACATGGAGGTAGATGGATTACTAAAGTCTCATTGGATGAGTCTGTAGATATTGAGAAGTGAGAAAAAAGTTGATAAATAATATTAAGAATTGCAGAACAAAGAAATATGATAATTAGAGATAGCTAGTTATAAATAGTCCATCATTTTTTTTGTAATATCAAAATGGAATATTAATGATAACAAAAAGAAACTGTATTTCATTGTAATATTTATTCTATGTCGGGAATATGTTTTTCAAGAAGTATAATAACTACTCTTTCTTATTGCATTGCCAAATGTATACCATATAATAGTTTATTGTCCATTCTCTAGACTGCTGTTACACAATGCTTTATTTACCACTCTTTATTTATTGTTTATTGATGTTTATTATTTACTACTCTTTTTTACAGTTTCTATTACCCAGCAATCGAACTTTATATCTCCTAGCCTCAATTCTAAATTCAAATTTTAAAAATTTAAACTGTAAAAAAAGATGTTAAAATTTGAATGTAGAGTTGAGACTAGGAGATATAAAGTTCTGAAGAAGATTGTTGGGGCAATCAAAACTGTAAACTGTAAAAAAGGGTGAGAAATAAAGCATTGTGTAACAGTAGTAAAGTGAATGGACAATTTACTATTATAGGACTATGTTTACAGCATTTTTTGTTAAGATAATTTTTGGAAAATTTCTTTCTTTCAAATTTTATTAGTAAAGCCATTTGGACTAATTTGTTGGGATCAGTAGTATTTAGAGAGATTATGCATTGTCATCTTCTTAAAAAATCCACAATGTACAAGTGATTTCCATAACTTAATAAAGTATGGTCTGCTATAGTGAACATAATTGGTTTCAGGTCATTCATTGTATTATCCATTTATTGTAACTTACACTGAAATACATATATTTAGAGATAATCCATTCCAAACCTTCAGCTAGAGCATAATTATCATCCAAGGTTACTATTTAAACAGGCAGTTATCTGCCATCTTAGTGAAAATTAAATAAACTTATATTAACAAAATATCATTTCTATACTTTCTTGTTTGGAAACTTTTCTAGACATTACATTCTAAACTTTTCTGATTTTTTAATGAATGTAAAAAACTGTAAATGGATTTACATTAATAAAAGTCATTTTACTAATAACAATAACAACTCTATCAATAGACGTGACACCTGCTTCGACATCTCTAAACGCTGGACTATTTAGCCCATTTGCATATGCTTTGCATACCACTTCTCCCGCTCCATTTTTTACATTTCGCAGCTCACAGCATCGCTATGAATATGAGGTAAAGGACCTCGAAAGCGCTTAGCGTATATTAATTCCTGTATATTATTATAGCTTCACATTCAAGCGTGACATACGCTTAATTGGTTTATAAATTAACATTGTTATTTAAAAATTATTTCTTTTCTGATAGTGCTAATGTTTTTTTTTTGCTGTTAGAAGTTTTCAAATATCTTGCACATTCTATTTAAGCCAGTAATGCATTCATTAACAATGTAATAGTTTTTGGTGGGTTTTTTTATTTTTATGATAGCTTTAATCAACTTTCTAATTCTGATTTTCAGGATTATATATATGTGTACCAGTAATAAAAAAAAAAATAAGCAAAGTATACTTTCATTTCTAATGATACAAATGAACATGAAATAAACGAAATTTCATAATTTAGGTCTTATAAAACGTCATAAATGCTTTTATTATACTAATAACATGTTTTTGTTGTTCAATTTGTTCATACCAAAAGCCTTTGTTATAGATTCTAGATTATGGTAATATTTAGCAACAATATAAAACCGTAATGTACAAACTATTTTTATGAATTTAAATTTGTAGTATCAGTGTCATGAGCAGCAAAATGATACTCAGATTTTATTGTCATACAATGACATTAGAATTTTAGACAGTTGTTAATCCATGAAGATTTAAGAATCACTAATTACAAAATGGTAGCACTATAATCAAGTTCATCTCTTTAAAAATTGTTAATAGTATTGACATGATAACATTATCCAAACAATACTAAAAGCTTTTTTTTTTATGCTGAACATTATGAATCTATTACTTAATGAAAAATGGGTATCATTGTGCAACCTAATTTTATATAAACCCTTTATGATATATTTAGGAATCGCAAAACTAGAGATCATCATCATAATCAACCATTATCAATCCATTGCAGATTGAAGGTCTCTCCAAGTTCAATCCATCTTCTCTGATCTTTAGCTTCTCTTCTCCACATCATCCCTGCACACTTTCTTATTTCATCCATCCATCTCACATGTGGTCTTTTTCTGGGTCTTTTACAATCTCTTGGAATCCAGTTTAAAATTTCAATTGTCCATCTATTATCATCTCTTCTAGCAATATGTCCAGCCCAACTCCACTTCAATCTTTTAATTTTTTCAATGAGGTCAGTAACACCTGTTTGTTCTCTTACCCATACATGGCGTTTTTGATCTCTTTTTGTTACTCTCAACATACATCTCTCCATACTTCGAGTGATCTGAAGTCTCTGTATTGCTCTTCGATTTAAGTGTCCAGGTCTCAGATCCATAAGTAAGAACTGGTAAAATACATTTATTAAAAACCTTATTTTTCAAACGCATAGGCATATTTTCTTTTAGGATCAAGTTATTTCTACCAAAAGCACTCCAACCAAGTTTAATTCTATGATTAATTTCCTCCATTATATTTCCATTTGTATTAATAATCTGACGAAGGTATTTGTAACTGTTAACTTCTTCTAATTCATCATAATCAATCTTTATTTTCATATTTTGAGCAAATTGGTTAAACATTACTTTAGTCTTTTTAACATTTATCTTTAGTCCTACTTTTCTACTTTCATCTGATAACTCCTGCAACATTTCCTGCAGCTCTCTGCAAATCTAAATGACTTAAATAATCTCCATTTACTTTCACTCCTTTAATTTCCCATTTTAATCCACAAAATATTTTTTGCAGCACTGCTGTAAAAAGTTTTGGAGATATGGAGTCACCTTATCTTATACCTTTCTCAATGTTGACTTTCCCAGTGTCATTATGTAATCTAATTGTTGCTGTTACATTTTTATAAATATTCTTTAAAATATGACAATATCCTGGATCTACATCTTGATGATCCAATGCTTTAATCACTGAAGAAATGTTTATAGAATCAAATGCTTTTTATAATCTACAAATCCTAAACATAATGACAATTCATATTCATTCATTCTTTCTATAACTTCTCTCAATACCTGGGTATGATCTACTGTAGTAAAACCACTTTTAAATCCAGCTTGTTCTATTTCTTCCCCTGCTTCTTTTAATATATCAATTATAATTCCATCATTACCTGGAGCCTTCCCTTTCTTCATACATTTAATTGCATGTCTCACTTCCTCATTCAAAATTCTGGGCAATTTGGAAGATATAATATGTATAAGAGGCACTTGTTCTTTATTACTATATAATTCTTGATAGAAGTCTACACATTTCATGATGTCATCTCTCTTTTTAGTAATAATGCCATCTTTTTTTCTTATTGCAGATATAAATTTTCTACCAATACTGAAATGTTGTTTTACACTCTTTAGACTTTTATTCTCTTCTACAGCTTTCCTTGCTAGTTTACAATTATACTTTCTTATATCATTTTCAACTCTTTTCTGCACCATTTTACAAAATTCGAGATATTCAATCTTTTTTAATGCATCTTTATTGTATATCCTCATATTCCTTTTTTTTATATAAATTCTCTAGTCTCAGTAGAAATTTTATTGATCAATTGCTGCTTTTTTCTACCAGCTATCTTTGTTGCAGTTTTTAAAAGTGTATCAGTTATTTTCCTATTAATGTCATTCAAATCTGAATCATGTTCAAAATCTATTAATACTTGAAAACGATTTGTATGTTCTAATTTTTATTCATTAGAATGTTTCTGAAGATTAGGAATATCAACTGTAAATATTGTTTTTCTTAATAATTTTTGTCTCTCTACTTTTGCATTAACATGTATCTTACATCTTACTAATCAATGATCACTTCCTGTGTTAAATTTATTAAGAACATTACAATCTTGAAATATGTCTTTTCTGTTAGTCAAAATATAATCAAATTCTGCTGTACCTTCATTTGGATGCTTCCATGTCCATTTCCCTTTAACATTTTGCTCAAAAAAAAAAGAAAATTCATAATATAAAGTTTTTTTTTTCTGCAAACTCCACAAGTCTATGTCCTCTCTCATTTCTATTACCATAACCAAAATTACCTACAGCATTTTCATCTTTCATTTGTTTACTAATCTTGCCACTCTGTCTGATACACCATCAATCTTCACAATGTTATTCTTCCATTTTTTATTTATAATGAATCCTACTCCACTTGTATTTCCAATATTTGTGCCTTTATAATAGAGTATATGTCCACTTTTTAAATCAATTGTTTCTTCATCTTTTCTTCTAACTTCACAAAGTCCAATAATGCCCCATTTAATATAAGATAGTTCTTTTAACTCTTGCAATATTCTTTTACTTGAAAGTGATCTGCAGTTGTAAGTACCTAAATAAAAAGTCATCATCACATGGCAGCCTGAGTCTGCAATCAGGAGATTCTTAGCACCCTCCATCTTTGGCCACCAACCGCTGCCTTGGTTGATGACTTACAACCTCCTGGGAATGAGGCCATGATTTATTTTTGTCTGTCATAATTGTATATATTAGGAAAAATATTCTTAAACTTTGAGGTAAAAAGACACCACACTGGCTAATGCGTGTTGGTGAGCAGCCCATCCATGTTCATATACTATATGAATAATCACATAGTAATAACAGCTGCACTGACAAGAATGTATGGAGTGGACATTAGGAATTTGCCCTGCTTGGTTCCTTTAAGGCCTTCAAGAGGAATCAAAGGGTCTCCTTTCAATTAATAGCAAACTTCTTTTTGCAGCCTATATTTATTAGATATCAAGAAATTTAAATTATTAATAACTTATTTTGACTTGAAATACTTTATTTTCAAAAATATAATGTTATATTAGCAGCTAACATAAATATGGCCTGAAGCAAATTAGAAGACTAGCTTTGACATAAACAATCTATTTTATATTTACGAGTAAGAAAATATTGCAATTTTGCAATAAATATACAAAAAATTGAAACTTTTAAAGCGTAATTCGTTAGATATAAGAGAAATAAATAATAATTCATTCAGATGTTTAAAAATAATGAGAATTAAAAAATATTTTGTTGATTTTATAAACTGAAAATAATCTTTTTAGAAATGATGACATGTAAAGTCTTTGTTTTGATTGCGATCTCATTTTTTTAATATATAAAGAAACAAAGTGTGAAGATTTAAAATTTATTTCAGTAGTAAACAAAAACACCTATCAAATGATGTCAAATTTATTATTTTCTGATAAGTAATAAACATTGTATCATATATTTTATGTTGATGTGTGAGACAGAAAACATCATAAAATGCTGAAATTTAAGAGGTGTTAGGCTGCATTTTGGAAAGGTTAAACATAGAATAGCAAAGAATGTAATTACGCTGAAAAAAATATAGTTATTGATATTCAAAGTAATAAAAAAAAAAGAATAAAAATGAATATTTCTAATAATTTCATATTATTTTATAAATTGAAAATTATCATACATACAACTTAAAATTATATTTTTGTTAATAGGTTAGTTGGATTCATCATACAATTTATAAAAAAATGGGTATATAATAATACTTATGTAAAGTAATCCATCACTTGAAAACTTTGTAGAATAGACATTAGTACCTTTCATTTTACCTAGTAGCCCTTCAAACTGTATTTCCATACTGGGGTGTGCAATGAATATGTTATCCCTAATAACATTCCTTATAACAAGTAGCTAATGTTGATCAATAATTAATATAATTTGAATATTATAATAAAGAACTTCAATAATGTTTGTAATTTATTAAAAATTACTACTAAAATACTCATTATATACAAAATAAAATAATAAAATAAAATAAAAAGTGAATGAAATACTAAATTCATTATAGAGTTAAGCTTGAGGCACATAAGTTAGTAGTTTAGAGTCAGTGTGATGTAGTATTATTTATCCCACCTTTATAGGTTTTGGAGGGCTCATACTGCCACCTCTTTTTGTATTTGATATGCAGCTCTGAAATTTACATTGCAGTAGTATATAATCGGCCTAAGTTTATGTACTGTTGAAATCTTTACTTTTAGCATTTGCATATTTTTATTATTATGAAAATGCAGATAATCATTATAGAAAAATCTAAATTGAGTCATAATATTTGCAAAATGCATTTATTTTTATCTCATTTCATTTAATTCAAATACTGTACCCAAGCTCACATCATACCAAAAACCTGCAGATAATTCACGATATAAATTTACACAATCATGAGCTATTTTTTTTATCAGCGTATATGTTAGTTTCAGTAATAATTTTTTCAAATATTTTTTTATCAAGTATAAATTCAAATAATAATTAAAAAATATATAAAAATAATAATTAAAAAATATATGAAAATAAAGACTTACCATCGGCTCCCAATAACATTCAGCCTTCAAAATACAATGGTGAAAAGTTGTATTTTTTCAGTTGTACTTTTTATGATATATATTATTTCCTTAATTCTAAAAAGTGTAAGAGAAAAACAAAAAAATTCTATTTAATTGGTCATAAAAATTATCATAAAATTTTATTTTTTATTCTAGAAAAATCAAATTTGCGTTTTTTGAAACTAGAAAGAAAGATGGAAATGAAAGTGCATAGATTTCCATTAATATTTAACTTTAAGCGCATGTTTACAATTTGAAAATTGTTGCCCGCATTATGCAGGTGTGAAAATGAACAGGATAAATATAATCTTAACTTTTCTTTATCCTGATATTTAAAAAATATAAATTTCTTTTTTATATTTTGAGTTGCATCAAAGAAGCATTTCAATATATATATATTGTACTGCTTGCAACATAAATGTTGTAAACACACGCATATATTTGCTTTACATATGTTGACCAGCTATGTTAATAATATATTAGTGATTTGGGCTAATTAGTGTATGCATTAGGTCCAGCTCAGATATACTTCGGCAAAAGATAAAAAAATCTTACTTTACATATATGTAAAAAATTAAATAATTGTGGAAGTAAAAAAAAATGGTGCTGATATAGTGCATGCTCTGTGCCATTTTGAATTTTAAAACATCTCCAAAAACACTGCTGATACATACAAACGATATCAACAAGAAGCGCATAGTTTCAAAAAATGGAAGGAAAAAAAATTAACCTAAAAATGGCGGGAAAATAAAAAAATGTACATAGGGGAAAAAAATTAATGTATGTTAAAGCAAAGTATTTGCATGAATTGCACTACATTTTTTTAAAAAAAAAATTCTGACTTTCAACACTAAAAAAAAAAACAATTTTTAGCGATAATGAGAAAAATCAAAAACGCTATTTATTCAGCGATAATTAGAAAAACCATAAATGCTATTTTCAAAAGCCTATAAAATAAATCAAAAGGCTATTTACGTTATCTAGTTTTAACAAATGAAACTCCTATCTTTCAACAGTATTTTGTGGAGTATAAAAAATTAAAGAACTAATATTTAAAAACTATAATACTAAATTTCAAAAAAATTAATCTATGTTAAGGCATACTACATGAATTGCACTACATTTAAAAAAAAAAAAAGCCTGACTTTTAACACTAAAAAAAAAAAAAAAACAATTTTCAGTGATAATTAGGAAAATCATAAATGCTATTTTCAAAAGCCAATGTTCTTCCACACATGTGGAAGAATATATATTGGTGAGACCAGTCTCCCATTGAAAAGTGCTTGCAAGAACATAATCTGGTGGTTAGAAGAGAAAAAACAGATGTGTCTAAGGTAGCAGAACATGTATCTGCCAATGAACATAGTTCACTTGGGAAAATACAAAAATATTGTATAGAGAAGAAAAGGTATAAAGAAGAAAATGTAAAGAAGCTGCTCACATGACAATGACAAAAAATCCCATAAGCCAACCTAGTGTGACTATACATAATATATGGAAACCACTAATCAATTGCTCTTAGGAAAAAAATGGAGAAATCAGGAAAAACCTCATAGATAAGTATATGAAATTACTACAGACTGTTGCCTTTAGCAGGGTGGCTCATTTGGTTAGAGCGAAATCTTAAAATTCAATACTCAAGAATCTAAGGACCCGTTTCGAATCCCATGCTATTACTGTCACTGATCAGGCCAGCAACACCTGAAGAAAAGGGGAGAATGATAACTCTCAAAATGTTGTGCATATACTAACTCATTTGGTGTGCTATTATTATTAACAGTTGAATGTATTTGGAATAAATTTTTCTAAAGACATTCAATACATATATTAGATTACTGAAATAGTCCAATATAAAAATACACCTAGAACACCATCATCACAAACCTTCAGGAAAACACAGGAATCACTACATATTATAATTATTTCTACAATATTATTGATTAATGGTAATGATACTTTTTAAATCATTAATTTAATGATAAGAATAAGTCATTCAAGAGTATGCAGTTTAGTATGGTAATAGTGGAAAAATCTTTAGAACTAAATGTCCCAGGATTGAAGCTTAATCTATTTTTGGTGCTCTAAAATCACATGACATTTGGAACAACTATTATTCATTTAATAAGTGAAATTTGTTGGATTGATTTTCTGCTGATTGAAATGTAAAGAACTTATTAAGTCAGTTAAATAATATTTGATGCTTGAACATTATCTGATCTTAGCAACTTAGTCATCCTGTAAAAAGATAAAAGTACTGTCATTATATTATGTAAATAGCAGTAATGGCAATGGTATATCCGTTATTGTAGCTCCTATATAGGTAATATCTCCTAAAACTGCAAGTATTGATAAACTATTATCAATGATATACATATTCTTTAGTATCTAAACAGTGCAAAACTTAAATAATTTGTAATTCTTTTATATTATCATCAAAAATTACTATACAGGGAAAAAATCAGAATTAAAAACAATTCTTTTTTTATGTTGCACTTCAAGTATACAATAGTCAATAATATGTTTAAAAATACATATATACAAGCAAACAAAGATTACAAATTATAAAATTATCATAGAAAAGCCTTTTTCGGCAAATTACGTTTTTTGCCCTTTTCAATACGTCTCCAGAATACCGCGATTTAAAGTACATACAGCGACATCTATATCAATACATGAGAGAAGATAGATAAACAAATGGATATTTGACACGATCTATTACGTGATTTTTTTTCCTATTACAAAATTACCTGTTATATATATTGAATGGATATATATTCACATATATTAATTAATTAACTATCCATTCTTTATCCATTAACCACATATTATTCAACTTAATGGATGTTTTGTATATATTCATACAGTTGTATTTATTATACATGATATAGTTTGTTAAATATATTTTACATCTATTAACATTTTTAATATAATCTAGAACATATATTATCAATACAATTTATTTTATGTCCTTACTGCAAATAATGAACATATAACGCAGATCTATCATCTTTCCTAGCAATAGCATCATTGTGTTCTTTTCATAGTTATAATTATTCATATATGAATAGCAGTCTTTTTTAGAATGTAAAATGCCCACTTATTGTTTCACAAACTGTCTTTCCGCTACCTTTCTCATCTTTTTTTTTTTTTTTAAATTGCTTTTTATTTATATTTTATTTGCTTTGTTAAAATTTAAATAATTGTTAAATTGGAAGTATATGTAAAAATTGTTGAATTACATTAAAAACATTTGAATTATTATCACTATTAATTGCTATTGTTTTAAGAATTTAGATTTTCTTGGATCATTAACTGCAACTCTACCTATCTGAGAATATACTATCAGTGACTGGTATATTTTTATGGACTTGTATTTTCATCTAATTGTAATAGACAGAGATGAGTTTTTTTCCCTCAGAAATCGAAACAAACTTCTGTTTTCTAGAAATTATGTTAAATATTGATTCAATATATTTACTGGATTAATATATATATATAATCTGTTTATATTAACATTAATGAACCGTTCATGTTTATGTTATAGCTTTAAAATCAGGATGTATTAAATTGTCAGTGACTCCTAAATAATGCTATTCTGCTATTACCAGTGAACAAATATTGTTGCTTGTATCTTGTCATTTTAGAAAACTCAAGGAAAAGTTTATAGATTTATTTTCATTGTTATTGTTAGTAGGTTGTTTTTTTTTTTTGCTTGTTTATTCTCTCTCATTTGTTTAAAATAATTATATATAATTGTGCCACTTTTATTTAAACTTGATGTTTGTTTCACAAGGAAGAGCTGCTGAAATTAAAATATAACGTTTGGTGATAGTAATGTTTTATAATTATAAATTATATTAATTTCTTTTATAAGCTTGCAATCTTATTTTGTTGCCTTATTTCTAGAAAATTTTTAAAGTTGTCTGATAGCTGGCGCCCTCTAGGAAACAAAAATTATACTTCATTGCTTTCATATAGATAGCTATTTACTTCAGCAATGACACATTCACTTACTTCTTTCTAGAAACTTATCTGATTGCTGTGCATTTTGGCTAAAGAAAGAATATAAAATTGGCTTCATTTATTAAAAAAAAAAAAGACCATTGGTGTTATTGGAAAAGGGAAAATAGTTTAATCACCCTTGGCTACAGTTTTATGATTTTTTTTAAAAAAGAAATGACAGAAAATAAATAAGTAAAATTCATCTGACTGGGAGTATCTGTCTGTTAAAAATTTATATTGAATTTTTTTTAAAAATAATACTAATTTTGTTATACTGTAAAAAATGTGTTTTTAAAAAATTATATCTTTTAACTTAATTTTTTATCTTCTTGTTAAAATCTTATTATTTATTTATACTTTACAAAGATTTTTTTTTAATTGTGTGATATTAATAAAATTATTGGGTACATATCATGTTTTTAAGGATTGTTAAAATTTATTATACAACTTTGCTAAAGGAAAAAAAAATCTATTAAAGGGTTGATAAGCTATGAGAAATGAGTCGCGATAGTAGTTAGTATTTTAATGATTTCATGTCAGTACTAAGCTCTCTTAGTGTTCGGTAAAAAATGCCCCCCCCCCCCCCGTAAACAAATAATAAACATTACAAATACTCATAAATATTTGTTTTTCTTCCTGTATTTTAATAAAATGTTTAGTAAAAATTCATTACTTATTTCAACAGGAAATTTTGGATTTTTGTTATTAAAATTTAAAAATTATTAATGGCTTTTTTTTTTAAAAAAGGGATATATTATTGAAATTTGGTAACAATAATTACTTTTCTTAGAAAATCTTCATTGGAACAGAAAATGTTCAATATATTTGTTCGCAAGAAATGATCTATGTTTAGGATGGTAACATATATAAATGTATTAAAAGCATAAACACAAATAATAAATAAGAAAAAAATTATATATTACAGTTTTGCAATCCTAGTATTTTTTTTTGTAAAGCATGCTTATGCATTTATGTGCTACATAAAGCAGAAATATATATATATATAAGAATTGCAAGAGAGATATACCTGGTACAAAAAAGCAATTTCCCAGTAAATTTCTTATTAAGATGAAAGAATATATGAAGAAAGTAAGGAATATTAAAATTTCTAAAAATGATTCATTAACCTGTTTAGCCAAAAAAAATGTCATGTTTTATATTTAAAGAATTGATTTGAGACACAATTTCCACAAAAAACTTCAGTTTTAACAATACTAGAGCAAAATGCTATGCCGAAAAATGATTACTTTATTGCTTGTTCACAATTTCTAATTTATGATAACTAAGTTTTTAGTTTACATTTTTATTGATAATTTCATTATATTCCTTATAAAATTCTGATTAAAAACATATATAATACTTTTTATCTGGGATAATTTATTGCTTCAATAATTATAAAAACAGCAGTGTGAGAATATTTCATTTTTACTGTACCCCAGAAGATAAAAAGTCTATAAGAAAAATGTTTCTCCCTTAATAAAAAAAAAAAAAAAAATAATCAAACAATAATTACTGTAAATGAAATTTTATGAAATTATCTTTAACAAATTATAATAAATTAAAAAATTAACATGGCAATGTGAATAAAAAATTGGGGGGGAATCACTTATTGCTATTATTTCCCACTATAAATATCATAAAGTAAAAAGACAGTAAGTTCACCATGATGCTATACTTATCTATGTTCATTATAAAATTGTGCTATGTATGCATAATGCAAGTTCTTCTATTAAAGGCTATGAAAGCTTGATAGCCTGAAAAGCAAGATCCATTACAAATTCCTTACTCAAAACTATTTTGATTTTAGACTTTTGATAAACCAACCTTGTTAAGAATATCATCATACTGATTAATTATCACCTATAGAGAAATGTGACAATCAGAATAACATTCATTCATGACAAAAACAGTTTATAAATTTAGAATTTGCACAAATTTCTCTCTTTAAGAAGTATTCAAAGATTTTTAGGTAAGAAAAATATGCAGGTATGTATAATATCTTTTTTGATAATTTCACATTTAGGATGAGATATATTTTTATTTAAAAAAAATCACTGTTTGTTACCTCTTTCATGGTATGTCTTGCAGATGAGCAGATTTGTTCATACTATCTAATATACATATGCAAAATATTAAATATATTTTATTCTATTGAATATTGTTATTAATAAAAGGTAATGTATTCCTGATATTCTGTTTATCAATTGGCAAAAGTAATCGGAAATAAAGCTGACACAGAATCCTAATTTACATTGCGCAGGCCTATAATAGGACTAATTTTATTAGATGTGGTCAACTTGAGTTACTACTTTTGCTATTCGACATTTTGCTAGCATTAAAATGCAGACATTAATAATTTATTAAATCTTTTGAGTCATTGTGTATTCAACACAAGGTTGGATTAGAGTCACATATGCCTTTTAACTGAATTACACAGGCCTTGCATGAAATTTCCAATATTATACCAAAAAACACAGATAATTAACAATGTGATTCATTTTCTCAATTATATATATATTAGTAGTGTATTTATTACTTTTATCAATAATTTTACTACACATTTTCTTATCAAAAAATAAATAAAAACTATCTATAATTGATACTCATGTGTAATGGGAAACTTCATACCTGGAATTTTCTTGAACATTAGGAGACATTAGTAATTTGTTGGGATGAAAGGTCTGGTTTACCGCTAACTTCAGCAGGTATATATTGTCTATTCTTTATTCGCATTTTGGTTGGTAAAGCAGTTTCTTCTTCAGAGATCAAATTAGGATTAGATGATTTATTTGAATTGCTGGATGACAAATTATCTTTGAAATTCAAAGGCCTAAAAAATTGGGAAATCTTAAATGTTTGAATCCATTTCTGAATACAGTTTTCCTGACGTAAAATTTATGTCATGTTTTCTCCATATAATCTTATATAAACAGAGAGGGGAAACACAATTAAATGAATTTATTAATAAATTCATAAAAAAATCCAATTTTTGTCAAAGGAAAGTATGGCATATACCACTTGAAAGAGAAATAAAAAATGCAGATAATGATGATATTGGCATATGCATAGTTCATTAGGTTTTCCTGCAATTTTTAAAAAAAAGTCAAAGAAATTATAATTTCAAAAAATGAGCAGTTTCAGCATGACACTGTATTAACTTGTTAAGAAGAACTAAATATCTAGAGTTTTATAAAATGATACAAAAAAGGGTTAATAATGCTATAAGAAAATTTAACTGTGAATTGGCAAGGAAAGTTGTAGAAGAAAATAAGTCTATTAAGAATAAAACAACATCATGGTATTGGAAGGAAAGTTATGTGTACAATAAGAAGAAAAGATAGAACTATTACTAAAAAGAGAGATGACAGCATGAAATGTGTGGATAATTTTTGTAAAGAATTATGTAGTAATAAAGAACTAGAAAACAAAAGTATCTCCTACAGTTATTATATTTGAATTGCCCAGCATTTTAAATGAAGATGTGAGACATGCAATTAAATCTATGAAGGAGAGGAAAGATTCAGGAAATGATGGAATTATTATCGATATCTTAAAAGAAACAAGTGAAAAAATAGAAAAATTGATAATGATATACCAGTTGATTGGAAAAATGCCCTTTTAATAATGATATACACCTGGGTCTCGTTTCATGCGATAGATAGGTTCCTCAGAAAACACGCACAAACAAAATCATGCAAAAATAGACGTGACTTAACTTGAAAAAGGGGGGATACAGACTGTGATTTTTCAAAAATCATGCAAAAGCAAAGCACCAACGTAAAATTACTTTAAAATTCACGCAAAAAAAATTAAGGAAATAAAATATGACTAATAATAAAAAATTTCAAATTTGAAAAAAATTGATACAAGACAATTTTTTTCACTATAATATTTAATTTTATTCAAAATAATATATTTTTATGCATAATTTACAGTACAGTAATTTACATTTTTTATACACGTTTTAATTATTATCACTATTTGCCGATAAACAGGTTCGTTTGCAAACTGGTAAAAAATCAGATTTTTCACAAGAGGAAATACAACTAGTAGCACCAACTCCACTCTCATGTTGTGTTAATGGTTTTCTAGTGACAACGTAATTAGTAATTAATCTTTGTAATTTTTAAATTGTTAATTACAATTAAAAATCAGATTTTAATTTTTAATTGTGCCCACTGCTATTACTCACCTTTTAAAAATAAACTTGGGGTACACCAAATGATTAATAATTGATTACGTTCTTTTTTAAAAAGCAAAAACAATTTACATTATAATCTTGTAAAATTTAATGTGTGTATACATAAAATGTGGAAATCATGATTTTAATTTCATTATTGCATAAAATCTTACTATTATATATAAAGCACTGAAAATATTGAAATTACTAAGATGAAAGGTGAATTCCAGTAATGTGCTGTTACTTTCAATATGATGTAAGTGCATGAAATTTATTATTTAAAGTAATAGTGCATTATCGGAGTTCGACTTCTGAAGAAACATAAATCGCATAACTTCAAAATTGCGTTAAATAAATCCGCGTAAAAAGAGACCCAGGTGTATATAAAAAGTGATAAAGGAGATATTAGAAATTATGGACTATCACTCTTCTATTAGTTCTATATAAAATCTTTAGCAAGATAATTACAAGGTGTTTACAGGGAATTTTGGATTCTAATTAATCAAAAGAACAGGCTGGATGTAAAAGTAAGTTTAGTATAATTAATCATGTTCAAGTACTGAGAGAAGTTATAGAATGGTCCAATAAATATGAGTTGGGATTATACTTTGGATGAAAAAGCATTTGATTGTATAAGTATTTCTACAGTGATTAAAGTATTAGATTATCAAAATATATACTCAGAATATTGTTATATTTTGAAGAATATTTATCACAATGCAGCAGCAATGATTAGATTACACACTATACTAAAGAGACTAACATTGAAGTTAATCATAGAATTAAATTTGGAAATGCTTGTAAAATAACTTAATATTGAATGATGTGTGAGTTGAAAAGAAAAATTTTGTATAAATGGTTACACCAGTTCTTATTTATGGATATAAATCTTGGGCACTTTACTTTTAGAAAAGCAATACAGTCTTCAGATTACTCAACAAAGTATGGAGATATATATGTTAGGAATAACAAAGAGAGATTCAAAATGAAATATATAAGTGAAAGAATAAAAAGGTATCACTGACATCATTGAAAGAAATAATAGACTGAAGTGAAATGGGACTGTACATATATATAGAAGAGGTGATAATAGATTAACATTTGATGTATAAAATTTTACTCCAAGAGATTGTAAAAGACCTAGAACGAGAACACATAGGTGATAGTTGGGTGAGATAAGGAAGTTTTCTGATTTATTGTTGAGAAAATAATCTAGAAATAAGAACGTCTTGCATTGGTGATTGAGAGGTCAGCGTGACTGCCTTGCACTTGCAGGCAGTTGCCCGGGTTGCGGGTTCGCATCCCGGCCGATGCTATGACACTTAAAAAAAAAAAAGAACTGGATTAAATTTGGGAGAGACCCTTTAGCCTACAATGGATCAATAATACTTGTAAATGATGATGATGAAATCATATCACAGAAATTTGGTAAATAATTGTAACTAATACAGAAATTCTATAATTTAAAAAATATATTAATGAATATTAAATGAAATTGAACTACTTAAAAGATTCTTAAAACTGTATTATAAAGTTTACTATTCCTTAATTTGCAACTAAAACTATGCCAGAACCAGAAGTGAATAGTGAAGTTATATGAGAGGATCACCATACTGACAGAATTGAGAGAAAACTGGATTCACTCACCCGCCGATGCTTTGACATATGAGAAAAAAAAAAACTAGTAAAGAAAACCAAGCTATCAAGTCAGTACTACAAGACTTCATATGGGCTTGCCATATGCAATACTCTCATTAAATTTGTTTAGTCTGTAGCAAATTCAGATTAGACACAAACTAGTCGAGCTATTATTTGAATAAGTTTTATAATTAAGGGCATTGTGTATATTTACGTTTTTGCATATATATATATATAACTTGAAAATTATATTCAGACTATAAATAGTGTACATTAAATAATTCTTGAACATGTCATATTTCTTATGTTTTTATTTTACTTTGTCCAAGTTAATTATAAATTATTAAATCTACAACTTTATGAGTATATCATTCACTATATTAAACACAACAATTTGGCACAGAATGACAGTCACTTCCACCCCTGGTTAGTGTAATTAATTAGTGGAGATTGATCATCAATAAATAGAGTTGAGCTGTAGGAAATAACATGTAGAGAAGAGTATTGGTCAATAAAAAACAATTTAGCACAGAGAGCATAAGAAAAAAACAACAACGGATGAATGCAACTAATTAGTTTAATACATCATTGTATAATAATTGTAGTCATTATTTGAATAATATGCTTCATGTGAATTGTGAAAGTAAAATTTAATAAATGCTTTATAAATGTTAATTAGTATGGGGTTTGTGAAAATGAATTAAAACAACTAGGTTTACAAAAATAAAATTTGGAAATAACGGAAAAGGAATGTGTATTAGGTTTTGATATTAATAATAGTAGTGAATGGAAGACATATTTGTCTCAAATAAAGCTCTTGTTTAAATGAATGATGATAAAATTAAAATTGCTACTTTGTTATGCTTTGACAGTCCTAGAGATCATATTTGCAAACAGACTTTGAGAACCAAATATTCCAGAAAAGCTGTTCTGTATTAAAGGAACTAAGGGATTAAACTCATTTTTCAATTTAAATTCTTCAGTTTTTTTTTTAAAAAAAAAACCTCAGGCAAAGGAAAGAGAATCACAGATTAGATGTGATTTTTTCCAATCTTGCTAATGAATGGGTTTATGGGGAGTACTTGAACTTGAATAGCTTTCAATAGAATAAGTAATAGTAAGCTTCATCCATAATAATAGGAAACTCTTAAATATCTTATAAGAAAACTATTAGGAAAGATTTTGTGTATGAAATCTGATACAACAAGTTAAGGATTTGGAAAAGTTGATTATTTCTTATACAGATAAACGCCACAAATGTATCAAAAGGAATGACCAAGATCGTTTCAAATAAAAACAGCTTCATTATGGATAGGCTGGTGATTGAACTAAATATTGGAACTGGCTAAATGAAATATGCAGAAGATGTAATTGAGAAGGATATCTAGCAGGAATGTTATACAAAATATAGTGCCAAATAAAATGTAGTTTTAAAAAAAAGAAAAATTTAAAAAAAAATTAAAATAAAATAAATGGATAGTATATAGATATGGGGTATGAGAAAAAAATGAGGTAAAGATCAGATTATAGCTAATAAACAGTAGCAAACTCCCCATACAGTAGGGTCACCCAGTGCAAACCTTTGTAATCAATGGATGCAAGACTGTTTATGCATAAACTTTATTTAGTTGCCTACTCATATTAAAACTTTCTTGCATCCATTGCACTATGTGATACTATTGTATGGAGAGTTTGCTACTGTTTTAACAGCTTGTGTAAGCATAGGAAATGGTGATCGTGTGATGTTTTAATAGTACAATATGAATCCTGCCCATAGGATTATAGTGACTATGGTTTAAAAAGACACTACAATGTATAGATATTAACTGGGTTCAGATCTTTACATCTTAACATGGAAATTAGTACAAGTGAAGAAATAATAAATCAAAGAACTTTATGAAGCTCAAGATGCTTGGATAGAAAAATATCAGATTAAAATACTATCATCATTAAAGGTTTCTTTAAAAACATGAAGAAAATGCATGCCCACATGCGTTTTAAACCCCCACTCCTTCCAAATGAAAACAAAACTAGACATGTCTAATCAGAAGATCACAACATTATTCAAGTTTTTACTATAAGAGCCCAAATTCCTGGACTATTTAATAAAAGTGAATCTTGATGCTATGCCCACTAACTGGTTCTTACATCAGAAAAGATTCTGATCAACCTAGATTCTTCCTGCCCAATCTGCCACAGACAGAATGAGACCTTTGAGCACATTTTATTAACCTGCACAGGCTTCAGACCAGTGAAGCAAATCCTAGCCCAAAATTCAGCAATTGATTATTATAAAATCCTCTCCATTAATGATTGCATTAAGGAAAGAGATTTTCCCATCATAAGAATCTCGACCTTCATTACATATTCCATATGGATCATCCAATGTAAAATAATATTCAACATCCCACAAACGAATGCCCTTGCAATTTTCTTTGGAACCCTCAGAAAAATCCAAAGTAAAGATAAAATTCTCTCTACTAGGTTTATCTATGAGAATACATGGAAACTTTTCAAGATTCCCAGTGACTAAAGTTTCCAACTCTGCCATGCTATCTCTGTGGAACTATAAAAAAAAAATTTCTTCATTTAGATTTGACAAAGCATCAACACTGATAATTCTAGTTCCCAAGTAAGAAGCTCCTGCTGACACATGCTCTTCATCTGAACATCACAGTTTGTAGCCATATATTTCACTAATAAAGTTTCTTTGAAAATAAAAATATCACATTATTTAAAAGGCTTTTATTTAAAATAAAAATCTAGTAAGTTTCTGGAGTAGGAGGAAGTAAGATATGTGTACTAAAGTAGCAAAAATGTACACAATATTAGAAAATTTACAGCAGATATATTACGTAAAATATATTGAGAGTGAAGATTACTTTAACCACCATATATAAATAATGTTAGAATCTTGAATAAACTCATAGCTAACGGCCAAACAGACAAAATGAATCCTACTTGGCTTGCAATCCATAATGAAATTGGTTCAACTTAATATTTATAAGTAGAAGAATCATTAAGTATTCATTTTAAGATCCTTGTGAATGACTAATGTTTTTGTTAATATTTAATAATAAATTTACAGCAGAAATATATATGTTGACAAAGAAGATCTATCATTATTGTCATATATAAATAATGTTAAAATCTCACTAAACTCACTCTTAATTAGCCACAAAATGAGTCACTTTTCCTACAACCAAGAACTTATATGAGACACATTTACAATGATAACTGTGAGATGAAATTCTATTCATTGTAGATGTTTACTGTATGAAATTTGCTCAACTAAATATTTCCAAAATAGAATCACTAAGTATTCACTTTAATAATCATGTAAATGAATGAAATGTAATTCTTGCAGCTATCATTGTTATTTGAATTTTCATCATATAAGTTCATGTATTGCTAGCAATGTGGGATTTTGTTGGTTTCAGTGTTAGTTATGAGTTTCTGCAATATTATAATTTTATTTATATGTGGTGGTTGGAGATCAGATCTTCACTCTCATATTATTTATACAATAATTCAAACTTTTTAAGCAGGGAATTTATTCAAATAATATTATTTTGAAAAAAAAAAAGAAAAAAAACTTTGAATGCTTTTGAAGTAGACATTCAACAGGCTTAATTTTTTTAAAGGAAATATATTTTTATAATTATTTCTTTCATAAATTAACATTTCACGAGTTATTTTTAGACCATTAGAGGAAGCTGTAGTTATTCTTTCTATTTTTACATTATAACTTTTTTTTTCAAGTTGATCAAAAACATACGTTTAAAAAATGAATGTTACCTAAAATAATCAACTTTGCAAATAAAAAGAATAATAAACAGTAATCAATAAACAAAAGAGCAGCCTTCTATTAGAACTACAATCTGAAATTTTTCTAATTCATCATTTTTTTGCAAATAATAAACGTAATAGGACAACAACAATACTGTGCGTTGAAATTGTGTGGGGATAATTATTAAACAGAGAAATGGTTAAAATATAATTTAAACATATATATATATATTAAAACTTCTTTATAAAAAAATGGATTTTTTTTTATATAGATAATGTGTTGAAAACCTTTATTTTAAACCTTTTAAAAAAGATAATAATTAGTGCTATAATTATTATGCATAATGAATTATTAATAAATACTAATTATATTTAATGTTAAAATGGTTAAAAAATAATGAACTGATTTAAAGATGTCTAATAGAAAATCATATGAATGTGTATATTTTTTCTTTTAAAGTTGTCCATTTCTAGATGAAAAATTTAACTAAAATTAAAACATTTTAAAAAATGAATATGTAAATTATAAATCAAACGAGAGCTTTAAAAGTGACAAACACTATCAGTGCATGTTTTCCTGTAAAATGTAATTTTAATAATTTTCTAGCACTGGTTATGCCTATAATCAAAATGATAGTCATTTTCAAGATTATTAAAATAAATACTTGGTGATTCTACCTTGGGAACATTAAATTGAGTCAATTTCAATGCAGTATTATTTATATCTACATTGAATACACTTTTCATCTTTCAATTATTATTATCTAAATTTACCTTTCATCTAAGTTAGTGGATTATAACAAAGTAGGATTCAATTTCTGTTTGGCAGAAGTTTCTGCAAGGTTTTAATGTTGTTTATGTGAGTGTGAGAGATTTTCATTATCAATTTATGCAATTTAGAAAATATATAAAATTATATTGAATATTGTAAAATTAAAATAGGAAATTAGTAAATTACTTAAAATTTTTATGAAGTTTACTATTCCTTAATTAATTGATTTAAATATGTGTATAGATTCATAAACAGATCTCATTCATTTGCTAATTAAAAATATTCCAAAGAACCAGGAATGAATAATGAAGTTATAGAAGAGAATACTAGATGCATATGGGGGGAATTAAGATGAAACTGAAAGAGAGAATTAGTAGAGAGAACCTAGCTAATAATTTACTGCTACAAGATTTCATATAATCTTGCCATATATAACTATATCAGCAAATGTGATTAGTCTTAAACCGAAAATAATAAATTCAGATTAGACACCTAAATAGGTCAATTCAACATTATTATTTAACAAGTTTTTGATCTAAGGAGCTTTACCATATATTTAACTAATTGTAGGTGTGTATATATATATAAGTTTGAATATTATTACAATGAAATGTATATTATACATGTTAAAAATAACATTTTAAAATTTAGTATACACCTGTGTCTTTTTTATGCAATAGATACGTTCCGCAAAAAAAAAAAATGCATTAAAAAAATCGCACAAAAATAGACTTAACTTACTTTAAAAAATTTGGGATACATTCTGTAATTTTCAAAAATCGCATAAAACCAAAGCAACAAGGTAAAATTACTTTAAAATTAAAAAAAAAAAAAAAATTCAAATATTTGAAAAAAATTGATACAAGACAAAGTTATTTTACTTTTTATTAACTATTTTTATTCAAAACAATACATTTTTATGTGTAATTTATTTTCCATTTTCTCACACATACTTTAATCATCATCGCTATTTGACAATATGCAGGTTTGTTTGTGAACTGGTGAGAAATCAGATTCGTCGCAAGAAATACAAACAGCAGAATTAACGCCAACTTCAGTCTCGTGCTGTATTAATGGTTTTCTGATGACAATGTAATCGGTGATTAAACTTTGAGATGATGATTTTACTAATTGTTTATGAAGCTCGTGATATGCAGACATACAACTATTTAGCTTTGGAATTTAAGACCTCATTCATAATTTGTGTCATTAAGAAGAAAATGATTTTCCAATTGATTAGAAAGTTGAAGACTTTTTCAAATTATTTTTTACTGTGAAAAGAACAGGTTCCTCTTCTGCTTCATTATCTTTTTCTAAATCTACAGTAGCTAAGCTTACTGCAATAATATTGTCATTTAAGGCATTATCCTCAAGCAATTCATCAATATCATTCTGGCTAAATTGTCATATTTAATTGTGCTTTACACTGCTACGCATCTTTTAAAAATAAACTTGCGGATACTAAATGATTAATTGATTACTCTTTAAAAAGCAAAAATACAATGTGATTTTAAATGCAAAAACACAACATGCATTGTACAGCCATCAATAGTGTTTGAACAGATTTACATTATAATCTAATAAAATTTAATGTGTGCATATAAAACGGGGAAATTCCAATTTTAAGTGAAATATGATTTTTTTTTATTGCAAAAAAGAAAACTGCATAAAAAGATATTAAGAAGTAACACAAATCACATTAAAAAAGTCTGCATAAAAAGAGACCCAGGTGTATTTAAGCCTGTTAATAGTTATAAATTAAATAATTCTCCAATTTTTATTCATACTTTTTTTTTATGTTTTTATTTGGTGTGTACAGTTGGACTGGATAAAACAGTATGAAAAAGCAAAATAATTTTATTTAATTCAACCATAAAACTGTAGTAGTATATTTATTTTATTTGTTGTGTGAAACCATAGCAAAATCTATTGCTCTAAACCATTGTTCTTCAACCCTTGGTCCACGGCCCGGTGCCGGGCCGAGGAACTTTTCTGCAGGTTCGCATGCTAAACGGGCAGTAAAAAGTTTGTAATAATAAATAATAAGAGTTTAAACTTTTAATTAATATAGCCAATTTTTATTTATCTCATTTTTACCCAATTAAAAAAAAAAGAAAACAGAACGAAAACAAAATCTAATCAATCGTTCATAATTAATTTGTTTTTCTAGTTATCACATTTGTTTATGGGGGGAGGGTGGTAGAACTAAATTTTTTATTACTTTTCTAAAAAAATTAAAGAAAAAGTTTTTTATTGTATAAACTCCATATATATATAAAACTTTATCTTATATATTTAACATTGCTGTTTTGATCAGTTATAACAATTATGCTTATCTTTAAGAAAATTTATCTATAGACTTCTGCGGTCTGCGAAATCTTATCGTTATTTTCGCTGGTCCGCGGAACCTTATCCTTATTTTTACCAGTCCGCAGGTGTGAAAAGGTTGAAGACCATTGCTCTAAAACACCTCTTCAAATATTCATGTTAGAAGGGAAATTGTTCCATCTCACAAAGGAAATTATGTTTACATTCAAAGCTAAAGTATAGATGGTCCATTCTATACTTATGCTTGCTGATGGTTAGTTTACATATAGCTCACTGGGATTTTCAATAGTACTGCATTAGTAAAAACCAACTTTACAATACATATATCTATAAGATTTCCCTCCAAATCTTTTGGTTTTTAAATTACATTATAATTAAATCATTATTTCCCCTGCTTTTAACTAAAATCTATCTTTAGATTTTGGTCACTTTCTAAATTAATAAAAAGTCATTTTGATTAAGTTTCAAAAATATATTTTTACTTTTTTAAAAATTTCAAAGTTATTCCTTATTAGAAATATACTTATGTAATTTTCAAGAAATATAATTCTTTGCATAAATTTTATTAATGCTGTATAAAAATAATTTCACCACAAGCAAATATTCTTTTTCAAAGATATTCTATTACTAACAAATTTTACTTTTATTAAAGTTAAAGATTTCATAATAACTTTAATATAGAATTGTATTACTATTATAAAGCAAATGTTTTATTATTTTTGTTTTTCTAGAGCAGGGAACTTTCTTAGCTTATAATATTTTAATTTATTAATATGATTGTTTTTTTTTATTTTGGGCATGAAAGCAAACTTTCTACTTAACGAACTCATGTTTCTCTTTCATGCAAATGTCTTTATAGGACATAACTGTAATATTCAGGCAAAACTTTAGTTGGTACCCCTATATCTCCCTTCCCCCCCTGCAATAAAGAATGGTTTTGTAAAAACATATTGAGTAAATATGAAATGTATTAATTATAAGTTTATTGAGCAAAAAGCAAAAATTACCATTAAAAAAATATATATAAACGATAAATATACAAGAAGGATACAAAAACTAAAATAACTTGGGGAAAAAATAATTTATGTTTTTTGGCATGAAAATCATTTGTGAATTGCACCTTATATGGTTTTATGTAAATTAACAGATAAATTTATAATTTTATAAAAACAAAAATATGAAAAATATTTGATACAAAATTAAACTATTATTCCATGTATAAATTTACTAACTTAAATAAAAATTAATATTAAAAGAAAGTATTGAATTACTAAAAAAATATGTATACTGTATTAATTTTTTAGCAAAATATTTAAAAGAACAAAATTTAATTATGTTAAATGTATGATGAAAGAATGAATTATTTATCTTAGTTCAAATTCAAATTTACTTTTTATTCTTGTTATTATGTTATTGTTGATGCCCTGCACTTAACTATCCTATATCTAATTATTCATACTTAGAATTGATACCTTTTTGATTTGTGATACAATACAGCATGTGCTCTGTAAATAGCAAGATATAGAATAAAGCTAAAAACTATAGCAGATTTTTTAATATATATATATTTAGAGCTAATGCGAGTTTGAACAAGACTCAAACACATGTCATTCATGCAAATTCACATTTTTATGTGTTTATGGTAAACTATTTGTTAGAACTAGGTTCAGAATAAAATAAAGTCTTAAAGGATAATAGCAAATAAGTGATTATAAATAATTTTCTTAAGACAAATCTATAAAATATAAATAACATTTAAACAAAAATATAATTTATATAATTAATGTAATCAACCTCACATGATCACCATTTCTTATACTTGCTTAAAACTGTTGTTAAAACAGGCAAAACTATCTATACGTATTGCCACTCAGTGCAACACAGAGTAATCAGGGTATGCCAGAAGGCTTGTGCATAAAATCCCTTTCTAGTGCCTATTCATCCAATATCCCCAGACTAGTTTCTGGCTTGTGGCATTTGTCAGTGAGGAGCCTTGGATCTGAGAACACTGCACCTAGATCTTAAGATCTAATGCAACTATCCAGCAGCCACAGCCACCTTTTATCTCTATTTAACTACAAAACTATGAGCCTTAAATGGAAAACACCATAATATTTTTAATTCAAGCTCATTAGCTTATATAGTCATATAAGTCTGAACTCAGTTCAGTACCCTTACATATTGGTGACTTTGGTTCTTTAATGACCATAGCCACCACTATTCTTTTAGGCAGGATTGGTTTTTAGCCAATAAACATCACATGATCACCATTTCTTATGTTTGCTTATAACTGTTATTAAACAGACAAAACTCTATACGTATTGCCACTCAGTGCAAGGCAGAGTAATCATCAGATCCTAAGATCTAGGTGCAGGGCTCTCAGATCCAAAGCTTCTTACTAATGAAGGCCATTAGCCTGTTACTAGTCTGGAATAGTGGATGAGTAGGCATTAGATAAGGATTTTATGCACAAAGCCTTCTGGCATCCACTGACTACTCTGATTTGCACTAAGTGGCAATATGTATAGAGAGTTTTTGCCTTGTTTTAATAACAGTTATAAGCAAGCTTTAAGAAATGGTGATCATGTGCTGTTTATCGGCTTAAAACCAATCCTCCCTAATAGGATAGTGGTGATTATGGTTATTAAAGAACTAAAGTTACCAAAAATGTATGGGTACTGAACTCAGACCTATATGACTATATAAGCTAATGAGCTTGAATTGGAAAATATTATGGGGTTTTCAATTTAAGACTCATAGTTTTGTAGTTAAGTAGAGATAAAAGATAGCTGCTGGAGGGTTGCATTAAATCCTAAGATTTAGGTGCAGTGCTCTCAGATCCAAGAAAGACTCCTCACTGACAAAGGTCACAAGCCAGAAACTAGGCTCGGGATATTAGATGAGTAGTCACTACATGGGAATTCTATGCACAAGCCTTCTAGCATCCATTGATTACTCTGGCTTGCACTGAGTGGCAATATGTGTAGAAAGCTTTGGCTGTTTTAATGATATAATTAATGAATTTTTTTTTTAATATTTGCTCTTCTTCTGAAATCTTTGATGCCTTTACTATTCTGGCGCTTATGTTTGTCAAAACATTGTACACTGTGTCTGCAGGCATTTTGCTTATTGATATTTGGTTGAAGAAGCATACATTTCACTTTATTGAAATTGAATTTTTTTCTACATAACAGGCTTCTTCATACCTGCACTTCTATATATAATATATAGGGAGCTTGAACTCAGACTTTTACATGACCCTCACCCATCTATGCTAGCTCATACTGCTGATACCCACTTGATCACACACATGTTGAAAAGATAAATAATCACCAGTATACGTATTTCGGCCTAACCCAGCACTCGTTAAAGTATGAAGATTGGTTATCTTAATTTAAGCTGAACTTTGATTATATATATATGTGTGGAGATAATAATCTGGACCAACTGACGAGGGCTGGTTTAGCATGAAATATGTATATTGTGATTATTTATCTTTTCAACATATGTATCAGTTGTATGAGATAGCATGGATGGTTGAGGGGTGTGTAAAAGTCTGAATTCAAACCTCTATATTTTACTTTATTTTTATACATATGTGAATATACAAACTGTCATAATATATATCAGTTATCTTCTTCAAGAAGTATAATAACTACTCTTTTTTATTGTACTGCCAAATGTATACCATATAATACTAAATCATCCATGTGCTTTACTACTGTTACACAATGCTTTATTTACCACTCTCTTTTACAGTTTCGATTTCCCCAGCAATCTTTTTCAGAATTATCTCCTAAAGTTATGGATGATTTAGTATTATATGGTATATATTAATTATTTCAAAATATATCTAAAGTCAGGTAATACCTTTTTTTTTTTTTTTACTATTAAGTCACTTTAATAATAGTTTGTAATTTTTGTTAGATATTTATAATCATAACAGTGCGAAATTGATAAATTTATTAAATAAAGGTATGATTTGTTGCATAATATTTAATATGATATTGCTAAATTAACCATATTTCAATTTTTACACATATAGTCATTTTTTTTTTCTACTAACATGAAACTGCAATTTGTGATCTATCAATATAAACTACTTCAGTTATATATCTCCAAATATATATTTTCAAATTTTATTCTTATCTGAGTACATCTTAATCTCAGAAGTTAGCCCAACAGCTCTCACTCTGGATATATTTTTGACACTCATATCACTTTTTTTTTTAATTGACTAATTTTCCTTGTCTATTTTACAAACAGTATGATAGAAGTTATTTTTTATCTTGGAAGCATTTTTACTAAATGTGTAATAGTTCTCTAAGCATAATTTAAGTGAATTTCTAAAGTACTTTTCTTAAATGATAAAATGAAAGTTATCGGTTTCTAATGAAAGAAGGATCATGTTTGGTAATGTATATTCATTAGAAACTGATAACTTTTTATTTTATCATTTAAGAAAAGTACTTATAGAAATTCACTTAAATTATGCTTAGAGAACAGACATATGGATGACTTGTATATTTTGAAAAAAAAAAAAAAGATTAAAAGAAGTTAATTAAATGGCCAATAAAAGGGAGGGAGACCAAAAGAGAACCAAAAAGAAGGTGGATGTACTGCTTTAGAAAGGACTTGAACGGAAGTAAAGAATGAAAAGATATTGTAAAAAGCAGAGGGAAATTATTCTTGTAATCAACTAAATGAATTCTACATAAGGTCAAACATTAATTGCATAGCAAAGAAAAAATGGGAAAACAGTAAGAATTATTTTAAGCAGTTACTGAATAAGATATATGTATTTATAATTTATCCTGAGGGCATTAAAAATAATGACTTTTTAATTATGTTTCTGATTTCACATCAGTCTCTCTTCAGATTATAATAAATTTTATTCGTGTGAAAGTCTGAGTTCGAATCCCGCCTATATATATATATATAAATGCAGGTTTAAGCCTGTGAAATGTATTAATAAATTTTATTGTAAAATCCTAGTGAGTCAATGAATTATGTTAGGCTCTTATAAGATCTGTTAAGACAAAATGATAATCCCAAGAACAAAGTATGAAGACATTAAAAAAAAATTTTTTTTTAGTAATGATTTTGTGTAAATTGCCGACTAAAAAGTAGAAAAATAAAGTAATAATCAGTATGATAAAATCATGTGAGACTTATTGATTTTTGTGATTTATCTAAGTCTCAAATGATTTTATCATATGGATTATTACTTTATTTTTCTCCCTTTTAGTGTGCTAATTTTCACAAAAGCATTATATTTTTTAAAATCTTATTTTATTTTTTAGTTATTACGTTCAATTACATGTAAATTGTCTATACTAAATTTAATGTAATTAGACAAGTCTTAAACTCAGACTTTCAATCTCCCTACAGCTATTCACTCCATTTTATTCAATCGATACATGTAATGTGATCATGCGTATCAGTTGTATAAGATGGAGTGGGTAGTTGTAGGGAGCTTGATAGTCTGAGTTCAAGTCCTGTTTAATTAATTTTTAGTTATAAATATAACATATAATTTCAATTTAATTTGTAAAATAATTTTCATGATATAATTTCAATTTAAATAAAATAATTTTCATTAGTCTTTTTATTTATTATTGTTATGTTTCTTATTCTTTCCACAAAAGAGTGCCTGCTGAATTTCTTTCTAATAGAAATGATTAGTAATGTGATAGAAAATAGTAATAAAAGTAGAAAGGATAGTGAAAGATGTGGATGGAGAATGAATGATAAGTTAGAAGAATATAAAATAAAAGTTGAAGAAACCATGGAAGAATTGATTGTGGTTGAATATAAGGACTGGTGTGGTGAAATAGAAAAAGTGGCAAATAGCATTTTAGGTGAGAATTTTTCAAAAGCATAAAAGTAAGAGAGTTAGTAAACGTGTAAAAGAGAACTAAAAAGCATGCAGATAATATAAGTGTGCTATTAAGAACAAAAAAAGTGAAAAAGATGTTAATGTTAAATGAGAAAAATATTTTTTAAAAAAGAAGTTGGCTAAAATAGATAATTATAGAGAGAGAATGAAATTAAATAATAATTTGTTGAAAGATATTAATAAAAGTGGAATAGATGGGAGTAAACATTTTTGAAAATACATTAAAAGAAGGAATGTAGGGGAGAGAGAAATAGCTCTAGAAAAAAATTAGAGACAATCTTAAATAAGTATGTAATGGATATAGAAAAGATGTTAGATGTGAAGGACAGAGTGATAACAAACATAAAAGAATATAGGAGTGAAAATATTAGATTTACAGAAAATGAACTGAATGAAGCAGGGAAGAAATTGAAAAGTGGAAAGGCAAGAGGTTTGGATAAATGAGCAGCAGAGATGATAATGAATTTAGGACATAGTTGGAATAATACAAGAGTAAGGCTACTATTTAAAGGAAAAGGTAAGGATAACAGAAAGTTAAACAATGATAGACTGATAGTGTTAACATCAGTGTTATATATAGTTTTTGCATAAATGGTGGTTGGAAGGATTGCAAAATAAATTGAAGAAAATAATATAGTGGGAGAAATGCAATGAGGTCTTTGATCAGATAGGCATCTAGGAGATAATTTATTTGCAGTCACACAATTTATAGATATAAGTAGAAATACCGGTAGATAATTATATATGGTTTTTATAGATATAGAGAAGGCATATGATAGAATAGATAAAAATAGATTATGAATAAGTTTAATAAATTTGGGAATGGATGGAGCTTTAGTGGAACTAATTAAGAGATTGTGTAAAAACAATTACTATATGTATCAATTAGGGAATATAGAATCAGTTAAAGATGAAAATGGGGTGGGACTAAGGCAAGGATGTCCTAGGTCACATATTTTATGTTATATTTGAGAGAAGTGAAGAAATCAATAGAAAGACTAGGAAGAGGTATAGAGATACCATTAATAATAGATGGAAAGGGAGTATATGCATTATCAGGTCTTTTATTTGCTGATATCTTCTTGTGCACAGAAATTAGGGAAGAGATGAAATTTATGCTAAAGACATATGCAAGGGTTGGTAAAAAGATGGGGATTAAATTTAGTGAAGAAAAATCTATTTTTGGAGAAAGAGTAGAGAAAGAATTTTTATTAGGGGATATAAAGTTAAATGTGGTGAATAGATATAATTATTTGAAATCATTTTAAGCAATTAGAGAAGTTGCTTGGATGAATGGGAGAAAAAATTGATAAATGAAGCAAGGAAAAGAAAGGTACTGATAAAGAAATTAACAGTGTTTTTATATAATACATATGATGTAGCTAGAATTGTATGAAAGGGAGGGGCAGTAGTGGGTAACGATGTGTTATGTGTTAGTAAAAGGGTGTTAGATTACTTAGAAAAAATACAAAGAAGTAGGAAGATATGCATTAGATGCAGATGTGTGGAAGACAAAAGAAGCATTTCAAGAAGAAATGGGATGGTCAAGTTTTTATATGAGAGATGCAAAAAGCAAAATGAAAACATCTTCTGATAGATTGCATTTTATGGATAATAAGAGAATAGGCAAAATAGTATTTAATTGGGTTATAAATAAAAGACAGGCAACAAGGTGGGTGAGAAAGGTAGAACAGTATGCAGAAGATTTGGATAAAGAATTTGTCAGTATACTTATACAAAAGGTGGGATGATTGTGTTAAGAGAATTGTTTATTGTTATGGTGGTAAGGAATGGGATAGAAGAATAGATGCATTAATAAAGAATAGGGATTGGAGAGATGGAGAACTGGCATGGAAAGTAAAAAGAGTTTAAATATATATAGAAGTAAACAGAATATTGGGTGAGAGTTAATTTGTGATAATTACAAGGAAAGTACAGTAGTTAATTGTTTAAGGATCGAATAGGATCTTTAGCAACAAGGGAATATACACATAATGGAAAAATCTGGGTGATTTAGTCTGTAAGTTGGTTAAGGAAGGCATAGAAAATATTAGGTATCTGTTAATAGAATGTAAATGCCTGCAAGCAGAAAGAGTACAGATAATGAAATTGTGGAAGAATAAATATAAACAAAATGATTATATAGAAAGTCGATTCATGGTTTTTATGCTGGATTGCGCTGAAGATGCGCACAAGGGTGGGCAAAGAGATGAGGATTAAATTTAGTGATGAAAAATTAAAAGTAATGATGATACATGATCACATGACAATGGCAAACAATCTCATAAGCCATTCTAGTGTGACTATGCATAATGTATGGAAACCACTAATCAACTTTGTTCTTAGAAAAAATGTGAGAAATCTGGAGGAACATTTTTACCAACTGACTGTTGCATTTGGCAGGATGTCTCAGTTAGTTAGAGTGTTACCTTAAAATTCAATACTCAAGAATCTATGGGTCCAGGTTCAAATCCCATGCTAGTATTGTCACTGGTCAGGCTAGCAAGACCTGAAGAAGAGGGGAGAATAATACTTCTCGAAACGTTGTGCATGTACAGACCTGTGGGCTATTATTAATAGTTGAAGTATTTGGAATATTTAAATAAAGCTAATATTTTCTAAAGACATTCAATACTCAGATAATAATGGAAATAGTCCAATATAAAAATACAACTAAAACACTAACATCGCAACGCCTTCAGGAAAACATATGTATCTTGTATGCTTATTATTATTTATATGTAAGGCATTTATTTCTTGATTTGAAAGCAAGAATGTAATATGATCAGGTTTATGTGCCGTGAATTTATTGATTAAATAAAATAGGGCCAAGTAAACAAAGGTTTTTATAAATAGAAGAGATTTTAATCACTATGAACATTTTTATATGTATAATTGTAAGGAGGAAATATAAATTTTACTATCATCTTGTACATCACCTTTAAAAATAAAAGTTCCAATTAATAAATATTAATTGAAAAAAAATTTTTTTTAAAGTTTTGGTACAAAAGGAGAATCATTGGTATGAAAGTAATTTCTAATATGAATATATTTAATATCATATTAAAAAATAACTTCGGTAAATAAATTTGAAGGATCTTCTTTGTGTACATTTTTCATTGTTGTTATATGCGATTGATTTCTGTTATATTGCATTGAAGTAATTATAGATGAGTTTTTAAAGAAAGAAAAATCAAATGTTCTGCGTTTTTTTTAAAAAATATATCTTAAAATGTTTATTTATTTTGTTTTTATTTTTTTAGTTTTGCAAAAAATGATAAATTTTGAGTAAAAGTTTATAACCTTTTTTTTCTTATTAAAGCGGGGGGGACGACGACTTATGAGTGTTTTTCTTCCTGAATATAATTTATTATACATGAATATGATTAATTAGTAAAAGTGGAATGCTTTAACATCTGAATTCAGAAAGTCATTTAGTGATTCTATAATAAATAAAAGTAAAAATTAAAGAGACATAAGTTAATATCATCATTATCAATCCACTGCAGGATGAAGATCTCTCCAAGTTTAATCCATCTTCTCTGATCTTTAGCTTCTCTTCTCCACATCACCCCTGCACACTTTCTTATTTCATCCATCCATTTCACATGTGGACTCTTTCTGGGTCTTTTACAATCTCTTGGAATCCAGTTTAAAATTTCAATTGTCCATCTATTATCATCTCTTCTAGCAATATGTCCGGCCCAACTCCATTTTAATCTTTTAATTTTTTCATTGAGATCAGTAACACCTGTTTGTTCTCTTACTCATACATTGCATTTTCGATCTCTTCTTGTTACTCCCAACATACATCTCTCCATCCTTTTTTCAGTGGTCTGAAGTCTCTGTATTACTCTTCTATTAAATGTCCAAGTCTCAGATCCATAAATAAGAACTGGTAAAACACATTTGTTAAAACCTTCCTTTTCAAACACATAGGCATATTTCCAAGTTATTTCTACCAAAAGCACTCCAACCAAGTTTAATTCTATGATTAATTTCCTCCATTATATTTCCATCTGTATTAATAATCTGACCAAGGTATTTGTAACTGTTAACTTCTTCTAATTCATCATAATCAATCTTTATTTTCATATTTTGAGCAAATCGATTAAACATTATTTTAGTCTTTTTAACATTTATCTTTAGTCCTACTTTCATCTGATAACTCCTGCAACATTTCCTGCAGCTCTGAAGCATTATTTGCAAAAACAACTACATCATTTACGAAATCTAAATGACTTAAATAATCTCCATTTACTTTCACTCCTTTAGTTTCCCGTTTTAATCCACAAAATACTTCTTGCAGTACTGCTGTAAAAAGTTTTGGAGATATGGAGTCACCTTGTCTTACACCTTTCTCAATTTTGACTTTCCCAGTATCATTATGTAATCTAATTGTTGCTGTTGCATTTTTATAAATATTCTTTAAAATATGACAATATCCTGGATCTATACCTTGATGATCCAATGCTTTAATCACTGAAGAAATGTTTATAGAATCAAATGCCTTTTCATAATCTACAAATGCAAAACATAATGATAACTCATATTCATTTGTCCTTTTCTATAACTTCTCTCAATACCTGGATATGATCTACTGTACTAAAACCACTTTTAAATCCAGCTTGTTCTCTTGGTTGGTGGAAATCCAATGTTCTACGAAGATGAGTTGTAATTATCTTGGTAAAAATTTTATATAAAACTGATAAAAGGCTGATAGGTCTGTAATTTCTAATATCCTCTTTATCACCTTTTTAAAATATTAATATTATTACTGCATTCTTCCAATCATCCGGTACATCTTTATCATTTAGACATTTGGTATATAACTTTGCTAAAATTATTTCTATTTCTTCACCTGTTTCTTTTAATATATCAATTATAATTCCATCATTACCTGGAAACTTTGCTAAAATTATTTCTATTTCTTCACCTGCTTCTTTTAATATATCAATTATAATTCCATCATTACCTGGAGCCTTTCCTTTCTTCATACATTTAATTGCATGTCTCACTTCTTCATTTAAAATTCTGTGCAATTCGGAAGATGTAATAGATATAGGAGGTACTTGTTCTTTAGTACTATATAATTCTTGATAATACTATGAGAGAAGTAGGAAAGAAATGAAATGAGAATTTTGTCTGGAATATGGATGAAAAGTTTGAAAATGTTAAAAGGAGATGTGGTCTTTAAGAAAATTAGAAAATTATGTTATAGAAAATTAAATACAAATAGAAACATAAAGAGCTATTGAAGAAAGTAATGTTTTTAGTATGTGTAAACAAATAATTATTTTTTAAAGTGTATTTTTATTATATACTTACATGTCTTCAGTGACAAAAAAAGATGACGTTTTAAAAAATTACAAATATAATACAAATGTATTGGTGTAAATATAAAATAAAGTTAATGTTTAGTTTCAATAATAATTTATTATTTCTAATGTATACAGTGATGTGTAACCATACAATTGAGGTTTACATTGTTGTTCTAACTATCTTGTTATTTCCATATGGGTTCTGATGAATCTATGTTGTGCAATATGGTGTGAACATTAGATTTTTCACATATTTGTTATCTGATTGTTAGTCCCCCCCCTTGCCCTGTTGTTAGTTTGGCATATGATGATGCCGGGAGTTGGTCTCTCTTCTGGATTTTAATCATTGTTTTGGAAAAAACCTGTTTTATAGTAGATTGTGGGTGTTCCATGATTAGTTTATAACATGTAACCCATATGGCATAGTTCAAAAATATTGAGAGACTTATTATTGGATAGGTTTTAGTATTGATACTATCTTTCAGAGATGAGATCAGTTGGAAATCTATCTTGGTGTTGGAGAATATGATTTCTCGGATCTCTCTGAATCCCGTACATTGTGAGAAGAGGTGTTCCAATGTCTCATCATCGTTCATGCAAATGCTGCAAGTAGGGTCTATGTTGTGACCTCGTTTGTAAAAGAGGAAATGATTAGTAGGTAGTCCATTAATGTTGTATTTAATGAGGAAGTCTATGTATTTGGTCTCTAGACTCCATCTTTTAAAGTTTGATACCAGTTTCTGATTATTGTAATAAAATGTGTTGATTATAGGATGTAAGATTGGATGGAGGATTGTGTATGCTTGCCATAATGTTATTTTAGAATTGAATGTGGAGTCGTTTATTGGGCAGTGCTGTTTGATAAGACTTGCGTTTCTAGTGATCCATGTTTGTCTGTCTGGTGGGGGTCGGTCAGTGGGTGTTACCTTTTGAAGCAAAGCTTTTTGGAGAATTGTGTTAAAACCATATGATGCTACCAAGTTGTGTATGACGTTATGGGTTTTTTGGTAAATCAATGCCTGAATGGAATGGAGAGCAAGACCATTTAGCTTTCTTGGTTGCTGAGTGCCTTTGAGGCTGATCGTGACCGTTTTACCTCTCCATAAAAGCCTTGAGCACAAGCCATTTATTTTATTTATGAAGCTTTTGTTGCAAGTGGAAGAAAGTATGCTATTTTTGGCATTACATTCATGTTAATTAGTGCTACCTTGTCAGGGAGGGAAAGGTAGACTTGTGACAAGGAAGTGATGAATTTGTTTGTTGTTTCCAGGATGTTATCCTGAATCTCTTTGGTCATTGCTGTGGTAGATTTGAAGATGGAAAACCCAAGATATCTCTGTGGCTTGGCAGAGAAGAGGGTGTTGGATTTTCCTTCCTGAAACAATTTGCCAGAAGGCAGACTTGCTGGGGTTGAATTGCAGCCTATATTTCTCAGTATAGCGGCTTAATATTGTTTGTAGCAAAGGAGTATGTTTTCTTGATGGTAGGATGATCATTACATCATCCATGTAGGCAAATGTGTTGAATTCTCTGCTTAAATTCGGTATAAAAAGACCTGGTAGATTTTTTTCCAAATCTATCAGGAGAGGATTTATATATGCGAATGAAGTATAGGGCACTGAGGGGGAACCCTGAGGGAGAGCTTGTATCGCTTTAAATCCGGAGGTGATGTTACCATCCATAATGATAAAAATTTCCCTGTTGTATAGTAAATTGCTTATGATCTGGAGAGCAGCTGCAGGAACATCATACTCGGCCAAAATACTTAAGAGTATGTCTATATGTACCGAGTCAAAGGCTGTAGCAATGTCCAGTTGAATAGCTATCAGCCCTGACTTTCGGTCAATTTTGACATAATCAATGATGGAGATTATGTTGCCCATTGCGTGTGCAGTAGAGGATCCCTTCTTGTCATATTGGTTGTTAGATATATGCTTTAAGACATTTGGTTGGATGAGGTCTTAGATCATGGACTCTACTATTTTAATTAGAAGGGGTGTCATGGAAATAGGTCTGATGTCTGAGAGGTCTATAACCTGATTTTTTTTTTTTAATAAATGGAACCAGCGCCACTGGGTAAAGGTTAGGTATCACTCTATTACCATTTGCTAGGTAATCCACCTTCCTCTTCATTATGGGAATTGCAAATTGATTGAGGTGTAGGATTAGGAATCTGGGAATCCCATGTAATCCAGGATGTACACATCTGGAAGGGAAGATATTTTCTGTTGGAGTAGGTTTTCTGTGATCCCATGTGGCGCCTGTGGATCAACTTCAGACCAGGATTGTGTGCCATTGAAGATTGCAGTTTGCATTCTTTGCCGGAAGTGTTCTTTTATTGTGTTCATCATAGGTGTTCCCAGTAAGGTTCTCCCATCTAAATGATGTGAGGTGGGGTGGTTTTGTTATTTTTCCCTCCAAGTGCCCATCTCAAGTAGCCTTTTGTCCAGTGGTGTTGTTGAGATAAATAGCATTTGGCTCTCCTAATGGATATGTATTCTGCCAGGGATTTTTGTCTTGATCAGTATAGGTTTTTAAGATTATATATATCTTGTGTTTTGATAGGTTGACTTTGGAGCATCTGAAGCTGATTCTCTATTTGTAGAAGATCTCTGAAGAGGCCATTAGGGCCTTTGGCTTTCATGGTGTGGTGTTTTAATATTGTCTGTAGGATGCCTATAAATGAAAACCAGGCTTCTTCAGCTGTTCTTGAAAGGATGTTGATTTTGTGAAAATATATACAAGATTCGGACACTATGGCCTCTGTCATGTTTGATTTTGTTACCATCCGCATAGTTTTGTGAAGAGCCTCTGGGGTTGGGAGGCCAGCCATGGTTTCAAGAGTAACTACAAGGGCCATATGGTCCAAAAATGAAACTGGTAAAAGTTTTGCATTTAGATGAAAATGTAAATCTGGTGAATAATATGTCTTATTAGGGTTTGGTGGGATTTGGTGTAAAAGGTGTAGGATCCAGGAGGAAGGAATCCTTCCCCACACATCAAGTTTCTATTTATCAGTGGAAAAATTTTTAAGTTAAAGTGACCATAGGTGGTGTTAAAATCTCCCAATATAAGTAAAGAGCCTGATTTGTTGCTAAGGATAGCATTTAAAGTCTGAATGATTTTGTGATGTGTATATATAAGCTAGATTTATGCTGTAGCTCCAATAGTCTATTTCTAATAAGATTAAGTTGTTATCCAAATAGAGTATACAGAATTTGTTTGGAGGAAATTTTTTGTTAATTAATACTCCAACCCCTCCAGCTGCTGAATGTCCAACTGAAAATTTAGTGAAGCCCATGATGGCAATTAATGTTTCTATTTTAGTGTCAGGATTATTATGGAATTTGGTTTCCCCCATTAGAAGGATGTGGGGCTTATCCAATTTCTAATTGCGTGAGCACGGGCCAATGAGTTGAGACCACGAACATTAATCCCTGCAATTTTATAGTTCATAATATATTGTTCCTGTCCCCTCAGTGGCCCTTGGTCTCGGGAGAATTTGGAAGTAAATGACTAATTGGTTTCTTGATCTGATGCTTCTTCCAATGAGAGTTGAAGTAGATTTGATTCCATGAGTACTGGAAGGTCCTCATTTTCCATAGAATCTGGTAATTCCAAATAGGGATCATCTTCCATTGGTGCTGAATCATTATCAGAGTGCTCAGAGGTTTTCCTTTTCTTTTTTCCCATGACACTCTGTGTTTACTTTGTGAATCTTGTGAATCTGGTTTTAATGTGGGTAGTTGTGTTATAAACCCAGAATTCAGATCGTCATCTGAGCTTGATTTATCCGGAACATCTGATTTCCGTTTATTAATATTTGATATAGCTTGTCGTGTTAGCTCTACTTCTTGTGAAAGATCTTGATTCCAATATCCAGACAAATCATCCTTTCCCCCCAGGTTTGGAGTTTTGGTGTGTGATAGGTTGAGTTTTTTTCTTGGTTTATTGGTTTTGCTACTTTCTTTTTGAGGATGTGGAGTTATTGAATTTTGTTTACTTTGTGACTTTCTAGGTGATTGGGGGTTATTTTTGTCTATTTTGATTCTGGTGTCTGTTTTTTCTATTGGAAGTGACTTCAAGTCTGAAGGATTGTCAAGCATTGATTCATAGCCTTTTTTTTCTAATGTTGTACTGTTTATTGGCTGAATATTATCTGTGTATTGGTTTGAAATGAGATGAGGTGTACTTGATGTAGTTGTTTGTTTATCATTTCTATTTTTGGTTGTATTATTGTGGAATTCCATTTCAGTTTGGTGGGAAAGATTATCATCTTGATCTTTATCTCTAGATATTATGTGGTCTTGTGTTACATCTGTGGGAGTTATGTCTATAGATTCAGTGTAGTTTGATGTTGTAGACCTATGATTGTCAGTGTGGTTTTCAATATTATTGTCTGTTTTAGGTGATTGTTTGGTGTCTATAGTTATTGTTGTTTCTATATTCTTTCCACTGAAGCGGTGGAACTTGCCTTTCTTTTGATTGCAGATAGTGCAGATACATGCCAAACAGTCTTTTATAAAGTGTGTCCTTTGTAAACAGTGAAAGCACTGAGGCCGCACCCCCCTGAATGTTAGGACCATTGGTGAACCTCTTGCATTAACTACAGTAGGGATGCCAGTGGGAGAAATGTTTTTTTCATGGCTAGTGAGAAGATTGCTGTGTTTGATATTATGTTTCTGTTCAAGATGGGGTCTGGGAGGAATTTAAATTTTGAAACAGTGCTGTAGGGATTGAGGATATTTTGGAGCTCTTGTTCAGTGAATCTTATTAGGCAGTTTTTGTTTTTCCCTTGTAGTATCATAGGTCTGTTCATTTCTACAGTGCAAAGTATTTTATTTCCCAGTATTTTAATATTGTTTTTAAATTGTAGCCTGTTTGCCCAGGTCTTAAATTCTATTGCCACATATCTGTCATTAGGGTGAGTTAGTATTTGATAAATTCCCAACTCTGAATCATGTTGTTTAATTACAGAATATAAATGCTCCATGGGGAATTTGTATAATGATAAGTTTTCATTCATTACTGATAGGATTAGAGTTTTGTCATTGTAATAATTTTGGAAAGATTTATAGAGCATGTTTGGAATAGATTTGTTGAAATTATCGGTTATGTTTTGATGTATTTCGTCGGTAATATTATTATAATCTAATATCTTAATTGATTGGGGGTGTTGATTGTCTCCTGTTGTGATTTCTCTTTCATGTGTTGTTTGTCTCCTGTTGTGATTTCTCTTTCATATTCCGATATGCCTATAAGCATTTCATTAATATTGCTGACTGAGTTAGTTTCCGCGGTTTTAACGTCTTTGTTGATACTTAAAGCGTTAGTGTAGGATATAGATTTTTTTTGGAAGGGTTTGGATTTGTGAGTCTGTTTTGAAATATTCGAATGTAGATATTAAAGGTTTATCTAGTTTGAAATTTTCATTTGTTTGTTCTCCCGAAATACTGTTGACAGTCTCTGGTGTTACAGCAGCGAATTTGGTGACCTCTGGTGATTTAAAAAAAATTTTTTCCCTTCAGATAGATTTTGCTGATATTTTATTTTTTTGTTCCAAATTATTCTGAGAGTGTTTCGCAGTTGTGGATGAATTGTGTTTATTTCTCCTAAAGGAGTTTGGGAAATACGGTGAGTGTTGTTACTGTTTTCGTATGTATTATTATATTTTGCCCGATTTCGGCCATCGTTTCCGTTGAACGACTGAGTGTCACATTTTAAGCTTGAATTGCTATGTATATTATCTATATCATTGTCACATTCCATTTTTAAATATATAAAACTTCTCTTACCTTGTATTTAGGGGTTTGGAATGGGGTTTGACACTCCTTTTCCTCCTGATTTTAATTTTTGAGGAGAGCTATCGTTCACGTTGCTTGCTGTTTAAGAACTGGAAGCAGCTATAAAAAAAATTAATGTTTATTGCATGCTTTCTTAACAAATTACTTAAAAAAGCAAAATAAACAAAAATATAAACAACATTTATATATAAAGGATTAATTAAATAACATGAACTAAAAAAAAAAATCTTTTAAAAAAAAAAAAAATTAACATATATCACATTTTAAAATTCATAGCCATCCAAGCTAAAAATTGTTAGTGATGTTTCTTCAATCATTGGTTTACACCGGACTTGAGAAACCAAAGACTTTATAGAAGTGCAGTCAGAACATTAAGAACATTCTGATACAAGATCTTTTGAATTAGCAAAAATTAATACAAATATTAGCAAATATTGTAAATCTAGAAACCAAAAAGATGGGGTTCATATTTTGCTTTTAATCTGGTCAAATCAAATGATATCTTATTCTTGTTGCATACTTGAAGAATTTCATCGACAAATTATTTCATAGCCCTGCTATAAAAGAAGAAAACAATATTGTAGATGGTGTACATCCTTTATAAAACTCATATTTTCATTACCCACAGTAATAATTCTTCTTTGCATTATATCAGATAGAAGTTAACTTTTAAAAATAAATAAAACATTACATAATAAATAAGGTGACTGCTACACATATATATATATATAGTAGAGAATAAATGTTGTTAACGAATATATATACGTAGAGCAAAGAAAAAAAGTAATAAACTTTGTATACGAATTTGGAATGCTACTAATTAAATAAAAACTCATTAAAGATAAGCGTTCCAGATTTAGAAACTAATTAGTGTAACAAGAGATTTACTTTGCAGATTACTTAAGAACAGTAACGGCTATAATTAATCAGTTCTAAAACATTCTATTAAAAAAGGCTAAAAGAAATGAAAAGTTGAGACACATTCGTTATCTTCAGCAGTCAGACACACTCGTATCATGGGAACTGGCTGTCTAAGATGAGAAATTCAAGGCCGAGTGTCATAGACTATAGGAAAACCCAGTGAACTCCACCACTGAAGGTATAAAAGTGGATAGGGACAATTGCAGGTTACATCAGCCTTATGTTTTCATATGCTTATGGCCCAGTAATTGTAAGTTTATGCTAATATTGTAATAATTAAATTAGATATATATTCATAGTAATTCTTGTCTTAATTTGTTTTCTGCTTGTCTGTTCACCTCGTTTATAATTGCAATATTTGGGGTGTCTGTACATAGCAGAAAACTGGTGCAGTCCTTATGGCCCAGTAATTGTAAGTTTATGCTAATATTGTAATAATTAAATTAGATATATATTCATAGTAATTCTTGTCTTAATTTGTTTTCTGCTTGTCTGTTCACCTCGTTTATGATTGCAATATTTGGGGTGTCTGTACATAGCAGAAAACTGGTGCAGTCGGACAGGATTCCTTTCAACAGACTATCAGGCTCAATTTAGAGATGGATAGGATTCAATTGAACTTGTATAATGTACAAAACTGGCAAGGATTTTAGAATCGAATTCTGAGTGAATTTTAGAAATAGTAGTCAGATAGGGTTTTAATAAGCATATCAGTATAGATCTGCAGTTGAAACTGAAAAAAAATTTTTTTTGTATAGTTATTAAATTGAAGGAGAAAATGACATCAGTGCCTCAAGTAACATTTAACAAGTTCAACGTTAATAGTCTTTCTGATTGGCCAATTTACCTTATGAGGATTAAGAAACTATTTTTAATTAATGGTACTGTAAGTGACCTCATTATAAGTTGCCATGTTACTATGTTATGCCGGGCAACAATTAATAGAAATAGTGACTAGGCTCTGCAATCACGAAGAACCAGAGAAATTACCATACAATGTAGTTATGGGAAAACTAAATAAATTATTTTAGCCCCCAGCACTCAAAAGCATGTGGCAAGGCTACACTTAAGAAACCAACGGCAAATTAAGGAAGAGCGTGTATGAGACTATGATTTGCAATTATGGCAATGCCTTAGAGGATAATCTGCTTGCACAATTACTTTGGGGCATGTCAGATGATAGGCTTGGGCAGCAGTTGCTGGCCTCAAGAGATTTGACCTATGAAGAAGCAACTAAAATGGGAATGGCCCGTGAAATAGGTGCTCGATCAATCAAAAGAATTTATAAATTTTGCTGATAAAAGTGATTGTAGTGCTTATATATGGAAAACTGAAAATAAGTTCCAATCTGTTAAGTGTAAGATGAATGAAATAGTGTGTTATTGTTGCGGAAAAAAGGCCACATAACATGCAAATGTAGATATAACAAAGAGCGCTATAAAGCCTGTGGAAAGGTAGGCCATTTGCAGAAAGTTTGTCAAACTAAGGGGGGAAAAGATCGTGGCAACTCGCCAAGTTTTAAAAATGAAAATAAAATAAAAATTTGTGAGATGCACAATACATAGATTGCGTATGGAAATCAGTTCATGCTGACAGTAAATTTGTTGGAGACACAAATGAAAATGGAAATTGACAGCAGCTCAGGCATGTCAATGATGGCAGTCAAAGACTGGGGAAAAGTAGAACGAAATTATAAGAACCCCCCCCTACCTTAATGAAAACAAATTTACGAGCAAAAGATGCTAGCGGAAATAATATGATGATACTAGGGAAAGTAAATGTTCAGCTAAAAAGTAGAATGCGTAGATTACCATTATATATATTGTACAGGGCGGTCACAATCCTATTATAGATAGGGAATAGTTCAATGTTCTGGGAATAGAGATTGCTATTGAACAAGAATTGCAAAATAAATATACTGATTTATTTAAAGATGAGGAGGGCAAACTAATTACTATGGCAAGTGATATAAAGCTACAGGATGGAGCGACTCCTATGCTTTGCAGACCGAGAAAAATTCCTTTCTCCCTACAAGCTAAAGTCAAACAAGAATTAAATGGCTTGATTAGAAGGGGAGTGTCAACACCAGTTGAGAAGGCCAAGTTGGCCACTCCGATCGTAATAATATCGAAACCAAACTAACAAATTCTTATTTGTGGAGATTACTGTATTACAATAAATAAAAACCTTACAACTAGCCAGTATCCAGTGCTAAATATCAGAGAAATATTAGCTAATATGGAAAGGGCAAGTCACTATGCTAAAATTGATTTGATTCCAGTTTCTGAATGTACCTCAGAATTATTAGTTATCACTGCATAAAGGATATTTTAAGTGCAATAGACTGCCTTAATGAATTACTGTTGCACTGAACATCTTTCAAGCCAAGATGGACATGCTGTTCCAGCAAATAGATGGTGTAACACCATAATTTGATATTTTGGTAGTTTCTGATTCAGAAAAGAAACTACGCTGACTTTTTAAAGTTTATGAGAAATTATCTAGCTTTGAAGCTAAGATAAATGCAGAAAAGTATATCTGGATGACGACGGAAATAAAATTCTTGGGACACAATATCAAATAAGAGAAACCTGATCCTCAAAAAATAGCAGCAATAAAAGAAGCTTTTCTAGGCCTTCTAAATTATTTTGAAACTTTCTTAAGGGAAAGCGCATGTTGCATGACCATTATATGACTTATTAAGGAAACATCAAAAATGGCATTGGATCAAACCCAAGAAAAGAATTTTTGTGATATGGAGTTATTAATGTCTAATAGTCTTAGTACATTATGATAGTAACCTCGAACTGATATTGACAACAGATGCATCAGAATTCGGCATTAGAGCAGTTCTAAGTCACACAGTAACTGATGATGAGCGTCCAATAGTCTATGCTTTTAGAATGTTAACCAAACCTGAGCAAAATTATAGTCAGCTAGATAAAGAGACATTAGCTATTATATTTGCGGTGAAAAAAATTTCATCAATATTTGTATGGTCAACAATTTAATATCTTTACTGATCATAAGCCACTGTTAGGGGTATTAGTAGAAAATAAGATTGTATCTGATCATTTGAGCTCTAGAATGTTACATTGGGTATTTTGACCTAAATTTTAAAAAGGGAAAAATTATTAAAGACACAGATGCACTGTCAAGAATGCCCATTAAATCAGACCGACAGAAATACGATTCAACCATTAACTTTATAGATAACTGGAACAATGAGATAATAGACAGCGAAAAGGTGGCTAGTTGGACAAAAGCTGACCAGGGTTATAAACAGTTAATAAAGTGGATTAGCAAAGGCTGGCCCAGAAATCTGCCTGATAATACTTCAGTAAAGCTTTATGGGACACAAGAGAAAGACTGTCCATAAATTAAAGGAATAGTATGGTAATGGATGATAAGAGTGTTAATACTGAGTAGTGGACATAGTAAAATTCTTCACTTAATTCATCAAGGTCATTCTGGGATAGTGTATGCGAAAGCACTCACTCGAAGTTATGTATAGTCACCCGCAATAAATACGGAGATAGAAAAATTTGTGAAATCATGCAATAATTGACAAATGAATGCAAATTTACAAGAGAAAAAATATGTTGCTTGCTCTGAAGCTGAAAAGGCATGGAGCCACATTCACATCGATCACACTGGACTGTTTCACAGCTTCATTTTTTTGGTGGTGATCGATGCGTACTCAAAGTGGACTGAGTACAGAGTAGTAAAAATTATGAGCACCGAAGAAACAGTAGCAAAACTGAAGGAAATTTTTGCTTTCCACAGTTTTCCTGAAACAGTTGTATCAGATAATGGTACCAGTTTCCCATCCACTACATACGAAGAATTTGTTAGAGAATGGGAATTAGACATAACCACACACCCATATCACTTGGGAGTCCAATGATATTGCTGAAAAGGCAGTACAAATGCTAAAGCAAATGCTACACAAAGAAGGTACTGTCAGTATACAAGAAACCCTATACCCTGCCTTACTGTATCAACATAGTCCTCCATATAGTACAGGCAAATCTGCAGAATTAATTTCTGGAGGAAAACTTCACACAAAATTATCATTAATCCACCCAAGTCAAAATTCTGCGAGTGATGAAAACAGCGCAGATTTTAAATTCACTGAGGGATAAACAGTTTGAGTCAGAGATGTTATCTGAAAGTACTAGGTGAAAGCTTTAATAAAAGAAAGCCTGTTGAAGAAAGTAGTACTTGTTGAGATAGAAACAGGGAAAACCTTGCAGAAATTTCTAAATCATGTTCGACATCGGGAAGAGGAGCCAGAGCAGAATGGGAATACTACAGTGCCACACATTCCAAAATGCGAAAAAAAAATGGATGGTCTGGAAACAAGGGAAGATTAAAACACTACAGTCAAAAAAATACCTCCACGGAGATCTCAAGGGATTAAAAAAGAACTGCTGTACCTAAAAGACTATGTAAGATTTCAGAAATTATAATTTCTGAAGTGGAGAAGTTGCTTCATATATATATAGTGGAGAATAAATGTTAAAAGAAAATATATGTAGAGAGTAATTAATGTAGAAAGAAAAAAAGTAATAAATTTTGTATACAAATTTGGAATGTTGCTAATTAAACAAAAACTTATTAAAGATAAGCGTTCTAGATTTAGAAACTAATAAGTGCAACAAGAGATTTAATTTGCAGATTACTTAAGAACAATAGCAGCTATAATTAATCTGTTCTAAAACATTCCATTGAAAAAGACTATAAAAGAAATGAAAAGGTGAGACGCGTTATCTTCAGCAGTCATACACACTCACATTGTGGGAACTGGTTGTCTAAGATGAGAAATTCAAGGCCGAATGTCATAGACTAGGGGAAAACCCAGAGAACTCCACCACTGAAGGTGTAAAAGTGAACCTAGGGACATTTGGAAGTCGCATCAGCCTTATTATGTTTTGGTACACCTTACGGCCCAGTAATTGTAAGTTTATGTAATATTGTAATCGTAATAATTAAATTAGATATATATTCATAGTAATTCTTGTCTTAATTAATTTGGCTTCTGCTTGTCTGTTCACCTCATTTATGACTGCAATATTGGGGGCATCAATACATAGCAGTGACATAGAAAATTGACTTGCAAAATAGTTTGCTAAAATGTATGAAAATATTGTCTAAAAATTTTCATTGATATTTTTTCTTTCAAAATTTAACTAATCAATCTTTGGTACAGCAGAAATCGTGTTATATTTGAAAAGTGCATATTTTCAGAAATAAAGTCAAAAAGAGTAATTATTTGCAGTTGGAATTTTAGTAACAAGTTATTACAGACAAATATTCATTTGTGGATTGTAAAAGTTAGGATTTTTTAATTGACCACATTTATTTAATTAGTAGTTTTTCAACTTTTAGTATCTTTTTTTTTGTTTACATTTTATATTTTATCTTTTTAGGCTGCTAAAGAGTCAGAAGATGGCAAATGCAAGTTTTTCTCTCCTGCTGTCAACAACATGCTGCTAATGTGAGTCATACTTTAGTATACTATTTTTTTTTAAAAAAGACATTACTTGATTGTATATACTATATATGTATATTAAAATGCCTGTATTTTCTCTTGTGGAAGATTAATTTTAACATATTATTCTTCTTGAATTTTTTATTATTGGTATTTCACTTTAAACAAGAATTATAGAGGGGGGAGTCATTATTTTAGTTGATTATTTAAATTAATTGTTGTTAAACAAAATGAGCATTTTTACTTTGTTATATATACAGCCTTTAAATCTGCTTTGAAGTGAAACGTTATTATTGTTAATACAAATCCTAAACTTGAAAAGTAGTTTCCTTAATTAAAAAAAAAAAAAAATCAAAGTTGTAGTCAAAAGGAGATAATCAAAATATAAAATCAAAGTTGTAGTCAAAAGGAGATAATCAAAATATAATATATTTCAGTTTTCCTTAACCAATAATAATAATTTAACCATTCATTACTTTAAGCGTAAATTGGCTGGCAAGATATTAAATAATAGCTAAGCAAATTCTAATTAATTTTTGCTTAAAAGAAAGCAAATTACAATAACGCTTCTATCAAAAATCTAGATTTTAAGACATTTAATTCATCTATTAATCAAAATAATTTGTTTTGAAATTTTTGAAATAGCCTAATGAAATATTGTTATTGTTAATTATTTAAAATGATCAATTAAGATTATTAAATAATAATGATTTTCTGAATATTTTTATTAATAATTTAATTTAAGTATAATATTAATTTTAAATCATTAAAGAAACCACAAATAGTTTATTGTAATGGGACAGAGTTATATAATAATTGAATGATATTCAGAGGAATATTAAGCTATTTTTTACTTGGGAAATATTTCAAGATATCTGAGAGATGCTGGTGTGTATTATTTACTTTTTGTTCAAAAATGGCCCACAAATAAATCTTCTAATTGGAAGATCATAGGTAATGTGTTATAGCATTTTATTTCAAATAGTCTGCTATGCACTGTATGGAATAAATAAAGAGGATAACATGATATGGCTGCACTAATTGTAACAATCTTAATACCATATTTTACAGTTAGGGTTAGTACCATATTTTATAGTTAGGAGAAAGGAAGTTGCTGATGAATTTATTTGGCAATATCTACACATTAATCTTATAGTGCTTGGAAAATGTAAATGATAATTAATTCGACTATTATATATCCAGTTTGTACACTTTTACATCACCATTCACCCACATTGTAACTTTTACATCAGAAAAGATGGTGTGTTCGAAATGGTAATTCTGCCATGAAGATTTTGCTTTGTCATAGAGAATAGCAATTGAAAAATCAAAACACTTTAAACTCCAGCTTTTTTAAAAAAATTTTTTTGTTATTTATATACTATTGACATAATTTCATATATTTGTAAGTGGAATGTCTGCTTAGATTTCTAGTTCTTTGGTATATTATTGTTTTCATCAATGATTGTCTCTCCTAGTAATGTGTATTGTGTGTTGAATTATTCTAAAAATTAGAAGAAAGATGTTGCTGCAAATAGACTCTTGTTTTCACATATGCAAATGATAAACTTGAAGAATATGGGGATATAAAATGAAAAGAGACTTTTGCTATGAAGTGATAGTTGTAGCTGTCAAAGAATAATAAAGGGAGATATTTAATTGTTGAATTTTGCTGACAGCAGCAAGGCATAAATGAATTAAAATTACTGGACTCTTTTAGAAGAATTGTGCAAACCCTCTGCATAATAAACTTAGTATGAGTATTTGTCATGTTACTGTTATTCAGACTGAGAAACTATTTTATACTTTTAACTTATTTTTTTCATATGTTCATTATTAATTGTTAACAAATAAATGTTAATTAAACAAAGCCTTGAAATATGTGTCAGTTATATTCCTTGTCTGACTGGTTTAAAATAAACCTTCAGACATAGAGTGGCGCAGTTGACAGTTCAGATACAGTGAAAATAGGAATTTGAAAATAATGGCATTAAATTCTACAATTCACGAGTTTGATATAAATAATGCAGATTCATGGAGAAGCTATGCGTCATATGCTGATTAATAAAATAGAAAAGAATAGTCTCAAAGATTCTATAATTTTTTATTTTGGAAACATGGTGTTACACAGGTGGCAAACAGATTCCTGGACCACATGCATTTGGAGAACATTTCATATGGAGAACTTATATACATTTTTGAGTATACATTTTGCCTCTAAACTCTCAAAATGGGTAGCAAGGCTTTGATTATGAAACAGAAAGCAGTTACCACAGAAGTATGTTGATTATGATTTAGTCTTGTAGAGATTGATCAAATATTGTGATTTTGACCTAGAGATTAACAACCCTACTGAAATAGTTTTTATATGGTATGTCATCATAATTTCAGAAAAGGATTACTTAGTGATTCTGAGTTAACTTATAAATTGGCCATAGATAAGTGCATAGCTCAGGAGGAAGTGCTAAATATTACTTCGGGATTTACGGTATCTCAGCCTTTGGAAAGAATTTTGTTTACCAGAGGAAAATCTAAAGCTGTTCAAATTAACAAAGAATATAAAATACACAAACATGTTATTGTTGGGGGAAAGTTGGACATTTAAAAATGAACTGTAAACATAGAGAAAAAATATGCAGAATTTGTGACACTATAGATCGCTTAGCTATGATTTGCTATTTTAAAGATGGAGAATCATCTAAGAAAAAAACCAAATTACAAATCTGGTAGAAAGGTGGAAAAGAAGGAATCATTAATAAAGACGGTAAATGACAAAACCACAGATCGTATTTCTAGGAGTACTAGTTTGTGATAAATGTGTAACAATGGAAGCAGATCTGTCCACAATGACACAAAGATTGGATTTGAATTACTAAAAGCAAATTGTATTTAAAAAGATAAATGAGATTGTGACAGATGTAAACAGTAATAAGGTTGATATTCATAGCAAGGTGATAGTTCCAGTAAAGATCAAACTCTAGGCAAAGATCGCTAACCTTGCATGTGGTCAATAAAGATATAAATTAATTTACTGGGTAGGAATTGGTTTGAACCTTTGGGTATAAGTGTAAATTATTAAAAAAAGGAAACCCTTATGAAAAGAAGATGGCCGGAACTGTTCAAATCTGGATTAGAAGAATTAACAATGAGACCAGTGAATGTTGAATTAATAAAAAAATTTCATAAACAGTTATTTGCAAAACTCTTAAAGAGTCATTTACTTTAAAAGATAAAGTGGAAAAAACATTAGATGGGTTGGTTGCTAAAGGGGTTTTAATGCTGATGGAAGATTCATTATGGACTACACCAATAGTTGTGGACTACACCAATAGTTGTAGTAGTTAGGCCAGATGGAACTCTGCATTTGTGGGGGTGATTATAGGATTATTGTCAATAAATTTATAAAGAGAGAGTCACATCTGGTATCTAACATTTACAGAATACTAGCAGTATTGCAAAAGGCTAATTATTTTATGAAAATAGACCTGAAAGCGGATTTTTCACCAGATTTTTGTAAAAAACAAAAACAAAACAGCAGAGTTAACATTGTCACACACAAAGGATTATATAAATGTAATAAATTCCTTTATGGTATTTCTGTTGCTCGTAATGCTTTCCAGGCAAAAATGGACATTATTTAGATTCATGGATGGAGTAATTTCATATCTGGATGTCATTTTGATCATGGGTGCAACTGTAATCTGAATTGGAAAAATGAGTAGATTTAGTTTTTTCAGAATGAACAAAGTCAAAAGCTGAGATAAATGTTAGCAAATGTATTTAGTCCACAAAAGAATTAAATTCCTCAGAAATGTGATAAATGCTCATGGAATGTGATAAATGCTCATGGACAGTTTCCAGATGCAAGTAAAAGTGCTAAGAATGTTGATAAGTCTTAAGAATATGAAGGAATTGCAAGCTTTTCTGGGAACCATGAGAGTTGCATTGTTTATTTCCTCTATTAACTTTTGAGAAAGAAACAATATTGGACCTGGAGCCGCATTGTGAATGGTAAGTTAATTTCAGAAAGTTTACTGATTTATTATTATAGTGGCTGGGATTTAACATAATGGTCAATGCATCTGAATATGGAGTAGGAGCTGTTATTTCTCATCCATGCTTTGGAGGCAAACATCCAATCACTTATTATACTTCGAGTCCATACACCAGCTGAAAAGAATTGCAGCTAAATTGACATGGAAGCGTTAACTGTCATATTTGCAGTCAAGAAGTTTCATCAATATATTATGGGCAGAAGTTCAAGATTTTTACAGACCATTACCCCCTAATGTGAATTTTAGATTTTGAGAAAAAATTATTCAATTAGATAAGCCAGCGAATATGATGCTGGATAAATTTATTATCACATTATGATTATCAATTAGTTTTTAAGTCTGGAAAAGAAATTGGGCATCTAGATGCTTTAGCGTGACTACCTGTTCTAAAGAAAAGGCATATGTAGTTAAGGAAATAAATTATATAGATTCACTGAAATCGCCCATAATAAATGAGACAAAGATTATGAAAAGATAGTGCAATAGATAAAAAATGATTGGCAAAATACTTGTTCTTCCAAATTAGATAAAATTATTTGGATTAATAGAAATACATTTTCAGTTTATAAAGATGGCATACTAAACACTGATCATGTAATTGTTCTTACTGTTGGTAGAACTCAAGTACTAAATTTGCTATATAAAGATCACCCAGGAGTGTTAAGAATAAAAGCTTTTGCATGTTGTATTTATGATGTCCTAATATAACTAAGGATATAGATAGTTAAGCTACCTTTCAAAAAATTGGAACTGTGGACACAATCTATGAATTGTTGGGCTCATGTTTATTTGGACTATGGTGGTCCATTGGATGGACATCTAATACTTATATTGATAGGTGCTTATTGTAGATAATAAGTTGGTCAAGAAGACAATTGCCAAATGTACTATAACTGTATTAAATGAAAACTTTGTCATCCATGGTTTCCCATGATTAATTGTGACTGTTAATGGGACCAATTTCACATCTCAGATATTTAGGATTTCCTGCATGATAGAGGGATTAAGCACACCCTTACTCCTCCTTAACATCCTGAGAATAATGAAATTTCTGAAACAAGTGTAGAGTTTAAAGAACAGTTTGAATAAAATGAAATTTAAAAAAATATCTGAAGCTTTGATAGAAACGATGTGCAGCCAACATTTAATGCATAGTACAACAATAGGAAAAACTAGCTGAGTTACTGATGTGTCCTTTTTTCTATAGCCACTTAACTCACTTGTTAGCTACAGTTATTAAGAGAAAGGAAAATCATTTGTGGGTGAAAAAATATGGATACGTGCATTGCTTAAATGTCAGTGGATATCGAGAATAATCATAAAAGTGCTATCAAAGCAAATAAGGCTTCTCAAGTTGGAGAATGGTAAAGAGATTAGAAAATGTATAAATCACCTACATCATTGTTAAGAGGATTCTGTACCCAAAATATGTTACAAGGAATGGCGTAGAAAATGGTTAATAAAAAAAGTTGTGATGGGAAGCGATCCAGACTAGTTTAGAGTTAAAGGTGAATAAAAAAGAAGCTACACTTGATCAACAACAAGATTCCTCACTGCAGTGGTTGAAGTTCTGATGGTAGTTTCTAGAACTCTAAGAATACACGTGTCAGCCACCGGCTTGATTTGAAGATTTTGTTGTTAATTCTATTAACTTTAGAATTAGGGAAAGACTGAAATGTGTGCTTAGATTTTTGGTAAGTCACTATGTTATTGTTTTCATCTGTGATTGTCTCTTTCAATTGTGTGTATTGTGGATTGAATTACTCCAAAAATTAGAAGAAAGAGAGCACTGGAAATAAACTCATTTTCACATATGTAAATGATAAACTTGAGGAAGATGGATATACAAAATGAAAAGTCTTCAGTATGATGTAATAGTTGTAGCTGTTGAAGAATATCAAACGAGTCAAATTACTGGACTCCTTTAGAAGAATTATACTAATCCTTTATGGAGTAAACTTAGTACATAATGAGGGTTCGTCATGTTACTGTTATTCGGATTGAAAAACTATTTTATACTTAACTTGCTTTCTTTGTCTGTTCATTATTACTTGTTAACAAATGTTAATTAAACAATGTCTTATCATGTGTGTCAATTATATTCGCTGTCTGACTGGTTTAAAGTAAACTCTCACATAGAAGTAAGATAAATGAATCCTGGTAAATTGTTCATAAAGTCTTATGATTAGTGCAAATTGAGCATTTTACAATTCCATGATTAGTGCAAATTGAGCATTTTACAATTCCATGCATTTAATAGTAGTTTAGGGTTTTTGTTATTGTTAATAATATTACTCAAATGAAACTCATTAACAAATTTAATTTAAAAGCTAATCGAAATTTTATCTTAAAAAATAAAAAAGTCAACAAATTAAATAAACTTTTAAATTACTATTACTGTGAAAAAATGGGTGGGGGATAGTTTTTTTAAAAAAATAATAGTAAAAAAAAATTTTTTTTTATGAATATTTTATGTATCAATATAAAAATAAAATCTTTAATAAAATATAAAGATTAAAAGATAGTTATGGATTATCATTATCTTTAAAAATCTTAAAAACAATCATTGTTATGAAAATCAAAAATTTAAATTCTTTTCAACATTTCAACCATTTTATTGTGATCTTATTATACACTGTATCATTAAAATAGGGGGGGGGGGATCATCATAGGATATAATCTATTACTAACAAATACTACAACAAAAACCCAATGATTTAATTCTTATCTTTTAAAGTCGTTAATCTTGTGTTAAGATTTATAGAGATCCCTATTGTCGCATCTAGGTGCATAGTCTTAAGGTTATAGCCATAATATATATTACTTAACTTTACTAAGAGAATTTGAGGTAGTCAAGAGTTCTTGGATTTAAATTTTTAATATATATTTTAGAGATCGTATCTATTTAAAATCTTTTCAGACAAAAAAAACGCCATGTTAAATTTTTAAAAACTTGATTTGAGACACAATTTTCACAATAATGTCAGTTTTAACAATATTAGAACAAAATGCTATGTATTATGAGAAAATTGAAATACCAAGGAATAAAATAAGGCTAAAAAACTAATGATTACCGTTAAAAAATTGAGAAAATTTTTTTCGATAACCTGAAAAATTATTACTTTATTGTTTGTTCATAATTTCTTATTTATGATAACTAAGTTTTTAACATATATAGTATTTCTTACCTGAGATAATTTATTGCTTTAATACTTGCAAAATCAGCAATGTGAGAATTTTTTCATTTTTATTTGTACCTCAGAAGTAAAAAAAGTTTCAAAGCATCTACAAAAAAATGTTTTTCCTCTAATAAATGATAAAAAAAAAAAATCAAACAATAATTATTGTAAATTAAATATTATGAAATTATCTTTAAAAAATTATAATAAATCAAAAATAAAGAAGTAAAATTTAATGAGCATAGCATTGTGAAAAAAAAAACGGTTGGGGATGGGATTCAAAGAAAAAATTACATGATAATATACACATTTATGATTAGCATAAAACTGTGCTATGTATGCATTATGCGAGTCCTTGAGAGCCTGAAAAATAAGATGCATTACAGATTTGAGCTCCATTCCTCACTTAAAACTATTTTGTTTTAGACTATAGAGAAAACATGAGAATCAAAATAACATTTATTCAAATGACAAAATACAATTAATAAATTTAGAATCTATAAGAATTTAAAATCTCACTTCAAGAGAGAGCCAAAGATTTTTAAGAAAGACAAATCTTGGATGTATATATAATTTCACATTTAGAACCAAATGTATTTTTATTTTTACTAAAAAGTTTAAAAATTCTAAAGCATATATTTATTTAAATAACATTGTTTATATTCTACCCCTGTCATGGTATAAATCATTCAGATGAACATACCTATTCATACTATTTAGTATATAAATGTAAAACATTAAATATATTTTATACTATTGAATATTGTTTTAATAAAAGGTAACATTACAGACATTCTGTTTGCCAATTAGCAAAAGTAATTAGAAATGAAGCTGACAGTGAATCCTAATTTACATTGTACATGCCTATAGTAGGCTTAATTTTATGAGATATGGGCAAAGTCATTACTTTGGTTATTCAGCATTTTTTCATTATTGTTAAACTAATGATATGCTAATAAGTTATTAAACCTTTTGAGAGTCGGTATGTCTGCAAAATCAAGTTGCCTTAGACTTGGATCAGAGTCCCAAATGTGTTTCAACTGAACAACACAGGCCTTGCATAAAATTCCCAATACCATATCAAAAAATGCAGATAACTAACAGTCTGACACATTTTCTCAATATACATTTATTTTTCTTTTGTAGTGTTTTTATTGGTTTTATCAATAATTTTACTATTCATTTTCTTATCTAAATTTGAATACTCAAGTGTAATGGGGAACCTTAAACCAGAACTCTTTGTTAAATTGTCTGTATTCATCAACTATTCCCTTACATTTGGTGGCATATTAGTAATTTGTTGGGATGAAAGGCTTGGTCTATTGCTAACTTTAGCACGTACATATTGTCTATTTTTTTTCATGTTATGGCTGGTAAAGGATCATCTTCTTCAATGCATTTGAATTGGTGGATGACGAACTCTCTTCAGAATTCAAAGGCCTAGAATTTGGGAAATCTTTGATGCTTGAATTGGTTGCTAAATATTTTTCCCCTGTGTAAAATTTGTCATGTGTTCTCCATACATATATAATAAACTGAAGGGGAGACGACGACTAACTGAAGTTATTAATAAAAAATCCTTAAAAAATGCAATTGTTGTCAGAAGTAAACATGATATATATCTTTCGAAAGAGGCGAAAAAAGAGTGCAGGGAATAGTGCTATAGACACATGCTAATTTACTCAGTTTTTTTTGAAATTTTAGAACAAAGACAGAGAAGTTATAATTTCAGAAAATGAGCCGTGTTTGCCCCAAGCTAATGGAACAAACAGAAAGTGCATTTTTAAAATTCAGAAAGGCTCCTAAATCAAAAATTCCAAATTATTAATGTTCAACTTATATAAGTGCAAACATTTATATAAAATTATATAACAATTTAATTTTTTAACCATCACAGTAATTATATTTTATTTTTGAAGAATTGATTGAAGACATTATTTATGACAAAAATAGAATACTAAGAAATGAAATAAAGTTGAAAAAACATAATTATTACATATTCAAATTAATAATAAAAAAAATAAGACTTTTAACACTTTAAAAAAATATTTTTATATTTCTTCATAAATTCTAAATTTTAATAGATAAATTTTAAAATTATATTTTTATTAATAGACTCATTCCATTTCTTATAAAAATTTCCAAGTATTCTTTTCTTGTAGTTGTCTGTTATAATCAATGAAGAGAAATGGTAGAGATGAATAAGATAGTCTAAAATAGTTTTCAGGCTATAAATGATTGAGATACAATACATCTCTTAGCTAAACAGATAAAAAGTTTTAAGATTTAAAGCAATGTAAAATATTAATAATAATAATATTTTTAGTATCCGTCTTATTTTTCACTTTGCCAAAAAGGTTTTATTGATAGATAAAATCCATTTAAAGTTTATTGTCACTGTATCCATGTGGCAGAAGAATAAACATATAAATGAAAATGCAGATATAACTTAAACACCCATCAAAACTATTTATGATTCATCTATGATTGTAGAGTCAAAGCATCTGCACAGAAGGATGTTGGATGGAGCTGGCATATCACTCAATACTTGTGTAGAAGCTAAGTGAGATGGAATTTAAAGAAGTGCATTGCCTATCTCAATTTAAGATGATAAGTAATAAGCAGCCTCTGATAACTTTTGCTATGTGTCCAATCATCTCTTCCCACAGTTTAAAAAAACTTTTTTGATTTTTTTTTAGGCAGACAGCATAGCCCATTCTTTTTGACTGTTGCAAAACTATTAAGAGCACGGCAGAGAGTAACCAGATTCTGGCCATCATAAGAAGCTGTATTTTTACCCATGTACAACTCCATATGGCACACTTATTCATTATAGCTATCTGCACAGGCCTGTCATTTGAACCTTTGGTTTGCTGATTTTGAGTAATCATATTTTTTTTTATTCTGATCAGTAAATTTTTTAGTAACTTCATCAACTACCATATGCAACTCTAAAATTTATCTTGTGGTAGTCATATATATATATAATTGAACTAATTTTATAAATTTTATCACCTTTACTTTTAATGTTAGGTATTTTTTTATTGTTGTTAAAATTTAAACAAGATAATATAAAAAAAAATCATACTTTCTAAAAAAAATATGGATATCATTGATTTGGGACACAACTACAGATATACTCTAATCTATATGTGACCTATAAAAAATGTCTCTTATCATACCGAAAAATGTATGCATTAATTTGCATTATAAATTTATCCAGCACGAAACTTTTTTGTACTTGATAGTATCAAAAATGATTTTTTCATATATTTCTCTATCAAATAATAATTGAAAATATTTACAAGTAATTGAAAACTTAAATCTTGATAAAATTTACCCTTAAGCATCTGTTCATTAATAACATTCAGTAGTAATAAGTGTGAACTGTTCAGGAAAAAGGCCACATGGTAAAAACGATCCCTACACTTATGGACAAAGATGGTTAGTTAATTCTTTTTTTTTAGGAGCCATAATCATACTACTGAGAAATTCCCAATAGAAAACTATAAGAAAGTATAGTTGGCCCCATATAAGGAAATTGATATTAGTACTAGAATTGATTGAATAATTCATTATTCTCCACAATGAATTTCTTGGTAAATACTAAATCATAAGAACAAAGACAATGAAAAAAAATATTAAAATGCACTAATTGGAAAAATCATCATTTTTGTCTTAGAAAAATGAAACGTATCTTAAAGTAGAATAAAAGACCAATTGAATCATAGAACTTGCTTATATGCTGGGTATATGGTTTTCATGCTATTTTAAATTGAAACTGTTGATTGCTAATTTTAAGGGGAAAAAATTGGGCATTATGTGGCAATATATTTTAGTTGAAAAACAAAAGCAAAAACATTTTTGGCTATATGTGCATATGTGTAGCATTATTAATTCTAATATTATAAACATAAATCTGACTTACTATTTTTAAAGACTTTTTATGGGTTCATCACTTGGATTTTAATTTAGTTAAACACCAATGATTTTTATAATTATCATTTTTGATATTATTTGGTTTATTATTTACACAAAAACCCTATCTAATATTTTTTTAATTTAGTATTTTAGGTATTTCATACAAAGAATTATTGTTTTGTACTAGTTTTTATTTAAGAATATCTAAAATAAATTACAAAAATCTTAATAAATACATTGAAATCTTGATATATTATTTTTTTAAATGCTGAAGAGAACAGATGATAGATATAGAAAATGATAATACTGCAAATTACACATAGGATGAATGATCATTATTCCCTCATTGAAATATGTATAAAGTATAATTTAACTGTTTGCTTTATATATTATTCAAATACAATTCAAAAGTTAATGACATTATTTTCAAGCACACACACACACACAAATATATATAGTATATAGTCAATCCACAATATATCATTTTTCAAGAATGGAGGAAATGAATGGTAGATGGGGGAAACAATAGCAGTAGAATCTGTTAAAAATCATAGATAGGAACAACTTGATTTAATATTTGCATATGTTTTTCATATAAAATGTATTAGTGTGTATATATAATATATGAGATTTTAATTGCTACAGTTAATGTTTGAAAATGTTTTAAAACAAATCCTTTTTTTTTTTTAAATGAAAAAAAAAGAAACTTATTTTACATCATATCTTTATGTTTAAGATAAATTTTTTTGATGACACGTATGCAGATAGTAAAATTAATCTTAACTTTGCAAAAAAATTAAACAAAAATAACAATAATATTATCAATACAATGAAATTTATAACTTTCATTCTAAAAAATGTATGCAACAGAAAGATTTATTTTTAATTTATTATTTATATTTTATTTAAAATTTAATGTAAGCAAATATATAAATAAAATGAATCTTAAAATTATTTAAAAAAATTTCAATTAAAAATAAAAAAAATTATTGACAATAATTATTTTCCGCTTAACAACCCATATATCTTTAATGGGTTAATTTTCTCCTAAAAATAAAATATTTTTTTTAAAAAAGTAAATTATTAAATATTTTCTGTAGAAAGAATTTTTTCTCCTCTCTGCTGATCCTCTGACTGCTGCTAGGCATGGTAAATACAACTAAAATCTTAACTGCTAAATTGTTTTCAACTTTGAAACTTACTAAAAGATTAAATTTTCATTGAAAGCTTTAGTTAAATTGATTTTGTTTGTAGAAATGTTATGTTGCAGGTTGTGGTGCCAGAAGAATTTTCCAAAATCCTACAAGACGCCATCTTTAATTTAAAAAAAAATTACTACAAATATAATTTATAACATTTCTTCTGTTTGAATACATTGTTACAACCAGCAGATATGAAAGAATGTAATAAAACTGATAAAATAGTCATTACCTAAAAAAAAAAAAATTAAGAAAAGAAATTTTTAATACTTTTAAACATGTTTATTTTTACACTGGTTCACAAATTCTAAATTTTGAAAGTTAAATGTTAAAATGACAATTTCATAGTTAGCTTTATCACATTTGTTATAAAATGCTGAAAAAATTGATATATAACTTGTCTTATCTGAGATAATTTTTTATAGGAAAAATTATAAAAATTATGTGATTGGTGACTTTCATTTTTACTAGCAGACTCAGATCTTTTCCTTCTTTGCAGGGTATTTGGGCTAGTCCTTCCATACAGGAGATCTATTAGAAATGTTTCATTTTAATGAGGGCAAAAAAAAAATAACAGTAAGAACAGTGCATGAGGTATCATGCAAAGAGAACTTTAGTAAATTGTAATTTATGAAAAAATATAATAAACAACAAAATAGTGAATGACTGAGGGTTCTTGAAAGTTTGTGTTCAAGAGATTATTACAAAATTGTAAAAAATGAATAGAACACTACTGTAATCATGCAATAATCGAATGTGCATAAAAACAATCTTTTAACCCATTCGCTTCCTTGTCTGCTTAAAAACATATCATGGCTTCAAGTCGCTCGAGTTCCATCATTTTTAATAGTATGGTAAAGAATTTATGGTCATGTTAAAAAGTACTGTAAGATGCTGCCCTATCTTGAATTATTTTACAAGTAAAAAATCAATATTCAAATTTTAGTTTTAACAATGGAAGAAGACGATCCTTGCTTGGGTTGGTTGGCTGTTGACCATATTGGATAAAAGAAGACGCTTGTCAATAATTTTTACCACTCCAACTTCTTTGTTTCATTTTGAAAATGATAAACAAATGTCTTAGACCATTTTAAAAGTATTTTTTGACATATTATAAATTATTTTCATAAAATATACTGAAAACATAATTATTTTAGAAAAAACAGTAAGATTTTAATAAAAAATTATATACTTTTACAGAAACATAAATTGAAGTAGAAACCAGCGCTAACAACAATTTTCACACCTGTCAACAGTGTTTACATTGCCTCGAGCTCTTAATTTGATTTTCAAATAAAAATTAATGTTTTGGAATATTTTGCTGGCATTTCTTTTTAAATTTGCCGATATAAAATATTTTTATAATTATAAACAGAAATTTATTTTTGGAAAAACTTTCATATTCTGATAAATTATTAATTTGCTTTTTACAAATGAAACTAAAACAAATATAATATTAAAAGATGAATATATATTTTACTGCTGATTCTGTAATTGATAAATCAAAAGTTTAGAGTTTTACCTCACTTGGCCAGTAAAATAAATTGCAACTGAATGGGTTAATTGATGATTTGTTTTAATACTAAGAATCTAAATATGCACCAATGAGTTATTTTTCCACTTATAAGATTTTATTACAGTTTTAATTTAAGATCTTAGGCATTAAAAAAATTTGAAAGGAATTTATTAGAAATAAAATTATAAAAAATATATTTTTAAAAATGTAATTGATATTGAATTATATATATATTATATTTTCTTGCTAGGTGATTTTAATAATGTAAATAGTAAAAGGGAATAAAGTTTCTGTAATGAAACTATGATGCATACTAATATGAATATAATGGTTACAATGAATTAAATCACATAATTGTCTCATGATGAACAAGATTAACTGATTTTTTCATTTTGCTTAAAATCAGAATGGAGAACTAAGAATCATTTCAATTTTCTTTTTTAAAATGTTATCAAGAATCAGTGTGATAATATATCAATTGAAAGACTTATGGTGTCAAAAGGAAAATGTTATTTATATTGTGCCAGTGTTGGGGCCAAAAAAGTAGACAAAATATATGGGTTGTTAAATAAAGATTTCATTTTATAATAATGTAATAATATTAAATATCATTCTTTATACTGTTTATTCTGGGATCAATTATCATTTGAAATCTCAGGATTTTCTTTGACAAACACTCTTGACATTTCAGATGAATTGGATCCTAGAAAAAATCAATGTTTCCTTTATTTTTTTAAGTATTACTTTCTTTAGTGAGTTTAAGTATGAAACAAAATTAAGAATATTCAAAATTTTAATGTGGAGAATATTATAATTTCATCTTTTATTTTTGTTTTTAGAATTTGGTGCAGCATTTTTCAAGGATGTGTAATTAATTAATTTGCCTGTAAAATGAGATATTTTAAAAGATGCAGCAAGAGTTATTTGAGCAAATTAAGAGACTAATCTTTTTGGAGAGAAGCAGTGCTCTTATCCTGCCTATAGTGAAAATTGTTATAAATTATTACTTTGTAAATAATTAGAGACATTACATATATAAAGATTATTTTAAAACTTTATTTTTTGATGTGGTGGGCCATCTGATAATTTTTTTTCAGCTCATATTTCTTAATTCCTTATTTTCATTAGTAGTCCAATCTGCACTAAGCTTTTTTTTTTTCTTATTTCTGTCAGTTTTGCTTTTAAATTTTTTTTTTTAAGTGTCATAGCATCGGCCGGGACGCGAACCCGCAACCCGGGCAACTGTCTGCTACTGCAAGGCAGTCACGCTGATTTCTCGACCACCAATGCAAGACTGCTTTTAAATTTTTCTGAGGTTAATTTAAGAAGTTGGAAAAGATTGCTAGAGCTGAAGGAGTTGATTAGAATTAACTTTCTTTTTGTTGCCTTGGGAATTCATTGTTAGGAGATCCATTTTCAACTTATATAAAAGAAGAAACAATAGTTTCAAGATTAGTGAGAAAAGTGTTGTAGCTTAGTTTAATCTCACATTTGTTGTTTGTAGCAAAATAGTATTTTTTCTTTAAAGAAAAAAAACATTATTGAACCACGCAGCATGCTGTGAATAAATAAAAAGTCCAAGCAAAAGTGAGATTTAAGAGATTCTGGAAATCAATACATTTTTGTATCAGATTTTTATTATTTTACAATAATGATTTGATGGAATAGATTAACATGACAAAAAAGGAGGAAAAAAATCGACTATTGATGAAAACTTTGAAAGAAAAGATTAAAAACATGAGGTATAGAAAAAGGCTTTTTATTTTTTGTTTTGTTTGCAGCTTTTAGAAAGAAATTCTAAAGTTTTAAATTTTACTTATTTTATTTAGTTTCTTATGTTTTGTTTTTTGAATGATTATATTTAGTTTTATAAATATACATCTTAATGATGTAGAAAACTAATTATTTTTATGAGGAAACTCTAAAGCTTAAGCTCATTAAATAAGTATATGAATGTGCTTGATGTTTTCAAAAGTAGGTTGAGATAACTAGACAATAAGGTACTTCTATCTAATAATAACTATTGATTTATCATCATTGATAATTTGCCATTGCTTGCTACCATGTTAGCACGGCTTAGGGGACATTTTAAGATTTAATATTTAATGAATGCATTTATATTGTTAATGTGCTGAATTAGATTGTGTCAAAAGGCTGGCAAACAATAACAGATTATTTCTGAAGCATAAAAACCTTAGTCAGATTATTCATACAGATAGATACAAAATGGATGAAATTAATCATATAATTAAATACTGTAGGTGAAGAATTATTATAGAAATAACAATATTAAAAATAAATGTGCCTATGTGTTTGAAAATAAGGGTTTTTAATAAGTGTATTTTTCCTGTGATTACATATAAGTTTGAGACTTGTATACTGAGACTTTAAACTTCATGGCATAATAAGGAGAGATATATGTAGGGAATAACAAGGTGTAAACAAAAAATGCAATACATGGTTAAGAAAACAAATAGGTATCATTGACAACACTGAAACAATGAACAGGCATAAATGGAGTTGAATTGGACATGTTAAAAGAAATGACAATAAATTATAAAAGTTCTAGAAAAAGATGATGTGTGAGATAGATGAGTGAGATAAAGAAATATATTGGAGTAATTTGGTAAAGAAATGTTATGGAGTAGAGAAATTAGGATAATGAAATTTTATAAAATAATTTTTATTTTTTTTTATATCTGATCAAAATTCAGATGTTAAAGCAGTTCTGTAAAACACTTTATTTTAACATCAGTTGCTCATTAATATTCTTGATTAGTTTAGTATTAATTATTCATGTCACTTCACTCTGAATTGTTCTTTAACATTATAGTTTTGTAGTCATTGCATAATAAATGGATTCATTAAGAACAAATGAAATAATTGAAAAATGTTTTATTTTGATATATAATTCATTGTAAAACATTAATAGCAGATCCATACATTAATAATGCAATATTTTTATACAATGTGAGATAATTATATATTGTAAACTTTATTTTTTACTTATTTTTATCATGAAAAAATTATTTTTATAACTTTAGCAATTACCATATTATCAGTCTCAATTCTTTTTTTTTATAATAACATAAAAAATTAAATATTGTATATTTACTAACTATAAATTTATGGGTTACTAAGAGTGAAAAGGTCTAATTAAAAAAACCCTGGAATCCTGCCTTCTATAAAAACATTCAATTTAATTTTCTTTTTCTCACTTGTTGTGTTTTATTTTCATGTTTTAAACATTAGAAGAATCCTTTTGAAAGTGAAAATTTACATTAGTCATTTTGAAAGTGACATATTGCTTTTTAGTTGAAGGGCATCGTTGGAAATTGTAGGGTTAATTTGACATGGAATAAAAAGGAGAAAACTACAAATTCTTAGAGAAAATTTTCAGAATAATTTTTATAGCTTATTAACTATAAATCCATTTAATACTATGTACTGTAAACATCTCTTTAATTTTTCAGTTTGTATTATTTTTTGAAAATGGTTTATGCTTTTTTTTTTTAAATTCTCTTTGAAAACTCTATTTTATATATAACTCATTGTAAATTTGGCATGTGATTTATTTTTATCTTGATTCAAAGATTGAAATCTTTGGTAAGAACTTATGTAATTTACTCCCAATAAAATGTTATATATTATTAGGGTGGGGGTATTCTTCAGTTATTTTATTTAGAAGTGACACTATTATAAATATTGGGCAAATGATTTGTTATATTAGATTTGCTAATCATGGAATAGTACTTGTAAATAATATTTGAATTTAAATAAAATGTTTAATTATATTGATGACATTGGTCAAAAATTTTAGAAGAAAATAAACATTTTAAACTATGAAAACAGTTGATAGTATGAAAAATGAATTCGTAAAGATATTACTGGAATTTTTTGATTACTTATTAAATAGCAGATCTGATGTAAAATTAGAATAAATATTGAAATGACTAAGCAAATGTTTTAATAAAATATTTATATTGTTATATGAATCCTATAAATTGCAATTAAAAACAAATTTAAGTGTTTTATCTGAGCTTTTTAAACCTAGAAATGTTGATAAACAAAGAACTAATTGCGCAACAAGCTTTGTGATAAATGCTTAGCAAGAGAAAGTATTTAAAATATCTCTATCAGAAACCACACTCAAACCCCAGACCAATGGTTTCATGCTTTGGCACTCCTTAGTGAGGCACTAGGGTAGTTTCAGACATTAGATCTAAAAATACTAACCCAAAGCCAGTATTTATCTAAGAATTAACCATTGAGTAGAAAATCTGAAATTTTCAGACACTTAAATATCTTCAAACCCAGCTATCTAACTCAAATAGCTATATGGTGCTGAGAGATCTTCAGCCAAACTATATATGAGTAGTCTTAGCAATATAACATCACTCAAGACTTAAAGCAATGACTATAAATAATCAATAACCATATGACCACACTCTTTTTTAAGCTTGTAAAATATAAACAAAGAGTTTTTCTAATTACTCAACAAGCTTTGTGATAAATGCTTAGCAAAAGAAAGCTTTTAAAATATCTCTATGAGAAATACACCCAAACCCCAGACCAATGGTTTTGTTCTTTGGCACTCCTCAGTGGTCCTCGATTTTTTTAAGAGCAGTGATAATTGCATCACATCTTATTTCAATTTTTATGGTCTGTGCATCTGAGTATTCACTTCATTAACTCTGGTTGTTCTGACTTTTATTTTATCCTTCAGTTAAGAGTAAACATAAATATCCACTTAGATCGATTATGGACAAATTGATTTTTAAAAAATAAAACTCCTATTTTTAGGAAATTAATTCACAAAATCTTTCAAGCTAATGGTCATAGCAAATTAATGAATTACTTATGGTATATTTGTTGCCCATCTAAACCAAAGTAAAAAAAGGTTGATTGAACATTAGTATTAGTGTGATACTAATCTCTCTGTACTAATCCCGTGTTGTAATCTTTTTTATTATTTTTATAATACATTGATATTCATTAGACTGAACCATGTAGTCCTCAAAATTTACATGTATTCCTCTTGCAATTTTTCTTATCAACAAAGCACAAGTCTTATTCATGTTAATCCTTATTCCATATTTAGTAATCTTCTAATCTATTCAATATGCATTGGAGATTCCTCATTCTCAGTTGCAAGAACCGTGTCTTCCATGAATATTATTCTATTCCAACATTAGCATTTCCACAGTTCAGATATCTATTTATCATGTTTTAATAAATATCTATTACAAATAACCTTTTTTTCTTTCAATACATTTCCTTTTTCTCCAAGATATTCATAAGTCTATATTTAACTCTATCAAGTACTTTATTTAAATCCACAAAACACACACTCTTTCTCATTTTTAGTATATTTTTGTGCATTCATTCTTACAATTTCATTAGCATGTTTTCTATTTTTTCTGAAATCTGTTTTCTCTTCCCCCCATATATTTTTTTAATTAAAATCCTTAATACTATTTTCAAAGACTTATCAAATTTATTATCCTATACTTTTCATATTTAACAGTTTTTTTTATTTTAGCAATAGACTTAGATATCAAATTTATTAATCCTATACTCTTCATATTTAACAGTTGTTTTTTTGTTTTTGTTTTTTTTTAACAATAGAAATTATTATAATTCTTAAGAATTCCTGAGGCCAATTTCCATTATTATTTATCAAATTATACAATCTGCAATTTTCTTAACTGTAGATTCTCCCAATTCTTTTAACATTTCTGCAGCTATTGTATCAATGCCAATAATTTTACTATTTTTCATTTCCTTAATGACTTCTTTTTTCAGTATATTCATATATTGGTATTTTTTCCAACATCTTTTTTTCAATAAATCATCCTTATTAATTAACCTCTGTTTTCAGCTAATTTATTCATTAATCCTTCTTATCTCAAATAATAACTACATCTATCAAATGCCATATATGTTAATTTTTTACATTTAAGTATTTTTATGTCTCTGCATTCTGTCTTTAAACAATTCTTTTTCGTATCTGTTTTTTTCCTGAGTTCGTTATTAATTTGTTTAAAATATATATCCTTTGTTTTTCTCCCCTATTTTCGTACATTCTTCCTTATCTTGTCTCAAAATCTATCAGAATCATTCATGTATTCTTAATCTTTAATAGTTCTTTTTATTGTATTATGGCACATGAATACAAACCTTTCCATGTCTATTTCTCTCAATATCTTCAAATGCATATTGCTTTTTTCCTTTCTTTTTTAAGACCCAACTAAAATTTTGCCATAATCCTGTCATGAGCAGAATTTATATTAGCTTATAAAATCTCTTAATACCATTCCTATGTCTTTCCTATATTAATATATAATCTATATGATATCTTTTTCTAACATTCAAGGATTTAATGTACATAACTTTTTGCGGATGATTTTTGTAGCAAGTATTTGTAACTATAAAAATCTTTTAATACTACAGTTCTTAATAATTTTAACTTTTTTTATCCTTTACTACAACTGCATTCCAATTACCCATTAACAATATGGATGATTCTTTGCCTTATCTTTATATTATTTGTCTCTTCTTTTCATACTGTTCACTAATCTTTTCATTATCAATGATTAATCATTGGTTTATAAATCTGCATAATTGCCAAATCTCTAAATTTTGCAGATACCCTTATCATCATGAGTCTATCACAACAAAACAATCTTTCGCATTATTCAAACTGTATTCCTCATTATCACAAAAGTTAAAATAAAAATCTTCAATCTGTATTTCATCGCATTCTTTCCATTACATTTTATTTAATCCTACAATATATATTTTATTTATGCTCAATTTTTTTTTTAAAGTTTTTTAATTTTTCTGCACTTCTCAACATGTTCAAATTCCATATATTTATTGTTAAGGTCTTCCCAATTTATCATTTTGTAGAATGATGACTTGATGGATTTCATCTTTAAACATGATCCTAATTACTATTTTATTTAACTGTGTGCTAATTCTCATGATGAACAAGGGAATTGCTTAGCAAAGTGATTTTCCCATGGCCATTTATGTCCAAAAATACTTTTGTAGGTTTAATATGCTAATCTTTTTTTTTTTTAAAATTAAAGATCATCAGCTTACTGCCTTGCTCTTCACTATTATCATTCTTAGTGATGCTTCACTGAATCAAAAGAATGCTGTTTGCTAACCCAGCAGTCAGATATAAAATTTTAATTGAAATGAATGAATAAATATAATCTTACATGTTATTTTTAAAACCAAAGTTAACTTATTCATTCATAAATTAAAAGCAATTAATTCCATGTTATTTGTCATACCCATTTAATGTAAGTTAGATTGAATACGTATATTTAAGATAATCCACTTTTGTCTAGTATAAAGTTACTGTTCAAAACAAGCATTTATATAGGAAAAATATAATACAAGACCAAAATTATGTATGTAAAGATACATAAATTGCTGCACATATTGTGTAATTTGATTTTAATGAAAACTAAAAACATTTAAAAGCATAAAATAAAATTGACAACAGTCTAATAAAATTCATAGAGTATTGATTTAGCCACATCATTTGCAGAACTTTTGCTTTTTTGCTTGGAATTTTTTTAAATTTTATTTGTGCAATATTCAGAGTTTATTTCTCTCTTATAGTGAAAGTTAAACTGATCTTTAAGTAAAAACAAACTTATGCTTATAAAATTATTTTATTCCTGCTTTTATCATTTGGAATTTTTTTCATGTTATTAATTGACCATCAACTTGGATTTTTCTGGAAAGCTCTTCAAAAATCTTATACATGCTCATCCCATATTAATTAATGACAGGGTCATAACATTTACATTAATTAATAGTTTTGCATTTACATTAATTGATAGTTTTACAGCTTTTTTAATTGGATTTTTTTTTCCTTGGCATTATATTGGGTAATAGTATGAATATTGAACCTGACCGCTTGATGGCGTTTTTCACACAACGCATATCAATATACTGTTTTAGCAGCCTAACTTACAGCTAACACTACAACAGTGTTGTTTAGATTCATAACAGGCCATCTAGAGGGTCATGTATTCTACGATTATGTAATGAAATACTATGTCCATTGGCTTGCGACAGTATAAGTGAGTGCAATTCAACTCTCGCTATGGTCTGAATTTTATGGCAGCTGTATTTGAAGGATTCAAAACTATCAAAAAATTTATTGTGGAAAAATTTTGAGAAAGCATAGTGGTTTGTCAGGCTGTCACACACAATTCCCGATGATTTTGAACTGCACACAATCTCAAAAGGTTATAGTTTTTAGCAGAGTTCATGCACAAATACATGTTTTCACGTGAATCTGTGCGAGACCAGTAAAATGTCAGCGCGGCAAGTGTTCAAAATTGGTTGAAGGGGAGTGAATTGTACAGAAGTTGTGTTTTTCCAGAAAGAGAACAAACATCCTGCCAGATGCAAAGCTATGTGTTTTTTGGAGGAATATGGTTTTAGTCAATTACAGGATTTGGGCAATTCCGTTGCCACTCCTGCAAGCATACCTGGGGACTGCATAAGGGAAGTTAAGGTTGGACGGCTCCAAAATCCCGTTACTTAAAGCTTTGAGGTTCATCTCGCATTGGAGTCAAACAAACTGAAACTTCCCGCCCCCTTTCTAAAGAAATTTTTTTTTTTTTTAAAAAAAAAAAACGAATGTTTAATTAAGGCTTTTTGAAAAAGGCAAAAAATAAAGGAAGAACTGTTTGCTATCATATAAAGGTTTCTGTAGTGTAAATATTAAAAAAAAAAAAAACACCTCATAATAAGAAAATAAAAGACGATAATTAAAAATCTAACCAACTCCTCTCCACCCTTTGGTTTATTAAAAATGAATTGATTAATAAGGCTTTCCAAAAAAAAAAAAAAAAAAAAGCTCAAAATCAATAAAAAAAAGTCAATAATTTAAAAGCAAACCAATCCCCCTCCAATAATTCGTATATTTTGTTAATCTATCTCTTTACATGTATTCTATATTCGAACACATTTAAAATTAATATGTGAAGTTTCCAGTACATGGGCAAAAAATATTAAAAGACTAGTCCACCCTCTAAAAACCAACTGTTGGTTTATTAATTAAAACTGAATTGTTTAAGGTAACCCTTAGAGACTTGAACGGCCATTTTTAATTCCCAAAAAAAATTACAGGACCTACAATTTTAAATAAAATGTCTAATTTATTACAATAAATAAATATATATATATATACATTTTTATAAAGGGCAAATATGAAAGAATGTTATAAAGCTGATAAAGTAGTCATTACCACAAAAAATAATTAAAAAAAATGATATTTTTCACATTTTTAAAATCTTACATTGGTTCACAAACTCTCAATTTTGAAAGGTATAGCCTAAAATGACAATTTCATAGACAGCTTCATCACATTCATCATAAAATGCAGAAAAAAATAATATATAACATGACCTACCTGAGTTACAGATTGTTGGTGTAATGTGGCAGAATGTGACAATTTCAGTTTCATTTTTTTACTAACCACCCTATATGTTCAATTTTTGCAAGCAGTTGTTTTTCTAGGCCCTCTATGCGGGATATCTATTAGAAATGCAAGGTTTTATGTGGATTAGAAATGCAAGGTTTTAGTGTGGATCAAAAAAAAAAATAACAGTAATAACTTTAGTAAAGTGTAAGTTATGGGAATAAAAAATAATTACTATATTATTGAAAAATCATGGGCTAAATTATGCATTATTACATAGGAAACCATAATAGCAAAGTATGCTATCAAATGAATAAAAAGTTATCTATAATGAAATGAATAAAAATGTAGTAAATTCTAAGTTATGCATGTAAAAAATAATTACTACATTATTGGAGTATCATGAGGGTAAGGGTGAGCTAAATTATGCATTATTACATAGCAAACCATAATAGCAAAGTATGCTATCAAATGAATAAAAAGTTATCTATAATGAAATGAATAAAAATGTAGTAAATTCTAAGTTATGCATGTAAAAAATAATTACTATATTATTGGAATATCATGAGGGTAAGGGTGAGCTAAATTATGCATTATTACATAGCAAACCATAATAGCAAAGTATGCTATCAAATGAATAAAAAGTTATCTATAATGAAATGAATAAAAATGTAGTAAATTCTAAGTTATGCATGTAAAAAATAATTACTACATTATTGGAATATCATGAGGGTAAGGGTGAGCTAAATTATGCATTATTGCATAGAAAACCATGATAGCAAAGTATGCTATAAAATGAATAAAAAGTTATCTGCAAAGTATGCTATAAAATGAATAAAAAGTTATCTACAATGAAATGAATAAAAATGTAGTAAATTCTAAGTTATGCATGTAAAAAATAATTACTATATTATTGGAATATCATGAGGGTAAGGGTGAGCTAAATTATGCATTATTACATAGCAAACCATAATAGCAAAGTATGCTATAAAATGAATAAAAACTTATCTACAATGAAATGAATAAAAACAGTAAATAAAATAAAATAAATAGCCCAAAAGAATTACAAGCAATTATTATATATCAGTGGGAGATGATGATGATGACTGTTGAATACTTACAGGTAATGGGGAATACGAAACCTCAAAATCAAACACATCAACAGAAAAGTTTGTCAAAATCAAAATTACGTTCAGCAGCGAAAATAATTGTTTTCTCCGTATATTTTTTTTATCCGTTGATAAAATCTAGAAAGAAAAAAAAAATTACAAAATTTTAATAATGTACTTTACAAAAATTGCTATAAAAAATCTAATTTTCATCGCACAGAAAAAATTCTTACACGTGCTGAAAGAAAATAAAATGGCGAAGAGAAAAAAAAAAGACTCGTAAGCGTGACGTATACGATTGGCATGCTATTGCGGTCGAAAATGCAAACTTTTTTTTAGGCGCAAATGGGTGTTTTGCGGTCTCAAAGGGTTAAAAAAGAAGCTCAAAATCCAAAAAAGGCGATAATTTAAAAGCAAATCAACCCCCTCTACCATCTAAAAACAAAGTAGTGTTTGTTTATTAAAAAGGCAAACAAAGAAAACGTATGAGTTTTATGTATAGAAAGGGGTAAAAAAATTTTTTTTTACGATAATATTATATAAAGAAACCGATAATTCAAAATCAAAAAAAAAAAAAAAGCTCAAAAAGTTGATAATTTAAAAGCAAACCCCCCCCCCCGTTACACCATATAAAAACAAAGTGTTTGTTTATTAAAAGTGCAAAAAACAACCATACGAGTTTTATGTATAGGGAGTGAAAAAAAAATTTTTTTTGTACCATAATATTCTGTAAAGAAACTGGTGGCCCATGAATCGGTATATTGATGTGCATTGGGCAAAAAAGAGCGCCAGTCAAACGGTAGGGTTCAGTATTCATATTGTAATTCTTTTTTGCCTCATAGTGAAAATTGAAATGATCTTTTAAAAGCAAAATTTTATTTTTGCCATTTCATTTAGAAATGGTTTAAATCACTTTCTACCTCTGCTTTTCAAGAAAGCTCTGAAAAATTTTGGGCACACGTGCCCAATGGCATTTAATAGCATTTTATTAATTGTTAGTTTTACAGTCTTTTCATTTGGAGATTTTCTAAGTACTGCATTACAATTGTTTCGTTTTATTTTTTTGCTTCATAGTGACAATTAAAATGATTTTTCTACAAGCAAAAAGAAACTTATGTTACATTTTGATTTTTTATTTGACAATTGTTTTGCGCAGCATTAATCAGCTTTCTAACTCGGTTTTTCAAAATGGCCTTGAAACATTTTTCTCTCTTGCTTTCTATATCAACTTTTGGTGTTTAGCGTTTTTGTTTGGAAATTTTTTTTATTCATGCCAACATTTTTCAGTTTTCTAAGTTAGGTTTTCAACATTATAATCAAATTTTTTTTTATATATTCAGCAGAATAAGTGAAAAATAGTAAGTATAGAATATTTTCATTGCAAATAAATAGGCAGTTGTACAAGTTGTGAACTTATGTCTTATGAGATAAAAATGTCTGCCATTCTAATGTTCTTTTATGTATTTTCATTTATTTTATAAATCTTAATTAGCAAATAAAAGTTGTGCAATTTATTCTCTCTATATGCTTTTCTTATAGCAGACTTCACTGTATATAATTTTAGAAAGCAGATAATAGTTTATAATTATTAAAAATAAAACAGAAATAAATTTAACAATATATTAAATAGAGGGTGAAATAGATTTTACTTATTCAGCTACTTGAATGATCAGAACTAATTTCAAATTATAAGTCTTCTTTATATGATTAGAATTGCAATTTCAGGTAGTGTATATTATATATAGATCAATCTGTTTTAGGAATTATTTTAATTTGAAAATATCAATAATTATTTGCATCTATATATGCATTTAATAAGATTGGGAGAGGAGACTGTTGATACAAAAAATAGAATGATCAGCATATTTATTATCATTGTAGTCATTATGGAGGGAAATGATATCTTTTTTTTTTTTAATTACCAAAACGTTTTCTGTTGCTTGAATAGATTTAATTTTTTGAATATTGCTTTTAAAGGTGGATTATTGTCAAAAGACACTCTTTATTATTATATTAAACTAAAATTTATTGATATTTTAAAATGAGTATTTAGTTCATTTTGAATGAAATGTTTTATTTATTTTACTTTTTAAATTTATTATCTTATTTTGGAAAGTAGTTTTAAATTTTTTTATTTATTGGCAAAGTGTTTTAAATTCACCATTTTTTTTTGTCTGCAGTGCTTGAGGAAATTTAATTAAAATTTAGACTGTATATTAAATTTTTTTCCTCATTTTTCAAACTTTATTCGTTTTTAAAAGGGAATTGCAAGTAATGAAAATTTTTCTAATTTATGTTTTATTATACTTCTATTCCCTTTCCTATTTTTTTTTTAAAGACGTGGAAAGGGTAACTAAGAAATTCATTGTTGTTTTTAAGTGTCACTGTTGTTGATTTTTATTTATTTTAAAAACCAGCATACTATATAATTATAGATAGTGTTAACTTTTCATCTTGATTGGATTTAAAAAGATAGACTTATTAAAATTAAAATATTTTCCATGTATGATTATTATTTTTAATTTACAATCAATAGTATTAATCTCCATTATTGTTTTGAAAACATGTATAGAGTAAAATCTTGATTTAACCATTTTTAAGGGGATGGAAACAAATGATGTATGGGACAATCATAATACAAGGAACTCATTAAAAATTATGAACAAAGATGTTTAATGAAATACATATATTAAAGTACATCACAACTTTAAGTATAATTTCAGATTTTATAATTCAAAATATTGCACATATATTAATGACACACAATGTTTAAAAAGAAATGGGATTAATATTAAATATAATGATTAGATATTTATAAATTTTACATCAGTTATCTCAAAATAACAGAAATCATGATTCAGAATTTTATATTTATCCTAAAAAAAAAATTTATAATATTATTTGCTGGCAAAAAACAAAACAAAAAACAACAGCTAGGATTTGTTTTGTGTAAACTCTATGCTTGTATTTAAAAATATCATTTGGAATGCATTTTTATGATCCCGTCATTCATATTGCACGCATAAAAGGTGTATGGCAATTTAATGTAGTTACTTATTGAAAGTATGCACTTTTATTTTGGGATTCATGCTTCTTGACAAAGTTTAAAAAAATAATTAATTAATTTTTTAAAAAATAAAATAAAAGGCTGTAATAAGGAACAAAACAGTAACAGGAGTAAATAAGATGTAGAAAACTAGTATAATGAATAAAACTATGAAATATATAAATATGCACAAAAACTTTGCCATGAATTCAAATTCAAATATGATGCCCTCATAATCATTGTAATTTAAATGCAATTCTCAGTAATTGTATTTTAAATTATTTACTCCAAAGAAAATGACAGATAGAAAAGAGCATCAGAGTTTGTGTGATTTTATTCTGGAAAAAAATGTTCATTATAATTTAACCAACTGTATTCCATAATTACAATTGCTTTCATATACTGTATTTTATTGATTTCTATTTTGATACTGTATGCAAAATATTTATCTTTTTTTTTTTTTAATTTTTTTTTTTTTTCAAAAAATAATATAGCAGTCAAGTTATTATAAGTAACAATTGCTTTGCTTGCATGGATCGGATTTAGAAATTAATTTAAATAGTTCTATTTTTTGAAATTGTGTAATATTTTCTCTAAATTTTTTAATTAATGTCTTGTATTCATGTTCTAATTAATTTGTATATATTCATTTTTTTTATTAATTTTAATAACACTTTAACTTTGACTTAAACATTAATAAATAATGTTATTTAAATATAAGTATAGTATATATACTTAAGGGAGTTGTAATTAAAGGGATTTAAACCCATATTTTCAAGCTCCCTTCAGTCATTCACACCATCTAACCCACCCGACACTTATGACCATATACATGTCAAAAAGATAAATGATCTTCCAATATATGTATTTTGTGCTGAACCATCACTCATCAGTTGGTCTGGATCATTATCTCCCACACATATACATATAATCAGTGCTTGGTTTTATATTAAATGGACATATTAAAGTCCTACATATGAGAGGTCAGAGTGGCTTAAGATCATCATGGGTATGACAATAAATAATGGCATCAACAACAGCTTTGAACATTCCATCATCAGATTTTTCAATGATATGGATGGCTGAAGAGTTGGAAAGTGGAGGGGATTGAAGCCTGTCCACTAAAGTTTCTAGATTTGCTATCTTAATATAAAACTTAGCACTGATTTGTATATGTGTGTGGGAGATGATGATCTGGACCAACTGATGATGGCTGGTTCAGCATGAAATACATCTATTGAAGATCATTTATCTTTTTCACATGTATATGGTCATATGTATCAGTTGTATTAGATAGTGTGAATGACTGAGAGAAGCCTGAATGTCTGGATTCAAATTCCCTTTAATTAAATAATATATTGTGATTAAGGAAATATAAAAGAATATTCCATTTTAAATGAATATATAAAAAATTAGAAAAAAAAATTGAATGTAATCATAAATATGAGATGTTAGGCATAATCAATAGATGATCAGAAAATGTATGGAAAGCTATTAAGTAGATCAGATTTGTCAATTGCTCAAAATATAGTTTTGTAATTCTAACATCAAGAAATGTTTCTGAATATTCAACCAAGAATCTACAATCATAGAATTATAGCATAAAAAATGGATTTCTTATGAGATTCCAAATATCATTTTCCAGATCCAATAATAAAGTTATTTAAGTATTTCTGGAGTCTCATCAACAAATTTAAGACAACTCAATACTTCATAAATAAAATTTAACAGCCAGTGACCTAATCATAAATGTGAACAAATACGCCATCAATCACATAATTGAATTGTCAGATCCATGTCCAGTTGGGCATAATTGAATGTAAAACAATTAGTGATTTATCTCCCAGTTGAAATCTGTACAGGCTCCTTATGATATTTTGATAATAGTTAAGTTGTTTTTTTTTAAAAAAAAATCATTTGCTAAATAAATAAATAATCATGTTTGATAGATAGATGAAATGTCAATAGCCATGCATTGTATATGTTATATATACATACTTAATAGAAATGAGTAATATTTAAAAGGAAACAAAAGTAGAGAACAATCCCAATGTAGATTATATTTATTTACTTTTGATAGAATAATACTAAAAGGAAATTTGAAAACTTATACTTTTATTTATAAAATACAATTATTATTATAAAGGTTTTTATAAAATTAGTTTATTCATAAAAAATGTATTCAAAATAAAATATTTAATGTTGAGATAGCAAGTTATATTACACTTTATCCTATTTTGCATTCTATATGAATATCTTTTGCATATTGTGGGTGTGTGTGAATTAGTGTTTTGAAATTCCTTTTAGGTTAAAGCTGTTAATTTTTAAATATTAGTTTCTAATGAATAAGTTCTTTGGGATCAGGTAAATGTTGTAGCTAGTCACCTTTGACCAATAAGTATTTCATTACCAGAAACTTATCTTTTCAAAATGGAGAACATTTGTGACAATTGTTTGATGTAATCATAAAACGTGTGAGAAAGATGTATGAGCCCCAAGATGCACATTTTGTGAATGAACCAGCACTTCTTAGTTGACCAGATCACATTCTCTTATATATATCTTTATTATTGCTGAAAATAATACAAGTACACCACTATTATTTCAAACTATATGAATTTGAACTTTTTTTTTTTAAAAAAAAGCTTTTCTTTCAAACTTTATTGAGGAATTACACAATGGTTACATTGGTTTTACATATTGTTACTATGGATTATACAGATTATTACAATGATTTATATGCATGTATTATAGAGTTCTGTGGTGTTGTGTTCAGGCGTAATCTTAGAGTACTTCTTCACTGGGTAGATCAACTAGGGCCCATGTGTTTTCTGCAATGTTAAGGTAGGCTGTGGAAAAGTCTGTTTTGCGAGTTTTATTCAGCATATGATAGAAGGCTGTCTCAATGTTTGGGTATTCAGACTTGCTTATGACCAGCTTACATCGAAGAGACCAGATTGTAAAGTTCACAAATGTTGCCAGTCTAAGATGTGCATAAGTTCCTTGTTCTATCACATTGGTCAGAGACAAAGAATTGTGGGTTTGGTTCTTGAATCGGTTCCGTATTGCTGATTGGAGCTTTTGTAGACTTGGGCAGTTCGTTAGCGTGTGGTTGGTGGTTTCATCTTCTCTCTGGCAGAGTGCGCATGTGCTTGCTAGATTTTTGAAGCCTCTCTTATAGTAGAGAAAGGCATTTGTGGGAAGGGCTTCCAGATTTACTTTAATGAGGAAGTCAACATACTTTGGGGGGAAGGTGCCAGTGTTTCGTTAGCTTGATGAGTCTTTGGTTGGTAATATGGAGGTAGGCAGAGATAGTGGAACTCTTGCGGTGTGTAATATTGAAGATCTCCCAATATGCGAGTTTTCTTGTGAATAGGCTTGCATTGGCTGAAAGATGGTTCAGGATTAGAGTCACTGATTGTCGAAGCCAGTTGTTTTGTTTAGAGGGTGGTGGCCTATCTGTGGGCTCGACAGGTAGTGGGCATTCAATGGCATCATTGTCCTTAAAAAGTTTGTGAAGCACATTGTGTGTTCTTTGTAGGTTGACTGTTTCAATGGAGTGGAGTGAGAGACCATTCTCTCTCCTGGGGTTATGCATTGTCTTGATACTGATGGCTGCGACTTTTCCTCCCCAGCAAAGTTTGGTGCATGCCGAGTTTATTTTGTTTATGAATCCTTTGGTGGGGTTGAATCCAGTAAGGTAGTAGGTTATTTTGGGAAGCAGGATGGCATTTAGTAATGCGACCTTTACAAAGAGGGACAAGTAAATTTTTGATATTGATGCTATTGTGGTTTGTGTTTTTCTCAGCAGTGAGTTTTGGATTTCCTGTCTCATGAGTGAGTAGGACTTTGCTACAGGGAATCCCAAGAACTTCTGTGGTTGGGCATTGAACATGGCTGGAATTTGTTTTCCTGTGAGTAATGACCATATTGCTGACTTCTCGTTGTTGAATGTGAGGCCATGCATTGTTGAGTAACTGGAAGCTCTTCCGACTAGGTTGTTAAGGTGGTCGATGGAGGGAAGAAAGACGACAACATCGTCCATGTAGGAAATGTGTTTTATATTTTCATTGATGTAATCTACTTGGATGCCTGGAAGTGTGTTTTCTATTTGGAGTAGGAGAGGGTTTATGTAAGCTGTGAATAACAGCGTGCTCAATGGGGATCCCTGTGGGATGGATAAACTTGGTTTGAATCCCGGAGCTATGCGTCCATCTAGCGTGAGGAAAATTTCTCCGGTTGTTTAAAAGGTTCTCTATGATTTGTAGAAGAGGTTGAGGTACTTGGTATTGTTCAAGTGTTTTAATTAGCACATCAATGCGTACCGAGTCGAATGCCCCTGCGATGTCGAGTTGAATGGCAACTGGCTTGGACCTTCTTTTTGTGCGCACTTGGTCTATTACTAGACGGAAGCGGCTTATTGCATCTGATGTGGCTGCACCCTTCTTAGCAAACTGGTATTTTGAGATGTGCTTGAGGACATTGTCTTGCATTTTGTCTTTGATTATAGACTCAATTATCTTGATCATGAGTGGGATCATTGAGATAGGCCTTAGGTTTTGCAGTTCAGTTGCAGCATCACTCTTTTTAAGTAGTGGCACCATTGCGATCGGGTATAGAAATTCAAGTTGGCAAGTTCCACTGCTGAGTAGATCAATCATTTTCTTGATGATTGGGATGGTATAATTGCTCAGGTGGAGTAGAATGAACTTCGGGATGCCATGTAGTCCAGGATGTATTTTGTCTGGCATTGCATTTAATTTTTTTTGGATTGTAGCATGGGTAATGTCATGAGTGTTGTCTGGATTTATTTTGAAAGTTCTTCTGTCACTGGGTGTGATTTGGTTTTGAAACTTTTTTTTGAAATGTTCTTGGAGTTTACCTAGCATTGCAGGGCCAATGTATTGTTTACCATCTATGGTGATGTCACTTGGGCTTTTAACCATGTCTTTCCAAATATGTACACAGACTACAATCTCTGCAGCATATGCTATGTCCCCGTGAAAATAAGACCTAATCAAAAAATAAGCCTTAGCATGATTTTTCAGGACGTTGATAATATAAGATAGACCTAGTTAAGATTTCTAGCCTGGTGGATCGATATCATTTTCATCTGTTAAAACATAACAGATGGGATGCATATAATTGTAAAGTAATGAATATAATGTTCAAAATGTTTATATATGTATATTACAATTTAGCATAAGAAAAAAAAAAACATTTTGAATCAAAGTAATGAATGTATAAATAAAAATAAATGTAGATTTTTGTAGTTGAATGTTACTCAAAATTATTTTGCAGACAAATCCCTAATTATTTTAATAAACTTGCAAACATTTTTTCTTTTTATTTATTAATGTGCCTTCATTCAATTTGATATGAGAATTCCTCTCTCTATCTGATGTCCAACTATATATATTGTAAAGAAATCAACATTGATGTCCGAAAAGGCTGAAACTTATTGCTAGCAATTGATCTAAGTTCACAAATGAATCAAGCCAGCTTATTTTAAATTAAATACTATTAATCTCTACAACATGTAAATAACTTTTAATATTTTCGTATATAACTAGAATGTTCTGTGATATGATTAGAATTGTAAACTATGATATATTCAAGCAGTTATAAAAGTTATTTACTTGTTGAAATTGGTAATATTGGATAAATATAGATTTTTGTACTTTAATTTAGATTTTCGTATTTGAATAAAAATATATATATATATTTGTACATGGAAAAAATAAGACATTTTCTGAAAATAAGCCTAAGTCGTCTTTAGAAGCAAAAATTAATATAAGACTGGATCTTATTTTGGGGGAAATAATGGTACATTAATAAGAAAGTTAAATTCAAGACATATACATATAGAATATATTTTCATTAATTTACAAATTAGACCAAAAAATAAAAAGGAAAGTTTCATTATTAGTTTTCTCTTGTTAATATATATATATATATATGGAAATGAAAGATAAATATATGGTATATATATATATATATATATATATATATATATATATATATATATATATATATGGAAATGAAAGATAAACGCCATGGTAATTGCTAATATCAAATTGTTAATCTTTTAGCTGGCAAATAATACAGTTTTACAAAGAAGTGATGAAACTAGTCCTTAAATTGTAAAAATTCCATAACTATTTGCCTATTCCAGAAACAAAACAATATGATTTTATGACAAAAGTTAATTTTCATTAACAAATGAAAATAACTTTTATATGTCACCAGCAGCTTCTAATGTTCAGTTGCTATATTGTATTAGCTTAGATTAAAACTAAAAATGCATAGAGTTTAAAATCTGAAGTACATTTTCATAAAGAAGTTAAATGTACCCTTAGAGTGTATGAAATTTCACAACTTTCTATATGAAGCACCTTCTCCCACATTGATTTTATATTAAATTTATTTTCCCTAGTAAATAAAACAGATAACTTTATATAGTGGTGACTTTTAATGTTAAATTGCTAAATTATTTATCAGCCAAGATTAAAAGAAAAACATATGATCATTTTACTTGTAAAACATTTTTACAGAGAATTAAGTTCCCCATACGCTCCATGAAAATCAGTTTTTTATTTAATAATTTTTAAAAGAAAAATATTTGTGTGGCACAATATTATGTCAACCACTCAATGTAACATCACATGGTTAAGCAGCAATGTTTTTCAAATAATTTTTTTATAAAAAAGAAAATTAGTTTATCTGTAATCGTTTGAATACATATTTACTCACAATTCTTTGAAATCAAGACATTTGTAATTGTATATTAAAAAGTTGATTTCCAAAAACAAAAAAACAAGTGATGACACTTAATGTTGGCATTCTAATTTGATATACGAATATGTTCTTAGAATATATTTTCTTTGGTCATGTACAAAATATGAAACCAAAAAGTTTGAAATTCTGAACTAAATGTTTATTTTCAAAATGTACACACACAAAAAAAACATTTTCATGAAGTTTATCCTTTTTTATATTATATCAGTTTTTGGAAAAACATACAAAGAAACTTAAACTTTTATTATGAATTTTTTATCTTATAATGCAAGATTTCAAAGAAATATATGTAGATAATGAATTTATATGCATTTTTTAAAATATCTTTTATAATATTCAAAAGTAATTCAACTTTTATTGCAGCACTGTACAGTATTTGAAGTTCTATCACTTATCACTGAAAAAAAAAAATTATACTCAAGTAAAATATAAGTAAGAAATTTAAATTATTTTATGAAATAATTTTTTAAAAGAAATATATTAATACGTTATGTCTAATTTTTAAACATTTTTAATTTTACTGATATTATAGCTTTTTATTTGAGTGATTTTGTGCCTTTCCAAAAATTGTCTGAATATGAATTCAAGTTTGAATTCAGACTATCGGATTAAAGGTAATCTATCTATTGTAAATTTAGGAACATATTCAAATTATTCTACTTCAATTTGTTGAAGATTAAGATGATTAAAACAAATTGAATTCTAGAAGTATCCATCCATGCAAATATAGATAATTTAGAGAAGTTGCTTATGTTCCACACAAACATTATCTGGTAGTTTTTAAACTTTAATGAGAAAATATCATTTATAAAATTGAATGATTGAATTATTGAAGATATGATACAATAAAAATAAAACTTAAGAAATTGTGACAGCAGGTAGAGAATAAAATTAGAATATTAAAATTACTTTGCAGTGGAAAGAGAATGAACTATTAGGAGAAATAATATTCACTGCTAAAATTATGATGAAATATATAAATGAGTTTAATGAAAGACTTATAGAAATAAGCAAAATAACTTTATGGATTGGTTTCAAAATATTTCTTATGTCTATATATTAGACTTCTAATTGAAGAATAAGGAATGTTTCACTATATTTTCAGTCATCATATATCTATTTGAGTGTGTGGTTTCTGAATTTATTCAGTTTATTTCTAATGAATATATATTTTTCTCTTTATTATACTACAAATTTTATCTATCTTGCCTATGATTTTTTTTCTAAATCTTTCTGTGATATATGTTTAGATTTCACTTGTCCAATTATTTTCTTCTTCCAACAAACTGCTCTCAATTTGAACAATAATATCACTGGGAATTTTCTCATCTATATAATTCACTTTTTGTTATATTCTTTTTAATTCTTTTACATATCTCCAAATTGTTCCATGGGACTTCAGTTTCTGTACTACTTTTCTATTAAATATTCCAGTCTCTTGCGTGTGTTAAACATTGTTAGAACACATTTTTTAAAACTAAAGCTTTAAAGTTATCAGGAATCCTAGGGTTGAGTGAATCTTTTTTTTTTTTAAAATAATCTTCAAATCTGTAGCAATATGGTTACATATTTTATTCTGCAACTTTTTTAATACTTCAATTAGGTGTCTACTATACTATAGCTAATTTTCAAATCCTTCTTGATATTTTAATTGGCATTAAATCATAGTTGTCTGCTAATGTAATGTTTGCTATTACAATTCCTAATATTTTAAATGATTTGAATATAATTTTGTCAATAATTTTTATATATCTTCACTTTTTTTAGAATAATTTCAAGTCTTTCTGTTTTTATATATTTATTACATGATTCATCATCCATTTTTTTATTTAAAATCATTGATGTCAGTAAAATTCCATGAAGTGCTTTATTTCCCATCTTGTTTTATTATAGTTCGCTGAAGAATTCTTCTGCACACTATATGATGACACTCCTGTTTGTTCCATTTTTTATTATTATTCCTGAAGTAACATTTCTTACAATGCCATAAAATATTTTATATTTTGAGATTTATATTTTTTTCTTCTAGTATTTTCTTGTCATTTCATAGGTAGATTTTATTTTTTTGTTTTCATTTTTTTTTTTTTTTTACATATTATTTTAAATAATTTCTCTTATTCATTTCGTCCAAATGAATTATTTTCATGCCTATATACATTTTGCATATATTGCCATGTGTCAATACAAAATTTATGGCTGAATTGCTGTTTTTTGCATTTCTGCTATTTGTGTAGCTGATTTTAGCCGAGTATACTTTTTAAATCAATCTTGATGAAGTCAGAGCATCTTTTAAAGTCTTATAACAATTTAAAATAATTTGTTTCTGTTTAAATTTGTTGGAGTATTTCTGAACGTCATAGGTAACAGCTATTATGTTCTTAATAAACTTTTGATATTGTCAATTTGCATCAACACATATTTTACTGATAGTCATTTTCGTTTATCGAATGTATTAAGTACAAATATTGAAGTATATATTTTTTATTAATCAAAATAAAGTATAATCTCATCTTATTTGTATTTATGTGAATTTTTCTTTGGCCAATTATCTTAATTTTTTTTTTATTAGAAATTTTTTTTTAATGTACCCCCAAACTAAAGAAAATTTATAGATTACATTTTTATTTTTTTTATTTTTTATTTTTATTTTTTTATTTTTTAAATGTTTTTTAAATTGTATCTTAAAATTTTTCATAACAATTTTAAACATTATTTAGTCTGCTCATAATAATTCTGTTCTTTTAATAACAGTTCTCTATTTCTTTATCAGAATTAGAAGTAGGCACATAAATATCATAGATTATCTTTATTTAATATCTTTCATTAAGTTGAATAAGTAATGGTCCATTTAATAGGGAATGCTTTTCCCAATTAATGGCATTTATTCTGTTTTTGAAATTGATTTACATTGGTAGATGTTTATATATATATAATAAGCACAGAAATATTTTAATCCTATTAGTAAATTTCAAATTTATTTTCAATTTGTTTTCACATTATATTCATCATAAATTTAATAAAGTCACATGTTTTCTCTTAATTTAATTTCCTCTCAACCTTTTCTTCTTTTTAAAAAAAAATATTTTTTTTTCCAATCTAACACCACAAGTTATTGTTTTCATGAAGGTTTGTGGTGATGGTATTCTAGTTGTATTTTTATATTGGACTATTTTCATCATCTAATATGAGTATGACAGTAAAAACTGTTTTTTTTTTTTTTTTTTTGTAAATTAAATTTTAAGGGTATTAAAAAGTATATGAGGTAAATTATAATACACAATTTAATTTTATTAATACATATTTGTTATGTTCAATAATATTTGCAAATAAAATTGGCTTTTAAAATGTTGATGATATAATTTTATGTTATAGTTTTTTTTTTAATGTCAATTTTGAATACATTTAATTTTTTTTTTAAACAATTTTTTAAAATGATTTTGTAACCAATAATATCATTGCTTAATTGGTATTGAAAATAATAACTATGCAAATAGTATTATTGCAGATAAAAATGAATTGTAATGGAATATAATTTTGACAAATAAATTAGAAATTGTATTATTAATAGGGAAGCAGAAAGTGAAGTATCTGTAAAAAAACAAAACAAAACAATGATACTTTTTTTGATTAAGCAGAATCAAATTAATGTTCAGAATCAAAAGAAAAAGTACAAGTAAATGTGCTGAAGCAAGGATTTCTGGAATAAAGTACATAAATTATTGTTATTGGATATTATAATTAATTTAGTGAAAATTCAAAAATAAAATTGAAGACTTGATGCATGACATTTTTAGCTACAAAATTAGCAGGGAACTAATTATATCTTTTCCATATCCAAAAATAGAGGTGAATTATCATCCGAGTGTATTCTAAGAATTTTTTTTTTTAAGTTTACTTTAGGAATTACAAGGCACATACACTGAAAAATTATGAAAATTCAATAAGCTTTTTTTTTAAATAATGATTTTTAATAAAAATTTATTTTATATTAAATATATATTATTGTTTGAACTCCCTATGACTTTCAATCAATGGAAATTTTTCTCTTAGCCCATATTAGAATTTTATCTTTGATGTATTTTTTCCTTTTGTTTCAGTAATTATTATCTTATGGAAACCATCCTCATAGCCCATATCAGAATTTTATGTTTAACGTTTTTTCCCTTCTTTTGTTTCAGTAATGGTAATCAAATTAATTTTAACCAACAGTTTCATGATCTGCATTTTTTAAAACAGAAAATCAAAAATAATAATTTTGAATTCATTACAATTGGAAAATTTAAGATAGTTGCGTCTTGCTCTATAATATATATATATTTTTTTTAAAAAAAAAAAAATTTCCATGTGCGGCTGGGAAGCGAACTCGCTAACCCGGGACAACATGGCAGCTGTGCTGGCCACTCAATCACTAACGCTTGACAACAAATTTTTACATTTATTTTTTGAGAAAATCTTCTCATAAAATTTTAATGATCTACAGCTGAAATTATGAATATTAATAAATCAAGCTGCTTTAAGCTAATTATTATAAGAAAAAAATGCTTTTGTTTGTTTCTTTCTTAAAATTTTTTGTTATGACTTTAAATATTATTGTAGCATCTATGAAGAATTCATTTTTGAAGTATAAATGCTAAATATGATTGTATGCATTCATTAACAGAACTTTAATTAAAACTGGAACTAATGTAATTTTAATTTTGTATATTCCCAAAATGAAAACTTAGTAGTCACATTGTAAAAAATATTTTCAAATTTTAACTTCATGTTGGTGAGTGTGCATTAATCTTTATATTATATATGAATTAAATGATTGTATATATTTCAATGGAAATCTACTATCTAATTGAAATATATGATTGTTTTATTCATTGCATTATTATATCGTATCAGCATCATGTTTAGGGAAAGTTTTTTTTTTAATTATAAAAATTGTTTCTAAAAATTTTTATTTTTTTTCCTGCAACTAATACCTGGTTACTGTAATTAAATTTTGATATAACTTTTAATTTTCATATCACTAATATTTATGTTGCAAGTATACTTAAAAAGTTTGCAAATAACTGTCTAATATTGTAAGTACCAAATGCTTTATTCCATTCCACTAAATCTTTTCAACAAACCAAGCATTTTCAATCTCTTTTCAAGACACAAACTATAATTTTTTGCATTTGAATTCGATATATGCAGCAATAAGAAAAGTCAGATTTCCTTTAAAAAGGTTTATTCACTTCAAGTACTTTGCAGAAACTTGAAGGTGAGCTTGAAGAAAAATATAAAACTTAAGTTGGCTTGAGAAGGTTATGAATTTTAAAGAGCCATTTTTCAAAATCGTCACATTTACTTTTTCGAGAGTTTTAGTTTCTCTATATAAAGCTATATGCCAGACAAAGTGCTATACTCAGAGAATGATATTGTTAAAGAAATTAATAAGGGAATTAAATGTACATAATCTTAATGAGAGAAGAATAGTGAGGAATATTGTAGGAGTTTCAAAATGAAAAGAAAAATATTCATATAGATCATTTTAAGAATTATATTTATGTTTGAATCTTAGGAACAGAAAATGGAAGTTTATGGGCACATATGAACTTGTGTGTGTGGAAAGAAAATTTATTTATAATAATAATTATTATTATTTTTATGTTTTCATATACCACATGTTTTTAATCAATGTATAACACTGCACATTAGCCAAAAATGTTTAAGATTGTATAAATACTTTTTGTCATCTTTTTTTAACAACAAAAAATAATTCTAATAACAGTTAATAGACTTTGTAACTTGTAAAATTTTTCTTGTAATCATATACAATTTTCTTGAAATCATATAAAATTTTATAGAATTTACTAATTTGGTCTGTTTTGTTAACAGAATAGCTACAGTGTGTATATATTTATCCACAATATAGTTGCAATATGAACATTACTTCATTACCTGTAGATATAGAAATATATCAGAAATAGGAGTGCATCTCTCAAAAATATCAATTTATTTGATATGTATATAGAATATAAAGTAAATTCTAAGTCTGTAGAAAAGCAGTTAACATTAAAAAATTAACTACAATGATTTCTTCTACATTTATGTTAATGGGTTATCACTTAAAAAAAGTTGTCCTGGAATAAACAGCCTATTGTGAGTTATTTTTTGAGTTGGCATTTATGTTAAAATCTGATATTGAAATGTACTTTAGCAAAAGAAAGAACATTTACTTTATTCATGAACTTGGGAAGAAATATTTTGTTGAACTAAATCGGAGTTTTTATTTTTAAAATAACAAATGATAAAGATAGTAGACTGGGGAAAAAGAAAATTAATAGGGACAAAAAATATGTAATAGGTTAAATGATTTATCAGAACGAATTTAAATAAACATATGAAGCAGTAATTTTATTTTTTATTGTAATAATATATGATAAATAATTGGAATAAGCTTGGATTGAAAACTAATATTATTGTGCTTTCATTTTAATCTCATAGCTTGATAGTTAATTAAATAGATAAAAGGTGGCTACTAGAGGGCTGCGTTAGATTGTAAGATCTAAGTACAGTGCTTTCAATCCAAAAACCCTCACTGACGAAGTCACAAGCTAGAAACTAGTCTGGGAATATTGAAGAAGTAGGCACAAGATAGGGATTTTATTTCCATGCAAGAAGATTTGTATATAAAATACTAAGGCTTACACTGGGTAAGTTATGGATGAATCTATTTTTCTTTGAGAATAAAATCACAGAAAGAGTATTTGATTATGATTAGTATTGTTCAAAATAGAAAATCTCACAACTGTAATTAATCATTCATATGATGAAACACTCCTTGTCATTAAAGGATGTAGACTTAAATACTGAATGACATTCACAAATTTATCTGCTACATTAGTGTTTTTGAATAATTCTGAGCATAAAAGGAAATTATCACATTAAATACAATTTTGGGTATTAATATTCATTTTATTTTAGTATTGAAGTACTAAATAACTATAATAGTGTTTGAAACTGATGTTTAATAAAAATGAAATAATTTAAAGAAAGAAAATTCACTACACAAGAATGTTTTTTCGCTAATTAAAGCTAATGATGAAAAGAATAATATTGACCTGGTGTTTGCTAATTGTTTGAGAATAAAGCTTTTAACTATTAGAAAGAAGAAAAAAATTGTTTGGAGAATAAGATTGGAGTGAGCTACTTTTGGTGATTTATATGAGATAATACCATTTGTATTTGAACCATAGTTCATTCATGTTTTTTGAAGTCTTTTGAATTAGAGCATTATGACATTTCAGTGTCATTTATATTGTTTTTTGCTTTTTTATTTACTGGTCTTTTAAATGTTTCAACAATTAATTCATTATTCATATATGGTTCAGAGCTATTTGTTTTGTAGAGAAATTAATTACCATTTTTATTGCTAATATTATTGGCAGTGTTGTATTATTTATTAACTAGAAATTATTTATCGGTTGTAAAAATCCACATTTGCATGTATACATTCTGCCCTAATTTAGAATAATAATAGAGATGAGTACATCTATTTTTTTAATAATATGTTTTATAAATATAATTTTTTTTTTATTACGTATTTGTTTAGCAGTGATTTATATCAGGCACCCCAACTTTTTTTCAAAAAGAATTACTTAGATTTCTAATGAACAGTGGTCTGGAGAAAGTGAATTTTATAAAAGAATCCTCCATCCCCAAGAGCAAAAAAGATCTGGGACTCTGGAAGCTCCAAAACAAATTAACTCATCTATTACAGTACTAAAAAATAAATTCAGAAAAATTCACAATATTATATTGGAAAATAGTAAATAAAATTGTAGTGCATACTATTAGATTCCCTGACCTTTGTAATATTAGATTTTTTATGGGAACTATCTATATGTAAAAAGGCAGACATGTAGATATTGATACTATCATACATGGTTGGATTTTTAAATGTTCTTATTTTTGAAAGAAATTATTTACAACAATACATATTATTCGTAAGCAATCAATGGATAATAGCTGGAAGTGCCAATCAAATCTGTAGAAAGACTTCTGATTGTTAGCCTTCAACAGTGAAAATCATTAGATTGTATATACATTTCCAATAGCCATTGATTCTTCTTTATACTGTACAAGTTTTAAATCTATAAGATTTTGAACCAAAATTATGTTTGTATAGCTATTTAGATCTGACATTAGCAGAACAAATATATATATATATTAATGACTTATCTTAGTAGTAAGCATACTTGCCAGTTCATATAGACTTGTGTGTAATACAATGCCTCTCATTGATGAGATTGAAATCTTTAGTCTAGATATTTTGGTGTAATATATTATCTGACATTCATTGATTAGTCATACTTGCTTTTAATCAAATTGGAAAGTCAAATATTGTTTTTAATATAGATATTGAATGTAAACTCATGCATTGTATTTCTTAATGCTTCCATAATCAATAAAATTATAACTACTGCAAAAGGTCTATTCTAAAAACTTTTAGAGTTACTTCATTTATTTTATGCAATTTTGTAATAAATTTGTTTATTGGGATTTTAAAAATAAAGACAGATAAATAAATATTGCTAATATTTAGGATTATTTGTTAGGTGACATATATTTGCATTTAATACACATTTTAAAATCCTCATTTATTTAGTATGAACATAGGACAATCTAAATTTCAATAGCAATAATAAAGTGCATCATATTTTAATAGATATATTGATATTACATTTTAAATATGTTCCTCATTAATCACATGTTCATCAATGCTGAAGCAGTTATCTGGTGATATATGCTTTATTTATAGTGTTTAATAACATGCTAATTGAATGAATAGATGAGTAAATGAAAAATTAATGAAATACATGAAGATATTCATTTACTAATAATTTGTATTTAATATTTTTTATTATTTATTTTAAAATTTTTTCTTAAATTTATTAACTTTTTTTAAAAAAAAAAAAACATCTATAAATATCCGTGCATGAAAATTGCAAAATTTTACTTAAATATCTTACATTGTCTTATTTAAGATGAAAAAAAATACAAGTGAAAAAATTCAATAACAAAACAGTTGTCTGATGTTATTTCCAAAAAATAAAATGTCATTCATTTGCACTTAATATTTGAACTGCCTGAAACAAAGTGAATCTCATGACTGTTAGATAAATAGATAATAATTTTTGTAATAATATGATTTTTTTTTTAAAAAAATATTGTTGTTGATATAGAATTACTTGTGATCAGTGTATGTTTCTTGGAATTGATCATCAAAGTAAACCTATAATGCCAATACATTTTATACAAATTCAATGAATTATAGTTTGAAATATAAAAATGAGAATGTAGATAATATTTTTTTTTGTATTTTGCAATTGTTATTTAATTTCCTATAATAAAATGTTAGCAAGGTGAATAATATTTTATGTGATTACAATCATGGGTTGGTTTTTTTATGCTTATATTAAAATTAAATAATGTCAAAAAGATGAAACGCCACCAACAATTTATGACATTTTATGCTCTTCTTAAATTTGATTGATTAATCAATTCAAGGTTAATGTTTCTAACAAAATGTGTCAAGTACATTAATGACAATTATAGATACAATATGGCAATTTGTTTTAGCGTTTTGTAGTGATTAAATTATAAATTTAGGTAGAATTTAGCTACAAAAAATTGTACATATATTTACATCACATGCCATGAAAATTATAAACAATATATAATACCTCCAGCTCCCCTTATTTACTATATTTGGTTTTAAACCTATTGATATCTGAAGCCATTGATAATGAATCCTTCATAATATATGTGTTTAATACACACATGTGTATGATGCTTTTTGAACAGTACACATTAATATGTCAACAAAAATAATTAACCAAAAATAAAGTAGTCCCAATAGTGGAAAAGTCACTGCAATAATAAATTGAAAGACTATTTGATTGACTGCATATTAAATAGATAAGATGACCAAATATGATAGAGATTTTTTATAAATTTTTGATTTTTGTAGTAATAAGTTTTTAAATCATGAGTTACTGAAACCATAGGTCTTGAATCTACAGAAATGTAGTGACTACTACAGGCATCAAGTAGTTATAAGTATCCATGTTTTTGTTATTGATGTATTGGTATAATTAATTTTATTTTGCATTACTTAAATTCTCCAAATCAATAAAATCAGGATTATATGTAATGTATTAAAAAAAGAAAAAAAAGTTTATCCTATTAGTGCTTTATTAAATGCAGTATATAGTATGCACTATCCATCATTTTGGATTCTAAGAGGAATTCCAAAATCACTGCTGACAAAATCAAGTGGTAAAGGATGTTAGATAATGCCCCTTTCCCATTGATACAAAGTGTTCTATTTATTTGTCTAGTACATCTTAAAAATTGCAATTTTCATTAAAATCACAAGCTGCCATAGAAATAAATGTAACATGTGACCAAAAAATCCAAATAACTCTAAATCAATTATCAAAAATATTAATAATTAAGAAAAAAATTAGTCAGTCATGTGGCAAAAAAAATCAAATATCAAAAAGAATATTTAGTAATTATTAATGATTATGAAATAATTAGAAAAATTAACGTAAAAAAAGAAGAATTAAAACCAATACTAAAATATGTTTAAAATGTAGTATATCAAAAAACCATAATTTTCAAATTTTAATAATTAAGAAATGATAAAAAAAAATGTAATTATGTGATCAGAAACAAAAAATTAAATATCAAAACTGTTAGTAATTAAGAAATGCCTCAAAAAATTAGTGCAATAAAAAATTTTAAAACAATATTAACATATTCTATTTTTAAAATAGTATATCAAATGTACAGTGGCAAAATAAATTACTAAACCAAGATAATAATAAAAAAAATAGCACACTCAACAAAACAATAATTAGCAAATATTGATATTTGACAAAGTAAATAACTGATTATATGGAAAATATATATTAAAATTTACTTCTACAATTAAATGAACATAGTTAAAAAATTACTAAACTAATTATGAAAGAATAAAACGCTTATGGCAACTGAGTAGAATTTGATATTTTGTTTAAACTATTTTATTAACTGGTATGTAAATAGATATGTTGCCTGTAATTATTAAATATAAAATCAAAACTTTACAGATATTTCTTTAAGTGCAAAAAAAAAAAAAAAAATTTTTGTAGGACAAAAAAAAAAAATGCAGGATAGTAAATTTCAAAAACAATTGTTTGTCAATAAATATTAAAATTAGTCCTGTAACTAATAAATAAAACTGTAAAAGCATATTATGCATGATCAAAAAAACCAAGAATTTACTAGCATTTATTAAATAACGTAAGTCACACATAATGGATAAATCTATAGGAAAACTGCATACTTATTCTGTTATATATATAAATAATCAAAAATAAACCCAAATTCTCAACTCAACCAGAACTAGCCAAGAAAATAAACTCTAAAACACTATCAATAGTTTTACTGCTACAAGCAGATTTCTCAAGTGTAAAGAACTATAAAATAACAATATATTCAAACTAAACATTACTCACAATTCCACTTCCCATCCACCCTTAATATATTTTAAAAGAACTTTTAACTAAGTTAATTACTTCAGAATCATAAATTTTTAATAATAAAGATTCTTTAATTCTTCTTTTTATTTCATTTCTCATCGCTTTATCAAAATTAATAGTGTGGTCTGTATTTTTTTCATGGATATATAAAACAAAACTAAGATATTTATTTCTAACCCTACTTTTATGTACTCTGTTAATTTTGATGAAGTTATGGTTGTCTTCTTTGAGAGAAATGAAATAAAAAGAAGAAATAAAGAATCTTTCATTATTAAAAAATTATGATTCTGAAGCAAGTAATTTATTTTTAAAAAAGAAAGGTGTGTGGGAAGTAAGTGGAATTGTGTGTGTAGTGTTTAGTTTAAATATGTTAGTAGTGAAACCATTGATAGTGTTTTAGAGTTTATTTTCGTGGCTAATATGGTTGAGTTATGAATTTGGGATAATTATTGATTATATATATGCAATACAGCATTTGTAAACTCAATCAGAGAATTTTAAATCTTGAGTGAAGTTAGTTTTTTTTCTTTTCAGATTTCTTTCAGCTATTTGAAAGAAGAGATTGACAAAATTAAGAATTTTTCCACTGGTATTTTTATGAGTTAGTCAGATGCTGTATTCATTATAAAAAACAAATGACTAAAATGTATATGCCTCTCATTTATGGTTGAGGAGGGCATTAATGCTAATGTAAGTTCTGAGTCTATTGTTTGCATTATTTATGTGATTTTAATTTGATACGTATATGTAAACGAACAAAAGAAGTTGTTTAAAAAAATAAAAGATATACATACTAGTTACAGATGATTCAATTAAGAAAGATTCGTAACCATTTTTGCATTATTTCACATTTTTCTAAATTTACTTATTTTATCATTAGCTTTACATGATTGAGAACCATAGAACCAACTTAGTAAGGATTCCAATCTGTTGATATCTAGCGATGTGTTTTGTATAAGATAATTTAAATGTTTATTTTTTTTTTTTTTTAATAAATTATCTGAAATTTTTTCTCCTCTTTACTAGCAGCGATTTTGCTCCCTAACTGTGGCAATGGGATTGTATCTTTATGCAACCACATTTGTCACTTTTTAATTACAGATACAGCAGTTTTTACCCCCCCCCCCCAATCTTTTATTTTTCTATATGCCAGAGTATATGATAGCGTAAATAGTTTTCCTTTTATCTTTTTTTTTCCTGTGAAGTTAGAATGGTCATTCTTGTATATGAGGTTTTGTTTGCTACTGCTGAATCGTATATTGAGAAGTGGAAGACATTATTAAAAATAGGCTTTTCGAAATGAGAGATCAAATGTCCTGGAAAATGAAAAATAATATTAATAGGTAGCAGGTAATATGAATATTATATACGTATTTAAAAAAGATCTTAGGGGGATACTATACTTACCGAGATGTGATATTAAATCTATTTAAAAAAACTAGAAATCTAAGTATTTGAATAGATAACAGGTAATATTTGTGTGTGTGTGTGTTTATATATATGCATATAATTTTTTACACTGAATAATAAAACCACTTAATTGATGCTCGGAAGTGATAAATTAAAACTATGTTAAACAGTATATATTTATGAGTGTAATCTGTTGATCAGGTATATTGTTATTAATCAAACGAGAAAAAGTCACTTGTTATCTGCTAGAATTATTTTAAAAATTAGAAAATGAATGAAGTAATATGATTAATTGTTCATAAAATGAGATCTAAGCCCAGTTAGATATGTGACAGGAAAAAGCTGATTAAAGAGATGAATTAAACAAGAAAATAAAATTAGTAGCTTCTCAAATGATCAGAAATAATTTGAATAGGACAATCAGAATGAATAAGCTTTATAAGAGAAATTTAATGACTTCTTTGTCCAAAATATATTAGCAGTAGTTTTTTTTTTAAAAATTCTGTCCGTGAAGCATACGTCTTTGATAATTTTATTCATGCAGCTTAATCTTCTACATTTTCTAAATGGAGGCGAGCCATGATACCGTTCAACAATAGCAAACACTTTTCTGATTAATTCAGATTATTATGGGATCATTATTCACCACTTGCCTGAAAAAAATATCAGACTTGTTTTGAAATCTTCAGTGAATTGAAAAAATGTATTGTATCTGAATTAAGATATTAAGGTATATATGTGTTCAAATTTTCGTTAAGATAAAACAGGTATATGCACTAACCATTATATCTTCAAGTTATCTAGCATCCCATAACTTTATTACTGTCTATACATGATCTTATTCTTCTCCAACCTTATTCTAGATCTGCATTTCTATGGTAAGCACATATACTCTTACTTTTGTAATACATCTGTTCTTCATAATATACAACATCTGTATCTGTATGACTTTATTATAATTCTATATGATATTTTCTTAATCATCATCTCATATTCAAAGTTATCTATTGATAACTGTTTGTAACTTCAAAGCCAGTTAATGAATTATTTTCCAAAATTTTACAACCATGGCTAGAAGACCATTGATTATGTTACTCTTGAGGATATCCAATTTTGTTTTAATTTTCAATTTTATAATACCCTGGATTAAGCAATTAAAATTTAAATAGTGAATTTTTTTTTTTTTACTAATCTTGAATGTCCAATCAAAAATGTTTTTACATTTAGATTTTGCTTTTTATTTTCCATATACATTTTATTTTTTTTATTATTTATACAATTGATGGCATAAATTTTATTACTTACTTGATTGCCTTTCTGTCTGTCAGACTATTTGATGAATTTTTTGTTTTTAGTAATTGTAATTTATTTATTTAACGGTAATGCTTATTTTTATTTATTTACAAGTCTCATCAGATGCAAAAATTTTGACATACACACACATGTATATGTAATGCAGACATTTTAAACATTTTATATATGTAGCATGTATATGTCTATGCACAGTTTAATACCAAAATAGAATAATACACATTTTTAACACATACATACAGTTCAAATAGTTTTAATATGGACATATACACTGAATATCCATGCTGAAGATAAAATTATTTTAAAATTATACTTGGTACTATGTCACTCTTTCTCAATATATATAGTAATGGAAATGTGTGAATCCACCATTATGAGAATATCTGTTTAAAATGTATCAGAGAAGATAAGTAAAACTATTAACAGACTTATTGACTCATAAATAAAACAATATATATATATATATATATATATATATATATATATAGATGATCTTTTTTATATATATATATATATATATATATATATATAAGAAAAAAGATCATCTAATTCTTCATGATAGTAACATCAAAATTAAAATAAATTGATAAGTTGAAAAGAGTGCATTCTAATAAATTATAAAACTGAATATCTCAAATTTTTATTTGATCATTTAAGTATAATTCTGTGAAACTGTTTTAGTTATTTTACTATAAAAACTTCATGTTTAATTTTTATATGAATTCCACTATTCTGTATAATCCTATTTTATATATTAATAGCATTGCTTATTATTATTTAAACTTTATAACACTATTTATAAAAGTATATTACTTAAACATGAGTGCACACTATATTACTTATATCTAAATAAGAATAAGATTTTTAGAAAGATTTTAAAACCGGTATAATCTAATATGAATGAAGTTGTACACTTAAAGGATATTGTCATATCTGCAATCATATCAATTTTATTACCAGCACTAATATTATAGCTCGATATTCTATATTACACTCCTCTATAGAGATGAAAAAAATAAGATATATATGTAAAATCTATTAGCATAAATTACAACATTTGAAGTATGATCATGAAGATGTGACTGGAATTATTATCATCAGGAGTCATAACGATATGTATCTCTTAATAAATCTCTCTGCAATTCAAGTACATACTTATATATATATCTTCAAATATCAGTATACACTAATATGTAGTGAACTAATCATATGCCAGGATTTCCATTGCAATATAAGGAATATCAAAATATAAATAAACAATGACCATGCATGTAATTAATTTCAGTATTATAAGAACAGAAATATATCAACTTTTATATATTCCAGACAGAACAATACACCCCTTTTCATTGCAACACAAGAAATATTAAATTATAAATAAAAAATGGGCATGCATGTAATCAATTTCAGTGTAGGAGCAGGAATATCATATCTGCATTTATATATGCAAGAAAGAGCAATGAACACATGCTTATCGATAAAACTCTTATTTCATACGTTTAATAATGCAGTATCTTTAGGTCTCTTACTAATATTGATTATATATAAAAATAGATACATGTATATGTCAAACTCCACAACTCCATAAATAGACAGTAGATAAATCACTACATTTGAATTACTTAAGTTGCATTGTTAAATGGTCTCAATTATTCATTCAATGTTTATCTATATTTATTTATTTTAACTTGAGTTCTGATAATTCATTTATTTGAATAATAAATAATTTATTTTTCTAATTGTACCTACATGAAGTTTTTATTATAATTAAAATAAATCTAAAATTTATTTAAATCTTAAATATTTAAAATTATTCATTTATTACTATAAAATAAGCATTACCTATAAAACACTTTAAAATATCATGAAATAGCAATAAATAATATATCTATAATATTTCTATATAAAAAGTTTTTTTGTAGTAAATTGCAGCAGTTTATATTTAAGCTTTTATACACAGTTTACAGATAACTCACACACTAATAGAGATGTCGATATAGTATCTATTCAGATAAACTTATGGCCATAAATCTAAAGAATTCTTTGTTTATTTCAGAGCACAGTTGTTGTTTTTTGCAAATTCTGTATTCTTTTTATTTGAAATTTTATTTATGACATTTAATATTAGTGATACAAATTGCTGTTGAGAGTGAGACAATAATCTATGATATTTTGTTCATAAGTCATTCAAAACTTTTTATTTGAAGTTGGTTAAAGTATCCAAGAAGGATGTTATTACTTTCAGCCTGCCATTGAAATTAAACTTATATGTTAGACAATTTAAGTATGACCATTTCAAAAAATTGCATTCTAATTTTTCTATAGCAATTTTAGAATGCATAGACAAGAAAATTCGTTTCAAATATGATTTTTTTCCAAATTAGTTTTTTTATAAAAAAAAATAATATCAGTCATAACTCTGGGCCAATGTGCATATAAGAATTAACAAATCTTTTGTTAAGTGCTTTGTAAGTTTTGAATATTAGTCATATATTATTGTCTTTTTAATAAATAAATTTAAAATTATCCTTACCAGATGTGTGTGTATATATATTATTAATATATAATTAGAGGAGATTTGAACTTAAACTTTCATAGTTCTTTCAGTTATCCACTCCATTTTATACAGTCTATACATATGACAACATAATATGAAAAAGATAAGTGATAATTCATCCATCCATATTATTGAAAATCTGATGATGGCATATTCAAAACCCTTGTTTGCTAATTTTGTTGTCACACCCATGTTGACCATAAGTCATTCAGACCCCTGGGTATGACAACAAAATTGGCAAACAAGGGCTTTGAACATTCTATCATTACATTTTCAATGATATGGATGGTTGGAGAATTGAAGAGTGGAAAAAATTGAAGCCTTTCCATTAAAGTTTGAAAATTTACTATCTTAATATAAACTGAGCATTGATTATATATGTGTGTGGGAGATGATGATCCAGATTGACTGATGAGTGCTGGTTCAGCATGAAATATGTATATTGGAGATCATTTATCTTTTTCACATGTATGTCGTATCATGTGAATTGGTTGTGTAAGATGGAATGGATGACTGAAGGCAGCTTGAAAGTTTGGGTTCCAATTCTCTCTAATTACATCTAGCTTAAGTATATATACAATACTTGCTTTTAAATATTATTAATGTATAAATAACGAATATGTATGGACATATGTGTACATATACATGTATACAACATAACAGATATCTATTTGTTAGTGTAATAAACTGTTTGCTTCTTATAAAGTTTGATAATCTTTTGATAGTCAGTCATGGCTGCTTAACAGCGTTGTTTATGTGTTAAAACACATAAAAATGCTGTTTCCGCAGCCTACACTTATGGCTAAGAAAACAGTTGTGTTTATCTTTGTCATTGCAAGATGCTTTATGGCTTTACTTAGAAATATTATGGCCTGTTTTGTGCTTCATGACATTTTATGTGAATTCGCACAATTCACTAGTCACTACTGTATTGTCTGACGGTGTTTGGATTTCAAGTGGCCACAAATTTTGATATCTCCATAGCAGAGTAATTCAATTACTACTTAAATCAGTTAGTCTGACTCACTGAAAATTGTCACGACATCCCCACCCTTCCCTACACAATTTGGAATTTGCAAAATATTGGGAAAGTGTAGGGCTTTCCCAATGTAAGGCTGAACATGATTCAGCCGAGCTAATGCGAAAACTCTCTCTTTCGCAAGAATTTATATGAGACAATTAAAATGGTGCACAAATTGTGCCACTTACCGATGTCAATCAGGCTCCTGCAAGCAAAGGTATTCGATTTCTATAAATAAAATATTAAAGATGTAGTAGGATAAAATAAAATGATCAACAAAAGTCATTAATAGTAAGGGCAAAATAGAAATCGCATAACACAAATCACCGTATAGGCAAAAAGAAAGTTGCGGTATTTTAAATTTGAAAAAAGAAAATGAAACACGTAAAAGTCTGAAGTTTTAATCTTATTGTAATTTTTTTGTGGTGGTGTGTTGAAAGGATCAAAAAATGTAATTAATAGGTTGTTTTTTTTTTAAAAAAAAAGAATGGCAAAACAGACATTGCATAATAGAAATAAAGCGGGGGGGGGGTCGCTATTTTTTTTAAAAAAAAAAAAGAACGAAAGTTTAAAAAGTCAAAAGTTTTATCTTATTTTAATTTTTTTTTGGGGGGGGGGGAGTAGTGTGAGAAATATTTTATTTTGACTGAGACAAAATATAGAGACAAAACTTATTTTAGTTTTGTTTTTATTTTTCTAAAAAGTTAATAAAAAATGGTTTTAAAGGTAAAAGTTTTAGTATATCAGCAGTATACAAATAAAGGCAAAAAAAAAAATCACCTTATAGGCAAAAAAAAAAGTAGCCTTATTTTGAAATCCAAAAAAAAAAAAGAAAACCAAAGTTGAAAAAGTCAAAAGTTTTGATGTTATTTTAATTTGGGGGTGGGGGTGGGGGATTGAGAAATACTTTGTAAAAGTTAGAGACAGAAATTATTTTTTGTTTGTTTTTATTTTTTTCAAAAAGGTAATAAAAGTTGTTTTAAAAAATAAAAGTAAAAAAAAAAAAAATCGTTGTATAACCACAAAAAAAAAACCTAAAAATAGAAAAAATCTAAACGGATAAAAAAAAAGTCGCCATATTTTAAAAATCGCGGCCCGGTAATGTTACATTTTGTTTTAGCACATAAACAATGCTGTCAAGCGACTGTGACCGGCTATCAAAATTCTACCTAAAGTTTTTTGTTTTAATTATATTCTAATGGCTTTATTTTTCTTTTGCTGTACCTAACTCATCTCCAAAGAATAAATATTTACCTGTACCACTCTTCCCTATATACACTTGCAATGAAATAATGGATGACTATAATCACATGAAATGTCTATATCATTTGAGTGTATAACTTAAAGCTTTTATATTTTTTTTTTTTTAAAAAACAAAACAAAATTATTGATGATTTGCAAAAGTTACAATTCTTAAATGATGTAAAAATTGAAAATTCAAACTGTTGAGTAAGTTAATAATAGTCTTTACTTAGAATACATTAAATACTAATGATTGCAATAGGGGAATCTGCCCATCCCTCTTCTATGTATTTAAATGGATATGGTCCTATGCATGAGGTGTCAGAGTGACTTGAGGTCAACATGGGGATGGCAATAATATTGGCATCAGCATGGTTGGGCTTTCCATCATCAGATTTTCAATAGAATGGATAGCTGAAGAGTTGGAGGTTGGAGTAGATTGAAGCCTTTCCATCAAAGTATGAAGATTTGCTATCTTAATAAATATGGAGCACTTATTATATATATGTGTGGGAGACGATAATCTAGACCAACTATGAATGCTGGTTTAGCATGAAATACATATATTGGTGATTATTTATCTTTTCTACATGTGTGTGGTCATGTGTATCAGTAATATGAGATAGTGTGGATAGTTGAAGGGTTCTTGAAAGTCTGTGTTCTAATTCCCTATATTTAAAATGTTGTTTTTGTTGTTTTATGGTTTTTTTTCAAAATGTGAGTTATTGAAACTACAGTTACTGAAAACATTGATATTAGATTAAGATTTATTTTTTGTGTTTAACTTGACCAGTGTGAGAATATAGATTTGACATTGTAACTTCAAGTTTATTTCATTTTAATCTACAATAAAATAAATAGAAATATTGAGATTTTTAATTTACAATAAAACATTTGTATTACAGTCAAATATCAGCCTTTAAATGAATCTTTTAGATGTTATTAATATACTAATTAATGTCTTTTTTTTTTTTTTGGAGAGTTTTTTCCCTTTTTCTTTATATCTCTGTTAAAAACATGTGTTATTTTTTTAGTCTATATAAATTTTAAGATTTTTGCTTATTTAAATACCTGACTACAGTGGAGCCAACATATAGGCAGTCTCATTAGCTCATTGCATCATCTATTACTCCATTTGTACGTTTATTTTATGCTTATATATTATTTACTAGTATGACAGCTGACATTTTCTTAAGAGTGCCCACTCTGTCTCATGCATTCAATATATTGTAACTGGCACATATGACGTTACATTGTTTTTTTATTATTAAACCTGAAAAAAATAAAAGTTCGCAAATAAAACTTCTTTTTTTTTTAAGAATTAAAAATTGAAAATTAAAATTCTATACTAAACTCATATATATATAAAATTGTGCAGATGAAAAAAAATTATTAAAATAAAACTTTATTAAAAATAGAAAAGGTATTTTAAAAACAAAAACTTAAAAAGATTTGGAGATAAAAATATATCTTTAAGTTTGGAAAACAAATTAATTAATGTTATTGAAAAATGGAAATGATTATTTTAATTAATTAAAGTTAACTAGCCCTTGGGCATTTAAATGTATAAGCATCGGTCAGATAGGAAAACAATAGAAACTAATAGCAAATAAAAGGAAATCCCTTAGGTATCGGACCTCAACAAAAGGATCTTCATCATCATGACATAATGTTGAGTTAATCCGCAAAATTAATATAAAAGGAAAGGTTTGGAAATAAAAAAATTAATTAGACAGAGATGTGTGATAGCGGTGGTGATATGTGTTAGTGCGGAGTTGAAGGAGAAGGGATTGAAAAGACGCAGTCTTCAATCCCTTCAGTTCTGCTAAGAAAGAAAGAGAAATGACCTATTTTTTTCTACATTGAGGACCAGCTAAAGTAAAAGACCTCCAGATGAATAAATAAAACGGCCAACAGAATACCAATCTCTTTAGGATGGCGTGGGAATTCACGTTCAAACAGCAAGCAACGGTTAAAAAGGAACGTTTTAAAATCGTAAGAACTTTTTGAACTCTAAGCTTTAAATATATTTCTAAAACTCCAGTATACTAAACAATAAGAACTTTAATTCTAAAACTTGTTCCGTATTTAAAATAATTGCAATAGAATCCTATCTGACCAACTAATTTATTAACAAGTAATTTTATTTAATGTATTTCTTTTGTAAAATCATTTCCATTTATTTATTTATTTATTTTTGTTCTTTAAGTTTTTATTATGATTTCTGTTTTTCATTAAACTAAATTATGTAAATGTTAAACTTTAAGTTGGGCGTGAATGGTTATATAGATTTGTAAAGTTATATTAGGGGAGGGTAATCTTAGGTTATTTGTTTCATAGTTAAATTGGGTCAATGGATTGGATATATTGGTGTAATTAGTAGATGTAGTACGAGATTCGCTACGGGCAGAATCGCTGTGTACGCCGCACACTTCCTTTTTGCCTATGGAATGCAATCGTAAGTCGGCAAAATGACCGCAGTCCTTTCCCATGGAGTTTTTTTTATATTGTTCTTCTTGTCAGATAGATGTGGTATTCCTATCTGACGAGAGGCAATTTCTTCTCTTAACCTTTTGTGCTGCCGTATTCGTGTTACATTGAATGCATCGATATATCAGATGGATTGACGTTGGTTTGACTGCGAACTTTTGGCCTATGGTTAAATAAGGATAGAATATTTTCTTTTCAAATGCAAATCTATGTAGTCTATTTATACTCGACACTCTAAATAAAAATGCATTAAATTTAAGTTGGGTATGGACGTTGCATGGATTCGTTAGCAGTTAATTATGCTGTGATTTTCATGTTCGGTTGGAATATATAAGTCATCGATGTCATTGCGGTATCTTATGATGAATGCCATTGGGTTTCTTGTATTCCCTCTGCAATTGACGGTATCAATAACTTTGTATTTTGATCGGTTATGTTTATTTCAAGATGTTTTTAACCGTGGAATCTATACAGCCGATCGATACTCAACATTATAAAACAAACTTTTATAAATCCATCTGTGCGAACTTATAAAAATTAAAATGTAAATTTATAAAAAATAAAATGTAAATTAAAACCAAAGTTAAAAATATAAGTTAAATTTTAAAATGTAAACTTATACTACAATAATTTTAAATATTATATATGTGCGTAAATAAATGCTTGTGTGTATAATTACTGGCAGTGGCTTATTTTATTCTTTTTTATATATATTCTTAGATAAGAATTTATTATAAAATAAAAATCTCTGCTATTCCACTGAGCTAGTGACAATGGGCTAACGATCGGAATCAAAATATATAAAATAAATTTTTTTTTTTACTTACGTATCTGCATACTTTATAAATTTTCTAGGTTCAAATGCCTAGTAGCGCCCTGTAGTGTAGATTACATTAAGCAGCACTATTCTCCGGATCGTTATAATATATTCCAATCTGAAGTAAGACCAAAATATGTTTTAAAAGTGTTATTTTATTATATTTGCCCCCAAAATATCAAATTTCATACAAAATGGCTTCAAAATATAAAGTCTTAGAAAATTTGTGAATAATCAAATGAAAATTATTAATTTTATTAAAAATGAGAAGCATCATATTTTAAAGTCAGCCATTTAGTAAGAACAAATTGCCATTTTGTGAACAATGAAAAGAGAAATGTTAAACCCATATTACTATTGCTTGCATTCCTGAAACTGTTAATGTTTTATTCACAGCATAATATAATTTTTTGATTATACAGATTTCCACCTATGCTGAAAGATGTCAATCAAAACAGTTTTCTGGTAGGTGGTTTTAAATCTGCTTGAAAAGATTAGTTCAGCATTCACATAAAAGAATGACTTTATCCTCTTTAAACTTAGTGAATGCCATCTTGAATTTTAAGCAATGAGACCGATATATAATTTGTATAATATCTTCAGGATTAATGCACCAAATGTGGACTGTTGTACTTTTAAAAAAAAAAAAACAAATATTAAGAAATGTCATAAAGCTGAGAAAATATAATCATTGTTTTTTTTTAAAAAAAATATATTTTTAACACTTTTACAAATACTTATTTTCTTAAATAGGTTCATAAATTGTAAATTTTGAGGATTAAATTTTTATCTGACACTTTTCTAGATAGCTTAATCACATTCCTTATGAATTTTTTTTTTAAAAAAGATATATAACATGATTTACCTGAGATAATTCTTTATTGTAAAGCAGTAGAAATAAGATGTGCTGGGGAATTTTATTTTTGCTAGCTGACTCAGATGTTGTCCTTCCATGCAGGTATTTGTTGAAAATCTCCTTTCTTTCTAGTAAAAAAAAAAAAATATATATCAATAAGTATTGTATATCAGATATTAGACATTGTATATTAGATATTATGGAAAAAGAACTTTAATTAATTGTAATTTGTCAAAAAATAAAATTAATTTTATAATAATTGCTAAAAAATAAAAAAATATAAAAGAGCAAAGAGAAAGATGAAAGACTAAAGAGATTTTTCAGAGTATATATATATCACATTTCTATCTATCGCATTATTTAAACAAGAAACTTTTTTTCAGTTTAGTGCAATGTAAAATACTAATGAGAATAGACTCAATACTGATACTCTTTATTATATGTCCTACTTTTCAGTTACTCTTGTGGAAATGCCTATAGCTTACTAGGTAGATGACTTGTGGTTGTAACTTACAAAAAAAATATGCTTGTATAAAAAAGTAAAAAAAAAATCCCCCAAAATATCCATACATTGCAAAAAATGAAATATAATTACTTATGTTCTCGTACATGGCAGATGTATCACAAATACTTACAAAACAGACATGTGAGATGCTGCTTTCAACAACAGATGAAAATAAAATAAATTTGATTTTTTATTAAAGTGATTAATTAAATCTTCATGTTCTCAGTTCCAAAGGCTTCAGATTTTCCTATACATATAGTTTGGGTGAAAAGGATAAAGTGGATCCATTCTCTCTTTTAAAAAGACTTTATCTTGGGTTTGGGAAGGAGAGTATTTATTATAATTAGTGTTCCATCTGTAAAGCACATGTGCATTGAAGTAAGCTACAGCTATTATAATCATTATTGTAATGTTGTAATTATTTTATTAAGTGCACAAGAAGTATATGTAAATACTTTAGAGACAGGCTAACTTATATCATAAGCACCTTGAATGTTTATAATAGTCAAACGATATCTTTATTTGCCAATAGAAGGACCTCTCAAACCTTGACCTGAGAATAAGAGCTTCATGCTCCCAAATCAAGATGCTTCAGATTGGCCTATATAGGTGGAAAGTTAGGTTAAAGATAAGATGGCCACTCCTATCTTTATAAAAGTTGTTATCTTGTGTCGAGGTTTGAGAAGTCCCTCTATTGGCAAATGAAGATATTGTTTGACTATTACAAACATTCAAGGCGCATATGATATAGGTTAAAGCCTGTCTCTAAAGTATTTATACAATCATTATTCCAAAAAATATATAATATTTATACATAAAGCTGGTAGAAAATATTGCCCCTGAAACTTCATATAAAATTACAATTGGTTAGGTTCTAAGCGTTCTGAGTTATATATACATGGGGGCACAAACAGACATTCTACAATACAAATCAGGCCTTTATTCTACAACATTATAAATTATTTGTATAAAAAATATAGTACTATACCATTATTCCTGCTATGATATATTATTCCTGTGACATTTGTGTCCGGGCATAATTATTCAAAGTTACTGTTTATGATGTCATATCATCCAAGAATCCTGGCATGACTAATTCATGTCAGATATATATATACATGTGACCAACTTTTCACATATATATATATATGTCACCAAGTTGTAAAACATGCTGACTTGGGTTCAGTTTACCATAGTGATCCCCCCCCACTATTATACATCTCGTATCATGATTTTATATTTAAAAATACATTTACAGCTAAAACTTACTATATTTGTGTTTTTTTTTTTATTTGCTAAAATATTATATATATTTTTACAAAAAAAAATATTAAAAATATAAGGTTAAAATTACAGTTCACCATTTTTTTTTTAAGTTAAAAAAAAAACTAGAAACATAAATCTAAAACTTAATGTTATAGTTCACCATTTAAAAAAACATTTCAGAGTTCTTTTTCACATTTTTCCTTTTTCCATAATGAATATATCTGCATCATTGGAAATAAAAATTTGAAGTTTGGTATTATACATCATGCTAGGTGTTTAGTAAAAAAAACCTCAACTATCTCATTTTATACAGAATGTAATGTGTTGTCTTTTTTTTAATACCATAATGAATATATTACATCTTTTTTTTCTTGTTTTTTAGATTTGAAGTTTGATATTATACCTGGTTTGATGTATTATTCCAGTAATTTATTATTCTAAGTTTGTGAAATGTTTAAAATAAAGCCTCCACAGAATCTGCAACATATTTTATTGATTAACTTTGTCAGCATATCTCTTGAAGGCATTATTTTAAATATATCACAAACATAGAATATGTCACCAGAATAATACGTCTTAACAGGAATAATACCAAAAATATAAAAAGCATTATGAAAAGAATTGTGCAGTTACAGCTTGTAGAAAATATTAGCTCTGGAATTTCATATTTATAGTTAAGGTCTAAACCCAAGTAATTACATATATATGTATCATAGCGTAAAACAGATTATTATTCTATAACACAAAATTAGACCATTATTTCACAGCCTTATAAATTGTTTATATAAAAAATATATATATTTACATATTACCTCTGCAGTTTCATAAGTACGAATGGTTGGAGTCTAAGCCCTCAGGTTTATATATATAATTTTTGTTGTCAGAAGAAAAAATCTCTGTAAAATTGAAAAAACAGAAAAAAGAATTAAAAAACTCCTACAGTGTTCACAAAAAACACAATTTTTAATATACAGAAGAAAAAAAACTCCATTATTTGCATGTACTTCCTATCAGTTATGCACCATCCTGATTTAAATTCTATGATTGATCAAAATTTTAGGTTTGAAGAAATTTGAACATGAAAGCCTTAGAGTCGAAACATAGTGTTCATTGTAAGCAGTGGGCAATTATATAGATTTATAAATCAATAAGGAATCAAAAAACTATAAAAATTATTGGCAAAGCTCTTATTATATTTCCAATAGATTTTTTAAAATAAAAAATAGCGATACAGATGATTTTTTGATAGATAATTAGCATCAGGAGGTTATTAATTTGCTATTTTATCACCGTCCTTTCATAACAAGAATAAAGTAAGCTTTATTATTTTGGAATGTGTTCATGTAAACACACACACCAATATCCATATATATATAAATATATGAATTTCACTTTATTGTAATAGTAAATTGTAATAAGATGTATATATACATGTTTAAATGTAAATAACAATATATACAATATTGTGAACATAATGTTGCTTTTATTCACTGATTTATTTATGCTAGGAATTTTTGAAATAAATATAACAGATATGACAGTTTTATTTTATATATTCTCATAAAATCATTTATAGATATAAATTAAAGGCAGTTTTATTTTATATATTCTCATAAAATCATTTATAGATATAAATTAAAGGCATTTGAACCCAATGTTTCAAGCTCCCTACAGTCATCCTTTCCATTCAATATAACCAATACATAATATCACATACATGTGAAAAAGATAAATGATCTCCAATATACATATTTCATGTTGAATCAGCATTCATCATTTGGTCTGGATCATCATCTCCCACATATTTATAATCAGTACTCAGTTTATATTAAGGTAGAAAATCTTCACATTTTAATGGACAGACTTCAAACCTCTCCACTCTCCAACTCTTCAGCCATTTTTATAACTGAAAATCTGTGCTCAAAGCCCTTGATGATGCCAATATTATAGTCATACCCATGTTGACCTTAGATCAATCTGACCCCTCATATGTAGGACCTCAATAAGTTCATTTAAATACAAAGGAGATATGGCAGAATACAGGCTGAATATATAATATTGAGATATAAGCGTAATATATATATATATGACTCCTTTTGCATTTATGTAAAAATATTTTACACTTGTTTCGGCGGTTTTGGTAAAGACGCCATCTATTGATCATAAATAACAAGTGATAGCAGGTTACGTGACTAACTTGTTTTTATTTTTCATAAATGTACCTTTAAAGTTTTCTTGCAATGATATATATTGCAGAGACTTTGACTATGTGGTGAAACTGAACTGAGATCAGACCCATATAGATATCTAGCTTGCTAGGCTGAGTTTGAAGACTTAACCGGTCTGAAAAATTCACGCTTGCAAACTGATATAAACGTTTTGCATAAACGCTTGAGAGTCAGTCTTTAGACCTAGTTTCTATAGCTCTATCCTTCCACTGACAAAAGCAAACCAGCTTGAAATCAGCTGATCTGGAGGTGAGCAAAATGAAAGAGGTAGTTAATTCTGACTCCTTTTGCGTTTATGTAAAAATATTTTACACTTGTTTCGGCGGTTTTGGTAAAGACGCCATCTATTGATCATATATATATAAATTATTAATCAATGTCTGTATTCCAAGTAAAATTTATAAAACAGATATATAAATATATATGTTGAGTCTCATTTTATACTACTCCTAATTTAAATAGATTAATAAATAATTCAAAAAATAGATGTAGTATTTTAAATCAAAGTTGTGCAATATATAAATGATTATGTGTTTGTGGAAAGGCATATATTGGTGAATCTCGATGTACATTGGAGAAAAGATCAAAGGAGCATTTGTTGTTATATAAACAAGTACAAAAATCAAGACAAGAGAATGTTAGAAATGATGACATATCACCATCAGTATTTTTTGATCATAATGTAATGTAATTATGGCTTTGATTTTAATAAAGTTAAGATTTTGTGTATAGAAAGAAATAATAATAAACGCAAAATTAAAGAAGCTATGTTAATAAAAAGTGAAAAGCATCATTTGATAAATAGACAGGCTGCCAATATAAAAATTAATGAATTGTGGGAAAATTGATGTATGACGTATTTCTTTTTGTTTACATTTGTAACGGTTTTTTGTAATACAATTTGAATCTAGTTGATAACGACTACATAGATAGTTGAAAGTACTTCTATTAAATTGTGGTATATATTTGTTTTTAAAATATTTTTTAATGTATTAATTATTGTATTGTTTTGAATAATTATATATATATAATCTAATAATAAATGAACAATATGACCAGAGATTGCTAAGAGAAGCTGTAGAGATTTTTAAAAGGCCCAGAGAGTGAAAGGTGTGAATTGAAGAAAATTGATATTTGGAATAAGCTATCGGAAGACAAATTAATTTTTAAAACTTCTCAACCAATAGAATTTAAATGTGAGGAGAAAGAAAAAGATAAAAATAAAGATTTTAAACCTCACACGTATACCTATGATTTGAGAAAGAGGTCTCTCTTTGGCTTTTACTATACGAAATGTCTTGGAAATAATTATAATGTGAAGTCATCATATATCTGTGCAGATATTAGAATTAGCATATATATATATTGTAAGAATACATTTAAACTGACCACATAACCATTACCACCAACAATCATCAAAAACATATTAATTATACTTAAATAAGTTTGTGTAAAATTTATCAATTAAAATTATATTATTGACAATACTGATTTAAATGTATACCAAACCTTCAAATGCAAGCAAGCAAAAATCATGAAAAACAAAAGAAAGAAATCATTAATGTTAATTTTTTTTTTTTATGTTTGTTAATCCAGCATAAAATTCTATAAAGATCACATATGGTCACTAAAAAAGAAATAAAAAAACAAAATGATTTCAAAATAGAAATGAAAAAAGATAATGATGAAAGAGATCATAAATTGAAAACAGCATTGATACTTTGAAAATCAAATGCAGAATAAACACCAAGGCCATTGAAACAAAGCAAACATGAAAACTCCAAACTCATGTTGGAAATGAGTTCAAAAGAATCTAAAGCTGATAATAGTATAAAAAATGAGACCATAAAAACTAAAATGACATTTAATATCAATAAGATAAAAGGACCATTGGCCATCAAAATTGATGAATGTCTGGAATCATACCATTGGGGTGACATCTATATTAAGGGCAAATATGAAATGGTTTTTAAGAATAATTTCCTTTAATTTCTTGATAGCTATCAGAATGGAATGTTTCCATGTCATGTTAATTTTATAGAAAAATATAATAGATACAATAAAACTGGGGGAAACTAAATGAGTGACCATACTTGACTGTCTTAAATCTTATTTAAGATATTCCAATGGTCTCTATAATGAAAGAGATTGCTTGAATAGAAAGCTCAGTAAATGGATGGTACTAGAAATTAAAGTAAATAAAATAAAAAGGTGTACTCCATCATTTTGTGTTTATAGTGATGGTAAAGGCAATGCTAGGGATAGAAAAAGCAGAACTTATCATAGAATGGAAGACCATAGCGTTGGTAATCACTACCAAATACTGGCATAATCATTACCATTCATACCAGTACTAATTGCAAATAAAGTTTGATTAGGGGTTAGTGAAGAAAAAAATCATTTTATCTGGTATAAAGATACTATTTTGAAGAATATTAAAAAATGTGGAAGAGACTAGAATAAACTTTTTTTAGAAATATATTAAAAAAAGGAATGTTGGAAATAAATAAATAGTATTACTAAATGATGAGGAAAACGTGTATAGCTCTAGAGAAGAATTAGAGACAATCTTAAATAAGTATGTAATGGATATAGAAAAAATGTTAGATGTGAAAGACTGAAATGATAACAAACATAAAAGCACATAATAATGGAAATATTAGTTTTACAGAAAATGAATTGAATGAGGCAGGAAGAAAAGTGGAAAGGCAAGATGCTTATATGGACAAGCAGCAGAGATGGTGATGAATGTGGGAAATAGGGTAAAATTAAATCTATTATCATGTATTAATAAGATGGCACAGAAGACAGAATTTTCAGATAGCTGAAATAATACAAGAATAAGGCTATTTTTTTAAGCACATGATATAGATTATAGAAAAATAAACAATTATAGACTGATAGTGGTAATGGAAGTTTTTACATATATGGTGACTGGAAGGAAGGCAAAATGTATGGATGGATGAAAATAATATAGTAGGAGAAATGCAAGAAAGTTTTAGAACAAATAGGTATATGGGGCAGTTTATTTGTAATCACACAACTGGCATATGTTAAGAGTAAATAGAAATAGATTATGGGTAAGTTTAGTAAATTTGGGAATGAGTGGATCTTATGAAGAGATTGTATGAAAAAAATTACTATAGGTATCAATTAGGAAATACAGAAACAGTTAAGAGTTAAAAGTCAGGTGGGATTACAATAAGGCTGCTCTATATCACCTATTTTGTTTTTATTTGAGAAGAATGGAGAGAGAGCAATAGACTAGGAAGAGGGATAGAGATATCATTAATTCATGGCAAGGGAATCTATACATTATCAGGTCTTTTATTTGCTGATGATATCTTCTTGTGCACAGAAAGTAGGGAAGATATGGTATGCTGTACATGTGTGCATGGGTGGATAAAAAGATAAGGATTAAATTTAGTGAACAAAAATCAAAAGTAATGGTGGTGAATGCTGGGGAAAGAGAAGAGAAATAATTTTTATTGGGGGATATAAAGTTAAATGTGATGAATAGGTATAACTATTTAGAAATTGTCTTAAGTAATCAGATAAATTGCTTGGATAAACGGGAGAAAAAAATGATAAATGAAACAAAGAAAAGAAAAGGAACTGGTAAATAAATTAAGAGTATTTTCATATAAAAAATTTGATGTAGCCAGAATTGTATGGGAGTGGCAATAATAAGATTATCTTATGGTAATGATGTGTAATGTGTTAATAAAGGGGTGTTAGATTACTTAGAAAAAGTACAAAGAGAAGTATGAAAACATGCATTATATCAGGGGTGGGCAACTTTTTTCATTAGCGGGCCGAATAAAATTTTTGTATCATAACGCGGGCTGGAATAGATTGAATGACTTAGCAAAAAAAATCAGAACCTAAAAAATGTTATATTACATGAATTATCAAATTATCAATATATTTTTAAAAAAAATAAATACAATATATTAATGACTTAAATAGGAATGGATTGTGGTACGAAATGTTTTGTTGAAAAATATCTTTTTAGATTTTAAAAACAGAAATAGTTTTATTATAAATCAAACGAACAGCTTTATCATCCATATTTGCAAATATCTGAATGTCCAATTGGCATTGAAAATGTGGAATTCGGCATTATTTTTTTAATTGGTTCATTTTATAGGCTATAAATTATATTAAATTAAAAATTGTAATAATTAGAAAAGGCATAAATTTAATTATAAAATATCATGTACCTATATTATTTTTTCCCATAAGAAGCTAAACCCAAAGGAACTTCGTTTGATTGATGCTACAATAATAATTAGGAAATAATATTCTGACGCTGCATAGAACTTAGTCTTTAAAAACCGAAATTAACATTATTTGCAAGGTGGTTCCTCTCATATTTTTATATTTTGTAATATAAAATTGGTATTTTAGAAGTTATAATTAAATTTATGCAAGTTGTGATAAAATTTTTAATTGTTATAATTGGAAATTTATATTTCTCATGGCATTAGGATAAAGTTAATGTTATATGAACATGTGAGTGTTAGGCCTAGAGATTGTGGTTTCCAGAGAGTATAGTCAGGTATGGATTTTCTATATTTAGGCATTTATGGGGTAGGCCAGATTCAACATTGTCATGGGACAGATGTAGCCTGTGGCCCAGCAGTTTCCCACTCCTGTATTAGATGCAGATGAAAAGGAGTCAATTCAAGGAGAAAAATGGCATGGTCAAGTTTTTATATGAGAGATGCAAAAAGCAAAATGAAATGGTGCTTCCTTTTTCTTTTTAAGAAAATAATTTATTTTATCAATGTATCCTCATTATATTTACTAAATATATGTAAAAGGTATAATTTTCTCTTTTTTTCCTGCTACTTGTTACATGTAAACTCTCTATAAAGTGCAATCAAGATAATTTAGTATTGGCTATTAAGATCTTAGCTGGATATTTCTCTTAATTTTGATTACATATTTTTAAAATATTCATGTATCATAATTTTGAAGAGTAAGTCAAGGTTTTTAAAAATTATATTGCTTTTATGTTGTGATAATATTATTAATCATTGCATCGTTTTAATTCAAGAATGAATTTTATTAACTTTTCTAATCGTGAATAGAAAATTGGATATTGAAGGACAAAAAGTAACTTGAATTTTTAATTTATAAACTTTTTTTTTTAATCATTTTTTTCTTCAAATTATTTCGTTATTAAAATTTAAGATTAATGTTAGGTATATATATATATGAATGAAGACTAATTTTTAAATCGCTTATTTTTTAAAAAAAAGTTTGATCCAGCATTCTTCCAATTTGACCAAGTAATTTTTACAAAACAGTTAATGTAATAGGATAGGCAATAGTTAAATTCATATGAACATAAAAAATATGAATGATAAAAGATGAAGAAAGATTAAAAAAGAAACATTATGATATATAAATCAAAACTTATATATACCCTATAATTGATATAAAAAATTGCAATGTATTATTTTGTAAATAAACATTTAAAATAAAAACATATTTAATAGCAGCATAGTACTTGTTTTTTTTGTTTTTTTTTTTAACAAATATACTATGTACATCTATACATACGACTTCCATTTTATAACATATTAAATGCATTATTAAATTAGCAATTAATAGAAAGCTCTTATTAATTCTATTTAGCAAAATCTGAGCTGTCAAACTCAATTTCTAATTATTTAAATGATCTGCCAGAGAGAGCAGCATTATACACAAATCTAATCACAGAAATAAAATTACTTGTAATCAACAAGTTTAATGATAGAAAATAGTTATTAGATTATTTGATTAATCAAAATTGATAATGTTTTTGATTGTTCTACTAAAAATCCATATATATATATATCTTCTGTAGTTTTTTTATTTATTTATTTTTACTTTCTCTGTGCTTATATAAATATTTGTAGGTTTATTATACATTACAAACATCAATTAAATCTTTCTCTACCATAGCATTTAATAATTGAATTGCAATCTGTTAATTCCTTATTATATTCTACCAGTTTTTTTCTCAAGCAAAGCTTTGATAATTTATTTGTTATTACAATCTGTATTATTCTTATTTATCTGATTCTTTTTAATTAATATGGATGAAGGTCAGTCGTACAAATTATTTATATATTTTCTATATCTTTTCAATGCATTTAATTTCCTATTAACAATTTACTATTGCCTTCTTCAACTTCATTTTCATTCAAACTGTTATATTAAATCAATATATATTCTTTGTCATTATTTTCTCCTGACTTTTTACATTTCTCATCTTTCATCTTCTGCATAATTTATATTTGTCCACCTTCTCTTTACAATTTTATTTATCATCATATTACTTTAAAGTTATTTTTCTTTTATAACCTGCTATCTTTCTTTACTGCATCAAAATGGCTAGTAATTTATTTTCAATAGTTTTATACTCCCATTAAAGAACAGATTTGATTCAGTAAAATAACAGTTTTTTTGAAGAATTAATCCAATCTCATGCATTGGCATTACGTTCACGTCTTTAATAGTTCTAGGTTAAATGTGTTTTTATTTTAAGAACAATTCAGATTCATAAAACTTAAAGGAACAAGTCCATACAATTGAAGGAGTGTTAAAATATTTTTGAAAGATATATGAAGAGGTCAATATTTTTTTTAACATTCTTGAAAAGACATTTGAAATGATTTTGGCTATTTTGTTGAATATTTTGAAAAATAAAGATATAGATTAAAAGAATAGGCTTGTTTGAAAAAATGTGTAAATGAATTAGATAATTCATCTTATAATAGAAATAATAATTACATATTAAATTTATAAAACAAATTAATTGGTTCCAGAAACCTATTTGCTATATCATTTGTGCATTATAGTTTGCATTGAGATACATGTATTTAGGAGTAATTCACTTCAGTTCTATGACCTCCATTAAAGTTATCATCCAAAATGAACATTTATGAGGAAAAAAATATAAATGTAAAGATACATAATAGAATCAGTTGCTATACATATGTATTAATGGAAATTAAAATCAATTTTTTAAAAGTATAAAATAAAAATGTAACTAAAACGTACCTTAATAAAACAAAATATCACAAATTATTGATTTCAGAATTTGCAAGATAATATTCAGTAGTGGTCCTATAGGTGCTACCATATTTATATGTCATAATGACATGCAGTCGAGTTTCCTTCTTCCCCTGAAACCACTGAACTACACTTCGCCTGCAATAATCTTGTTTGCAAGAGTAGCACTTATACGAGGATACAGCAAAAAATTCTTCAGTTTCCTGACTTTAAATTGATATAAGTGATCACTCATTGTTACTTTCACCTACCATTTGCTTTAGATTAATCCACATTTGCAAAGTTTTCATTTGTTCCATGATGATATAATGCAAACTGTTTAATCTAGAAATCTCTTTCATGTAGATTGATATAACTGCATATTCAGAACACAGATTGCTGATTGTTTTATAGCGTTCTTTTTTAGAAATTATCTTTTTTTTTTCATGCTAATGCTGATCAGATTTTTTGATTATTTTTCTGGCTTATGATTTAAATTAATAATTGTATATGTACAACAAGAATTTTAAAATAATAACTAGTATAGATTAATAAATGGAAAGAAAAACCCCACTAAACATATGTAAGTTCTCAAAATGTGATAAAAGTGTGGTATTTTATTGAAACTGAAATGATTTCAATAGTCTTAGCCATGTAATTATTTTATCCGCCACTAGCACTCATTGTCATTTTCCATTTCAACTAATGGTGTTCATAGATTTAGCAATTCCATGTTTAGCACTTACATTTCCACCATTGTTACTATAATTTTGCTTAGAAAGTTTTTTTTTTAATAATTGTCAATATTAGTCATAGTCTTAGGTATTATGTAATTATTTTATCAGCCACTAGCACTCATTGTCATATTTTCCATTTCAACTAATGGTGTTCATAGATTTAGCAATTCCATGTTAAGCACTTACATTTCCACCATTATTGCTATAATTTTGCTTAGAAAGTTTTTTTTTTTATTGTCAATATTAATCAGCTTGCTTTAAAATTTAATTTTTTATGTCTCAAGACATTAGGTATACATGTGTAGGAGAATACTTTAAATAAAAAAAATTCTCTAGTGTTTACACACCAGAAAATTAATAATTCTATATTTAGCAGTTAGACTTTTGCCTTTGGACTATAATTTCACTTCAGAATTATTTCTTTTTTTTTGATGTGATTGTTAATTAGCTTTCAAATTCTGCGTTTGAAACTAATTTTTTTTTTTTTTACAGTACATTTATCTAATAGAATACTTTAAAAAATATGTATGTAATATTTTCACTACTAGAGATTTAGCAATTCTATGTTTTTTTTTATGTATTGTGTTTTTTTTTTTTTATGTATTGTTTGATTAATAATAAATAAATAATAATAATAATAATAATTATTATTATTATTATTATTATTATTATGATGATGATGATGATGATGATGTGGTATGTTGAATGTATGGTATAATCTGAACAATATGCGGCAATAAGAAATATTCTTAATTACATAGCAGTATTTTAAATCATAAATTATGACTAAAAATAATATACTATGTGATATTTCTGTGTCATATTCTGAATAAGAATTATCATTAAATAAATCATTTAAATTTATAATGTGCAAAATATGTTATATATTTAATTCTGAATTCTGTGGATCGAATCTTGTGGAAGTGAATGGATCAATGACAACACAGACAACAACTTTAACAAATTTATTCTAACAAAACAACTATGTACAAAATATATACAAAAATAAATAAAAAGAAAGATGAGGTTACAGATTTTCAATCTAAAAAATCACCAATGTGTAAGCCTTCTCTCCGGCTTATGAATTCTTATATTTAAAAATACATATCATGTATGAATATTTTATTGACCTCACAATATTATATTATTTTTGCTACTAGTTTGATGAATATGAAAATATTACTTCACTTTCAGAAAATATATAAAAAAAAAATACCTAGCATAATATTTTGTCAATCGACATATGTTTTACGTTTATTCTAAATTACTAAAATATAACAATGACAAAAACAATGCTTATACCTGTACTAAAAATAATTTGCTTGGCACCATTCTAAGTTTAAAGATATGTGTTTCATGTTCAAAAACATAGAATATAAAATTATCAAATAAAAATATAAGCATTCATGATACATTTCACATTCCTCAGTTTGATGTTTCAATGTAAAATATGCGTTATTTCAAAAAATGTTGATTTATAAAGGCAAAAAACTATCAAAAAATATTTGAAAAATATATTAGGAATAGTTATGATTCATTTATCAAAACTATTTCAAAAATATTAAGAAAAATTATGATTCCTTTATTGGACATTCAATGTCATTTGTATTTTTATTTAATTCAAAACCTTTCTTGCTTTCTTAAAAAACAATTAATCTTTCTAAATTTATTCATTATTCTTTTTTTTAAAATACTAGACTATACTATGCATTACTTATGAAATTCTGCTAGCGATACAATGCATTGGCCATGAAGGAATAACTAGTAAAGACTCAATAGTATAAAATAATTCAATAATCCACATTGAAATCATTGTGAAATAATAGGTACAAATCTCATCTAATACCTTAAAAAATAATGTCTAGACTTTCTTTCAGCACTTACAGAACATTTAAATATAAATCTCAAACACTATCCATGGAAATAAATACAAGAATACAGGGCTACAATAACTGTATTTGTATAATAGCTACTTAGATAAAATATAGGCTAATTCTCCTATCTTCTTAACACATCCTATAAAATATAAACATCCAGGGTTTCGTTTTTTTACTCCCCTGTCACTACCATTTAAAAATTTCAAATAGATTTAGACAATCAACATCGTAAAATAAACTAGGCAATTTTCCCAATAATAAACAAAGTTAACACATTACTTTATCAAACCATGACTACTATAAGAAAATATTTTACACACTTAAACTTATCCATAAATACAAATGACTTTAATTAAAATATTTGGTCAATATTCATATATTTAAAATAAATATAATATAGCAAAGAATCATATAAAATTATGGTAATTACTTAAGTCGTAACAAACTTTATAAACAAAAAAAATATATATGCATATTTTTTATTAATAGCTTATATTAATTAACAAAAGAAAAATCTGTGTTATAACTCACACATCCGTATGTTTATTCATTTATGTAAAACAAGATGAATATTTTAAAACTCCAAGAAATTCTAATATATATATATATAATAAAACAATTTAAATTACCTATGTAATTTGTCATTTGTAGTCACATCTTTTGATGTCTTCTGGTCCAGTTTTCATAAAATATAAAAAATCACAAATAACATTTATACAATGTCCATCATAAACTAATATACCTTAAAGAAATGTTTTCAAAAAGTTTTTTAAAAAAAATTGTTAAAAGTCTAAAGTTAATATTATTATGATTAAAAGTCCCTAAAAATGTAACTTCTACTGTAACCCATAATAAATTCTAATTCTAATGTTAGTATATATTTTTAAAAAAATAATGAAATTTAAAGCTACGTAATCTTTTTTTTATAAATATCTTCAATAAAATGTTTTTTTAATAAACTGGGAGTATATATTTTTAAAAAAAATAATGAAATTTAAAGTTAAACTGGGGGTCCTGTGGTTGCTATAACAACATTAATTGTTGAAAGCTTTTTTTTTCTAACTCTCCTCCCTCAACATGTAAATTCACAAATAAAAGAATAATAGTAGACTTAAAATCTAAGAAAATCTGAAAAAAATTATCCATCCTGTTGTTGAAAGATATTTATACAGTTTTATTTCTGCAAATATTCTCCAGGATAGAAACAATAGGTAGGTTATCCCTTCCATGCATGTAAATTCCTTCTTTGGTGAGAGACACATCATTTTCAATGATATATAATAAGCCTGCAATTTAGCATAAACAGACAGCTTTTCATTTTCAAATTATATTTCAATAAGGCACATATAAAGTAAACAGACGAATCCAAGTTTCAAATAAAAAAAAAAGTTATTTATTTCTGACATAATATTTTTTTTATTATCTATTTTTCTTTTTCTTTGCAATTAAATTATAGCGATTAAGACAACAGGTTTTTTTAAATTTAAATATTCTCTTGTTCAATATAACTTTTGTTAAAACAATTATGTTTTTTATAGCATTTATCTTTTTAAAATGCTTTACTGCCAAGAGTTTAAGCATAATTTGTTTCAAGGGCAAATACTTTTTTTAAATATTATAATTATTTTAAATAATGTCAATATTGTAGACATAGAGAGAGAGAGCAATATATTCTATAGCTCATCTTAAATATTTTATAGAGGTTAGAGGTAAATTACATTTTAGTTTTTTTTCTGATAATTTTCCTTAAAAAGTGTTTTTTTTTTCAAGTTTTAAAATTTATAAATAGAGACATCTCCACTATATAAAACATACCTCTGGATAATATTTGATTGCATCTCAGAAATACTCTGTAAAAATAAACATAAATTTTTATATAGCACTGGGAAGATTGCTTTCATTAAATTCTTTGGTCTTTCATCACTAAACTTCCCACACAAATAGGTTCCTGTTCCATGGTTCATCAATGAATTTTAATTAAGTTTTAAAATAGTTGTCTGGCAGGAAATATAAAAGGTTTATTCACACATTTTTGGTTGAACTATATACTAGTTGTTAATTCTTTCGACTTTTTTAAAAATAAAATCATAAAAATTTAAACTAATTGACTGTTGACTTAAATATTACTAGCCTATAGTAATACAAATTGATACTATTTATTACAACAAGAATTTTAAAACAATAACCACAACAACTTAATTACACAGTTTTTATACCCCTTTTTTAAACAATATTGATTGGCTGACAAATCATCAGATTATGACTCATTTTCATATTTCCCAATTATGTACTTTTAAAAATTGGAAATAAAATTATGAGTCATCATTTTAAAATAATAATATAAAAATATTTAATACCCAGTTTATTTTATAATTAAACAACAATATTTTTAAATGATATATTTTATTAATTCTTAGTAATTTATGAAGTTATAAGAATATTTAGTTTAAAATGTAGCATTTTTTTTCTTACATTGGTTAGCCTTAAAATATCTTTAAAAATACAATAATATTTATTAAAGTTTATCTTATGTATAAAATGCTACAATTCTATAAATGATTTTAGAAAGTAATTTATCTTTCTTTAAAACTATGCATGCATAATTACATATATCATCAGTCATGTGATTTGCACTCCAGACAAATGTTGCAATTTTTTGAGATTTACTGTCTGCAATAAACCAAATGAATGTTTAATTACAAAAAATAATACACATTAAAAAATATTAAATACAATAATAACAATTTACAATGATAAATTTTGACATTTTTATAATATTTACTAGAAATTAAAACATTTGATATATCAAAAGACATGAAGAACTTCAATAAATAATTATTATACAATTTAAACTTAGTTTTAAAAAATAAATTTAATAATTTATTCAAATACATTAAATATTACATTAAAATTAATGTTTTTTTAAAAGTTTATTTAACAAGATATTCTACATATTTTTAAATATAAAAGACCAGTTCTTCCAACCATACAAAATCAAATTCTGCTTTCTATATATTTATTTTAGCAAATTTTAAATTTACTTAGATATTATCATTACAATTATAATATCTATACTTCTCCTAATTTAAAATTTTTTAAAGAAATTTGCTTTTTAGCATATTCTATCCTAATGAAAAGTGTACAATATATATAAATAATTAAATTGATTAATTAATATTCAGACTTCCTGTCTTAAGTATTCAAGTCAATCTTTTTTATATACAAAGAGAACTAATATATATAAAATTTCTATTTTCTCTGTTGTCTGATTGGTGAATGAATGAATGTTCTTCTGTAATGCTGTCACATGTCAAATTCACAATTAAAAACCCTATTACATTTGTGCGAAGGAATTGAATTACTTCCACTATTTATAACTATAAGAGTTGTCCATAACTGTCACATATTAAATATAACAGGTATATTTAAAATTTTAACTCTATTAATATGTTGCCAGATACATTTCTGAAGTGTACCAAATAGTCTGGTTTATTCCAAACATTTTTTTTCAATTGTGAATTTCTCACATTTAATTATATAATATTAAATCCTTTGTTTAATTTACATTAAATCTTTAAAAAAAATTTGTTAAAGCAACCAATTAAAAAAAAACTATTACAAAAGCAATGGCCTTATTTAAAAAAAATATTACATTTGTTCATAACACTGTCATTCCGACATTAATAACCATAACTTTTTTACAAAACAGTTATCCATAATTATTAAAATCTTTTGTTTATTTTACTTTAAATCTAAAAAAATTGTTAAAGCAATCAATTTCAAGAAAACCATGGCCTATTTAAGGCCAGGTACATATTATAATGGTCAGGCGGATGTTTTCAAACCTATCTGCCATACCAGAGTGCCACTAGGCTACTAGAACCTAGAAAATTTATAAAGTAGGCAAATATATACCTATTCTAACTTGTAGTTAATGAAATTGGGGCTTGGCACAATTTGTTGAAAGAGTTGCTTTAAACCAGTTCAGAGAACCCTGAATTGTTATAAAGAGCTCTGCTAATTTGCTCTAACAAGCTTTATCAAGAAGTGCAGCAATCATTGGTCTGCAGTTAAGAAGTGGCTTTGGGTTGCTATTTTTAGATCTAGTGTCTGAAACTACCTTAGCACCTCACTGAGGAGTGCCAGAGCATGAAACCGTTGGTTTGAGGTTAGGGGGTGGTTTTCAAGATAAAGATTTTTAAATGCTTTGTTTAGCTGGCATTTATCAATAAAGCTTGCTAGAGCAAATTATCAGAGATCTTTATTTTTTATTTACAAGCTTAAAAATTGAGTCGTGATATATAACTTTGATTTTTTGTTGACTATTTGTAGTCTTTGCTTTAAAGTCTTAGGCAATATTATATTACTAAGACTATTAATATATGGTTTAGCTGAAAATCTCTCAGCCCCATATAGCTATTTAAGTTAGATAGCTGGATTTGAAGACATTTAGGCGTCAAAAAATTCCAGATTTTTTGCTTAATTAATTTTTAGATAAATGCTGGCTTTGGCTTTGTATTTTTCAATCTAGTGTCTAAAACTATCCTAGTACCTCACTGAGGAGTCCCAAAGCATGAGACCATTGGAGTTGTTTTCAAGATAGATTTTTAAATGCTTTGTTTAATTGGCATTTATCAATAAAGCTTGTTAGAGCAAATTAGCAGAGCTTCTTTATTTTTTATTTTCAAGCTTAAAAATTGAGTCATGTGATATATGATTGATTTTTTTATCGACTTATTATAGTTCACAATTCAGAATTTGGCTACTATATAATATAATTAAAGATTCTTAAGATGTGCTCAAAAGCTCTCATTAATAATAGTATATATGATACGGTAGGTACTATTAATTTATTAATTAAATAATCGATTTTATAATTAAAATCTTTGTTTTTAAAAAATAAATTCAATATTTTTTTGGGAAGGGGAGGGGTCATTTAGTAATTACGTTTAAATGTTGAATATATTGAAACCTTAGTTTAAAGATTATTATGAACTATATTAAAGTTTTTGGATTATAAATTCTGAAATAATTCAGTTTTATAAATTATATTTTTATAATAAAATTATTTTTCTTTTTTTAATGATAAACAGTTACAATAAGAAAAATTTTAGTAAAAAATTAATTAATTGGACTATAAAAAATTAAATTCGATGATTTTATGAGAAATTAATTCCATATAGATGAAATTTTTATTTGATTTTTTTTTTAAATAATAGGATAGAAATGCAGTCTCGAGAATTACATTGTGGTCAGCGATCAAGTCTGTATGCTCATCTTGGAGCACATTTACCATGTAGTAAGGAGACGCTAATGAAGCGTGCCAAGAAGCTGCGGTTGGACAAAGAAGATGGCAAACTTAAGGAACCCATGCAAAAGCTCAAGGAAGGTAAATAATGTTTAATTTTTTTTTCCCAAATGTTTTTACTATATCTCATTATAATTGGCATTTATTAAATAATGTTGTAAAAGCAATGTAATGTATCTTATATATAAAATCTGTAATTTCTCTATTGTTTGATTGGTGAATGAATTTTTCTGATGATGTCATAATCCCTATAATCATGCAAAGGTAGTAATTCTGCCATGCAATAAAAAATGCCAGTGGAAAAATCATTACAAATGCTTTTAACTACAGAGATATAGTATATGTTTTATGGTAAAGGTTCTCATCTAGCTATACGAACAGCCACAAATGCCGATTTATAATTTGATATTAAGGCGTTTTGTGCTTTCACCGCCTATCAATCCCCTAATGTAGTTCAGATGAACGACATACTCAACAATGTTATCTAAATTTTTGTAATTTAGCAATGTTTAATAAAACATATTTACACTAAATCTTAAAAAAAAAAATTGTTAAAGCTGCCATTAAAAAAAATACAAAAATGACCTGCATTTTTGTATTCCATCCCAATCAGTTGTAGAAACTGCCCTAAATGCTAATTTGTAATTCAACATTATGGTACTAATAATAATCAGCCATTAAGCTAATGCTTCATCTATATAAAATAAATATCTTATTAAGGTACTATGTGTTTTAAATATCTTACTAAGGTACCATGTGTTTTCACAGTCTACTAATCCTCTAATATAGTTCAAATAAACGTCATATTTGGCAATTAATAAACAGTAACTTAATTCAAGGATATTATTGTAAATATATATTTCAAACCATACAGCTATTAAATATAACATATATTTGAAAAGCTAAATTTTAATTTAGCTTTATTAAAATTCAAATATTAAAATATTTTGTTTAATTTTAATTAAATCTGTAAAAAAAAAATGATTAGGGCAACAAAAGGCCAGGTTCCAAAATTAATAAACAGTATAACTATTAATAAAGTTTAAAAAAATTTAAGATATTTTTTTATTCAGAGAGTGTTCCAGTAAATATATATTTCAAGTCATAAAGCTAATGAATATTTAAAGTTGTAAATTTTAATTTAGCTTTATTAAAATTTGGAAATTTGTTTATATAATATTAAAATGTTTTGTTTAATATACATTAAATCTTAAAAAAATTTTTTGAAGCAACTAATTCCACAATAACGATGATCTCTCCCATTAAAAAACATTCTGAAAAAAAAACATGGGTAGCATATTATTACGTTTAACATATTATTACGTTTATGCAAAGAATTAAAAAATGCTCCAAAAATTATTTCTATAAGGGCTTTGAACTACAGAGGTATAATATTTAAATTGCTAAGAAAATGTGATTACAGTACAATAAGTCATGTTTGAAATATGATATATAATAAGGAGAAAATAAAATGCTTTAGTAACTTATTTATATTTAGCTTTTAGTAGCGTATAATTGAAAGTGAAACATTGGCATCCTGGCTGTACATTTCTCATATTTAATATATAATTTCAAAATCTTTTGTTTAATTTACATTAAATCTCAAAAAAAAAAAAAAAAATTGTTAAAACAAGAACAAAAAAAAAAAAAATCACCACTCTTCCACCCCCCATTATATTAACTATTTTAAAAGTAGAAAAATGAATAAGATGAGGATCTGAAAATTTAAATATTATTAAAACTGAATAACTAAAGTGTACATTGGAGAATGATATTAGGATGATAAATAAGAATAATTTTTTTTCAATTAAATTGTATAAGAAGTATTTATCCTTGACAAAAAAATACAGAAAAATTGTATTCTTGACAAAAAAATACAAAATGTAGTTGCAATTGGATAAGTGAGTGAAATAAGACATCTTATTTTAATTACATATTGGCCACTATTTGTTGTTGTTTTTTTTTTTTTTTGATGCTGATTATTTTAATTAATATAGGAATTTGATTTTGGAAATATTTTACTTTAAAAAAAAAAAAGTATTGAAAAGCTTTTTGCTAAGAGAGTTTTTAACCAACTATTGAGACATTGGCAATGTAATTGTTTATTTCAGATAAGTTAGTGAGTGTCTTATGTTGCATTTATTTGAAGTAGTCATTTTCAAATATGCTTTGGATGATAGATTATAATCATCAAATAACTATTTTTGTAACAAAAATATTTTTACACTATTAATATGCTCATATTTTCTGTTGATTATATCAGGATCATTTGTGTGATTAAAATTTATTTTTGACTACCAAATTTTTTAATGTTATGAAAATCTTTCAATATAAAAAGCAACTAACTAGAAATCAAGGATAAAAGACAGTCATGATTTAAATACTAAAGAATTTAAATGTTTATTGCATAAGCTAGTAAAGATAGGATTAACTTTTATAGTAATCAGTTTAAAGTAATTTTTGATAGTCTTTATTGTATTTGATTATTATGACTACAATTCTTTTTCATTATCAAAATTTTGAGATATTTTAATTTTAAATTCTACAATGTTAAATGTTTGGTTTGATATAATTATTAAAAATAAATATTAATTGTCTATGGTAAATAAACTGGAAAAAAATTATATTTAACAGATTATCAAGGAGTAAGAATGCTCTTTTATTTATTTTTTGAAGCTATTATTGAGAGAAAGAAATATCATTTCTGCAATCTGTATGTATGTATATATATATATTGTACAGTTTACAGGTGGATTAGGTATGTACATTACACAGAATAATACATTAGTTAATCAAATTATGTAAGATTTATTCAGTTCATATTGTGAATTCGGATATTTCTAAAACACAGTTATGTTTCCTGATTAACTGACCTAATATTTTATTCTGATTTGCATTGCTGGCGAAATTGTTTTTTTATTTGTTTAAAAGGGCGCCAAGGTATATAGACCCACTGATTCATGTCACATCGCATCCCATTGATTCGAGGCAATTAACTAGATGTAATTCTTGTCACTTAATCTTTTATATTAATTTTTCCAAGGGTTTGACTATTAAACTAACATGTTGGCATAGATAATTTATACATTTCTCAAAACATTTTTTTAATAGTAAAATCTAACAAACTAAAATTAAGATTGTATGATGAGAGGGTTATATTAATGATAAATATTTTATTAAAACAAACTAAAAGATTAGATACTAATTATGAATTATTAATAAATAGATATACACATGCATTCAGATAGTAATACTAATTAACTAATTCAAACAATTCATATCATAATTTTCTTCTTCAAGTTCTCTAATAAGCCATTCATAGGATAGTCCATTGGAGACTAAAAGAGTGAATGTCTCTATTTGTATTGGATGCTTAAAGTTAGGGTTTAGTTTACACTTATATTTAATCAGACACACGTTATTGTATGACCAATATTTTACCAGTAAGTTCCTCAAGGTTATGTGTATGGTTGATTATTGTACCATGCATGGCCTTTTCACGGAGAGCTCCATAATATTTAATTTTGATTTCACTTTGGCAACATTTTCACATATCAAATTCGTAATAAGATAAAGCTAGACTTCTTCATGAGAGGTGTCAGTGAGTGCTCTGGTTTTACTCACTCATGACAAATTGGTTCGGCATATTAGTTTTCCTGAATGGAGACATTTTATTGTGGCTTTCAGACAAAAAAAACAATAATTAGTTCCTCGTGTTCTTTCACTTTATGTAATAAACAAACAGCTAGCAAAAAGAAAAAAACACGTTTCCGATGTTGTCCGCTTTTTTACAACCAGTTTGAAATCTCTGCGCATACTACATTTTCATCTTTTGTTTTTTTATCAGATTACAAGTTGATAATCTTGTGGATACCGTTTTGCTTTCTAGCTACAAAGCTTTTTTTCTATAAATTCCTTCATTGCCATATTTAATTATCAATAAAAGAATATTAGTCTGATTGTAATCACTTGCATTTGGAATTTTTTTTTTTGTTTATCTGGATTAACAATCTGCATGTATTTCTATTCCTTCCAATTTTAATTTTATTTTAATTACATAGGTGATTGAAACACACAAATATGTTTGGCTGTATTTTTATATTGGACTATTTCCATCATCTAATATGTGTGTTGAATGCATCTAATATGTGTGTTGAATGTCTTTAGAAAAGTTTTATGTTATTTAAATATTCCAAATACATTCATAACGTTTCGAGAGGTATTTTTTTCCCCTCTTCTTCAGGTGTGGGATTCGAACCTGGGTCACATTCACAATGTTTCGAGAGGTATTTTTTCCCCTCTTCTTCAGGTGTGGGATTCGAACCTGGGTCCTTAGATTCTTGATTATTGAATTTAGGTAATGCTCTAACCAACTGAGCCATCCTGCCAAAGGCAACAGTATGTAGTAATGTCATATACTTATCTATGAGGTTCCTCCTGATTTCTCCACTTTTTTCTAAGAGCAAAGTTGATTAATGGTTTCCATACATTATGTATAGTCACACTAGGTTGGCTTATGGGATTTTTTGCCATTGTTATGTGAGCAGCTTCTTTAAATTTTCTTCTTTGTACCTTTTCTTCTCTATCCAATATTTTTGTATTTTCCCAATCGAACGTATGTTCATTGGTACATACATGGTGTGCTATCTTAGACACATCTGTTTTTGCTCTTCTGATCATCAGTTTATGTTCTTGCAAGTGCTTTTCAATGGGACGGCTGGTCTCACACAATATATATTTTTCCACATTCACATGGTTTTTCATAGATGCATTTTTTTTTTTTTCAGCAGTCCAAGTTTAGGCTTGTAGATGTTATAATTTCTCGTAGTGTGGTATGGCTTTGGAAAGCTGTTCTGATGTTATATTGATTGCAGATTTTCCTTAATTTGTCTGCTATTTTTGGAATGTATGGGTACACTACAGTACCAATAATTGTTTTTTCTCTTGATGGTTCTTTTGTTATCTATTTAACATTTTCTTAATAACAGCTGGTGGATAACCATTTTTCATAAGAGTTCTATATAGATCCCCCCCCCCCCCAAATCACCAGTTTCTGAACAAACTTCTTTTCCTTTGTTCCACAGTGATAGTATAACTCCATATTTTGTGTTTCTGGTGTGATTGGATGCATAGGCTAGATATTTTCCTGTATGGGTAGGTTTTCAGTAAACTGTAGTTTTGATTTTGCCATGAAGGAGTCTTGTCACAAGAACATCTAAGAATGCCAATTTTTGTTCTTGTTCTGATTCTATTGTGAATTCAATTGAAGGGGATATGTTGTTGATGTGTGTCCAGAAAGTTTGTAGCAATGCTTCACCATGTGGTATCGTTTACATAGTGAAGCCAATGTTTAGGTGGATATGGAGTAGTTTTTATGGCTGTAGTTTTAAGTTCTTCCATGTAAATATTGCTAATCAGGGGAAACAATGGTGAGCCCATAGCCATTTCTTGATTTTTTTCGAAGAATTCTGTGTTATATTGAAAGTAGGTTGTTTTTATGCAGAATGTTAATAGTTCCATTATGCTATCAATAGGAAGAGCTGTTCTGGTTTGTAAACTATTATTATCATTTAATCTTTTCCTTACAATAGACAATGCTTTTTCATATGGTACATTCGTGAATAAACTTTCCACATCAAAGCTTACTGGTAAGTCAGTTCTTTCACAAGTGCATTTGTGAATAAACTTTCCACATCAAAGCTTACTAGTAATTCAGTTCTTTCAATTTTCATGTTCTTGATTAATTCTACAAAGTGTCTAGAATCTGACAAAAGACTGGGTCTTGTATGCCAAAGGACTTAAAACTTTGAGAAGAAATCTTGCCAAATTCTGGCAAGATGAATCTTGAACTAACAATAGGTCTTAATAGAACATGATCCTTATGGATTTTAAGTCGACCATAAGGATGAGGGATTTTGCTGAAATATGATGTTATTTTACTCTTTTCTGAATCAGTGAAGTACTTGCGATGCTTTCTGAGTAATGCTTGTAACTTTGTTTCTGTACTTGGTATTGGATCTTTTGTCACTTTATTATATTGGCTAGCTGTGAGGAATTCTTGTATTTTATTGTTATAATCAGTTGTATCCATTATAACTGTTGCATTGCCTTTGTCAGCAGGGAGAATAATTATAGATTTATCTGCTTTGTGAGATTTAATTGCTTTCCTCTCCCCATAGGATATGTTTGACTTCAATTTTTGTTGCTTGTCAAGTGTTCTTTTTATTTTCCAGCATAATTCTGATGCCTCTTCTAATGGCAATTTTTCATTCACTTCCTCAGTGGCTGCCATTATATCTAATAAGGGGATATTGGATGGTGTTATGGCATACGTTCAATTGGGAAAATATAAAAATATTGGAAAGAGAAGAAAAGGTACAAAGAAGAAAATTTAAAGAAGCTGTTCACATGATAATGGCAAAAAGTCCCATAAGCCAACCCAGTGTAACTATACATAATGTATGAAAACCACTAATCAACTTTGCTCTTAGGAAAAAGTGGAGAAATCAGGAAGAACCTCATAGATAAGTATATGAAATTACTACATACTGTTGCCTTTAGTCGGGTGGCACAGTTGGTTAGAGCGTTACCTTAAAATTCAATAATCAAGAATCTAAGGACCCAGATTCGAATCCCATGCTAGTACTGTCACTAATCAGGCCAGCAACGTCTGAAGAAGAGGGAAGAAAAATACCTCTCGAAACGTTGTGCATATACTAACCTGTTTGTTGTGATATTACTAACAGTTGGTGCATATATTAACCTGTTTGCTGTGATATTACTAATAGTTGGTAAATATACTAACCTGTTTACTGTGATATTCTTAACAGATGAATGTATTTGGAATATTTGTATAAAATTAAACTTTTCTAAAGACATTTAACACACATATTAGATGATGGAATTAGTCCAATATAAAAATATAGCTAGAACACCATCATCAGAAATTTTCAGTAAAACACAAATATGTTTCATTGTAAGTATGTAAAAATAGATTACTCCAACAAAAAAAAAAAAAAGAAAACTAAATGGTATTTATTGAACTATTTCTATTTTTTTAGCTTTTAAATATTACCAAATGCCAACACTTTTGTACCATATATATATATATGGTATAATATCTCCAGGGTAAGTGAACAAGAATAATATAAGGGTTTGAACTTATTTATTCTCTTATAATCTTTATGGTGACTTTCTTCTAAACCAAGTCCTAGTCTTATAAGGTTTCAGGGACCTAGGATTATAAGTAACCTTTTCTCCTTCCCTATTCTTTGGCCCATCATATAAGTTCTCCATGTTTTGAAAATGTGCTTTCCAGTTTGACTCACTGGGTTTACTTTAATTCATACCACATCCCCTTCGTTAAAGCAGTCGTTCACACCTCCTTTTCTCAGTATCTGCAGTTTGGTGCAATGTTCCAATTTTGCCCTCATTTTTTACTTGATCTCTTTCTACATTGATATTTTCTGAGATAATAGCTAACTTGGATTTATATAAGCTGGACATTGATTGCCCAAATTGAAGCTGTATAAATGAAAACTTAATAGATTCATTATGAGTTCAATTTATATAATTTAATATCCATGGATGACAATACGTTTGATTTCCATCCTCTCTACCCATTCTAGCCATTCATGAGATGTAAATGGGGTACTGTGATCTGAAAAAATAGCTCTGGGTCTGTCTACTTGATCAACATATTGTGCCTCATGTTCCTGTATGGTGTTTCTAGTTTTAGCCTGGGACACGGGATATGCCGACACTCACTTAGAAAAGGCATAATAGACCACTAGTAAATATTTCATTTTCGAAAAACTGGTAATAGCCTATAAAAGTCTATGGCTATCAAGTTGTTTAGTTTTTTAGGAATGATGACTCATCGGACTTTCATACAATGTTCGCTGGTTTCGTCTTTTGGCAGGTCTTGCATGCACTATTCAGCCAATAAAACCACATTCTCAATAAGCCTTCCACTTTACTGACTCAGTAGTGTCCATACAAATGGTGAGTGTACATAATGAGTCCTTGTAAACTCTCCAGTACAATCATCCTCCACTGATCTTTTTGTATATTATTACATACCATAGGATTCCTTTTGTCAATTGGTACCTATTTCTTGTGCTAGTTCTCAAAATTTTTTCTCCTTCCATTTCATTTTCGACCTAATCGGTCAATAATTTTTTTGTATGTGGGGATTTGCTATTGTACTTTTCTTAAGTGTTCCAACCCTTCTTCCACTATGGCATCCCCTTCCAATTCTATATTAGCTAAAAGGGAGGTTTTACTTTCCATACATTTTCTTCCAGTGAAGGTAGGTTACATGGAGGAAGGTGATGCCTATCTTTTAGCTGAACTTAGCATGTGGTTTTCGCTATACAAACCATTTTTAGTGCTAAACTCATAGTATGCTAAAAGCTTGATACAAAAAACTATTTTATTCAGTAGGTAGATTATGCTTAAACTGTTCTCTTTTCAACAACTATGTTGGGAACAATTTTTTCTACTATCTTTTTCAGCAGCAGAATTAAGAATTGACTGCTTTCTTCAGCAGTTAGTTAGCAATAATTTCTACTACTCTTTTTCAGCAACAGAATTAAGATTTGACTGCTCTCTTCAACAGCTAAGTTAGCAATAACCTCTTTCCAGACACTTGGGGATAGTTACTAATTTATACCCCCACATATATTTTTTTTAGAACAATCTTGCACACAAGCCAATTACAATCTGTCTCTTTCATTATCATTTTTATGACAACCAATTAAATAAAATTTTATAACATACAATTATACAGCTAATTAGCTCCTTAATCATAGATTAATAACAAGAACAAGAATTTAACAACATAAAATGATTAACATTCCTCTATAATTAAAAATCAAATCTTGAAAAAAAAAATCAACAAGATAATCTGTTAATTGCATTGATTTGATTTTTTTCATTTCATTAAATAAAGATAAAGAAAGGAAAACAACTCTGGTAAAATTAAAATTTACAAAATTATTAAAATCCTATTTATGCTCTTCCCTTTTATTTATTTATTTTTAAAAAATAATAATTTTCATACTATCATATGGGGATTTTACAATGATTGAGTTAAATATTATTTTCCCCCATTAATAAAATTTTTTTTGTTTATTTCTCGAACCGAGGAATATGCTGCCAACTATCTAAATATGTATTTATTTTTTTCCAGTGCAGCTATGTAACCAACTGGTTGCAATATTATTTATAAGTATAAACATTTTGTGTGTGTGTGTGTGCATAATTTATTTGTGTTTAATATTCATTTTTATTTATTTAAAGATTATTCTTGATAGTTAGATTTATTCTTGTTTGAAAGCCTAATTAGAAAATATTAAGTAGTAGTTAAGATGATAAAACATTTCATCATAGTTTTAGTCATGGTTTTTTTTTATAAATCTTTTTATTAGTATCAGTAAAGTTTAAAAATTAATGCTGGTAACATATATGTTCCATCCACATTGATCTTTTCCACGGTTTTATTTTAGCCATTGGTCGTGTGATGCCGCAGCTTCTGGACAAATATACCTTGGAATGTCAAGCAGCAGTGCAAGCTAGGTAGATAAAACATTTCAATAATGCCATCTGTTTTTAAAATATATATATATAATATTAAATGTACAGATAAATTTTTTTGTATGTTTACATGCATATATTTTAAGTGTTACATGCGTGTGTTTAAAAATATTAATTTATAAACTAGATAGTTTGTAATATACAACATTGCCATATTTAATATTATTATTAATATCAGTTACTTTTGCATTTGACAGATTTATATTGTTTGTTAATCAAATTTTATTTTGAACTCAATATATTATGAATAAATAAACCATGTAGGATTAGAATTGTAGGTACTACCTGCAGCAGTTTTTTAAAAAGTAATAAATACATATAAACTCACATTTAATGTGTCTCAGAACCATCTGACATGGAGGACAGTCACATTCACTGTGCCATAACAAATTTTTTTTTCCTATAAGTCAATACCAAAATTGTTAATTGTCATAGTCAGGCTCTATAAGCATAACTGCTATCCTAGAAGTGACTAGTTCAGGAGCAATTGAATTCTCTGACCTAACTTTTATCAATCACAGACTAATTTAAATTGTTTTTCTGTGGTTGCAGATGCATTTAAAAAGAACACTTTTTCAAATTATTCTCTAATACTTTATAGGGTATTATTATTATATTTATGAAATTGATCAATATTGCATTCATCTGTGTTTAAAGTTTTTATTAGAATTGTCTCTCCGATATTAGTATAAGATATTGATCTGTTTGACATAACAATTTGGTTAAATTCAATGAAAGCTGCATTAGAAATTCTATAACATCTTTATAAGCCAAATTTTTCTGTACATGTTTTACTATAAATGCAATGTTTATTTCTAGGAATGCTCTGCTGGCAAAATGAGAAAGTAATTCCCTCCCAGCATTCCTCCACAACTGGTCTATTATTATCTAAGTTGTAATGAAATAGACTAAACAATTGACTATTTTAAGAGGTTTATTTTTAAAGGCTAACCTTGAATTTATTGTAACAATAATTTAAAAAAAAACATCTTTGGTTCAGAAAACTAAAGTCTTCATTCATTTAACATTCTAGGGAATTTTGTGGAATTCACAAAGTTGCTCAAACAATTATATTAGAAAAGGAGAAATGCTTAAAAAGTATTCCTATATTTGTTGATTATTAATTAAAGAAAAGTTAAATGTAAATTTATTGCTTTCATTGACTTATACAAATATTGCTTCATATATACATTGAACACAGTTAAATGCAATTTATTAGTTAATATTGCTTTAAAAATGATTATTAATCAAATAGGACTACCAATTTAACTTTGTTACAGTAATTAGATATCAAAATGATACTAACAGAGATGGGGGTAGAGGTGATGGGAATCATCCACAAAATATCACAATTAATGAGCATATGTAAAAAAAAATCAGCATGGAATCCAATATAAATAATTTCTAAATTTTAAACATATCATCACCAACAATAATTATTAAGTCTACAGTCTTCTCAAATGATTGGATTTAGAAGAGGTAAATCTTAGTCTAATCATCATTCTATTATTTCATCTGCACGTACAAACATAAATACTATAATTATAAACGTAATTCTGTGTCAAAAATCCTCGGACTCATATCCATGCTGATCATCAACAGTGCTCTGGGTTATCAGATATTTTAAGTATACTGGCTATGAATAAACTATCAAATCTATAAAGCAAAGTGTGTTGAATTTAATGGTGACTTTTATGAACTTAGTATCATGTGATGTGATGTATTTGGCTTCTCCTTAAATGAAGTCAAGAATATCTCAGCAATTATGCCCAGATAAACCTGTTAGCCACTTTATTTTCCATTCCCCACTTTATTTTCCATTCCCCACTCTAAGTCTTCCCATATTCTGTCCTATCCCATTTCCACAACATAATCTTTCTCAACTCTATGGCCTTTATATCTAAATCCCCCTTATCTTTTCGCAAACCCAGCATAAAAACTAATAACTCACTTTCTGTATAGTCACTTTGTTCATACCTATTCTCCCATAACTTCATTATCTGTACCCTTTCTGCTTTCAAGCATTTACATTCAATCAACAGATGCCTAATATTTTCTATACCATCCTTACACAATTTGCACACTAAATCACCCATAGTTTTCCATTTACATGTATACTCTCTTGTTGCTAAAGATCCCGTTCGAGCCTTAAACAATAAACTACTTTCCTTACTATTATCATAAATTAACTCGCATCCAATATTCTGTTTACTTCTATATATATTTAAACTCTTCTTACCCTCCATACTAGTTCTCCTTCTCTCCAAGTCCCTATTTTTTATTAATGCTTCTATTCTTTTATCCCATTCCTTACCACTATAACACTCAATGATCCTCCTAATACAATCATCCCACCTTTTATACAAGTATACTGATTACATTCAAATATCAGCCTTTCAAGCTAATTGTGCATATGCTTTTGAGAGTGTTAATAATAATAAATGAATACTTTCCTTTCCAATACAAGATATAGTATTCATGCAGGAATAAAATGAATCCACTTATTCCTACGACTCAAATGCTTATATATCAGCAAATCTGAAGTACTGGCAATGAAAGCGTGAGGATGGAACATTCACTTTAAATTACTATATACAATGTCTGAATGAATATAGAAGCATTTGAGTCGTAGGAATAAGTGGCTTCATTTTATTCCTGCATAAATACTATATCTTATATTGGAGAGAAAGTATTCATTTATTATTATTAACACTCTCAAAAGCTTATGCACAATTAGCTTGAAAGGCTGATATTTGAATGTAATACAATGGTAAACATACGCTATATAAAATAAATGCTTATTTACAAGTATACTGATATAAATTCTTTATCCAAATCTTTTGCATACCGCATTACCTTTCTCACCCATCTTGTTACCTGCCCTTTCCTCATAACCCAATTAAACACTATTTGGGCTATTCTTTTACTATCCATAAACTGCAACCTACCAAACATTTTCATTTTACTTTTTGCATCTCTCATATAAAAACTTGACCATCCCATTTCTCCTTGAATTGCTTCCTTTGCTGTCCACATCTCTGCATCTAATGCATGTCTTCCTACTTCCCTTTGTACTTTCTTTAAATAATCTAAAACCCTTTTACTAACACATAATGCATCATTACCATATATTAACCCTGCTACTGCAACTCCCTTCCCTACAATTCTAGCTACATCATATTTATTATATGAAAATACTGTTAGTTTCTTTACCAAACCCTTTCTTTTCTTTGCTTCATTTACCAATTTTTTCTCCCATTCATCCAAGCAATTTTCCTGATTACATAAGAAAATTCCCAAATACCTATATCTACCCACCACACTTAACTTTATATCCCCCAATAAAAAATCTACATCTTCTCTTTCCCCAGTGTTAACCATCATTATATTTGATTTTTCTTCACTAAATTTAATCCTCATCTCTTTACCCACCCTTGCACATGTCCTCAACATAATTTCCATATCTTCTCTTCTTTCTGCACACAAGAAGATATCATCCACAAAAAAAAAGGACCTGACAAAGTATATACACCCTTGCCATCTATTAACGGTATCTCTACCCCTCTTCCTAGTCTTTCTATTGCTTTCTCCATTTCACTCAAAAAACAACAAAAACAAAATCGGTGACATAGGGCATCCTTGGCTTAATCCCACCCCATTTTTAACTTTAACTGATTCTATGTCCCCTAATTGGTAAGTATAATAATAATTTTCATATAATTTCTTAATAATATTTACTAAAGCTTCATCCATTCCCAAATTGGCTAACCTTACCCATAATCTATTTCTATTTACTCTATCATATGCTTTCTCTATATCTATAAACTCATATATAACAATCTACCTGAATTCCTACTCATCTCCATAAGTTGTGTAACTACAAACAAACTATCTCCTATATGCCTATCTGACCTAAAACCTCCTTGCATTTCCCCCACTACATTATTCTCTTCCATCCATTTTACAACTCTTCCAGCTACCATATATGAGAAAACTTTATATAAAACTGATGGTACCGCTATCGGTCTATAATTATTTAACTTTCTACGGTCCTTACCCTTTCCTTTAAATAATAATCTTATTCTTGTAGTACTCCAACTACCTGGAAAAACTCTCTTCTGTGCCATCTTATTAAAACATGATAATAACTTTGCTTTTGCTCTATGCCCTAAATTCATTACCATCTCTGCTGCCCATCCATCTAAACCTCTCACCTTTCCACTTTTCAATCTCTTCCCGGGCTCATTCAGTTAATTTTTTTATGAACCTAATATTCCCATTACTACCTGCGTTCATGTTTTCTATCACTTAATTCCTTCACATCTAACATCTTTTCTATATCCATTACATATCTATTTAAGATTCTCTCTACCTCTTCTCTAGAGCTATACTCTATTCCCTCATCATCTATTAATACGATCTCTCTTTCCCCTACATTTCTCCTTTTAATGTAATTCCAAAATTTTTTACTCCCATTTCTTCCACTTTTATTAATATCCTCCAACAATTTACTATTTAACTTCATCCTTTCTCTATAATTATCCATTTTAGCCAACTTCTTCTTTTCTAAGTACTTTCCCCATTTAGCATTAATATCGTTTTCACTTTCTTTATTTTTAATAGCACACTTATATTCTCTGCATGCTTCTTTCCTCTCTTTTGCATTTTTACTAACTCTCATTTTGTACTACTTTTATTCCTCTGCATATTCTCAACTAAAACCCTGTTTGCCACTTTTTCTATTTCACTACATCAGTTCTTATATTCATCCCCAACCAACTGCTCCATGGTTTCTTCAATTTTTATTTTATACTCTTCCAACTTATTCTTATCATTCACTCTCCATCCACATCTTTCACTATTGTTTCTACCTTTATTTCTATCCTCCATCACATTACTAACCATTTCTATTACAATAAATATGATCACTATTACATACTCGCTCTTCATTATCAAACACCTTAATTTTACGTATTTTATTCATTCCCTCTTTCTCTACCAATAGATAATCTATTGTGTGAAATACATTATTCCTAGACCATGTGTATTGTCCCTCACACATATTTGATAAATTCCCAATGCTCAAATTTACTCTTTGACAAAATTCCTTCAAAAACTGACCATTCTTATTATCTACATCATCAATTTCTTTAATTATGTCCATTCATGTCCCCTATGACCATTATTCTCTTCCCCATTCTCTTCCCCTTTTCTTTAAACCTCTGTATATCCTTAACTAGGCATTTATATATACTACTGTTCCACTCCATTACAGTTTGTCTATCTCCAGTGGCTATATACACTACAGCCACCATCCATTCTTGTATATCCAACCTTATTTCAAACCACAAATGCTCTTGACATTTAACAATATTTAAATGTTTTTTCGATATAACACCTATACCACCACCCCTTTTTTTTCTTTTCTGGTTATACCCTGCCATACCATCTCTTCCAAAATAGGTTCTTCTTCTTCTCTTAGATGAGTTTCCACTACTGCTAATACCTCAAGCTCTTCATTTTCAATTCCTTTATTTAATTCCAGCCACTTTTCTGGTCTCCTACCACCTTGCATATTCAAAAACCCAATTTTAACAATTTCTTCTTTCCTAACTACTCTTTTGTAAATTCTTTTAATTCTGTCTTCTCCATTACATTTATAACAAACTTTCTTACCATTAATCTTATAGAACCATTCCCTCTTCACATCTACACTTGTATCTAAATCAACCATCCTTTGCTTATTTCTTATATCCCATCCATTCTTCTTCTTTTTGATAATATTACAATTTAAAAGCCCACCCCCCTTTAAAAGTTTCCCGAATTATATTCTTTAAATATCAGACTACCTAAAAATTTACTTCCTTATTTTCCTAAGTGCAATCCATCTTTGCTATATAACTTCCTCCTTCCATTAAACCAATCCCATACATCCACAAACACAACATTATTTCTCTCACACAATTTTTTCACTTTCTCATTTATAGAACATGCTCTATCTAACAAATGCCTCTTATCAAATCTTGGTAATACTCCAACTACTCCTACTCTTCCTTTAATCTCCCTCAAATTCCTAATCAATTCTATATACTCATCCATTACTCTCTGATGGCTCTAACAAATTGTTAGTCCCTACCATAACTTATACATCTCTACTACCTTGCTATCCCTAATTTTTGCTCCAGGCAAACATACTCTAACATACCTGCTTCTATTTTCCCTTGCAATTATATCCCCACATTCTCTTATTAGTGAATGTGATGTGATGTGATGTATTATGGCTTCTCCTTAAACGAAGTCAAGAATGTCTGTACACATATTGCAAATATCATAATGCTCAATCTAGCTTTGAGATTGTAAGGACTCTAGAGACTGTAAACAAGAGAAAATATACACACTTAATTTATTATATTTTTAAAGAGCTTCACTGGAATAACCTATAAATTCCTTAAAGTATAACTCAGTGATGAAATCACACACTGATAATTCACAGACCAGATAGTTAGAAGAATAGACATCATAAATAAAATTTAGAAAATGATAGTGTGACAAACTGAAAATTGATTAATCTTATACTTGCAACATTAATTCATTAATAATTACTCTAAATGAGCTATTCATTTAAACTCTAAAAAAATATTTCATAATAATAAAAAAAAAGATAATTTTTCTCCTAATTTCTTTTGAAACTAAAAATGTATTATTATAATCTAGTAAAAAAATATTTCAACAAAACTACTAACAAAATATTCAATATTTTCAATATCAATTTCTCATAAAATATACATAAATATAAATATTAAATACTCCTAACATTATACTAGTAATTATAAATAAAATAGAAATTCACATAACATTACAATACTAGCCAAAAAAAAATGGGTTGTTTTCTTTTCCCTCATGCCAGCCGTTTGATGGCATTGATGCTAATCAAAAACACATACCTATTGAAGCAGGGCTGAGTTTGATCCCAGTTTCAAAAAGTAAACTTTCCTATATATGTGTCAATATAGCCCAATTACTTGAATTTCTTTCTTTTTCATATTTATATTTATAACTGGATAGGGATTAAAAAAGATTAATATAAATAGAAGAGGTGGGGACATGTGTGCTCTTTGTTTTATGGAAATGCGTGTATATATATTTTTGCTGGATAGAATAATATGAAAGAAAAAAAGTATAAATGCAGATATAGAAATATGTTTTATTTTTCAAGATGGAAGCTTTGAATTCTATTTTGGAGAAGTTAAATGAAAAAAAAATATCAAAATGAACTTGATCGATATCTGAAGAATTTAATTATGGAGATTTAAGTTTTGGATTCAAAAGAATTTTGATCAAAACAAAAGGAGAGCAAAATTAAATTTTGAAGTGCTAATAGCTTTTGTTCTAAAAGAATCCGGATTTTGAGTGGCAGAACTTTCTAGAAAAAGGGGGAAGGGACTATAAAAAGAAAATAAAAAAAAAAGATTATAATTATTCTATTGCTAATTTTAGTCTAGTGCTGCGGTGGAGAATGGTTTAAAAATGGCTTGTAGAATTATGTAGAAACTAGCTTAAGAAGGCGTAAGCATGTTGGGCTGTGCAATCCTGCCCCATGAAGGTCCGAATGTTGCTGCTAGAAGAGTGACCGTCGAAGATGGAAAGTAATTGCTCCGAAGCCTAAATTAAATTTTAGAAGGAATGAAATCAACTAACAAGATCAAACAAGCTTATAGGACAGCCGGAATGAATAATCCAATCTGATCGCCATTACATCGAGTGTAATAAATAAAATTTAAAACAAATGAAATCTTTTACTTTTGGTAATCCATCGTTTTCCCTGGGAAAGAAAAGCAATTCAGGTATGTGCACATTCAACAATATACTATTTAGTGTTACAGATAGTGTTTGTTTTTTTGAATTCTTCACAAAGTTTCCTTTATAAACTTTCCTTTCATGAACAATTTGCATAAACTTTTGTAAAAAAAAATCAAAAATGACTTTTTCCTACTCATATGAACCTGATATATGTCTTATTTATCTGATTTTATACATATCTAGATAGTGTGTGTATGCATGCACTTTTCCCAGTAAATAAAGAGCACTAAATCAAATAATATTTAATCATGGTATAAATAAAATATTGTACAAGATTTTAAAATGGAGCGTATGTTTATTTGTATTGTTTATTTAGGTCTGGTTTTATGAAATTATAAGGAATTTAGAATAGTTTATCAAACATTTTAGTATAGTAAAAGTCCCCTCGTAGATTTCCTTTGATTTATTAATCACCTGCCCTGAGTGAGTTAGTCAAGGGCATTTCCATATTGGTATTCCAGCTCTCCCAGCATAATTCTTATAATAATATAAGATTGGCGCTTGGAGTCAGAAAGTGACATTTATAAATATGCTGGGTGAGAAATAGGAGAATAGTCTTCGAATTGCTTTCAGAATAAAGAATTTTTTTTTTACAATTTCATATAATTACGCATATACGTGTAGCGTTATATATACACGCAATCTTATAAATGATTATATATATATGTGTGATATATATGGAAAACAGCAAATCCCATTACACTATATAAATATTGGCTTTTTTAGTTTTTGTAATAGGAAATTAGAGGAACTAATAGTAAATAATATTATTATTTAAAAAAAAAAATTTAGAAATTCACATTAAATTTAAAAATGATACTCGAATAATTGACATTTTTTGAACAATAATTAATCATAAAATGGGCTGTTTTTGTTTGTATGTATCTGTCAAAAGTTACGGGATTTTTTTAATCGAAAATAAGACGCAATTATACATTTTTTCCAATTTACACAAAATTGCTACATTCACGCTAAATTTACAAATGTTACCCGACTAATTTGCTTTTTTTTTTTTGGACAGTAATTAATCAGGAAGTGGGTTCTTTTTGTTAGTGTGTATATATAAAAAGTACCGTTCTTTAAATATTACATTTAGAAATGATACCTGACTATGTTGCATTTTTTTTTTTTTTAGACAGTAATGAATGAATTAGAAAGTGGATTGTTTTTGTTAGTGTGTAGATATTGGAAGCCGTAATATTATTTAAATATTAAATTTAAAAATGACACCCGCGAATAACTTTTTTGGGTATTGACAGTATTTAATCAGAAAGTGGGTTTTATTTTCTTTGTGGTATATGTATAAAAAGTTACAATCTTTTTTTCAATTGAAAATAATATGCAATTCTATATGATTCAATTTCCCACAACATTTAAAAAATTTCTACTACAATTTTAAAATGATATCCAACTAATTTGCTTTTTTTATGGGAAAGTAATTAATCAGAAAGTGGGTTCTTTTTGTTTGTGTGTATATCTATAAAGGACCATCATTGAAAGACTCAATTGAAAAATTATACCCGACTAATTTGCCTTTTTTTTTGGACAGTAATGAATCAGAAAGTGGGTTCTTTTTGTTAATGTGTCTTTATAAAAAGATACCATTATTTAAATACTAAATTTAAAAATAATAGCCGTTTCTTTTGGACAGTAATTAATCAGAAAGTGGTTTTTTTTTAAAAAATATTGTGTATATATAAAAAGTATACCATAATTCAAATACTACATTTAAAAATCAAACCCCGACTAATTTGCTTCCTTTTTTTTGGACAGTAATTAATCAGAAACTGGGTTGTTTTTGTTAGGATGTAAATAAAAAAACTAATCTTATTTAAATATTAAATGTAAAAAAAATAATACCTGACTAATTTTCTTTTTTTGGACAAGTAATTACTAATAATCAGACACTGGGTTGTTTTTGTTTGTGCATATATATATAAAGTAACTTGTCATGGTCGGATTCTCGCAAAAACGTTATTTTTCGCATGATCCTTGAAATACTGCCATTCCGCACCCTTAAAAGTAATTTTTGAGAGTTACCCATTCGTAATGGAACCTTCAGGACATTGTTAATAAAGTTACAACATAACTGTAGGTTAGAGCAATTGAAAAAAAATACATTTGTAATGAAATTTTAAATAATTACGACAGGCTAAAATCCACACACTCGCACGCCAAAGTATAGAGAAAGTAGACATTTTAGCATTACGATAAAGTTAATAACACAACCAACTATGGCAGCCAATAAAGGCATTTGTCTGTGCTTTTAGCATAGAAAAAAGCCACACTAGGGGGACTCTTTTTGTGTTTTATCGTAGAAAGAAGCTTCTTAGGTTGGGTGAGGCTGCTGTGAGCACTCTTTCTGTGTTTAATCATAGAAAGAAGCCTCTTTAGGCCACTGAAAAGGTATATTTCTAGGAATTGATCTAGAAATAGCATCATCGTGCAGCTGACACCAACCAAAAAAACAACCAAAAATTGTTTACTAAAATTCTTCCACGATCATTGTTTTTTCTATTAACAAATAGACCTTTTGATGTTAAAGAAAGTTGCTTTTTGAAGTGAATGATGGGAAAGCTATTTTATTTGTGTGTGTATATATATATTGTAATGCTTTTGAGTGTTCATTAAAATCGTGTTTACAATTATCAAAAAAAAAACCCTCATAAAACAACGTAAAGTTTTAAACTTGATTAATAAATGATAAAATCACTAAGCTGTCTGTAAAATATTGAATTAAACATCTCATTAAAAAAAGAGAAAAATCTAAAAGAGATTAAAAAGTTATTCATACAAATGTTTATTAATTAGAAGGGGCTAGAAAATTAACTTAGAAAAATTAAAATTATAACAGTTTAAACTATAAGATACTCTCTTTTTATTTAAGTTAAGGAAGGAAAAAAAAGAAAATCTTAAAACTAAAAGAAAAAAGAAGTCTCTTTTTGTTTAAATTATTTATTAGAATAAAATATACTTGAGCGTAAATAATGAGTGATAAATGTGTGCATGTTAAAAAATATTAAAAAAAAACAACAAATGAAAGCATATAATTGGAATGTCTCTCAAAGATTTTAATATTGTATATGCTCATAAGTGATATAAAAACAAAATTTGCAATGGTTATGAATTAAAAATCCACAATACCACAAATTAGCAATGGCTAACAACTGACAACAGGATTAACATCTTATCAAAGGAATGCAATCAAAAACAATGGAGGAATTTTAACAACAGATATAGCTGGTGGACATAAAAAACAATTACCAAAGTGACAACAGGTCATCACATAAATAGTCTGGTTTTTCATCGTTCAATCAGTTGAGATGACAATCAGTGCAGTTCAGTTCAGTTTAAGAATTCAGTCTCAGTTCTTCAATCAGTTGATAATGCAGTGTTAAATGCCATTGGAAGCATACGGCTTTGCTCCAGCCTGAGTCTGATGCCTGGGAAAAGTAATGCCTGCCTAACAACTTGAAAATCAGCCTTCAATATCTAACTGTCTCAAAGAATATACCACAGAATAGTAAGCATAGAAACCTCGAATCCAACCGGTTGAAAAGATTTTCAAGTAAAGCAGCAAGAAGACAAAATCCTATTGGAAATAAATTTCACAACAAACAGCAAGCAGTATCCACGTCTGAAATCCTAGGTAATAAATAACATTTTTTTTATTTCCATTTATAATTAATGTAGCCATTGCAATCCTTGAAGCCTCCCAGAGTCAGTTAATAAATGAACTCTATAACCATATATAATGAATTATTGATGTGCGTGTTTTAAAATGCCATGTATTTATTATTCAATGTTTTTGTTATATTCTACTTTTATTCAATGCTTTTGTTATATTCTACTTTAGTGTATGAATTCAGAGTGTGCGTGTGGTCATTATATATAAAAATACCATTGATTATGTTTGTTAAGATTTATAAAGGTAATTAAAATTAGAATAATAAATGTTTATTTAAAATAAATTATCTTTAAATATAATGCTTGTCAGTCAATTCTTTTACCACTAAATAAAGTAACCCTGTATTATACTATCCTTTTGGTTGAACTAGTTGGGATACCTTAGGTGCTGAATTCATTTGCCATCATTCAAAACACATTAGTTCTTGTAGCTAACTGGTGCCCAGGGTTTACTCCGAAACAAAAAAGGTGCTTTGAATTATAGGTGTTAAATTTGGCAGCAGAGAATGTCTGTGTCCTTCAAACATGGCAGCCGAGAAGAAATCTGTATCCTGGAAATGTAGCTGTGTTTATATATCTGATATATATAGCTCGTCTTGGATACAGATAATCTTTGGGTACTCTCTTCTCTGCCTAAGGGACCGTGGTGGAGCAATCTTTAAATTGCCTTGGTGTAGATCAAATATATAACTTATAATTGTATCTTATTTTGTATATTATATTTCATAAAATTGTTTTATTAGAGTGTGCATATAGATTTTGTTTACTTCCTCTGGGATCTAATTAAACACCCCACCCATTTCAATATATATATTATATGTTTAATTGAATTTCACTTGAAAAGGTCTATTTGTTAATAGTAAAATTTTGTTTTTGGCTACTATTGTAATGTTATATGAAGTTCTATTTTATAAATATAAATATGTATACACTACAATGCCTCTTTTTATCATGGATTTTTTTTTAAGTCCCTGTTGTCACTTTTTTTATAGCTTTTTCAAGAATTATTTTCATCGATTTAGCTTTTTCTTCATTTTCTTTTTGTAGCTGCAGGTTTCCAGTTTAAGGGAATTATTTTTATTTCATTGTTTTTCTATTTAGTTTTTCTTTTTTCCTTTTTATAACTCCAAGTTTCCAGTTTAACAAGTTGAGACAGTTATGATTTTAAATGAATTTGTAAGTTTCTCTCAGGGCTATTATTTTTCTACATTTCTTTTAGCGAAATTGGTTACATAGTTGGATCAATTGATCCACTTTTAGCAAAAGCTTAGCACATGGTTCTTGTAAACTCTATAATATTATACTACTTTGCAAATATTTTATTTTTTGAACTCAAGAGTGAGATCAGTCTAGCATCAGATTCTCTAAATGAGCTTCTGACTACTAAATCTCACTACTATTGAATTTCTACTGAATTCTGCTACCCACACCCTTTTTTTTAAAAAAAACAAAAACAAAAAAACAACAACCCTGACCTATTGATTTACTTTCTGCAAAAATCTTAATTGAAAAGTAACTTTTTTTTTTTTTCAAAGATGAGGATTTTAATATTTTCTTGTTCGTTTTTTTTTTTTTTTAATTTCCTAAAACATACTTTTGCAATTTTAAAATTTATCACTTGATCATTTCAAAAATGTAAGTCTTTTACTAAGTTTATCTTAGATAAATTCCTATTTAACAACTAATTTATCCTGCATCGAACATGAAAAGAAATAATTCTTTCCAATATGGGGGGGGGGTGACCCAAAAATAAGCTGGATTTTATAATATTTTTTTTATTTATTTATCTTGAAGTGTTATAAATTTAATCCCCTTCCAAGTACTGTCCATTTAATACAATAGACCAGTCTAAAAGTGTTTTTCACTTTTCAAAGTAGCTGAAAACCTTACAAAGTGAAGCCTTTTAAACCATGTGTCTTTTTTTTTTTTCGCCACTTCTAAGTCAGCAAAAAAACCCGGCATTTTTCCATTAGATAGAATAAAAATTTACATAGTTAGATAGTTAGAAATCAACCAAATATTACTGATAGATAGATAAGCTGGATCATGTTACATTTAATTAAAAATTGTTTCATACTCAAGACTGCTTGCAGAGGAACAGTTATGATCAAGCTTGCACTACTCATTTTGCCACAAAATGGGATGTTTACATTTTACCAAACTAATAAATAAACAAACATAGGTGTCGATTTAGTATGCGCTCACGGCCGCCATTTTGAATTACAAGAACCACCCAAACCATGCTGAAACATCCAACCGATAAATGACATCGATCAAAATGGCCATTTTCATAGAAAAAAAAAACCAAAAATCGGAATTTTCATATAAAAAAAAAAAACCAATCACGTGACCAAAATATTATAACACAAAAATCGCAATTTTCATAAAAAAAAACCAAAATCGGAATTTGTCATAAAAAAAAAAAAAAGCCAATCACGTGACTAAAATATTATAACAAAAAATCGCAATTTTCATAAAAAAAAAAAACCAAAAATCGGAATTTTCATATAAAAAAAAAAAAAACAATCACGTGACAAAAATATTATAACACAAAAATCGCAATTTTCATAAAAAAAAACCAAAATCGGAATTTGTCATAAAAAAAAAAAAAGCCAATCACGTGACTAAAATATTATAACAAAAAATCGCAATTTTCATAAAAAAAAAAAAACCAAAAATCGGAATTTTCATATAAAAAAAAAAAAAACAATCACGTGACAAAAATATTATAACACAAAAATCGCAATTTTCATAAAAAAAAACCAAAATCGGAATTTGTCATAAAAAAAAAAAAAGCCAATCACGTGACTAAAATATTATAACAAAAAATCGCAATTTTCATAAAAAAAATCACGTGATTAAAATATTAAAACACAAAAATCGCAATTTTCATAAAATAATCACGTGATTAAAATATTAAAACACAAAATCGTATATGCCAAAAGATTATAACTTATGAAATCTGAATGCTAAAAATGGTAAAAAATAATGATGAAAAGATTTTAAGCAATAATTATGTTTTCATTCATTTACAGAAATGGAATCATGAGACCAAAAAGGCGGTAAAGATCTTGAATACACATTTACTCCTAATCAAAATGATGACTTAAAATTAATAGATTTAAAATACGAATTATACTATATGCTAAAAGATTGTAACTTATAAAATCTGAATGCTAAAAATGGTAAAAAATAATGATGAAAAGATTTTAAGCAATAATTATGTTTTCATTCATTTACAGAAATGGAATCATGAGACCAAAAAGGCGGTAAAGATCTTGAATACACATTTACTCCTAATCAAAATGATGACTTAAAATTAATAGATTTAAAATACGAATTATACTATATGCTAAAAGATTGTAACTTATAAAATCTGAATGCTAAAAATGGTAAAAAATAATGATGAAAAGATTTTAAGCAATAATTATGTTTTCATTCATTTACAGAAATGGAATCATGAGACCAAAAAGGCGGTAAAGATCTTGAATACACGTTTACTCCTAATCAAAATGATGACTTAAAATTGATAGATTTAAAATACGAATTATACTATATGCTAAAAGATTGTAACTTATAAAATCTGAATGCTAAAAATGGTAAAAAATAATGATGAAAAGATTTTAAGCAATAATTATGTTTTCATTCACTTACAGAAATGGAATCACGAGACCAAAAAGGCGGTAAAGATCTTGAATACATGTTATCTACATCAATCTTTTTAAAAAATCATTTTAGTTTATTAAACCATTTACTTCTCCTAATCAAAATCTGAATTCTAAAAATGTTAAAAAATAATGATGTAAGAAAGATCAGTGGTTGCTAGTTTCAATTTTAGTTTGCGAGCTTATCAAACATATAACGGTACCCACATAACTTATAAAATCTGAATGCTAAAAAGTAATGATGTAAGAAAGATCGGTGGTTGCTAGTTTGAATTTTAGTTGAGCGAGTTTATCAAACATATATGAACTAAAGGATATGAATTTTTAAACAGAAAAAGTGAAGGAAAAATTGATAAAAAATAAAAACCCACATGTTCAATTATAACTTCTACTTACCAGAAATTCTTGCTTTGTCCCACATAGATACTGTTTGAATTTCGTCTCCTAATGTCAAAATGGCGTCTACTCTTGATCGCGTGAGATTCACACAGGCTGAAGAAATCTATAATTTGCATTGATACGTCGAACTCTTGAAATCGAGACAATCCCTATTTATTTACATGCAAGTGATTTTTATCATCAAAAAATGAACACAGAAACATGTTTAAAGAAAATAAATACATTTTATTATTAATTACAATTATTTACTTTAAAATTCTTTAGGTTTTTAAAAATCTTTATTGTTTTGTTTAATTACTTTAAAATATGTAAATTTTATATATTTAAAGAAATAGAAATAAAAACTCAACATTGTTGACATGTGATCATATGACTTGAAAATGTCTATAAAAGACACTTTTGTTTCAAAATCTTTGGTCTTTAGTAACCAAAGTGCATCTCCTAACTAACATGGCTTTGCAAAACTTTTATTACAATATTATCTCTAATGAAAATCAAGCCGTTACGTTTTTGTGGGATAATGATCTTCTCAATGATGAAGAGAGTAAGATCGGAAGAGCGTCGCGCAAAGTGTGGCGATGTCATGGTTGAAAAACGAAGGAAGAATCGGAAGGGTGACTGGGTCCCCACGATGCGGTGCTCCCACTGCCATACTACTAGATCGATTCGTACAGGCAATCCGTTTTTCCACTATGTAGATGCAAGTGGTAGGATTGCAAGCCGATTGACCATACGTGAAATTATGGAGCTTGTTTTTTTTTTCATTCTAGATATGCCAACTAGACTAGCAGCGAAGATGGCCAGCAAATCTATGCCTACAATTGTAGACTGGTTTAACTTTTGCAGGGAAGTGTGTTCCCGAGCAGTTAAGAAGAAAGGACAGTTAGTAGGAACAGAAGAAGAACCAGTTCAGATAGATGAAGCTAGATTTGCTGGCCGAAGAAAATATAATAGGGGAAGACTCCTAAGTGGCGATCATCCATGTACCTCCAAGGATACATCGGTAACCCTAATTAACAAAAAAAACCACGGGGCTCGAATTGATGGACCCTGGGTGTTCGGACTAAAAGATCGGACCGATTGTCGCTATTTTGTAGTGCCACGTCGTGACAAAGCTACGTTGATTCCCATTATTGAGAGGGAATGCACGGCTGGCTCTGTCATTCATTCAGATGAGTGTCCAGCCTATGCAGACCTGAAAGATAGAGGGTTTCAACATTTCACCGTCAACCACCAACAAAATTATGTCAATCCGGTAACAGGCGCTCATACCCAATCTATTGAGCGATCATGGCTAGAAGCCAAAGTTAAAATATTAAAAAAAATGAGAGGGACGACACCGGATCTTTTACAATCCCATCTAGACTCAATTTGTTGGCGGATGGATAAAAAGCATCTAAATGAGAGCGATACATTTATTAAATTTCTCAAAGATGCTAAAGATTCTTACTGACGGTGAAAAGGTTAGTGTTTATCTTATTTAAAAGTAAATAACTTTTACATTTGAAATAATCAATACATTTTTATTTATTTGTTTTTTTTTTTTTTTAGTGTATGTATTACGACGTGGCATTTTTTTAACATGAGGAATAAAGATTTTTAAAAATCTAAAGATTTTGAAACAAAAGTGTCTTTTATAGACATTTTCAAGTCGCATATGAGCACATGTCAACAACGCTGAGTTTTTATTTCTATTTCTTTAAATATATAAAATTTACATATTTTAAAGTAATTAAACAAAACAATAAAGATTTTTAAAAACCTAAAGAATTTTAAAGTAAATAATTGTAATTAATAATAAAATGTATTTATTTTCTTTAAACATGTTTCTGTGTTCATTTTTTGATGATAAAAATCACTTGCATGTAAATAAATAGGGATTGTCTCGATTTCAAGAGTTCGACGTATCAATGCAAATTATAGATTTCTTCAGCCTGTGTGAATCTCACGCGATCAAGAGTAGACGCCATTTTGACATTAGGAGACGAAATTCAAACAGTATCTATGTGGGACAAAGCAAGAATTTCTGGTAAGTAGAAGTTATAATTGAACATGTGGGTTTTTATTTTTTATCAATTTTTCCTTCACTTTTTCTGTTTAAAAATTCATATCCTTTAGTTCATATATGTTTGATAAACTCGCCAACTAAAATTCAAACTAGCAACCACCGATCTTTCTTACATCATTACTTTTTAGCATTCAGATTTTATAAGTTATGTGGGTACCGTTATATGTTTGATAAGCTCGCAAACTAAAATTGAAACTAGCAACCACTGATCTTTCTTACATCATTATTTTTTAACATTTTTAGAATTCAGATTTTGATTAGGAGAAGTAAATGGTTTAATAAACTAAAATGATTTTTTTAAAAAGATTGATGTAGATAACATGTATTCAAGATCTTTACCACCTTTTTGGTCTCGTGATTCCATTTCTGTAAGTGAATGAAAACATAATTATTGCTTAAAATCTTTTCATCATTATTTTTTACCATTTTTAGCATTCAGATTTTATAAGTTACAATCTTTTAGCATATAGTATAATTCGTATTTTAAATCTATCAATTTTAAGTCATCATATTGATTAGGAGTAAACGTGTATTCAAGATCTTTACCGCCTTTTTGGTCTCGTGATTCCATTTCTGTAAGTGGATGAAAACATAATTATTGCTTAAAATCTTTTCATCATTATTTTTTACCATTTTTAGCATTCAGATTTTATAAGTTACAATCTTTTAGCATATAGTATAATTCAGTATTTTAAATCTATCAATTTTAAGTCATCATATTGATTAGGAGTAAACGTGTATTCAAGATCTTTACCGCCTTTTTGGTCTCGTGATTCCATTTCTGTAAGTGGATGAAAACATAATTATTGCTTAAAATCTTTTCATCATTATTTTTTACCATTTTTAGCATTCAGATTTTATAAGTTACAATCTTTTAGCATATAGTATAATTCGTATTTTAAATCTATCAATTTTAAGTCATCATATTGATTAGGAGTAAACGTGTATTCAAGATCTTTACCGCCTTTTTGGTCTCGTGATTCCATTTCTGTAAGTGGATGAAAACATAATTATTGCTTAAAATCTTTTCATCATTATTTTTTACCATTTTTAGCATTCAGATTTTATAAGTTACAATCTTTTAGCATATAGTATAATTCGTATTTTAAATCTATCAATTTTAAGTCATCATTTTGATTAGGAGTAAACGTGTATTCAAGATCTTTACCGCTTTTTTGGTCTCATGATTCCATTTCTGTAAATGAATGAAAACATAATTATTGCTTAAAATCTTTTCATCATTATTTTTTACCATTTTTAGCATTCAGATTTTATAAGTTACAATCTTTTAGCATATAGTATAATTCGTATTTTAAATCTATTAATTTTAAGTCATCATATTGATTAGGAGTAAACGTGTATTCAAGATCTTTACCGCCTTTTTGGTCTCGTGATTCCATTTCTGTAAGTGGATGAAAACATAATTATTGCTTAAAATCTTTTCATCATTATTTTTTACCATTTTTAGCATTCAGATTTTATAAGTTACAATCTTTTAGCATATAGTATAATTCGTATTTTAAATCTATCAATTTTAAGTCATCATATTGATTAGGAGTAAACGTGTATTCAAGATCTTTACCGCCTTTTTGGTCTCGTGATTCCATTTCTGTAAGTGAATGAAAACATAATTATTGCTTAAAATCTTTTCATCATTATTTTTTACCATTTTTAGCATTCAGATTTCATAAGTTATAATCTTTTGGCATATACGATTTTGTGTTTTAATATTTTAATCACGTGATTATTTTATGAAAATTGCGATTTTTGTGTTTTAATATTTTAATCACGTGATTTTTTTTATGAAAATTGCGATTTTTTGTTATAATATTTTAGTCACGTGATTGGTTTTTTTTTTTTTTATGACAAATTCCGATTTTGGTTTTTTTTTTATGAAAATTGCGATTTTTGTGTTATAATATTTTGGTCACGTGATTGTTTTTTTTTTTATATATGAAAATTCCGATTTTTGGTTTTTTTTTTTTATGAAAATTGCGATTTTTTGTTATAATATTTTAGTCACGTGATTGGCTTTTTTTTTTTATGACAAATTCCGATTTTGGTTTTTTTTTATGAAAATTGCGATTTTTGTGTTATAATATTTTGGTCACGTGATTGTTTTTTTTTTTTTATATGAAAATTCCGATTTTTGGTTTTTTTTTTCTACGAAAATGGCCATTTTGATCGATGTCATTTATCGGTTGGATATTTCAGCATGGTTTGGGTGGTTCTTGTAATTCAAAATGGCGGCCGTGAGCGCATACTAAATCAGCACCCAAACATATATGAAAAAGCAAATATTTAAATTTTGTAATAAGTAAATTGTGAAGCAGTGCATATCTGCATGCATATATGCTTGCTTCATGTGTGCTTGAATTATAATCTATTTCCCATCGTATATAATTTATTTCTCAATATCCACACCCATTAGTAATATGCGTGTGTGTGTATGTACAATTTTACATTTTAGAGTTAAAAGCTGATTGTTTTAAGTTACCCTATATTATTTTAAGAAAAAACGTATCTTGTTAAAAGCATAATCAATTAAGTAAAGAAATGTTAATACATTGCATACAATGAGAGGAAGATAGGAAGCCATTACAGAATGAAGTGTAAGTGCCATAATTCCCTATCTATCGATACAGTCAGCTGTAATAGGTACAGTTAAACACCTTCAGTGTCTATACACATTTTAGGATGTTAAATGAAAAGTAAAAAACAATGGCAAAGAAAACAATTTGGCGGCACACAAGGCATGAGGAAGTAGAAAACTAATGGAATGTTAATTAAAAGCAAAAGCAGGATTAAATCCATTAAAAATTAGGTATATAAGCATGGAAGGGGGCATTGTATATAAAAAAAGAAGAGAGTCATATATTTGGCACAAGGTCCTATTTAAAGAGTCATAATAATTTGCACAAGATCTTATATATTCAGTGTAAGTTTCTAATTAGTTATCCTGCTTAAGATTTGGCTTTTTACTCTTTTGTTATTCAAGAAGAAGAAAAGGAAAATGTTAAAAGTACCTGCCGTTATGAGAAAATAGATGGCCGTCAGCTTCTCCATAGTCATCGGTGAAATGATTCATAAAATTCCATCAACATAATTAAGATTCATCTATGTCCTACCATCTCCATGCAAGTCCAAAGACCATGAATCTAAATATCCATCTGCACAGAAGTCCCAAAAGTCATTATCGTCTTGCTAATGAAATGCTTTAATGTTATTCAAACATTTTTAACTGTAACTCCATTTTTTTTAACATATTTTCTTCAGCCAGTCTTAACTTGTAAATTGTATATAATATTTATCATTGATGTTACATCTACTGGTCTTCATTATTTAGTAAATTAGAAATCTTTTTTGCATTTTATTTATGTTATCTTGAATGATAAAGGGGGTTAAATTTTAGATCATTAAATGTATTTAAGCTTCTCTGCTCTCAACGCCCCCAAGGGATGAAGCAAGTCGAGAAGATGCTAAATTTAAAGCTGTAAAATTTTAAAGTAATAATAATATATATCTAAATTGATTTATTTTTTTTTACTCTTGGTCCCCCCCCCCTCCAATCATATCAAGTAAGGTTATTTTTCAATTTCTTAGAATTATATAAAGAATTACGACCCATTCAATTAATTATATAAATCTTTTTTTTGTCTATCATGCTGCTCTATAAATATAACCCAACCCATGCACTAGAAATTGATTTATAATTGAAGATATCTGTAATAAAAACAATATATTAATTCTGTTTAAGTTTTACTTCACGTGCCACGAAAATTGGTAATTTTATTTTGTTAAAATAATCCTATGTAACGAAAACTAATATTAAGGCTGTCATATTTATAATTCAAGATTCCATTACATAAAAGTAATGTTAATAAAGTTATTGAGATGCACATATTACATTGCTTATCGACACAGTAGAATATCTATATGTAAATTAAACCACAATTCATGTACAGGCAATGTAAGAAGTAATGGATCATGCTATCAATCCATATTAGGGGTAATTAATCTTCACTGTACTTGAAAGTTATATTTCCAAGTTTAAAATGATTAAAATAATTATTGTCAACGGGTTATGGTTATAAGACAATCATACATGGTTAACTAGGGATGCTTATTTGTCATATAAAATAAGTTTCATAATGTTTATTATTAGTATAGGTGGAAGGTTTAGTAATTTATTTTTTTGTATATTGCATTCCTATCTCTTCGTATGTGTTGCAATGGTCATATTATTATTGAGTTTGTTACCTCTGCTAACCGCATGGTTCACTCATCTTTGTATAGTCATTGCGATAAGTGCAGGCTATTCTTCTTCTTGTGTGCCTGGGTTTTTAATCAAGTATTAGTGCTGGTCTAGGTTGTGTGATGGAATTGAAGACTTATCATCACCCCAAATTCTAGATTTAACACATCTTCTTCATTTATTTGCATCCTTGATTAGAAGCAGGAACACCCCTGTGGTCAGGGACATCCATCCATAGTTGTGTACTGTGCCATCAGATCATTAAATTGATCATCTTTACAATTTGTTTTACCATTGACTGCACTCACATAGGGTAGTACCGAATATCTAAGTAATGTTTATCTGTGTAGCCTTCACCTCCGCTTATTAGCAACCTTGGGTATCCTTAAATCGAATCTGTCCACATTGTCCCATTAAACAAAATAAATACATAATGGATTGTTAGATTCAAACCTATAACAGGCTGATAGCTTCTCATATTTCTAGTACAAATTAAATAGGGCACACGTTATTGTTGTAAGCTGCTGCCACCTTCCGTAATACTATATAAAAGCCAGTAGATTATCTTAATCCAATAATTTGTAAGCTACTCTATCCATTGTTTTAGTTTCTATAATAAAATTCATATTATTGTTAATTAAACTCATGTCATCATAGTGAATCGGCACTATTAAAGAATTATTATACATAACTCAGTAAAGTTATTCAATTGCCAAAAACAAACACATCCATAGTTTTGTACATGACTGATATAATATTTCACTTTGTAGCATTATAGAAGAAATAATCCAATTTCAAAATTATATCAATAATCATAAGGTAAATAAATTAATGTAGGGCCTTAACGAGGGCTAGTATATAATAAGGTCGCAAGTTATGAAGAACCCTGAGAAAAGAGTCCGTATTCGAACCCTGATCTATCGCGCTATATGAAGGGAAGCTGTATGATGTTAAGGAAACTTAGGTAAGTGTTTAAACTAGTAGCATGGTGTAGCCCTATGTCTGCTGGTTGATAGTCCCTGCTTGGTCTTTCGGTCTTGTTGACTGATTACACAATCTTGATCATTACAGTTGTTATGGTAAATGTAATAACAAAATGGATACATAATGACTAATAATAATGATTTTATTCAAGTGATTCATTTTATGATTCACTTAATTATTTTACAGTATTTATTTATTTATTCACTTATTTATATTTTCCCTTAGAATTGACCACAACCAATTTATAATTTGATGACAATATTAATTTAAAGTAATGATATTCTTTTTAAAATATTAGGTTGCCATAGTTATCTTGTTAACATTTATACTTCAACACCTCCATTATTCATAAATCAAATCATATGAAATTAAATAATATCAATAAACTTTCTTTTTTTTTATACTGTAGTATACAGCTCTAATCTGGGTAAATGCAATATATAGAACACAGTTAAGAATAATATATGTTACAACTATTCATATATTACATTCAAATATCAGCCTTTCAAGATAATTGTGCATGCACTTTTTGCGAGTGTTAATAAAAAATGAATACATTGTATATATAAAAATAAATATGCTTTGAACTGATTTTTTTAATGTTCAACTTTTTCATAAATAAGGGTACTATAAAAATTGAAGTTTTTTGTATATTTTTGTTATGCTATAATGATTGGTCTGAAACCGCTAAGTATTAGACGTTTTTGAATTTGAAGATTTTTGAATGATGATTATTCTTTTTTATTGAATTATAGAATATTTCGGATTTTTTATTTATTATTTTGCTTTAAAAAATGTGCATTATTTATTTATGAATAAACAATCATTTTGTTGCAATTATTGGTACTCATCTTTTAGCTAAAGATGCCGCTCTATGGCACGGTTTTCGTGCCAAAACACATAAAAACGCTGTTTCCATGGCAGACACATTCGAACCCACGTTTTCTATAATACAACTTTTTTGATGTGCTACAGAATGCAGGCCGCTATGTCGCGTTGCAGTACAGCATGTATATCGCATAGCAGCAAATACATTTTCCGAATTCGCACAATTTATAAAATAATTATGGCTTGATGAGAGAGTTTGTATTTGAATTGTATTGAAATGTTGTTTTCATTGGATTTTTTATTTTATTTTAAAGTATTTAAATGTTCAGTTTTTTTAAAGCAATAATTCTAAGAATTTTTACAACGTACTATATTGAACTTTTATTTGGGAAAATGTTAAATATCTATGTTTTTATTGAGTTGCAATTAGGTAATGTGTCAAGTAACTTACTGTTCATAATATTCCACGAGACAAAGAAGATTCTACCGTCTGTATATTTTTGAAGTAAAAAAGAGCGGTACGAAAAAAATATCCAGTAAGAAAAGTCCAAATATACAGGTTTTTTTTTAAAATTTCATAAAAAGAAAATATTATAAACATGTTTAATAAGTTGTATGTGTTTGTTGTTGTTTAAAAAAGTTTGAGTTTCTTTCTTTTGTCCAAGTACGGTTACGATTTTGAATTTTTTATTTTAGCATTACAAACAACAGAACACTAACCCTAAACCTAACCATAACAACTTTTACTTTTATTACGATTATTATTTTTTAGTTAAACAACAACAAAAAAAGTCGTAACACAAGTAAAAAAATATCCTTTAGAAAATTGATAAAAAAAAAGCCGTAACACAAGTAAAAAAATATCCGATAGAAAATTGATAAAAAAAAGCCGTAACACAATTTAAAAAGTATACGATATAAAAAACACAAAATTGTAATTTGTTGATTTTATATTACATTTATTATTATCATTTAAATTTTATACGTTAATAAAAAATAATTTGTTTTTATTTTTGCATTACAAAAAAGCACAGCAAAATTATTATAATCAATGGCCTGAGAATGGTCATATTTTATAGTTTTAGCATGAAAATGGCGCCATCCAACGGAATCTTTTTCTATAAGACAAGCACCCAATTATTTATACAGTCTTATATTTCAAATTATTTACATTTTATAGAATTTATAAATCACTTAGGTGATTCATTTAATATATATAATGAAAATATTAGGTTTTTTTTTTAATAAGTAAAATCAAAATTATTTTTAGTTTCTATGAAAAAAAATTTCCAATTACCATCTGTGAATTTTATTTTTATTGATGGTATAGTAAATAAATCATTTATTTATTCATTTATAAATAAATTGGATTGGAATTAGCAAATCATTTTCAATTTGTATTTATGAAAACATTTATGACTTTAGTTTTCTGCACCCCCCCCCCCAATGCACTATCATGAAAAAAATACTTGTTAAAACATTATTTTTAAAGGAAAAACAAGCTTTTATTGTAAGTCTGAACAATGAATATTTGTTACAAATGGTAAATACTTAATCTTTATTACATTAACTTGTAATAATACAAAATTTGCATATTTTTTTTTAGTAATTCTTCATTAGTAATAAGGAGATATGTTTTTATGTACATAAAATCAATTTAATGGCTAAAAACTTAAAAATAAAACAAAACCAAATTTTAAACATGATTTAAAAATAAGTATTTTTCTGAAAAATTTGTTTGATGATCATTGTAAAAAATCTATTATTTGTGAAATCATATACAATTATTATTTTTACTCTAAAAATATAGAAAGATTATTATATTTTTGTTTAATTATTGTTGCTAATTATCATACTTTATATGTATTGAAAAATCATGGAACTTTATTCTTAAAAAAAAAAAAAAAGGCAACATATAATATGGTAAACTAATTATAATAACTTGTATAATTTACTCAATACTTATAATATGAATTTAATAATTCAAATTATAATGAAATAGTAAGTTAAAAATTTAATGATTTATGTGCATAGATAAATGAACAAAACTGTCACAATTAAATAATTATATTTTTACTTATTTCAAATGACACATTAAGCACACATGAAAAAAAAAGTTAAAAAGATACAATAAGATTAAAGTAAATTAAAAGGGTTCAAATCAGAAAAATTTGTATGTAGTAAACTCTGATGAAAACCATTTTAAAAATGTTAGATGTTTGGTTTGAATATAAAAGAATTTATTGCTTTTATAAATAACAAATCCTAGTAATAGTAATATAATTGTGTTTTTAAAAAACGAAATTGCTAGCAATATTAAGGTTATTGGTATAAGTCTGTAAGTAATCCTCATAATATTTTAAATACTATAACTTTTTTATTTAAAATCTTCCCTATTCTCAAATTAACCAGAATTTATTGTTATTTTGGGTGCTATTGAAATATAGTCATGTTTGTAAAGATAATAAATTATGGAAAATATTGAGTTAACTGCTATTTGAAAAGCTAAACAATTAATGTAATGACTTAGTAAGTTGAAGAACTTTACAAGATTTTCAAAATTTAGCAAGTTTTTTTTCTTATTTAAGTAGGATTTGATTTAAATTGTTTATATATTTTTTCTTCTGCCTCTTAGTATTCACTAGTCTTTTAATAATATATTTATCTTTTTGTGAGTTTTGTTTCAACAACAAAATAAAGTATCTTATCTATATATTTATTGAACTCATTATGAAATTGATTTATTTATTTTTATACTCTCCATAAATTATTCATGCCCATCACACTTTCTATCAAAAATAATTTATTACTATTGATACACATATAAAAATGATTTTTTTTATTATTATTATAAAAGATAATACAATATATAATGACTAAATCAAAAAAATTAATTCCGGTTTTAAAACTAGTACCAGACATGGGTTTTAGAACTTGGAGAGAAATAAGCTGCAGCAATAATGATAAGTACATAAAAATTATAAAAATACATAAATTTCTGCTGAAAACAACAGATGTTATTAAGAGAGTAATTTGAATTTAATGTCACATTCTAAATATTATTTCTATTATGAGACATTGAAATGTGATGTGTATAAATAATCTTTTGTTTTTATGTTTGAAATTTTTTTTAAAAGTTGAACTATCGGTATTCATTATAGCAATGTTATAACTATTTAGTTCTTTCACAGAATTGTTTTGCATCTTTTAAGTGTTTAATTATTTCTTTAGCTTGGTGAACTAATAGTAAATTTATATTTTCATGGCTAAAGTAAATACATAGTATTTTGCAATCTTAAATTTTTTGTAAATTTTATAAAATCAAGAAGCATTTGAACACCACACCTAGCCCAATGGCTATCAGGATTGTACATGTAATGATCCTTCTTTTTATGAATGATCTTTTGTATGACATTTCAGATGAATAAAATATCTGACATCCTTTATGAAAACATTTATGCCTATATATAACTATATAAGAAGGTAAATTTCTCATGAGAATGTACATATGTTTCTAATGAGAGGAAACATATATATATATATGTGTATGTATAACCTATTAAAAAAAAATATTTGAAACAAACTTATTTATCAATAATGAAATAGGTCATTGTTATAAAGGCTAAATATGGATTTATATATACATAAATATTTAATGGCTATTGTTTTTTGTATTATCCATTGCTGTACAGAATACGTTAACTCAGATTACTATCATACAACGTTTCTGTTTGTTACTTGCAGAAAAGTTGTTTGTTTGTGTGTTTTTAGAAGTGAAATTATTTTCTTTGTAGATCGTCCACTGAAAAAGAGACTGAAGATAGTAATGATGCAGAGGGAAGTGATAGTGATGAAGAAGAGAAGCCTGAGCAGCCTGCAGATGACAAAACTCGTCATCCTGGTCCTCGTAAAAAATTTGAGTGGAATGATGAAATAAGGTAAATTAAAAAATATTTTTTTATTTTGTCAAATTAATTTTAAAATGTATCAAAATATTTTAATTTCCCAGTTTTTTTATAAGTTTAAGAATTTCTTTGTTTTAATGATACAGAGAATCTAATACAAAAAAATCTAAAATGTATAGAACCAGTCAATAAAACACTTTAAATTGGAAAAATTGTTGTTTAAAAATTCAAATAACTTTATAAGACAAAATTTATATGAAGTGAGTATTTATCATATATAAAGTGATTGATTATTAATAATTGAAAGATTTTAAGTGAAACTAAGTGAACTAGAAATGAAATTTTATCAAATTTATCATTTTGAAATAAGTTAGATTTATACTCCAACTTGCAACATTTCATTACATATAACAAAAAAAAAAAATCAATGCTTTGAAAGAGATTTGTAAAAAAAAAATTTAATTTTAATACAAAAAAGAAAACATATTTTCTATAATGATTAATCTCTGTATAATTATCATTTATTTTAATTTCTCTTAACAATGTAATAAATTATTTGATCAAGGAATATCAGTGCTTAGCATATAATCCAATAAGCATCAGAATAATGACTTATTCTAAGCTCTATTGTATTGTCATTTAACTAAAAATGAAAAAAAAAAATTATTTTATTTTTTGAAATGACATAAGTATTTGTCTTTTTTTTTAAGTTCATAGAACAAAGTACAGTAGTGAAGAAATTTTTTGTTAGTTAAACTTTTAGTATTATTACTACCAAATGTATATTTTTGTTTCCAATAACATATAATTATAATAAACAACATTTAAATAGTTCATCTCAGAATAAATACCTGTTTTTAAAAGTTCTTCATGGAGAAACAATGAAGATAAATCACTATTCATTATGCTCATGAAAATACCAGGTCATGAGAGTTCTATCTATTTTGTATTATTGTAACATGTTTATTTATTTCAAGACTTCATACATTTATTTTCTTTCTCTAATAAATTATAAATAGACCATAATTTTCTAATGCTTTTCCTGTACTGTATGAAATGGATAATCTGTATAGTTTGATTTGATTTTTTTTCTCTGTATTCAAGATAATAGGATTATTCTAGGTAAAACATGAAAATATTTGTTTGCGCATTAAGGATATTATTGCTTATTAAATATGCACTTGATTTGAGGTTTGAATCTTGAATGAAACTTGAACATATTTTCAAATTACAAGCACATTGTTTTTTTTAGATAATCTTTTTTTTAGTCACTCTAGCTAGCCTTTCAATTTTTAATCTAAATAGATGTCTACTTATTTCTTCATAGAGACTAAAACAAGGAAGGAAAACTATAATTTTTTTTTATACTTGGCATGTCACCAAGTTTAATAATAATATCTTATTCATTGTTCCTCTTTAATAATTTAAATTGCTCTTTACGCAAAAAAATGAAGCTTGTCTAAAATATTATTAAAGAGTTATATGGTTAAGCGCTTTCAGAAAACTTAAGTCTCCATATTCATAGCCATATAACTCTTTAATAATATTTTAGACAAGCTTCACTTTTTTGCGTAAAGCGCAATTTAAATTACTTTCTACTCAAAGATGAAGTAGAAAACTAGTATTTTGTTCCTCTTTAGATGGTTATTGAGAAATTTTTGCTCTATATTCTGTTAAGAAAATATTGTTTACTCATTTATATTGTAATATTTTTTTTCAAATATTTTATTTGCAAAATGATTAGATCTTAACATCTTTTCAGACTCTATTTATCACTTCTCAATATTTTTTCTTTTCAACTATTTTTAAAAACTTCTTTCCATTCCAAGTTTGTTGTTGTTGTTAAGTTCTCAATAAATATATATTTTAAATATTCTTTTTAATACAATAATATTTCTAACTTTATCTGACTCATTTATTTTCCCATTTTTATACAATATGTGTTAATAAGGCTTCCAGTTTTTTTGTTTTAATTGTTCTCATTTTTGCTCTATGAACTACTATAATTTCAACAAAATCTTTACTAAAAATCTATTTGATCTTTGCTGTTCTCATTCTTATTTTTTTCTCATTGTTGTTGTCATTATTGTATCAGCTTCTTAAATATTTAAAGACATTATTCTGTTCAAACAGTGCCTTCTCAAATGTAATTTGTACCTTTTATTTTAATATTTCAACAAACTCATTAATTTTTTTAAAATTAAAATTATGTTATTCATTAGTAAATATTATATATTGAAGCATTCATTTATTATTTCTTCTAGATAAATATTGAATAAAGAATCCTACTTTGCAACTATAGCTTTTTTTTATCTTTCAAAACAAACCATTATTAATTTTATATGAGCTCTTTATTTTAAAGATAAAAATAAAATCTTATTTCTTTTTAATTATTCAATACTTTTCAAATTATTCGTCAGAATAAAATAGTTTATTCTGTCAAATCTCTTTTCAAATTTATTTAGACATTTTTAAATTTCATTATAAATGCTTTTTTTTAAAAAAACAATAATCTTTTTAACTCCAATTGCATTCAAATTATTTCTCAGATATTGCGAATGTGACCAGGCTTATATTTTTTAGAAATTTATATAAAATGTATAATTAATAACTCCTTTCATTTACAAATTATTCAATGCAACATATTGTTTCTACATTTAATTTTTTTTTCTTTTCCTAGTTTCAACTGTCCAGCAGACTTTGTCAGAACTACAAAAATATTTAAGTACACATGATTACACAAAAAAATCTATGTATTATAATCATACCTAAATATATGTATATAATTTTTATTTTAATTACAATAATATTACCTATATTTTTACAATATATTTGATTATAAATTTATGTTTTTTTGCTTTACTGAATATTAGTTATAATATAGTAATTACTTTGTCCTATTTCTTTATATTTATATATCCTATATCTATATGACCAATTTTATATTTAAATATTTTAGTTCTGATGAAGACTGCTGAACAGTCGAAACTGTAAGGAATGAAATTAAAATTAAATGTAGAAACAGTATATTGCATTGAATAAAGTGTAAATTAAAGATGTTATTAATTATAAACAATGAAGATTGCCAATTCCTCTACAAGCTTTGTGATAAATGCTTAGCCAGAGCCAGCACTTAAAAATATCTCTATCAGGAACCCTCCCCAAACCCCTGACCATGGTTTCGTGCTTTGGCACTCCTCAGAGAGGTGTCAGGGTAGGTTCAGACACTAGATCTAAAAATACCAACCCAAAGCCAAGCACTCAGTAGGTAACTTTTAAGATAAGTGCTTGGCTTTGGGTTGGTATTTTTAGATCTAGTGTCTGAACCTATCCTGACACCTCTCTGAGGAGTGCCATAGCACAAAACCATAGTCAGGGGTTTGGAGGAGGGTTCCTGACAGAGATATTTTAAGGGCTGGCTCTGGCTAAGCATTTATCAGAAAGCTTATAGAGGAATTAGCAATCCTCATTCTTTATAACTTACAAGCTTAATAGATAGGGTCATGTGATCTATGACTCTTATTTTGACTATTTATAGTCTCAGCCTTAAGTCTTATGCAATTTTATATTGCTAAGACTACTAATATATGGTTTGGCTGAATATCTATCAGCCCCATATAGCTATTTGATTTGGATAACTGGGTTTGAAGACATATAGATGTCTGAAAATTTCAGATTTTTCACTCAATAGATATAACTTTTAGATAAGTGCTTGGCTTTGGGTTGGTATTTTTAGATCTAGTGTCTGAACCTACTCTGACACCTCTCTAAACCATGTTCAGGGGTTTGGGGAGGGTTCCTGACAGAGATATTTTAAGGGCTGGCTCTGGCTAAGCATTTATCACAAAGCTTATAGAGGAATTAGCAATCCTCATTGTGTATAACTTACAAGCTTAATAGATAGGGTCATGTGATCTATGACTCTTATTTTGACTATTTATAGTCTCAGCCATAAGTCTTATGCAATTTTATATTGCTAAGATTACTAATATATGGTATGGCTGAATATCTATCAGCCCCATATAGCTATTTGATTTGGATAACTGGGTTTGAAGACATGTAGATGTCTGATAATTTCAGATTTTCCACTCAATAGATATAACTTTTAGATAAGTGCTTGGCTTTGGGTTGTTATTTTTAGATCTAGTGTCTGAACCTATCCTGACACCTTTCTGAACCATGGTCAGGGGTTTGGGGAGGTTTCCTGTCAGAGATATTTTAAGTGCTGGCTCTGGCTAAGCATTTATCACAAAGCTTGTAGAGGAATTGGCAATCCTCATTGTTTATAACTTACAAGCTTAATAGATAGGGTCATGTGATTCATGACTTATTTTGGTTATTAATTATATCTATTAATAAAATCAATGAATAGAAAATTACAAGGAAGGAAGGATATTAATATTGCTTCAAAAATAAATTTATATACAAGGGATTTCAATTATTTGCAATTAATTATTTTCTTATAAAGATTATAAATATTGAATTTGTGAATAATGGGCACCAAATTGTTTTAAGGATAATATTGAATTTATGAATAATGGGCACCAAATTGTTTTAGGAATATTGATAAATAAATAAATATAATTGAATGGTTTATCACTTCAGAGTACATATGACTTTTGAGTGCCAGAAATTGCAGAATTGAGATTTGATCCAAGGTGCTTTAGCTCACAAGTCCATCATTTAACACTACATCAATTATCCAGAACAAGAATATTGATAAAAATGTTATAAAAAGAAAGTAGTTTTGTGTTGGCTTTGTTGGTAATAGATTAGATTCTTTTTTTAAAAAATCATTTATTTCTGAAAAATCACTATAAAATAAAAATTCTATTATAAGATAAATATTAACAATTTCTTTGTAATGTTGTTTGAACAATAGACAGATTAAGATGTTTGCCCTTTTCATTTTATTGGTTTTTATTCAGGAAATGTTTCGGTATGGTTCTTTGATTATTAATATTATAAATTAATAAGTAAAATTATTAATGATTTTATTTAATTTGAAATTTTTACCCTATATTAACTAATATTAAGAATACCTTCTTATACTTTGCTTTATAACTCATAAGACAATTTTTTTAAAAAATAAATTAGTTATGATTTTGAGTATTGTTTAAAAAAAGTAGAAAAGATTTTTTAAAATACTCATTATTTGATAATACAGTAAAATAAAATGAAAACATCTGTTTTTTTTTTCTATCACATACTTATGTTGAAAAAATATGAACATTTTTTACTTCATGCATTTTTTGTACACTTTGGGAAATAATTTTTATTATATAATTATGATTTCATTAATAATTGTTTCTATATTTGAAATTTCTAACATATTAATTACTTGACATTAAAATAATTATCTTGATAGAATTATAACTTTTTCCAATATTGAATAGCAAATACTATTCATTTTAATGAACTTTTTTTTATAAAACTAACAAGCTATTTAACATTGAAGTGTTAATAAATTTTTATTAATGTAACATATATATATATATAGTGAAATCATCCAAGAAGGGAAAGCCAGTTGGGTGCCAAATCTGAAACCAAAAAGAAATTAAAGTAAAGTCAGTTGCGGTCTTGATTGAGATTGTATGTCCATAATGTGGAGAAAGGGTGACTGATGTCAATATTGCGGAAGTGTGACTCTCGCTCACTTAATTAGCAATTCGCCATGCATCCAAGTTTTTGTATTTCCACATAAGCTAAAACTATTTCTATATCTTAATAATATATTCATGTTTACTAAAATAATGAATAAATTTCTGAGGATTATTCAATAATATTTGAACTCTTAGTCTTATTCTATTTTTTTTAATAAAATTAACCAATTAAAAGTAACTCAATCTATGTTTCAAAACTAGTGTTAGCACTTTTAAATGTAAAGTTGATTAATGATTTATCTCAGGATTTTTTTTTAATGTATTTTAGGATATGACAATGTAAAATAGATTTTATGTACATATTATCTTATCCAATACTTTTGTATTTCAGATAGCATTAATACAGTAATAATGTATTTAATACAAGTAGATTTTATGTGTGATGTAATATCTCAAATATAACTTTATATATATATATCATGAATATGCAGTAATGATGTTTCTCTAATAATGTCTAAAGAGAAATATTAATAATTAACAATTACATAATATAAAAACGAATAATAACAATAAAAAAATTATATAAAATATCTAATAAATATTATTTGTTTCTTAAATCTAAGTGGTAGGTCATGTGAAAGTCTGTGCTCATACTCTGTCTATTACATATATAGACACAGGTATATATAAGCCTGTGTATTTCAGCTATTAAATCTTATTTGAACCTGGGATACATTAAATAAGAATAAGTTGTTTGTTATTTAAAAATAAATCTTCAGTTCAAATACTGGAGAATAATAATCATAACGATCAATGATAAATGCTGGATGTGGTTTTTAATTAGTTTGTTTCACACACTAATGAACAAGTAATCAACCTCAATAATAAAGTTTTCGCTCTTTTAAGAAAAGCAAGTGTTATTATTGCTTAGCATATCTAAATGATATTTATCACATTGGTCTTATTTATTTTAACTCTAGATTCTTTACTAGATTCATTTGCAGGCTTAAATGTTAGGAGTGCTACTCCACTAACATAATATAACTAGATCATCAGGATGCCTTGTTACATACTATACAGCATTAACAAATTAATACTGACATGAGTGATGCATAAAATATTCTTTATAGATGTACTCATTTAAACAAGGATGATTAACTCCATTTAACTGTGAAGTTGAAACTTAAGAATCTATAAAACATATAATAATTGGGAAATAGCAATTTTATATAAGTTTAATAGTTAAACTTACATTTATCTAACCTAAACTAAGATAAATCCCATTTAATTCCATTCACTATCAACAATAATAATATTAAATAAAAATATTGCCTGTACATGAGTATAGTAATATCTGAGAAAACTATTACATTAATAACAATAATATTAACCATCTAAGAAAGAAACAATTAACATCACATGATCTTCATTTCTTATGCTTGCTCTTAACTGTTATTAAAACAGGCAAATTTTTTTGTTTGTATTGCCACTCAGTGCAAACCAGAGTAATAAATGGATTCCAGAAGGCTAGTGCATAAAATCCCCATCTAGTGTCTACTCATACAATATTCCCAGACTAGTTTCTGACTTATGGTCTTCATCAGTGATTAGCCTTGTATCTGAGAGCCCTGCATCTAGATCTTAGGATCTAATAAACCCTCCAGCAGCTACTTTTATCTCTACTTAACTACAAAACTATGAGACTTAAATTGAAAACACTATAATATTTGCAATCCAAGCTCATTAGCTTATATAGTCATATAGGTCTGAACTCAGTTCAGTACCTATACATTTTAGTATCCTTGGTTCTTTAATAACCATAGCCACCACTACCTTATTAGGCAAGGTTTTAAGCCAATAAACATCACATGATCACCATTTTTTATGCTTGCTCTTAACTGTTATTAATTTAAGTCTCATAGTTTTGTAGTTAGGTAGAGATAAAAGGTGGCTGCTGGAAGGTTGCATTAAATCCGAAGATCTAGGTGCAGTGCTCTCAGATCCAAGGCTATGTACTGATAAGGGCCAGAAGCCAGAAACTAGTCTGGAGATATTGGATGAGTAGGCACTAGATGGGGATTTTATGTACAAGTCTTCTGGCATCCATTGATTACTCTGGCATGCACTGAGTGGCAATACTTTTAAAGATTTTTGCCTGTTTTAAAGAAGCAATTATGAGAAAGTGCATTAAATAACCCATCAGTTTATTGCACAATCAATTATCATTTTTATAATAATCCTTTCTGGACACAGCATAATGATTAATAAATTCCATTTATCATACTTGTTGATTCAAGATGTTACATTCAACACATTAATCTATCTGTTTTAAGATTGCTTACCACTGGACATATATTTAATATTTGTTTTGGTAATCCACAATTCAGTAGTAGTTTTTAAATATTTAACTTTAATCCATCATCCATTGAATGGTATTTAAATATTTAGCATTGATAATTTATAGTGCATTTATTTAAGCACTGTATACAAATTCATAGCTTGTTACATGCAGCAATTTAATTCATTTGACCAGATGTTATGATTTTATCCAAAGGATTAGCATTCATTACTTCTTTAATTTGAGATATATAATCAATCTATTCATGTGTAGATCTTTAATTCATGGTGCCAGTAATTTTTAATGTATCTCTAATAGAGCAAGTAGTTTATCCATAACAAAGCGATTTTTCAATACTTTTTGACTCAAAGTTAGTTTTTCGTGAAGAAGTAAGCTTAATTGATATGGAGGTTGAAATTAAGTGAGAAAGCAAAATTTAATGCACATAAGGAGAGTGACAAGCAGCCTAGAACTGCTTTAGAAGATTCTTATTTGGTCACTGAGAACAAAACATCGATCCTAACAGTAAATGAGGAAATCACACAACTCTTCAAGTTCACAACTAGAGGATGACTCAACTTTGACAATGAGGCCCAGAAATCCAAGATTAAATCAACTGAGAAAAGATCAAAGAAGACAAAAATAAAGGAAACGAAAGAAAATAGCGAGGCAGTTATAAAGCAAACTTGAGAAGATTCAGAAGGTACAGGTACAACTAGCTCTGAAAGTGTCAAGGAGTGGATGTGTAAAGATCCAGAAAGGGTAAGTGTTGAACCAAATCAACAGCAGCAGACAATTGAAAGAAACATTTTCCTCTGGATAGTGTGTCTGGGGATGAGTCTAACATTACACTGTTGGATTTGGGAAAGCTATAAGATGGTCAGATTAAATATATCATGGAAGCACCACAACTTCATCTCCCAATATAGTAACATCAGTTAAATGCTCATCAAAATTGGGGCTCATCAAAATTGGGGGAGTAAATGTTAGAGTGCTAAACTCCATGAAAAGAGTTTATGCTCTCAAGAGATGGATAGACAACAGTGATCTGGACATAGTCTGTCTGCCTGAGTGAAACAAAACTTCACTGGCAGTCCAATGCAAGGATTGACCAAACTCTTAACCAATCTGGGGTCCTAATATATCATCCATCCAACGCAGCCTCATTTGGTGTAGCAGTAATTATTAAGAACTCTAAATTAGACGGATGCAGAACTTTATATCTTAGTCAAGATCTATTAATAATTGAAATTACAAATGTATCAGTGATCCTTTAAAAGGGCCCCAGATTGGTTGAGTACACAATTAATAGGATTAACTCAGTCTTGGTCTCATCTGTGTTGCCAATAATATTATTTGGGGACTTTAACATCTGCATATGATTAATAGGGTGCTGTTGTGTGGTTAAGGATGTTTCCCACGAAATGCTTTTTCTTTCTACACACAGTGGTTGAAATTTATCATGATTTAGAAGCTGAACTACAATTGATAACTTATTCTGATCATTTAGCCATATTAATTTTTCTAAATGTAGACCCTCTATCACTGCTTCCATGATAAACATGAAAACAATCAGAGTGTTAAATAAAGAAAATATGCCTGAATGGATATTCTCTGAGGCGTATATCCTCTTGCACAAGATCCAGCTCCTTTCCTTGGATCCATTGCAGTCATGGTCGTCATTTGTGGAATCTTAGGTTCTCTGACCAACACCTTTAGCAGGAGAACCAAGGGGCCCACAAGACTGCTAAAGGAGCTGGATACCATTGCGGAAAGAGTCGGTGAGCTAACAAGTATGGAGGCTGGGGTGGAAGAGATCCTTAGCCTCAAAAAGCAATGCAGAGATAAACAGAAGGTGCTTGTAAATTGTATTGCAGTAAAAAGAGCTAAGATCTATATCCACAAAGAACAACTGGATGCAAAGCTACCTGAGGTGGGACATTGGTGCACAGAGAAGACCCACACCTTCAATGTTGTCCATAGATAATTCTAACTACATAGGAAGCATTATGTTGGAGAAAAATAGATGATCACTTCAGGGAGAAGTTGCAAAATTCCAGTTATGAAATTGGAAATGTTTGGCAAGGTGACCTAGTGTTGCAAGATCATGCCATTACTGAGCAGCAAATTCTCCATTGGCTGAACTCTTATCCAGAACATGTACATCCGGGCCTTCATGGGATATCACGATATTTGTCTTGTTACATCTGAGTAATTTCACAGTTAAAATAATCCATCAAGTCATTGGTGCTAGCCAGGGAATTTTAGATCAACCCCAACCTGTACCCTGTTGCGCTTGTACCTTTTCTCAAAAAGCCATTGAATCCATCTTCATTAATTAATTTAAGACCCATATCAGTAACCCTATTATTAATAAAAATCATCAAATCAATTGTTAAGGATATTATCCAACAGCGGCTGCTCAGTAAAATTTCCTTGCACCAATTTGCCTGCTAGGGATCATCCACCATTGAGGCAGTAAGGAGATTTGCCTTTTTGGTGGAGTATATAAGGACCAAAAAGACATCAAGATCTATTGTGGTGCAGGTGGACTTCACGGCAGCATTTGACTCCGTGGTGCCTGCAAAATTATTCTAAATTTTGTAATGCTACAGGGTACCCAAAGTCTACATCAGAATCATAGCAAATCTGCTGCTAAATAGATTTATATACACATCATTGGACACCTCTTTGGCCTCAGGGCTTAAACCACATCTATCAATACCCCAGGTGTCACTTCTTAGCACCTTGTGTTTCATAGCCTATGTAAATACTCTCTATTAACTGCTATTGAGAAACATCTTCCTAGGGTATTTGTCCCAGTGCTAGGGGAGGAAGTTCATCACATATCATATGTTGATGGCATTACAGTCTTCATCCCCTTGCATAAATACTTGCCCAAACTATATAAACTGCTGGATGAATACAGAGAGATATGGGCTAAGAATAAACTCTGAGAAATCTGCTACCTAGAAGATCCATCGGGCGACAGCAATTTCTTCAGAGATTCTCGGGGTAACCTCAAAATTTCCTTGGATTTCCCCATTGTGCTGTCCAGGTTGGCTATGAGAAGAGCACTACAAAACAGCATTCTGGCAAAAACCAAAAAGATTGCAAGTGCTCTCTCGGGGATCTACTTATCACTCCTGGGTAAGGCAGCTCTGATTAACATGTTAGTGCTTCCGCGAAGTAATTACTTCTTGCCACTTCTTAAACCAATCAGGTCTTTTCAGAATGCAATAAACTCAGTCTGCACTGGCATCTTGTGGAAGAGGAAAACAGTAACCATCAGTTTAGCCAAGATGCAGAGACCGAAAGACCTGAATGGGCTCGGGTTGCATGATCTCAACACCTTTTTTATTCAGAAATTCCTATCAATGCTTAAGGCAATGAATGCAAGATTGCCAGTGGACTCATTACAAGATGAGATTGAACCTACTGACACACCACTACCCATTCAAAGTAAGTGGGCCATGGAGCTGCTAGCATATGCCAATAAATTCTTCAAAGTTATGGCATCAATTATTGACAACACTAACACTTATTGGCAAGTTTACAAATACATGCATGCAAACATTACTGAATTAACTACTGAGCTTGGTTTATCTACCAAATTACTAATCAGGAAACTAAAAGTTTGCTACTTGGAAGCCAAACATATTGACTTTATCATAAAATTTAATTTGAAAACCTTGCCAATGAATCATTTTTTGGTAAATCATAGAAATTTCTCAAAAATAGAACAACTGTGTAGCTTATGTAAAGTGGCGGATGAAATTATTGGACATATTTTTACTGCTTGCCCATTTTTCAGTCCTGCTAGACAAAATATCATAACCAGAGTACTGCCAGCTAATATGAAAATTCTAAGAATCAGGGATATTATAAAGAATGGTGTCTTTGCTGCAATTAGAATGGGATGTTCCTGCTTTACGCTGTGTGGTTAACTAGGAATTATTTTGTTTTTAAGCAAGGAAGTAAAGAACCATGGGAGGTGTGTAAAAAATTTATTCGGAGGACTATGTTCAGGGGTCGCTTATTAATGCCGGAAAACCTCTTCGGGGACACTTGGGGGCAACTTATGCCACTGGATGAAGAGTCTATTCTCAGGCATGCTAATTAAAAACTAATTCAAGATTAAAAAATGGTCCAGTTAGATGGAAAATGACAAAGGATCACTGCCAATGAAAATATGGACTGCACAATGATCACTGGCTAAGTCACTAAATGAAGAGCCAGTTGTTCTGATATAAAACTAGTACGCAATAATTATAGACTAAGTTTGAACGATGAGCTTCTTGCTCTGATCGTGAAATTAATTTGTCATAATAATAACTAATGTAGCAAACGGGTATATATTCTAATTTGGAAAATTATTTATTAATGATTGTTATCATAAGTGTAACAAATCCAAACAAATGTATACCAACAAGTTACGTGTATTTTTCTTTAATAAAAAAAAGTTAGTTTTTCTAAGCGACAAGTTTATGGATGCATATTTGAATTTAATTTCTATTTAAAGTTTTTCCTTACATAATAAAAGATTGGATAAATTTACATTACTGAGATTTAATATTCACATTTTCTTTAAATAAAAAGAAAATTATTTTTCAATATTTTGAAAATAAACATGAGCTACTTATTTGAAATTAATAAATATAATTTTCCAATTATATCAACTATTTAATATTACATCTAATTAAAGAATTTCAGTGATTTTTGTTGAAATTGTGAGACAGCTTTCATAAGTCAATTTATCCATTTTTCCATTAACATTTGACTAGTAATAAATTAGATTTCTTGAAATAAAGAATTAATCAACAGATGGTTTCTGGTTTATTTGTTTTTGTTTATCCTTCTCTTAGAATGATGAGAAGTCATTTTGCCTAGCAAAGGCAAATATCTAACTGTTGAGTCTAATCCAGGGGTCGGGTGATGTCATGCCGAAACTATGTTAAAATGTTATTCTGCATGCTGACATTATTCTACCAATCTTATTATATATAGTATCAAAATTGATCAGATTATTATGGGCTTCAAATTTATATATACTTTTGAAATCCATCATAACCAGATCTTATATTATTGGTCATTCAATATTTTTAAATACCTAGGGTCATATGTGAAAAGTATGTTTCATTAAATTATATTGCATTCCGAAGACATGCTTAAAATTCTCTTTGGTGAAGATAAAATTCATTTCGTTGGCTCTTAAAAAAAGTATATTGTTTACAAAATTGCTTATTAATGTACAGTAACTCAGAATAGGCTAAGTGCATTTAGCTTTCAATGGCTTAATTTAAAAAGCTGATAAATGAACTCGAAGAAAATATAACATATTTTTCTAGCAAAGAAACCCATTTTTGTAATATAAAAATCGACTCGAAATTGAAAGTTTTTCACATGTCCTTCTTTTCTTTAAAACTATGGACATTTGGAATATTTTTCTATGAGAAATTTGTTTTAATTACACAATAGACATTTAAATGAAAAAAAAAAAAAAACATTAACTTTTAATTTCTTTAATATCTAAATAATATTGCCAAAGCACGTATTTGCGGACTTGTGTTCATTTATTAACTCAACTACTACTAATTATAAAGTTTTTTTTTTTTTTCAAGTACACACATAAAAAAAACTACACACATCAAAATTTAAAATGTATTATTATATAATTATGAATAGAAGATTTTCAAATGGATTAATCTATATAATATTCTGTTTGAATATAATTTTATTCTAAACGCGCAGTTGCATACAAAAGTATCAAAGGTCAATTGACTAAAAAAAATCCAGGCAAAATTAATCTTCCCTGGAAAAAAAAAAATTCCATTCTACTTAGCTCTTTATTGAAAATAGCAAAACCCAAATGTATATTTATTGTACATAAAATAAATTAGACTGAATAATGGTTTCCCTTTATATGTGAGTCACATATGCAAAATGTAAGTGATGGCCCAAACGCATGCGCTATAATTAAAATACAATTTTTTTTTTCACTCCAGAGTTCCATTGATAACCATTCTGCATCCCATGCTTAGCATGCATGCTCTAGATTGAACAATCCATGATCTAACCAATCATCGTGTAAATGGCAACCAACATGGCTGCTATTTATAAATTTGAACCTGTTTAGGTTCTGACTGCAATAAAAATTTGTCAAGACTATCTGGATTTTTCAAACATCAGCTTTTATTCCAGTTATCACATGACGGATGACTGGATTACAGAATGTTCTCCATCATGCATTGACATTTTTGTTTGTCCAGGAAATATTGGAAGATGTCATCATGGTTACTGCCAGACAAATGTTAGAGTTAAGATTTTTTGAAACAAGGTGGTAAAATTTTAGAAATACCAGTTTAAAAGTGAAATAATAATAATAATAATAATAATAATAATAATAATAATAATAATAATAATAATAATAATAATAATAATAATAATAATAATAATAATAATAATAATAATAATTTCAGTCTCTTTTCCGTTTGCTTTACTTTCGTTTCTGGGTTTTTAAACTAATATTACAAATATTTATTTAAAATAAATAAATCATAAAACTATAAAGTTCTCAGATATTTATTCAATTAAATTTAAATTAACCGTTTAGTGAATATCATTAAATAAATATTCTAGCAAAGGAAATCAATGTTTGCTAAATTTAAACATGTAAGCTTTCACACAAAATATAAAAACTGGTTTATTCTGCACATAAATAAAAATGTAATTTAAATATAATTGCTTTATCGCAAAATATTTTAGTATAATAATAATTAAATTTATAATTCTATTCTTTATTTCTGTATGAAATACCTCAATGTTAGGTAGGGAATAATTATTCGTCTTTAGATTTATTAGTCAAGAAGCTTGTTTATTCCTCATGTGCTTAAATTTTTCTTGAATGTTTTTTTTGTATTATTATAGAATCATAGCTATATATAATGTAGTTGGTAGTTAAATAAATGGTAAGATTAAATATGGAATATTAAAGCAAAAATATGTTATATTTGTTGGTTGGTTTATGGCAGTGGTCTTCAACCTTTTCACACCTGCTGACCGGTAAAAATAAGGATAAGGTTCCGTGGACCAGCAAAAATAAGGATAAGATTTCGCAGACCAGCAGAAGTTTATAGATAAATTTTTTTAAAGATAAGCATAATTGTTATAACTGATCAAAACAACAATGTTAAATATATAAGATAAAGTTTTATATATATATGGAGTTTATATAATAAAAACTTTTTTTTTAATTTTTTTAGAAAAGTAATAAAAAATTTAATTCCACCCCCACCCCCCCATAAACATCTGTGATAACTAGAAAAATAAATTAATTTATGAATGATTGATTAGATTTTGTTTTCGTTCTGTTTTCTTTTTTTTTTAATCGAGTAAAAATGAGATGAAAAAATAAATAAAAATTGGCTATATTAATTAAAAGTTTAAACTCTTATTATTTATTACTACAAACTTTTTACTGCCCGTCTAACACGCGGACCAAGGATTGAAGATCACTGGTTTATGGCATTATCCATATTATGACACTTATTTAGTAACTCATAAGTAACCTGACAAGATGTAAATATATTGATTTTGTCTTAATTATAGCATAAGATGTGACACATATGTAATGCAAATATAATCTTGCAGACATGAGACTATAATACGATTAAATTTATACGTCAGCAATTAAATATTTTGAATTGTATCATGTTAATTTGCCGCAAGCTTTAAATCATCAGAATGATTACTTTTATTTTGAATGTGTGAAAAGTATAGATATTTAAAGAGATTATTTGATTGAGCTATTTAAGGTTACTCTCTCGACAGCCAAAGTTATTAATTTGTTTTATCCCAATAATTGATAGTGTGATCTTTCCAGGTTGTATATTTGTGCCCATAATAAGATATTTATTTATCTAGTGTTGTTTGCTCATAAAAGATGTTAAGAGTTAATTAAAAATATTCGAAGTTAGAATATTAGGGCATTATTTTATTTGTTAATTCATGTCTTGTAAATGTCTAATCAATAAATGATAAAGTGTGTAATAAAAGAGATACCAAATCCAGATTAGCAAACATATTTGTAAATTTAGTAATTAGGACAAACAGTCTCAATGTGAACCAACTATATTTTGATTGCAAAATGTAAATAAATGCTTTATTATTTAAAACTTTGTCTCCAGTTGTTTTTATATGCATTCGTATTCTAGTTTTCACATTCCACATATCTATTACAACATAAATGCACTACTTTACAAATTTGGTAATGAACATACTTAAATCTGATAATATTGTTCTCTTGATCCAAGCATTATGTTAAATACTTTACCATTTGATAAACTTATGAAGAAGATTGTATACTCAGTTTATTATTTAGCCAATGATGTGAGATTAAAAAGTACCTTATTTCCTTCATTATCTAATTGCTAGTCCAGTGAAACAGCATTCAATTCATTCCATTATTTTTATATATATATAATAGTTCTAAGTTAGTGTACAATAGAATTTCTTTAATCAAATTGCATTAAAGGTTCCCTGAGATCTGATTTCATAGTTCCAAATTAATATCAATTTAACTATTTAAATTAAGACATGCTTGATAGTGGGGTTATTCAATATCATGTTTTTCTGTTGAAGTTATATTGTAGTTAATATATGAGTGTATTTAGATGATGGAAGAGATCAAATGTAAATTATAGTTTATTAGCTTGAATAAATAAAACTTTATTGATTTCTATTGTTTGGTTGATTAACAAGTGAAGCATATATCTTATTTTAATGATCAATAGTATTTCTTCCTTCATTTATTTATATTCTATATATTCTTAATTTTCTATAACCCTTCACTGAGCTAAGCTATAAGTCAGGCACAAGTAGAAGAGTTTCAATTCTAATTCAAAGCAAAATAAAGTTGCTAATTTGATTTTATTCATTAATAGAATTGGCGCCCTGGGCATTTGCTCATATAATGTGTAAGATTGGTATTAAGTAGGGGGGGTTATAATATATATATATATATTAAAGGTAAGGTTTCTGCTTTCTAAAAAGAGATTTGTCTTCTGGTAAATTGAAGTTTATATATTGTATATTGGATTTCCTCTTCATATGCATGTTTATATATTTGTGATCATTTATCTTTTTCACATGTATGTGGTCATGTGTATCAGTGGTATGAGGTGGAGTGGATAGCTACAGGAGCTTGAATGTACAAGTTTAAATCCCTTCTAATTATATTAGTCTTGATGTCAAATATAAAAAGATTTATTGACAAATGAAAACAAGGAATATAATATATCACATATAAGATTCACTTATCACTGGATATTAATTTTTAATTTTTTCCCCTTTGACTTTGTTATTGTGTAGAAAAACATTTATTCATATGTATAATGATGCTATCAGAGATCAGATATTTATTAAAAATATTAAAATATTGGCCTTTATTTTTTGATAGTGAGTAGATAACTATATTTCATTATATAATCACATTCATTAATGCTTCTGCATATATAAGATCAGAGTCATATCAAACATATTCAGAAACATAAATTGAAATGATTTTGATAATTGTTATATTTTAACTCATAGGGCTGTAAATAAAATAGAAATTGTTCAAAAAATAAATTGAATATGGCATAGTTTGCCATTTTGTTTATTGGAAAAATAAATCTTAGAATGTTGGAATATTTTGTTAAAGGTCTTTTCAATTATTTAGTAAAAGAAATGGGTAGGTAAAAATAATTGTAAATAAATGGTAATAAATTTAATATATTTATTTTAAAAAAATCATTATAGTAACTTATGTTACATGTGACATTATTTCTGAGATGGAATTAGAGTGCTTAAATATTAATTATATATTACTGAATTGAAAGTGTATCATAAAATCCTGCATGTTTGTATATATACAACGGTACGACACAACCCTATCTGCCATACTAGAGCGCCGCTAGGCTATTCAAACCTAGAAAATTTATAAAGGCGGTATATACATATAGATGAGGTAATAACTCTTTTACCGAACCGAAAGCCCCAGCCGCCAACTCTCAAAGAGCTGAGCTTATAAAGTCATACTGATATTTAAAAATTTTTTAATTCTTGATTTTTTTTTAAAAAAAACTTTATTAATAAAAAAAAAAATGTTATGCCAAAAATTAATTCAACAAAATATTATTATAATGCACACACACACATTAAAAGAAAAAAAAAATCTGAAACCGAGTTAACAATTAAGTATATTTAATCTATGTATATGCCCAGATGGATGCATTTAATAGATTTAACACAATTTTAATATTTTATTAAGCATAAATACACTACATAGAATACGCATTTAACTAAGTCTGCTCTTTTAATTTTACGCTAAAACTTCGTATCCAAACCATCACCAGCTTACTGATATACTGAGGTAATCAATGCAAAATGAGAATGTTAACATAAAAAAACCATGTTGACAGGAATGTGCATCTGTAGCAGGATATAATTAGAGAAATAATGATCCTCATTCAATATAGGAACGTGCATCTGTCTAGTGAGGTAATCATTTGGAACTATATAAAAGACATGCTCTATAAGTGGGGGGTAGCGGTCTTTGTTGGCTTACTGTCCCAACTAGAGTGTAAGGAGATCAATGACATAGGAAATACGTCTACAACCATTGGCAACGCAATGACTACACTTTTGGGCCATGCATTGAGGTGGAACTGTGCTCTGTATGTTAACACAGCTTAAGGGATTGAGAATCCAGTATGCCTCCCCAGATTAGATTGACATAAAACACCCAACATCCCTCACCAACACAGATTCAACTACGAAACAAATGGCCCCAAATTAACACACCTTAAACTAACAATCTTACAAATCTATGCAGCTACTTACAACCATTTTTACATTATTAATTTAAAAGAAATTTACAAGAATGGAAATAATAATAATAGCATACATACAAAAATAAATAAATAAATAAATAATTTAAATTTCTGCTTAATCAGGTAAGAGACTTTATGAGTTAGGTACCGTTTAAATTGAGTATTTGAAAAGTTCTTATTTTTAGATAATTAAAGTTCGTATATTATTTACTACAAAAGTTCATGCTTTCCCTGGTGTTGGGTTATTGAAATCCATCTTTGCTGTCCTTGATGTGTCACACACGTCCGTTCGAAGGTCTTACCATTCCATATTAATATTGTTGTTAGGGAAGATGAGAATGCCATTTTCCAGGAATCATCACTCTGTAGGCCACCTTAGCTCGTGCAAAAAATGGGAAACACTAATTTATTGCATGACCCCTATGTTTTGGAGGTCCACAATATATAAATACATATGTTTAAATAATAAACACGAAATCACGAGTAATCAAAAAAGCAAAACTTCCCATAGCAAAAGTTTTCTTTCTTTCCTTTTATATTCTTTTGAATTCCTTAATCAAATTCTAGGATCGATCTTGCCTGGCTTCGTGCTGATCTTATTGGTGATGATGATTTTCTTTGTAGACAATGTGTTCATTCACATCGTTTTTTGAGCTGGAACATCAGATTTTATTACTAGGAAATTTTTTAATTGATTTTTTATCTGACTTATCATCAGTTAAATTCCCAAGAATCTGTTTGCTATTATATCATTTCATTTAAATAAAAAAAAATCAATTCCATTCCACTAAGATTTAAACATAATTTTTGAATAGAAAATAATTAACACTTTTTATTATTTTTTTTTACATTCCTTTAAAAAAAAAGTCTTTTATCTTTAGATTTTTCCTTTAACTTATTTTTAAGTAATCTTTTTTTTTTCTTTTATCTGAAAACGATGTAGCGGCATCTATATATACCGTTACTATATATATATATGTATGTATTTAGTCCCATTATTTTTGAATTAACTATATTAAAAATAAATATTTCTAAATATTCATGATATCTACATAGATGAAATGGGTATAGATTACATTACAATCTAATGTCTTTTTAATTTATTAATTGCTTACATTTTAGTTTACATTGAATTATATATGTATATAATTAATAATTTAATAGTTTTGTTATATCTATTTCATGCAACATTTCATAACGTTTTATTTTTATTTTTTTGTTAATGTCCTTTATTTAATTAGTTATAGCTATAGTAGAATATTTAAATATATATTTAATGAAAAAATGATAATTAATTTTTGCATTGGAAGAATTATTGTAAAACTTTGTTGGTTTCCTTTATATTTTTATTTGTAGCAGTTCCTTCCTTACCTTAATTATCCATTACTTCCACTATTGGTTTTTCAAATAATAAATAGTGTTTATTTTTGAAAGAATTGTAGAAAATGTTCCTGCTCATTTTTGATTAATGTGTATAGATTTCAAGTTACAACAGGTTATGCATAATTTATATATTATTTATTTATATGTAAATACACACATGTGAGCCACTTTGTTAAAGTTATTTAAAACAAAAAACATATGTGTATTATCTAATAAATATAATTCTATATTATCAGAAATATTTATTTGTAAATGTTAAATACATTCAGTTTTTTATTTTAACCATCTTTAGGATATTCCTGAAAATATTCATATATATATATAATTGCATAATCAGTTGCTCTAGAGATGCTTAAACATCAACATGATGGGTTGAACAAAGCAATTAAGATTCTAATAACTAAATATTGATTTTAATTTTTTGGTATATGCATGCTCTCAAGTTCAATACAGAAAAACTGTTGATCTGTGTGGAAAAAAAAAAATTTGATTCTAAATAATTGAGAAACTATAGTTTTACATATTCGTATATACACACACTCCAATCCAGTTCACAATTTTCAGCATCTGAATGTGTATGAGAGAAGATAATATGAATACTATGACTAATTTTATTACCAAATTTTGATTTTACATTACTGTCATTTAAAATTAGTACTGTATCACTATAATAATTATCGTACATAAAAAATATATATGTTTTAATAAAGATCATACAATGGCCTTTTTTAAAATAATTTTTTACTTATTTATATATATATATTAAAGAATATTTTCTGATAAAATGACTTTTATAAATTAGTTATTTATTGCTATTTGATATTTTCATTTCTGTAATGGTCCAAATATAAGGGCATCTATAAGTTGAGCAAACCATGAACTATTTTTTATATAGAAAAATTTGTATTATTTACTTAAGAAATATATGAATATTTAGATTAATAAAAATTGTTATTATATAATTTGCAGTATTTTTATGATTCATTCCAAATCATTCAAATAAATTATTCCAAATATTAAAAATTTTCTGGCAGAGATATATTCATATATCATGTTTTTAATATTTAAAGTTTTTTAAAAGGAAATTTATTGATTAATTCATGAAATATTACTATAATTCTGGATTATTGTTGTTGTTTTGTTTTTGTTTTTTAAAAAAGTTCAAAATATTACCATCCTCCCTCTATTGAAACTAGATCCATTTGTTACTTATTTATAGTTTTTGCAATTAAAATGATCTATTACATAATAAAGGTGATATCTAAATGTAATTAAACATTTTGGAAGGTAATTTTAAATTTTAGTTAATTCCGTTTATGATATGATTATCATTGTGCCATATATATATATATATTGTCTTGTTTTTATTTTTTATGTATATATATATTATTGGGCTAGATTTTATATCTATGGATGCAATATTTGATGAGATATTTTTTTGAAGTTACTTTTAAATGCATGAATTCAAAATTTATTTGAAAACAATATTTTTTCCCCATCTCTTTTTTGTTTGATGGGATAGTGAAACAAATCATATCGTTTAGATAAAAACTATTAACATTTTCCATTTTCTATTTAAATAAATCTGTCCCCAGTGATCTGATTTTGTAAAACTAATAACGGCAATTGCCTAATATATATATTGTATTTTATTTGAAACTGAATCGAAAAAACTTAAATTTTTAAGTAAATATGATCTTAAAAGTTTGTTAAAACAAATTTGTATTATGTGTTTATATAGCTCTGTATAATTGCTATCGAATTTTGAGTTAATTATCAATTTGATGAGTATTAAATTTTACTATATAATTTTATTATATTATAAAACATGAAAATTAAAGGAGGAAAACAAATTTTATTTTCTAGCTCTTTTGTTAAGGATTTAATACTCTATCACTAATATATAACTAACTATAAATATATATTGTTACATTAATCTTTATAATATATATATATATACATTTGTCTAGTTGAATTAGTGAAAACTGTGTTTATTGTACATTACATTGATTTGTGTGTGTGTGTGTGTAAAGTTAAAAAAATATATCATGAATCTTGTAGAAATTTATCTATTAAATATTCAGTCGTTTTAACAAGTAAGATTTAATACATTTTGTTTTAAGATTGGATTAATACTAAATAAATTACAGTAATGCTATTCATATTGTAATTGTTTTTATGCACTGTGGAGAATGCTTTGTAATTTAAAAAAAACTTATTTAGATGAAGATTGATTTATGATACTTATTCTCACTAGAAATGAATTATTATGCTAGTGCAGTAGTAGAGAACTGAGTTGTGGCTCAAATCAAGGAATCTTGCTATTCTGCCATTTTTGGTGCTTGAATCTTATGGTCTCCTCCAGCAATAAGCCATTTAATTTTTTCATTATATCATATCATGTTTTAAGATTATGACCAGCAAACAAGTCTCATATACTCAAACATAGATTATCTTAGAACTCATTATTTTTCTGCTAAATATATTAAATTTCTATCTTTTTTTAGCTAAAGAAAATAAATGTACAATCAATTAAATTGTGTTGTTATATTGTAAAAAGCAATTAAAATTTGATTAACAATAAATGAACTTTTAATATTCATCTGTCAAGTTTATTAGTATGAAATTGCGTAGTAGGAGAATTTACTTTTTATAAACTATGAATGTTTGGAGTCTTGACTTTTCTTTAAAAAAATAATAAATCTATATATAATTCAATAGTTTATTGCTCCAAGAATTCATCAAGAAGTTCAATACCAGAGTGACAGAAATCTTTCAAGACAGTAATTCTGTAATAGTCTATAATATATTGTATTTATTAATAAATAAAAATATATTCCAGTAAGGATTTTTTTTATGTCCCGTTTTGTTAATTAAATAAATCACACAAAAAAAAAGTGACTGGAAAAGAAAATATCTGGTAAACAAGTCAACATAGTATTTGCAAAATATGTGTTGCTTTTGATTTCAGATTAACACACATTATTGCATTTGAGACTATGAATGTATAAAAATCTAAAAAAACATTATTTAGTTGGAGTTCAATTCAATTTCTGTGAAATGAGCTAGCTGCCTATATTTGTTTAGAAAGAAAGATTTCAATGATGTCATTGAAGATATAATTTTCCTGAGAACTAGTTGAAGTGATTGCAAAAAAAGAATCTAATATTAAGTTTATTTCTGGAAACAAGATAAGTTAGCATTTAAAATCACAACTTAGAATTATCATTTTCATGTTCCTGTATGACAAAATTATTCATTGCATATATATATATATATGTGTGTGTGTGGGTGTGTGCTTAAATTGGAAATTACATTTTCTTATCTAATTTTAAATCCACAACATTTGAATTTGTAAAATTAAAACTAAATAATGAAATGACCAATCTTTACATAAATTGATTGTTAAAACAAATAGAAATACATTTTTGCATCTTTTTTTTTTAAATCATAGGATGCGATTTTTACCTATAAACTATGTTTAATTAATTATTAATAGGAATACATCATTGATACTTTTTTATGTACTGAAAATTATTCCACAAATTGATCAGTTATGTGACTTCTAAAATCTGTTACCACTACTTCAATAGTATATCTTAACACTTATTGTGCATACATAGGCCAATCTTTTACTACATTTTATCTTTTCCCCTCTCTCCCCAAAATTTTGCTACTTAGCTAAACTGTAATCTTGCCTTTCTACATTTTTTTCTAACTATTAGTTTACATAACACTTTCATAATAATATATATAGGATTTGGTATTATCTGAAGATTTCAAGTATGCACACAAAGCTTTGGAAGTAAATGGCCAATGATGTTGAAAACAAGTATCCTGTTAATGTTTAATATTTATGTTTAATAAAGTGAAATGAAATGTTTATTTTTTATTTCTGCTATCTGAAGATGCTGTACTGACATAATAATGAATTTAATATGCAGAATGCATTATAAGTAAATATTTAATAATGCTAAGATACTGTAATAGGTATAATAATTATTGTTTTGATTGTAAATCTGGGATTAAGGATAAAATGCAATAGAGAGTTATAATTAAGCAAGATATCAAAATCTTTTAAATATAAAGTTCATCACAGAAGTTAAAAGATAATATTATATGATTTTACATCAGCAAGCTTTTAAAGATCATCATATGATATTTGTGAATATTTATTTGAGGTTCATAAATTGGTTTGTGTTATCATCATAAAACATATCTTTATATATATATATATATAACAGGATGGGGAATCAGGGTGAACCTGGGGTGATGGAAAAATATTAAGATATTTTAAGATATAAAAGTGTGATATTAGAGTTAATAGTATTAAAATAATGTTTAAAGGATGTTATTAAAGGAATGTTTAATATCACAAAATACACCTGGGTCTCTTTTTACGCGGATTTATTTAACGCGATTTTGAAGTTACGCGATTCACGTTTCTCTGGAAGTCGAACTCCGATAATGCGCTATTACTTTAAATAATAAATTTCGTGCACTTACGTCATATTGAAAGTAATAGCACATTATTGGAATTCGACTTTCATCTTAGTAATTTCAACATTTTCAGTGCTTTATAATAGTAAGATTTTATGCAATAATGAAATTAAAATCATGATTTCCACATTTTATGTATACACATATTAAGTTTTACAAGATTATAATGTAAATTTGTTCAAACATTGTGCGTGTTAATTTTGCATTTTAAATCACATTCTGTTTTTGCTTTTTAAAAAAGAACGTAATCAATTATTAATCATTTAGTGTCCGCAAGTTTATTTTTAAAAGGTGAGTAATAGCAGTGGGTACAATTAAAATTGAAAATTAAAGACAAAAATAAGAATTTAATTTTTAGTTGTTAGATTAATTACTAATTACGTTGTCACCAGAAAACCATTAACACAACATGAGAGTGACATTGGCACTAGTTGTATTTCCTCTTGTGAAGAATCTGATTTTTTATCAGTTTGCAAACGAACCTGTTTATCGGCAAATAGCCATAATAATTAAAATGTGTATAAAAAAATGTAAATTACTGAAAATTATGCATAAAATATATTGTTTTGAATAAAATTAAATATTATAGTTAAAAAAAGTTTGTCTTGTATCAATTTTTTTCAAATTTGAAATTTTTTATTAGTCATATTTTATTTCCTTATTTTTTTTTTTTTTGCACGAATTTTAAAGTAATTTTACGTTGGTGCTTTTACGCGATTTTTAAAAAATCACAGTCCGTATCCCCCCTTTTTCAAGGTAAGTTACACCTATTTTTGCGCGATTTGGTTTGCGCGTGTTTTCTGAGGAACCCATCTATCGCATAAAACGAGACCCAGGTGTATATAAAAAAAAAATTTATATCAAGGAGAGCATGAGCTCTCTGAGAAATCAGTTCAGTTAATTCCCTAAAGTAACTATGATTAACGATAAATCCATCAGCATTATCAATAAATAAATGTAATACTCATTCATCATCATGAATGATTAACAATAAAAATAAAACAACAGTCAATCTGGGGACTGGATTTAAAATGGGTCTACTATAGACCAGGGGTATTTATTTAGCTCTTGCCACGTTGGGGCAGATCATTGAAACATAAGTTGGATGCACCAACTAAATGCTCATTCATCAGAATACATAAAAACAATAATGCTGGGATATTAAAACATGCTGATCACCATCAATGCTCTGGCCACTTAGTAACATTAATGTACTGGCCAATTATAAACTTAATTTCTAATAGAGATTAAATTAAAATAAGTATAATGCATGGGCTTTGAAGAATATAATCCTTGCACCAAACCTGGACAATGTCATACTGGAATGCCCTTACAGTAAAATACATCCCCTTTAATATAGCAGACCATTATGCATGAATCTAACTCAGACAAATTAAGCTCTTATTGTTATTATGATCAATAAGTGGTGCAAATACACGATATAATCTAAAAAACATTTAGAATTAAGTCACTGGAATAATTTTAACAATTGAATACAAGTTTATTAATAACAATAAGCTATACACATATAAGCTTTCTGATTTTGATTACTATACAAAATTCATATTATTACATTGATTTTCCAATCCTTCTTAATGGGTTTATATACAACACAGATTTTACTTCTTAATGGGTTTATATACAACACATATATAGATATGCACAGACACATTTTTATAATATACAATAAATACATTTTAATTGACATTTAATAAAATTTTAAAAATGGTTAAATTTTATGTATGTGTTTACTTGATTAATATATAAAATTCAAGTAACTATATTGTGGTTTACATATATATTTTGATAGGTTTACTTAAAACACATTTAGCACACAGACATGTGGCTAATAATTTCTGAACATATTTGAATTGTCATAAAATAACACTTTTTAAGTTATCACTTAACTGATATAAATACCTTAATTTAGGTTTACTTAAGTGTAGGTGTGGTACAATTATTGATTAACATATAGATGAAATTTATCAAAATAATAAAATGGTACAAGTATTAATGACAGTACAGGTCACTGGATGGTGCTGTTCTTATTCAAAAACAGTTATATATACCATTTCTAAGGCAGGCTGTAATGATCTGTAGTGTATTCTGCTAATTTTTTTGCAATTCCCACTTGGTTCAAGTGCCCTGTTCTTACTCTCCGTATGATCGCTATTGAGCCTTGTGTATCATATAATTTGAGGGTGTGTATATTTGAATTCAACACAACTTTTTTAATATCATTAAATCATTTTTTCTTTTATATTCGAATTACGTAGTATTACATAGAAAAATTTATCAAAAAGTCATATTTTTTTTATAAGTTTGTTTTGAAGAGTGTAAAATTAGACAAGCTTTATTTGTAAGCATGATTTATTTGATAAAGACATCCATGAGATCTTTGAGAGAACAACAAAATGGCGCATACTGCTGTGGATAGTGTTCGATCCGTAATAGTTGTTTGATTTTTTTAGTGTTAAGTTTACAAACTTACTTTTTAAATGTACAGTGATTAAAAGAAGAAAAAAAGTAAACTATAGTAAATTGTTCACTATATACTTTTTAAAAAATATGTCAAAAAAAAGTTAATAAAAAAGACATTTTTAATTTTTAAAAAAGATGTTTCTATTTTCTCCCAAAAAAAAAAGTAAATTATAGCATATCGTTTACTATGTAGTTTTTAAAATACGTCACTTGTTTAATAATATGTCAAAAAAAGGGTAAGAAAAAAGAACATTCTTTAATATTTATTTTATTTATTTTAAAAAAATAAATTAAGATAAAAAAACACAATATTTAATCTGTTGTTTAATAATATGTCAAAAAAAAGGTAAGAAAAAAAAACGTTCTTTTTACTATTTATTTTATTTATTTAATAAAAAACAAATTCACAATATTTAATCAGTTCTTTAATAATATGTCCAAAAAAAGGTAAGAACAAAGACTACATTCTTTACTATTTATTTAATAAAAAAAAAATTAAGATAAAAACACAATATTTAATAATATGTTGTGGCCAGGTAACATTATATTTCAATGTTTATGACTAGCAACAGTGCCATCCAGCAACCTGTACCATTGTTAATACTTGTACCAATAAAATTATTAAAAATATCTTTCATAATTAATTCCATTTAAAAAATACACAAATTTCACTGCTTTAATAATAAAGGCTGTTTCTTTTCCCTTTTTTAAAAAACAAAATCAGTCTTGACAGGTATAACATCTTTAAATTTAGATTTTAAATATTTATTTTCTCTTAAAAACAAAAAGTACTATCCTATAACAGTCTCTCCCTTAACAGGTCACTGTTGATTAAAATTTAAAAATAATATAGTAGGTATATATTTTTTTCTAATTTAAAAATATTTTTTTTAAAAAATAGGACTGTCCATAAATTAATTCTTTACTCTTAGCTTTTCTTTTTAATTAAAATTCAAGAAAAATTATTTACTTTGCTATATAGATTTTTTATAAAATTGAAAATATTATTTTTTCTATATAGATATCACTATCGCAGATTGCTCTTGATTATAACATTTCCAAATTTAAATATATAGATTTTAAATGTCATTTTTACTAAATAATTATTTAAAATTTTGTTATTGTATATAATGTTACCATCAGCTGTATATATGTTTATCTGTGCTTCTCAGCATACATGTTCTTCAGTAAGCGGATGTTCTCTTAAGTAAGTGTCATCATCAAGAAGGATATAATTAAGTAACCAGTAAGATCCCCCTTCTGTCCTGGATTTGATAGATTTCAGAGCAAGCTGTTTTCTAGAACACATTTATAACTATGAAACACTTGAAGTTGACCCTTATCTCCATGTGAATTCAAACTCTACCATATAAAGCAGATTTTGAACTTGCCCTCCTTGCAGTCTTATATCTTCATGGTAGTCTTCTGTCCTGATCTATACTACTCTGCTAGCCAACTAACTGCTGCCATTACCACCTATATTAGCCAACTACTACTCAGCATACTATTCAAAAATACTATTAGCCAACTCTTTTTATATGGTCAGCTGAAATGACAACACTACTACATTAAAAACTTTTTATCTTGATTAAAACAATTTTAATCCTTTTGAAAGCAACTAAAGTATAATATACAAAGATTTCTACATAAATAAAAATTTACCAATTAATGAGATTTCAAAATAGATAATATATATTTTTATAACTATCTGTTTAACATCCTTGTTTTTAATTTCAAAATCAGAATACAATATTAATATCTATTTAGCTCTTTTTAACTATATATTTCATAATGAAATTTTATATATTCAGAATTATTTAACCCGTTATAGTTATTATTCCCAGTGACATGTAGAAAATATCTACAAAATTTTTTGTCTGGTTCTATTTTTCCTTTCAACTTTATATATATTTGTGCACACACACTGTTATTATGTACCATGTAACAGAAGTGTTACTGTGTATATATATATCTTCTGGAGTGGCTGTTAATGAATGATTTAATATTTTACATTTAATGTTTAACTCGTTCAATATATGGTATGTTTATGAGAGGAAGGTGTGAAGTATATTGTTGAATTGTTACTATTATGCTCTTGTAATTTAGATATATTTGGACTTGGGAAGACTTAAGAAATCTAGATCAATGTTATTGCACTAATATTTAATGATTTAAAAATTTGAACAATAATAATGTAGGATATTATTATTAATAATAGATGATGATCATAGTTGATTCTTGGCAATTACATGAATAATTTAGCACCTATTTACAAAATTTTCAATTAACATTTAAAATAGTTTATAATTGTTTTTTCTTATATAGTTTGAACTTTTTTCATATTGACTTTTATTATTATTTGTTTCTGCTCAATAGAAATATTAGTAATGACATATTTGTATTTATATGTTGGAGTATTTCCATAATCTAATATGAGTTTTAAATGTTTTTAGAAAAAATTAAACATTATTTAAATATTTCAAATGCATTCAAATGTTAGTAATAGCACACAAGTTAGTATATGCACAATGTTTCAATAGGTATTATTCTCCCCTCTTCTTCAAGTGTTGCTGGTCTGACTAGTGATAGTACTAGCATGGGAATCGAATCTGGATCCTTAGATTCTTTGAGTATTGAATTTTAAGGTAACATTAACCAATTGAGCCATCCTGTCAAAGGCAACCCTCATTAGAAATTTCATATACTTATCTATGAGGTTCCTCCTGATTTCTCCACTTTTGGACAGAGAAAAAATGGTACAATGAAGAAAATTTAAAAAAGCTGCTCACATGACAATGGCAAACAATCGTATAAGTCAACCTAGTCTGACTATACATAATGTATGGAAACTACTAACCAACTTTGCTCTTAGAAACAAGTGGAGAAATCAGGATAAACTTCATAGATAAGTATATGAAATTTTTACTGACTGTTGGCTTTGGCAGGATGGTTCAGTTGGATAGAGGATTAACTTAAAATTTCAATACTCAAATAATCTAAAGGTCCAGATTCGATTCCCATGCTAATACTGTCACTGCTCAGGCCAGCAACACCTGAAGAAGAGGGGAGAATAATACCTCTGAAACATTGGGTGTATGTATTTGGAATATTTCAATAAAGTTTAATTTTTTAAAGACCTTCAATACTCATATTAGATGATGGAAATAGTACAACATATAAATCCAACTAAAACACCATCATCACACCTCTTCAGGAAAACAATAGTAATGACACATTAGGAAAAAAATATTTACAAATAGAACAAAATCAATGAAAATATGAGCAATAACTGAACTTTACTTATAAAAGATTGTTAGAGAATGGAATATAGAAGTATAAAATTAGGTTCTTTAGTATTTTCCAACGGGATGACGTATTTACCCTGAAGCCATATCAGTCTGATTTTCAGATCTTTAAGATAACGTCTCCGAGTGATTTGCGGACAAATGCAATCGCTAAAATTTGTCCGCAAATCACGGGGACCCGGCATGTTAAAGATCGCAAGATCAGAATGATATGGCTTCAGGGTAATATTTGGTTGGAAAAAATAAATAAAAAAGTACATGCGTGCGTCAAAATAATTTAGAAATTAAAAGTAATTACGTGTAAGTTTGATAATTTAGAAATTGAAAGTAACTAAGTGTAAATTTTATAATTGTACAAATTTTTTTTTTGTAAATTTAAAATAAATAGACAAATAAAGAACACTTTTCCCAATTATCTGGTATTATTAATGGCGACCTGGACAATAACTTAAAACATACTCTATATTACGAATTTTTATAACAAAAAAAATAATAATAATCAAACAAATGTACTTGCGTTAAAAGTTATCTTATCTTTACATCATTTCTGACGGTATTTAACTCAATTATTCATGTTAAAAATATATAAAACAAACAATTTGAAAACATGTCTCATTTTTTAACTGAAAATTAGAAAAGTCAGCGCGTAGCGCTGTAATGGGTGGGGGGGGGCTTTTTTGTTTTTGACGTGCTGAAGGCATGGCCAATATTATGCTCAATTATAAAATACAAAACCACTGACAACACCAGACATTGTATTACTCTTATAGCTGTAATTTTTATAATTGCGGATGAATTTTTTTAAAAAAAATTTCTGTATAATATAATTCAGAAATTAAAAATAAAATTAATTAATTGTACTTTTTATAATTGCAGAAGAATTTACAAAATAATATACATCAAAATGACATTATTTATTAGAAACAAAAATGAAAATTACTTACAAATAGCGTCCACTGTGGTGGACTACTAGCAAAATCACAAAAGACAGACAAATGACAAAATTTCCCAAAGCTCTCCGATTTTTAAATCTCTTGGGTCAAAAAAATCCAAAAATTGGATTAATCAGGTCAGTGTCTTGATTGACATGACAACGTTGTCATGTTATCATCGAAGATATTGGTAAGTATAAAATGTCATCGGTTGAATAATACTAAAGTACCTAAAATTATATTGTAATCAGTATGAAAAAAAATTACATCTTGATATATCTTAAATTTGCCAAACCCATTCTCTCAAGTTGTAACCTTTCTTAAATACAGCATAGATTAGAGAATTGGAATTTTTTATTTTATCATCTTTTTGCTGAACAGTTAAGAAATTAATTGTGGCAAAGAAATTAATTAATCTACAGATCAAATCTGAAAGAGATATTTTATTAGTAGAGATGATGATCACAAAAATCTTCATGTAGTAATATATATATTTAAAAAGTTATTACAATTTGATTTACAATTGCCAGATTTTATCATAATTTTGACACTCAATTTCAGATTTAAAAAAAAAATGCTACATAAATATTTTTATTTTTATTATTTTTTTGTTAAATGTCTTTGGTATTAAATTTTTTTTAGTCAAAGCTCAACTAATCTTTCGATTATTATTATTATTTTAATATATTCACCCCATTCTCTTAAAAGTGATCTTTATTTTCTTCGTGACATAATTTTTAAATAACTGCATTAATAGAGTTCGTTGTTTCGATCTGATTTGTGTTGTGTTTATAGTCAAGTGTTTGAGAGTCTAAAATTGAGCTGAGTAAATGTTAAGATCATGGCAACAATGACCTCTTGTGTAATAAACTTTATGCATATAGAATTTTTGCTAATATGTAATTTTGGGAAAAATAATAGATATACGTGAATAAATAAATATTTTGGCAATGCAAAAATCTAGTCACTTTTATATTTTTCTCTTTTATTGTAAAGTGAAGTCTTATGCTTAAAATCTGTATTTGACCTAGCAGTTAAAATTGTTATCTAAAACATTTTTTTTTTTATTATTATTATATAAAGAAATCTCCTCTCAATTTGAGAAAACGGTAGGTTTGCAGTAACTTAAATCCTCTATTATTATTGAGAAGGATATTAGTAGCAACAATCAATAAGATTGAAATTTTATGTAGTTAATGTATTTAGGATATAAAATAGGAAAGATAGTTTAGTGTTTTTAAGATTGATATATTTTTTCTTTTTGAAATTATTTTTAAATTTCAGGAAATTAAAAGGAGATTGTTTGATTTTTTTTTCTCTAAACATAATTGGCTTTAAGAAATTTTTCTTACCTTTATAAAATAAAGACCCCATATATTTTATCTGACTTTTTTTTACCTGAAAGAAATAAAAATTGCTCGGCAAAAAGCACTTCCATAGGAATTTTTGAATGGAATATATATATCAATAAACCAAATCTATACAATCAACACCATTAAGTTTTAAAGAGAACTTGTAATGTATCAAACGTGCAAGCACATATATTATTATTATTAAAAATAATTCAGAAATGTTTTTTGATATATATTTGTATTAATATTGCATTAGTATTCACACTATCTCCCATCCCCCCTCCAGTAGTATTTTCCTTAGCACATTGTGTTAATTCTCCCAAAGTTATTGTTTTTGTTTTTTAAACTCTTTTAATTACCTACTGTGCTGCAGTTTCCATAATTTTTTCAGACAGGAATCTTTTTTCATCATGATTTTTTGTAATTCTAGTAAAATAATATGAAGAACTTTGGACCAAATTTCTATAAGCACAGTGAAGCTATAATACTTAGGTTTATATATTAATAAACTTAGTCAATATATAAATATTAATGTTGGATACTTGCATATTAGTCCGCCGTTGAAATTTTAGTCTTCATTAAAATCATTATGATTATCTATGGTTGCTAAATATTTGATAGGACGTTTTATTTAATTAGGTAAGTAAATTTAACTTTCAACGATTTAAATAATCATTTTTAACAAAGTTGTAAATAACATTTCCACTTTCTGTATTAATGTCAGTTTATTTACTGGCAAAAGATGGCTATATTTAAAGCATAAATAGGTCAGTGGTAGCTAGAAGTTAGTAAAGAATGTGTAATAACTGAAACACACAGGCTTATTATATACCTGTGTCTATATATGTAATATATAGGATATATGAGCACAGACTTTCACACAACCCACCACTCTCCACACTATCTCATAACACTGATACACTACAACACATATATGTGGAAAAGATAAATAATCACCAATATACGTATTTCATGCTAAACCAGCAATCATCAGTTGTTCCAGATTACCATCTCCACACATATATGCTATAAGTGCACAGATATATACTAAGACAGCTAATCCTCATGCTTCAATGGACAGGCTTCAATCCCCTCCACACTCCAACTCTTCAACCGTCTATCCAATTGAAAATCTGATGATAGAATATGAGGATTGGCTGTCTTAATATGAGCACTTATAGCATATATGTGTGGAGATGGTAATCTGGACCAACTGATGATTGCTGGTTTAGCATGAAATACGTATATTTAATGATTATTTATATTTTCAACATATATGTGTTCTAGTGTATCAGTGTTATGAGATAGTGTGGATATAGTGGGTTGTGTGAAAGTTTGTGCTCATATACCCTATATATTACATATATAGACACAGGTATATAATAAGCTTGTGTGTTTCAGTTATTACATAGTAGAGATGTCTGCCCATCCCTTGTATATGTATTAAATGGATTTTGTCTCCTGTACTTGAGGGGTCAGATTGATATTAGGTCAACATGGGTGTGACAATAATCTCGGCCTCAGGGTGGCCTTTGAGTATTCCATCATCAGATTTTCAATTGGATGGACGGTTGAAGAGTTGGAGTGTGGAGTGGATTGAAGTATGAGGATTGGCTGTCTTAGTATATATCTGAGCACGTATAGCATATATGTGTGATGGTAATCTGGACCAACTGATGAATGCTGGTTTAGCATGAAATACATGTATTGGTAATTATTTATCTTTTAAACATATATGTGTTCTAGTGTATCAGTGTTATGAGATAGTGTGGTGGTGGGTTGTGTGAAAGTCTGTGCTCATATACCCTATATAAAGAATGTGTAGTAGATATAAAAATACTCCAGAGATCTTCAACAACTTATCTTTGAAAGTTAAATTTACTTAATTAATTAATATATAGGATATATGAGCACAGACTTTCACACGCTCCGCCACTCTCTATACTTTTTCATAACACTGATACACTTAAACACATATAAGTTGAAAAGAAAAATAATCACCAATATACGTATTTCATGCTAAACCAGCAATCATCAGTTGGCCCAGATTACGATCTCCACACATATATGCTATAAGTTCTCAGATATATATTAAGATTGCCAATCCTCACACTTTAATGGACAGGCTTCAATCTACTTCATCTTCCAACTCTTCAACCGAAAATCTGTTGATGAAATGCTCAAAGGCCACCCTGAGGCCAAGATTCTTGTCACACCCATGTTGACATAAGGTCAATCTGACCCCTCATGTACAGGATATAATCCATTTAATACATATATAAGATATAGGGAGAGATCTCTACTATGTAATAACTGAAGCACACAGGCTTATTATATACCTGTGTCTATATATGTAATATATAGGGTATATGAGCACAGACTTTCACATGCCCCATCACTCTCCACACTATCACATAACTCTGATCCACTTAAACACATATATGTTGAAAAGATAAATAATCAGCAATAAACGTATTTCATGCTAAACCAGCAATCATCAGCTGGTCCAGATTACCATCTCTACACATATATGCTATAAGTTGTCAGATATATATTAAGATAGCCAATCCTCATACTTTAATGGACCTTAGGTCAACAAGGGTGGGACAAGAATCTTGGCCTCAGGGTGACCTTTGAGCATTTCATCATCAGATTTTCAATTGGATGGACGGTTGAAGAGTTGCAAGGTGTAGTAGATTGAAGCCTGTCCATTAAAGTATGAGGATTGGCTATCTTAATATATATCTGAGAACTTATAGCATATATGTGTGGAGATGGTAATCTGTACCAACTGATGATTGCTGGTTTAGCATGAAATACTTAAATTGGGGATTATTTATCTTTTCAACATATGTGTGTTTAAGTGTATCAGTGTTATGAGATAGTGTGGAAAGTGACGAGGCGTGTGAAAGTCTGTGCTCATATACCCTATATATTACATATAATGACACAGGTATATAATAAGCCTGTGTGTTTCAGTTATTAATTAATTAAATAAAACTACTATCAAATATTTAGCAATAGTAAATAATCATAATAATTTTAATGAAGACTAAAGTTTCACCATGGGCTACTTAATATTGTATTGTGCATCAACAGCAGCAGTACTCACAGCTGAGGATGGTCATTTCAACTCCAAAGGGGGGAAAAGACAAATAATGCATAAAGATGACGTTCGAAATGATTATGCAAAGTAATATATGAATCACAAATGCATCCACCTATAAAACACTGACCAATTCTGTATATATTTTAATTTAAAAACATAAAGATTAAATAATTTTAAAGATTTAATTTATGTAAAATAATTTATAAACTAAAAAAAAAGCTTATAAAGTTAATTTTTGCTTTCCTTCCTCCCATTTAGAGATTATTAAAATACCTCCACCCCCCACTCCCCATTTTGCAAAAGCAGTTTTGCTTTCAAATTTAACTTATCTTTATACTAAAATATAGTTGTTTTTTCTTCCTGGCTGATGCTATGACACACGAGGAAAAAAAAAAAACATATCTTATTTTTTAATCAAATTTTCAAATAATTGTTAATGAAAATTTGCCAGTATTTTTCAGCATTTTCACTTTTACATATTAAAATGACTATTTTAGTGATTGTTATATGCACTTTCATTCTTTGTAATCTTTCAATATTTTAAAACCGGAAATATTTTTTTTATTTTTAGTTGTTTGCATTTATGCGATTTCTCTCAGTGATTAGAAAATTATTTTATCTAGATAAACTTTCATGAAATTTTTATTAAGCACTATTTTATTATTATTATTAGGATTTTAAATGTAATCTTCTGTTCACTATTTTTCCCAATAATGTTTTCAAATACTGTATTGTATTTTCAAATGATAGATGATTTTTACATGTTGTTTAGGCTTTGATTATTTTTAATTTCAAATCTAAGCATTTTTATTTGTGCTAAAATATTTATGAACAAAATAGCCATCTTATTTTTAAATGATTTACTTTTTTTGGGGGGGATTGTATATAGTAAGACTTGAGCTTTTTATCGATGAATATTCTATTTGAAACTTTCTAATCATAATAGTGTGAAGTTTTGTTGAATGAAGATTTTTTTAATGAAATAATCTATGAATGTTCTATTTATCATGTGTATTTGCAGTACTACCCAATGCCATTATCTAAATTCTGACTGAATTTTGTATGCTCTTAAAATTTTGTGAATTATTATAAAATTCAACTAAAATATGTTTTAATCATGTAGGGTTGCCTAAGATATATTTTCTTTAATCAATCATCATCATCATCAACCATTATCAGTCCACTGCAGGATGAAGGTCTCTCCAAGTTTAATCCATCTTCTCCGATCTTTAGCTTCTCTTCTCCACAACACCCCTGCACATTTTCTTATTTCATCCATCCATCTCACATGTGGTCTCTTTCTGGGTCTTTTACAATCTCTTGGAATCCAGTTGAAAATTTCAATTGTCCATATATTATCATCTCTTCTAGCAATATGTCCAGCCCAACTCCATTTCAATCTTTTAATTTTTTCAATAAAATCAGTAACACCTGTTTGTTGTCTTACCCATACATTGCATTTTCGATCTCTTCTTGTTACTCCCAACATACACCTCTCCATACTCCTTTGATTGGTCTGAAGTCTCTGTATTGCTCTTCTATTAAGTGTCCAAGTCTCAGATCCATAAGTAAGAACTGGTAAAACACATTTGTTAAAAACCATCCTTTTCAAACACATAGGCATATTTCCTTTTAGTATCAAGTTATTTCTACCAAAAGCACTCCAACCAAGTTTAATTCTATGATTAATTTCCTCCATTATGTTTCCATCTGTACTAATAATCTGACCAAGGTATTTGTAACTGTTAACTTCTTCTAATTCTTCATAGTCAATCTTTATTTTCATATTTTGAGCAAATCGATTAAATATTACTTTAGTCTTTTTAACATTTATCTTTAGTCCTACTTTTCTACTTTCATCTGCTAACTCCTGCAACATTTCCTGCAGCTCTGAAGCATTATTTGCAAAAACAACTACATCATCTGCGAAATCTAAATGACTTAAATACTCTCCATTTACTTTCACTCCTTTAGTTTCCCATTTTAATCCACAAAATACTTCTTGCAGCACTGCTGTAAAGAGTTTTGGAGATATGGAGTCACCTTGTCTTAGACCTTTCTCAATGTTGATTTTTCCAGTATCATTATGTAATCTAATTGTTGCTGTTGCATTTTTATAAATATTCTTTAAAATATGACAATATCCTGGATCTATACCTTGATGATCCAATGCTTTAATCACTGAAGAAATGTGTATAGAATCAAATGCCTTTTCATAATCTACAAATCCAAAACATAAAGACAACTCATATTCGTTTGTCCTTTCTATGACTTCTCTCAATACCTGGATATGATCTATTGTACTAAAACCACTTTTAAATCCAGCTTGTTCTCTTGGTTGGTGGAAATCCAAAGTTCTCTGTAGACGAGTTGTAATTATCTTGGTAAAATTTTTATATAAAACTGATAAAAAGCTGATAGGTCTGTAATTTCTAATATCTTCTTTATCACCTTTTTTAAATATTAATATTATTACTGCATTCTTCCAATCTTCCGGTACATTTTTAATCAATATAATTTCATAAGTTTTATTTTCTCTTTACTGATTTACAACATTATAATCTTCCATTATTATACACTTGATATATATATATATGATCTTTGACTCTATCTGTATAATTTAATTACTAAGTTTCACCAAATACTTTCCATCTCACAACCAACAACCCATCATTTATATCTATTTTTACCAAAAAAAATTTGTTCTCACTTCGCAACTCCACAAACCTTATTTCATAGATATTTATTTACAGTATTTAAATTTTTGACTGATTATCTCTAACATTCGTTTTTTTCCCGTTTCATTAGTTTCAATATTGCTTTTTTTATTTGTAAAAAATTTGGAATGAAATTGTGAAAAGCCTTTCCCGAAGAATGTTGTACATCTTACTCTATTATTTTGCAGTATTGAAAAATATCTGTAATAAATAAATTTGCTTAATTATGTAGCTAATTTAAGTGATTATAATATCTATTCAATATATTTTGTTTGTGAATATGTATTCATCATTTTCAACCATTATCAATCCATTGCATGATGGTCTTCTCCAAGTTTAATTTATCATCTAGCCTTTCTTATCCACATCATCCCAGCATTTCATCTATCCATCTCACATGTGGTCTCTTTCTTAGATTTTTTACAATTTCTTGGAATTCAGTTTAAGAATTTAATTGTCCATCTATTATCATTTTTTATAGCAACATGTTCAGTCCAACTCCACTTCAGTCTCTTAATTTTTTATGATGTCACTAATATTTGTTTGTTCTCTCAACCATGTATTTCATTTTCGATCTCTTGTTACTGCTAACTTACATCTTTCCATATTTCATTGAATGGTCTGAAGTCTCTATATTGCTATTCTGTTAAGTATCTAAGTCTGATCCATAAGTAAAAACTGGTAACACCTTTATTAAAACCTTCCTTTTCAAACACATAGGTATATTGCCTTTTAATATTAAATTATTTTTATTAAAAATACTCCAGCCAAGTTTAATTCTATGATTAATTTCATCCATTATGATTCCATCTGTAGAAATAATCTGACCAAGATATTTGTAATTGTTAACTTCTAACTCATCATAATTAATCTTTATTTTCATATTTTGAGAAAATCCATTGAACATTACTTTAGTCTTTTTAACATTTACCTTTAATCTTACTTTCTTATCTTTACCTGATAACTTTATTTGCAAAAACAATTACACCATCTGCAACATCTAGGTGATTTAAATAATATCCATTTACTTTTATTCCCTTAGCTTCCCATTTTAATCCACAAAACACTTCTTGCAAAATTGCTGCAAAACGTTTTAGAGATATGAAATCACCCTGTTGTATACTTATCTCAATGTTAGCCTTTTTAGTATCATTATGTAATCTAATTGTTGCTGTTGCATTTTTTTTTTTCCAGAGAATGACAATATTCTGATCTAATTCTTTAATCATTGAAGAAATGCTTATAGAATCAAATGCCTTTTTATAATCTACAAATTCAAAGTATAATGGCAACTCATATTTATTTGTCCTTTCTATAATTGCTCTCAATATTTGAATATGATCCATTGTACTAAATTCGAAGTTCATTTAGATGTGTTGTAATTCTTTTGCTAAAATTTTTGTATAGAACTAATAAAAGATTGATAAGTCTGTAATTTGTAATAACTTCTTATCACCTTTTTAAAATATTGATATTGCATTCTTCCAATCATCTGGTACTTTTTTATTATTTAAACATTGCCAAAAAAAATTCTATTTCTTCACCTACTTTTTTTTAAATATCAATTATAATTCCATCATTACCTGGAGCTTTTCTCTTCATAAATTTAATTGCATGTTTCACATTCATTTAAAATTGTGGCCAATTCAGAAGATATAGTAGTTATAGAAGATACCTTTCCTTGTTCTTTATTGCTATATAAATTTTGGTAGAACTTTTACACATTTCGTGATATCATCTCTCTTTTTAATAATAGTTCCATTTTTTTTTCTTATTGCAAGAATAAATTTCCTATCAATAACAAGTTGTGTTTTTGCACTCTAAAGACTTTTATTCTCTTCTACAACTGCTTTCTAGTTCAAAATTATATTCTTTTTCATGCCATTTAATAAAATTCGAGATTTTCAATCCTTCTTAATATATCATCTTTATATTTTTCATATTCTTTCTTTTCTTCGTAAATTGTGTTATCCCAGTAGAAATTTTACTGATCAATTGCTGCTTTTTTGTACCAGCTGTCTTTGTTGCAGTTTTTAAAAGTATATCAGTTATCTTCCTATTGATTTTATTCAAATCTAAACCATGTTCAAAATCTGTTAATATTTGAAAATGATTTGCAAGTTCTGATTTAAATTCATTGGAATGTTTCTGAAGATTAGCAATATCAGTTGTGAATATTGTTTTTCTTAATTTTTGTCTTTCTAGTTTTGCATAAACATGTATCTTATATCTCATTAATTGATAATCACTTCCTGCATTAAATTTTTTAAGAACTTTATAATCTTGAAATACATATTTTCTGTTAGTCAAAATATAATCTATTTCTGCTGTACCTTCATTTGGATGCTTGCATGACCAATTCTATGTAACATTTTTCTCAAAAAAAGAATTCATAATATAGTTTTTCTTTTCCTGAAAACTCCACTAGTCAATGACTTTTCTCATTTCTATTACCATAATCAAATTTACCTACAACACTTTCATCTTTCAATTGGTTACCTATTCTAGCATTAAAGTCTGATATGACAATTTTAAATTGTCATTTTTTCCATACAAAATTCCTCTACTTCGTCAATTACAATGAGCACTTGTTGGACCATAAACATTAAAAGCAAGGGACTGCAAAGTTTCCTTTGCTAAAATCCATGACGATACATGAAAGCTATTAAATCTTCCTGTTTCACAACCATCCACAGCAAATATGTAAAATCATCATTATATAATTTTTTTTTCTTCATTAATTTGTCTGTCAAATGTCCCTAAGACCACTTATATTGGTCATATCCTGTCACCTAAGTTGCAAATTATAATGCATCTATTTTTTTTTTGTTGGATGAATAAAGTTCATCATTGAATAAAAAAAAAAATCTGAATTATCTGTATTTGATATCTGCCTTTAAGTTGAATAGCTAGCTAATCTTGCCACTCTATCTGATATACTATACAATCTCCTCAATGTTGTTCTTCCATTTTTTATTTGTAATGAATCCTATTCCATTTGTACTTCCAATATTTGTGCCTTTGTAGTACAATAAAAATCCACTTTTTAAATCAATTGTCTCTTCAACTTTTATTCTAATGTACAAAGTCCAGTAATATTCCATTTAATATGAGATAGTTCTAGTAATTCTTGCAATCTTTCTTCACTTGAAAGTGATCTGCAATTGTAAGTATCTAAATAAAATGTCATTATCAAATGGCAGCCTGTTTCTCCAACCAGGATATTCTTAGCACTGTCAGTTGTCAACCACTGTCTTGGCTGGAGGCTTTACAGCCTCCTGGGATTAAGGGCTATGGTTTATTTGTGTCTGTCATAATTGTAAATCTCTATTAGAGAAGGAAAAAAAATATTCACACATACATTCATTCTTTCTTCAAGAAAACTCAACTGATCACAATTAAGAGCTGTCAGGCAAATAAGAAGAAAGACAGGTATTTCTTGATCTTAAACTCAGGGGTAAAAAGCCAATAAACTCACAATGCTGGCTGATGCATGTTAGTGAGCAGCTCATCCATGTTCTTATAGTATATGAATAATCACATAGAAAATAACAGCTGCGATGACTTGAATGTATGGAATGGTGCATCACAAATTTACCCTGCTTTGTTCCTTTAAGTTCTCCAAGATGAATCAAAGGGTCTCTTTTCATTTAGCAGCAAATTCCTTTCAGTATTAATATTTTATATTTGCACAATAAGCAATAAAATTAAAGTTTTGTAAGTTATTATTTTACTTTGCCACTTTCCCTCCTTCTTGTTATAATTTTTTTTTTTTTTTTTTGCAATATTGTTAACTGATAAGTTGTTTTTTTTTTTAAAAAAAATTAATAACTGAAATTTGTCCCACTTTTTTCCTGCTATAGGTAAAGATGAAATTATGGGTTGAAGTTTCCGGTTTACTCATCACTAAAGAATGCAAAAGCTAAGCATTATTGTCATGATAATTTGGAGCATTCATTTATTTGCTGCACAGTGTTAATATTTTTTTTTTAAAAATACATCCTGATTAATTTATTCACAATTAATAAAGAATGTTACAATTATAAATTTATTTAAATGCACATTGATTACATAAGTAATATTCATTAAGGCTGTAGCCTCAAGCACATGCGTATAAAAATGCGGTAGTAGAGACCTCTACAGGTCTTAATCCACAAGCTTACTCTTTGGAAGAAAAGAGGGGAACCCTTCTTTACTTCAACTTACTTAGGTGAAGCTGAAGCTGTTCGTGAAGTTACTCAATACTTCATTAATTAAGTCCACATTTTTTATTACACATTGAAATCTTTCGATTTACTACGAGTCAATGGAAAGATTTTATAGTGAGAAATCTATTATGATAATTTAAAGTTGTAATTATAAATTTATTTAAATGCACATTGATTATGTAAGTAATATTTATTAAGGCTGTAGCCTCAAGCACATGCGTATAAAAATGCGATAGTAGAGACCTCTACAGGTCTTAAACCACAAGCTTACTCTTTGGAAGAAAAGAGTGGGACCATTCTTTACTTCAACCTACTTTCTATTTAAATAGGTGAAGCTAAAGCGGTTCGATCTGAGAGCGTGAAGTTACTCAATACTCACTAATTAAGTCCACATTTCTTATTACACATTAATACTCATGAAATCTTTCGATTTACTATGAGTCAATGGAAAGATTTTATAGTGAGAAATCTATTACGATAATTTAAAGTTGTAATTATAAATTTATTTAAATGCACATTGATTACATAAGTAATATTCATTAAGGCTGTATTGAGTAACTTCACGCTCTCAGATCAAACCGCTTCAGCTTCACCTATTTAAATAGAAAGTAGGTTGAAGTAAAGAAGTTCCCCTCTTTTCTTCCAAAGAGTAAGCTTGTGGTTTAAGACCTGTAGAGGTCTCTACTATCGCATTTTTATACGCATGTGCTTGAGGCTACAGCCTTAATGAATATTACTTATGTGCGTTTAAATAAATTTATAATTACAACTTTAAATTATCGTAATAGATTTCTTACTATAAAATCTTTCCATTGACTCGTAGTAAATCGAAAGATTTCACCAGTATTAATGTGTAATAAGAAATGTGGACTTAATTAGTGAAGTATTGAGTAACTTCACGCTCTCAGATCGAACCGCTTCAGCTTCACCTATTTAAAGAATGTTACATAAGTAAATCTTTACTTAACATCAAAATAATCATAAAATTTTGCAGTCGTGGCATTTTAAAGTGCCCCCTCCTCCATTTCTTTAACTTTGATTAGACGAAAAGAATGTCAGATTATTATTTTTGCTATATATATATATGTAGTATATAGGCGCATACTCATGCGTGCAAAAATGTTTCCTTTTATTTATATAAAAAGGGTGACGACCCCCCCCCCCTTTGGAGTTTTTCCTTGATGTCCCATTAATGGTGTGGATAGATGGGAAGCTGGATGCATTGTTTATTTGCTTTATAAAATGCACATTTAACAATATGTATTCTTTATGAAATTTATTTTGTTTACATTACTTCTAGTTATTAATAATTTTTTATTCATATATTGCTTTTGTAAATTATTAAACTTTTTCTCTATTATAAAAATGCGCAATTGTATGTTTTATTTTAATAGATTATTGTACCTTAAATATACGGTATTCAGTCTTTATTAATTAAACTAATAAATTTGTTTTTAATTAAAGTTATTTAAATATTCCAAGAAATGATTAAATATCACTGATATAATATTACATTTAAAATATACATTTGATGATTAAATATATTTCCTGCAGAAATGTCATATGATGCACAGTAAGCTATATAAATTATTTATTAAAAATGAAACTCAATAATTTATTTACTTTAGCTAATATTATAACTAAAACACAGGCGTAATATATACCATGTGTCTATATATGTAATATAGGGTATATGAGCACAGAACTTTCACATGACCCACCACTCTCCACTCTATCTAATAACACTGATACACTCAAGCACATATATGCTGAAAAGATAAATAATCACCAATATACGTATTTCATGCTAAACCAGCAATCATCAGTTGGTCCAGATTATCATCTCCCACACATATATACTATAAGTGCTCAGATATATCTTCATACTTTAATGGACTGGCTCCAATCTACTACACACTCCAACTCTTCAACCGTCCATCCAATTGAAAATCTGATAATATTAAAATTTTCATTACCTGCACTTACTTAACTATGCAAGTCATATGTAAATGCACATACACATTAAATGTATAGATTTTTTTAAAAAATCAAAATAATAATAAATTTTAAAAAAAGTGAAAAATATTGGAGCCATAAACTCTCCAGACTAACGATTTTGCGAAAAGTAAAAAGATACATAGTAATAATAATTCGACAGCTCACTTTTTACCTTTCTCCTCTTATAATCTCAACGTCCTGCATTTTTAGAGCACATGGAAACAAATATTAAATGCAAATATTGAATAATGTTAATATATCAATTTTAATGTATAAGTTGGTTAATAGATCTGGTTGTAATAAACCATTCATGCTACTAATTATCTCCAGAAAACTTTAGAATTGAATTGTATTTCTGTACAATCATATTTCTTTTCTTTAATTACATGTTCAGTAATTCTGATATCAGTTTCTTCTTTATCTTTTTCTTCTGGAGTTAGAATAAACCATTTTCATTTATAATAGCTACTAATGATATTTGATATATACATTTACAATACTTTATATTATTATAATCAAAAATGCTAAAAACTTATTGTTAGTCATTTAATAGTTTATTAAGAGAATGTATTTACCAGAATAATGGAACTTTTGTAGTCATTATGGTTAGATATTAGCAACCCACCTCTCACTTCTGCTTTTTGTGAAGAAAAAATAATCATGAATTTTAAGTTTTATATGCTGCTCACAAATTTAACCTATTAATTTATTATTATGTTTGCAGTGAAGCTGCAGTATGTGCTGTATCTATATACATACTACAATTATACACTGTCCAAAAAAAATGTAAATAAGCAAAATAAAAGCTTTTATAAATTTTAAAATATGACAGTAACCATTTTTCATCTTGGAGCATCATACATGAACACATGTATTAATAAAAAAATTTTGGTTTATATTAAAGCATTATTCTCCATTTTACTATTCTTCCAAATTTGATGTCAGACAATATTTGGCATAATAAAATGTTTTTTCAGTCTAAAACTCAAAGTTTTATGAAATTTTAAAAAAATTAGTAAAATATATATTCTAAGTGATAAAATAAAAGTTATTAAATGTTTTTGTATTGCAATAGGAAAACTTAAATTATAAAGAGAGTAACTAAGAATCTGAAATGAATAATGAGAAGTAGGGTGACTGTAGATTCCAAAATTATAGTCAGCTCATAACAAGATTGCTATTCTATTTCCACAGAGGCAAAATTGTTATGTATGTGTTTAATTGTGGTGAAAGTTTGATATTTTGCTAAGCATTTTATTAAAAATAAATAAAGTTTATTATTATTATTAATAATAATAAATGTTAATGAGTGAACTTACAACAGTAAATATAAATGCAAAGGTGATCTGTGAATTTATTATTAATAATAATTATTATTTTTAAATTTTGTTTATACTATAATTTTAATTTATATATGCATGCTGTGCAAGTAAAAAAGCAGCCATGTTATATATACATGTGTGCTGAAAAATACTGTACACATTCAGTTCAGGAAACAATGTTTTCTATTGTAATCAAACATTATCAGTAAAACATGAGCTATTATACACAATGTACATTAGAAATGCTTGGAACAAAATATAATCTGCGTTGTGGCTCCATTGTATTTTTTTTAATTTTCATTCAACATCAAATGAAAAAAAATTATGTAAATCCTAATTACTGCTAAAATAACAATTACAATTTTATTTTGAGAGCAAATCAAATAACTTTAAAAAAAGTCCATATTATGATTTTGCAATAATTAATATAGGTTTGAATAGTGTATTAATATATTGTCTTCTCTCTTAGTTTGACTTACATATTGCCTCTTTTAAAAAACAAATTATGAAGTGAGTGAGATTAGATTGACGCAAAAATAATAATAAAAAAGATAACATTATAAATGAGTATAACTTAATAATAGATTTATCAATAAACTGAATCTTTGAAAACTGAATAGGTAAAGGGTTATTTGTAAAATATTACAACTGTAAGCAGTCCCCCCCCCTCCTTTTTTTATATCATTGAAAGATGCCATCTGTTTGTATATTTTAATTTTTAAATGAGAAGATTGATGAAAGAGTTTTTCGAATTTGTCTGAGAAGAAGAAAAAAATGGAGACACATATTGCTAGCCAATCATTAAAAAGTAATTCATATCCAAGTCATCTTTATTATTTCGTTTATATATATATAAAAACACAATTTAAAAAAAGTATATATTTTTTAAAAGATTTGTATTTAGAAAAGTCAAAATTATGACAAGAATAGACTGCACAATGAATTTTTTTTTTTTGTCTTTTTTAATATCCGTTAAGAAATTTATTCTTTGTTAAAATGAGTAATATTTTTATGTTTCTTAAATGTAGTAGCAATATTTCATTTTCATTTTTTGAAAAAAAAAATTAAGTGATATGTTTATATGTTAAACTTACAGTTTCAATCTCTGACATTTTAATAAACCATTTAGAAGAAATTTATTAGAATTTGTTGACAATGAAATGCTAAAATAATATTCAAAGATTTACACACAAAGACCGTATGTATATATATGCGTATGACTATGTAATGCACTGGACTAAATAGATATTTTAAAGCAATCCGAATTAGTCCAGTGATTATTTTCTAATAAGAATATTTTTAATAAAAATTAACTGAGATCACAACCCAATAAAATAGAGATAATTACATATTATCTTAAAATACATTTATACATTATCTCCATTTTTAAAAATTTATTTATGTCGGAATATGAAAACAAATAAAAATGATCCATATATAAAGATATTTATAAAATATTTATTTTTCTGTAAATATAAATAAACTTTTTCACTGAAATGGCAACAGAATAAACATCACATTCAAGTCATTTTAAAGGACTCCACCCCCCTTGATTTACTATTAGTCTGTTGCATAAATTGTCATTTACTTCCTTAGCAATTGACCAAATACATAAACATGACTAAATCTTTTAATGTGTAAATTGCAATTAATTTTTTTTTGTTTTGTTTTTTTTTCCACTATCAAAGACCACAAAAATGCAAAATATATTGAGGGTCTTATGAAAGTCTGAGTTCAAACCCCCTATATATTACATATCGGAGTGCAGGTGTGATTAAAAGCCTGTACTGTAGAAAAAGTGTATATACACCTGGGTCTCTTTTTACGCAGATTTATTTAACGCGATTTTGAAGTTACGCGATTCACGTTTCTCCAAAAGTCGAACTCCAATAATGCGCTATTACTTTAAAATAATAAATTTTGCGCACTTACGTCATATTGGAAGTAATAGCACATTATTGGAATTCGACTTTCATCTTAGTAATTTCAATATTTTCAGTGCTTTATAATAGTAAGATTTTATGCAATAATGAAATTAAAATCATGATTTCCACATTTTATGTATACACACATTAAATTTTACAAGATTATAATGTAAATTTGTTCAAACATTGTGTGTGTTAATTTTGCATTTTAAATCACATTCTGTTTTGGCTTTTTGAAAAAGAACGTAATCAATTATTAATCATTTAGTGTCTGCAAGTTTATTTTTAAAAGGTGAGTAATGGCAGTGGGCACAATTAAAATTAAAAATTAAAGACAAAAATAAGAATTTAATTTTTAGTTGTTAGATTAATTACTAATTACATTGTCACCAGAAAACCATTAACACAACATGAGAGTGACGTTGGTGCTAGTTGTATTTCCTCTTGAGAAGAATATGATTTTTTACTAGTTTGCAAATGAACCTGTTTAACGGCAAATAGCGATAATAATTAAAACATGTATAAAAAAATGTAGATTACTGTAAATTATGCATAAAAATATATTGTTTTGAATAAAATTAAATATTATAGTTAAAAAAAGTTTGTCTTGTATCAATTTTTTTCAAATTTGAAATTTTTTATTAGTCATATTTTATTTCCTTATTTTTTTTGCGCGAATTTTAAAGTAATTTTACGTTGGTGCTTTGCTTTTACGCGATTTTTGAAAAATCACAGCCTGTACCCCCCCCTTTTTTTTTCAAGGTAAGTTACATCTATTTTTGCGCATGTTTTCTGAGGAACCTATCTATTGCATAAAATGAGACCCAGGTGTATATTAATTAAGATAAAATATTTTTATTGTGAATGTTGAACTTAAAATATGATATTGTTATATATATAATTTTGTTTTTTATTTAATTCCACAATTATTTAATAACTGATCTGTGAATTTATATTATTAAAATTTTGAACAATAGAGATCGTTACGTTTGTAAATTTATAAGAATTCTTCTAAACAAATAATGTCTAATTTTATATATATTATTTCATTTTCGATATAATTTCAATGCAGGAAGAAAGTTATCCTAAGGTTAATTCTCCAGTTCATAACTTTTTATTCTCTACATCATTTCATAAAATTTTTTTAGTCATCCATCTCATATGTGATCTCTTTCTAGGCTTTTTACAATCATTTGGGATTTAGATTCAGATTTCCAGCCATCCCCCCAATAATCCTTATGTTTAATTCAGCTACTTTCAGCCTTTTTTTTTATGTCTATATTATTTTCGGTACTCTTATATTAAACTTGCTATGCCTTTTCACATTCGTATCAATCCACTGATAACTTTCTAATCTTGTGATCTGACCAAATAATGTGTACACTGGAACTTGTACAAACTTAAAATGATAAATTTGTCAAAGTGGACCACGTGCACATGATATTTTTGTAAGATTTACAAAGTTATCAGCAGTTTGAATAAGTATGTGAAAAGGTGTAGCAGTTCTAATATATGACACTAATTGCACCAGACTAAATCTGAAAAAGTACATTTTTAGCAATATTAAAAAGTATAAATTTCACACAAAAAATATTAAGTATGACATGGCATTATGCAATTCCTAAATGTTACTTCTAAATGTGGATATTTAAACCTGTCATGAAATTACAAAAGAATCACTAAAGCAAAATTGTCAAAAAACAACAAAAAAATACTACTACTCAAGTATTACTATTATATATCTAAAATATTAGCATGTCTAAATATTATATCTAAACTATTATGTCTATATCTAGCATGAAATTACAAAACACTTAAAATGAAAACATACCATGTAATATATAACAGAAATTGTCATGACAAAACAATCATTTGTCTATTCTACTTTATTTTAAGTGAATAAAATTTTGTTCCAAAATGGGGGCTTAAAGTAATTTTTTTTTTTCAAAATGGAGACTTACTTTAACACATGATTCATGCAAAAATGATAATAACCTGCAGCTCATAATTCAGCAGTTTTATAGGCTTTCTAACAGCCCAAATAAATTGGATGATTCCTCTTCCATATTTGTTTGTTCTATCAGAGTTGCCACTGTTCTATCATAAATTCTTATGATGAGACACTCGTTGGTCTCCTTGCTTAAGCTATCAAACATCCACTGTTCCAGAAGAATTTGTCCAGCTTGTTTTTTTTTTCTTTTTGTGGAAAAGTCTCAATTTCAATGATTTTGTTAGGACCTCCAATTTTACATTTTTCTTGCCCTGTTATTGCAGTGGCACAAACTTCCCGCATAGTTATTCCAGTTTACTACAGTTTTGTCTGCTAAACCAAGCTCTGTTTTCCTCCTTTCTATGGATGTTAATTTCTGAGTCTAGCTGTAAATAAATTGGATCGCCATCAAAAATGGAATTCTGGAATCCTCCACCATGTTCCCTTATGGAGGCCTATTTTATTATTACATCTTTGAATGTTACAACACCATTGCTTGTCTGAAATGTGAATGTATTCGACTGCATTGATTGCAGTTGCAATTGATGACTCAGAAAGCTGGATAATTATGATTGATGAATGGATTACCTGAAAAAATAACCTTAAGCTAAGAGTTTTTTAAAAATAGATTTAAGTTGCATTATCATATGTACATACTTATTTTAACTGTATATCTGCATAATACACATTGCACAATTTATATAAGCATATAATGTATCTAAAGGTTTTTTTCAATTACTATATATACTAGGTTAAGTACTTTTTCATATTTTATAGTGTAATTTTAGCTGGAATAACCAGCCAAATTTTTTCCCATAGGAAACCATTATAACTACTTGTTCCTTATGTGATACTCTTGCTTAACAATGAGGTTTGAGGTGAAGGTATATTTCATAATATATAATCTTTTTTTCCCAAATTCTATGAATGCATAATAAATATTATTTGTAAATCACCAGTGTTTTAACCATTTTTATATGATCATTTTTAAATATCTACAATATCTACATAATACCTTTTTATAATATTTTTTTAAAAAAAGTTTTTATATTAAAATTAGTACACTTTTCCTCTATTAAATATTCCAAATTAGATTTTAAAATTGAAACATTTACTTCTCAATTTCTATTTATATCTTTATTATATTTTTCAATCATTAAATCAATTTTAATTGTAAAAAATAATATTGGAAATTACAGTAACGATATAAATGGGAATTAAAAAAGAGATTTTTAAATGTAATTTAGGATAACAAGAGGGAAATGTAAGTACAGTATATTATTTTTAATATAATATATTTACTCATTTAATTTTAAAGACATATAGTACGGGATTTCATTGATTCATGTTTTTATTTCATGCATATTGTAGGCACCTTGACAATGACCATATATAAATGGCTGAAATGTTAGTTATTTATGAAACATATTTGTTATAACTTCAATAAACAAACAAGACTTCAAAAAATAAGAAGTATTTATGAATTAAATATAATCATCATTGCCATTATCAATCCGCCTTCAATCTCTTTTAGCCTTTCTTCTCCACATCTCTCAGCACACTTTCTTATTTCATCCATCCATCTCACATGTGATGGACTCTTCCTAGGTCTTTTACAATCTCTTGGAATCCAGTGTATGATTTCAATTGACCATCTATTATCTCTTCTAGCAATATGTCCAGCTCTCTTCCATTTCAGTCTTTCAATGATGTCAGTAACACCTATTTGTTCTGTCACCCATGTATTTTGTGTTCGATCTCTTGTTATTCCTAACATGCATCTCTCCATATACATTGAGTGTTCTGAAGTCTCTATTGCTCATCTGCTAAGTGTCTAAGTCTCAACAGATTTATTAAAAACCTCTTTTTAAATGCATAGGCATATTTTCTTTTAAAATTAAGTTATTTCTACCAAAAGCATTCCAAGCAAGTTTAATTCTATGATTAATTTTATCTATTATGTTGCCATCTGTAGTAATAAGATATGTAATTCTAACTCTTATTATCAGTCTTTATTTTCTTCTTTTGAGAAAATTCATTGAATATATCATTTTTAACAAGTCTTTCAGCATTTCCTGTAGCTCTGAAGCATTATTTGCAAAAACAGTTACATCATCTGCAAGATCTAGATGACAAATAATATTCATTTACTTTTACTTCCTTAATTTCCCATTTTAATCCACAAAATACTTTTTGCAAAATTGCTGTAAAAAGTTTTGTAGATATGGAGCCACTCTGTCATACCTCCTTCTCAATGTTTACCTTCCTAATATCATTATGCAATCTAATTGTTGTATATTCTTCTCAATATGACAATATTCTGGATCTATATGTTGATGATCCAATGATTTAATCACCAAAGAAATGCTTATAGTATCAAATCCCTTTTTATAATCTACAAATCGAAAGCATAATGACAACTCATATTCATTGACCTTTCTATAACATCTCTCAATACCTGGATATGATCCACTATACTAAAAACACTTTTAAATCTAGCTCGTTTTTTGATCGGTTAAAATTCAAAGTGATGACTTGTAATTATCTTGGTAAAATTTTTGTAAAGAACTGATAAAAGACTGATAGGTCTGTAATTTCTAATATCTTCTTTATCACCTTTTTTAAATATTAATATTAATACTACATTTTTATCATCTTGTACATGTTTATCATTATGTTTAGTATATAATTTTGCCAAAAAAAATTCTATTTCTTCACCTATTTCTTTTAAGATGCTGATTATCATAGATTTAATTGCCTTTCTCATTTCTTTATTTAAAATCCTGGGCAATTCAGAGGATATTGTAGTTATAGAAGATACTTTTTTTTTGGTACTTTGGTATTATAGCTGCGACACGGAGCATGTATTAGACCTATTGCGCCTATTCACATTTGTATCAATCCGCTGATAATCTGGTGACCAAAGTAATGTGTCCACGGATCTTGTACATGACTTTTTTTGGCAAAAAAAAAAAATGAGTACACGGATCTTTCATGGTATTTTGGCAAGATTTACAAAGTTATCGGGAGGTTGATATGAATGTCAACAGACGCAGTAGATCTAATGCATGCTCTGTGTTGCAGGAATAAAAATAAATAAAAGTAAAAACAATATAATTTTAAACAAGACATTCAAATATGTATGACTTGTATACTAACAACTTTTAAAAACATTTGAAAGAAAGAAAGAAAACAATGTGATTTGCCATCTTAATGAAATGACAGCATTATACAAAAAAATTGTTAGTTTAAATACACATTAAACAAACAGTAAATGCCTTTAGTTTTTAAATAACATTTATAAAAAGATCTTAACTATACATACAACTTCTACAGTAACAATTTTTAGGAAGGTCATACAAAAAAAAAATATAGCTTGAAATCTTAATGAAATAACATCATTATACAAAAAAATTGTTACTAAACAAACAGTAAATGATTTTGGTTTTTAAATAATATTTATAAAAACACATTAAGTATACTCATACGATATTTACCATGTAATATATTACAGGAATTTTCGCCTTGAAACAAACAAAAAAAAAGATCACAGAAAATGGACATCTGTACTAAAAATTTTCCCTCTGAAAATGTAGAACATGATTGCAGAGTATGCTGGGATTTTCAACAGAAATGCTAATAAATGTATTTTTTTGTTATAGAGAAATTAAACTAAAAAAAAAAAAAATCACACACAAAAAAAAAAAATACATATTAAAACGGAACAAAAACCACACACACACACAAAAAATATATATTAATTGTGAAACTGAAAATGTAGAATGTGATTGCAGAGTACTCTGGGATTTTCAACAGAAATGCTAATAAATGTACTTTTTTAATAAACAAATGTAAATATAAAAAAAAAACGGAACAAAAAACACACACACAAAAAATACATATTAAAATGGAACAAAAACCACAAAAAGGAAAAATTCATATAAGAAAATATAACTGTGAACTAGCAAGGGAAGTTGTAGAAGAGAATAAGTCTCAAGAATGTAAAACAACATTTTGGTATTGGTAGGAAATTTATATCTGCAATAAGAAAAAAAGATGGAATTATTACTAAAAAGAAACATGATATCATGAAATGGGTAGCAGACTTCTATCAAGAATTATATAGTAATAAAGTATAAATACCTCCTATATCTATAGACATGCAATTAAATTTATAAAGAAAGGAATGGCTTCAGATAATGATGGAATTATAATTGATATATTAAAAGAAGTAGTTGAAGAAATAATTTTTTTTTTAGCAAAGTTATTACCAAATGTCTAAATGATAAAGATGTACCAGATGATTGGAAGAATGCAGTATTAATATTTAAAAAAGGTGATAAAGAAGATATCGGAAATTACAGACCTATCAGCCTTTTATCCGTTTCATACAAAATTTTACCAAGATAATTACAACTCATCTATGGAGAACATTGGATTTCCACCAACCAAGAGAACAAGCTGGATTTAAAAGTGTTTTAGTACAGTAGATCATATCCAAGTATTGAGAGAAGTTATAGAAAGGACAAATGAATATGAGTTGCCATTGTGCTTTGGATTTGTAGATTATGAAAAGGTATTTGATTTTATAAACATTTATCCAGTGATTAAAGCATTGGATCCAGGATATTGTCATATTTTAAAGAATATTTATAAAAAGGCAACAGCAGCAATTAGAATATATAATGATACTAGGAAAGTCAACATTGAGAAGGGTATAAAACAGGGTGACTTTATATCTCCAAAACTTTCTACAGCAATGCTGCAAGAAGTATTTTGTGGATTAAAATGGGAATCTAGAGGAATGAAAGTAAATGGAGATTGTTTAAGTCGTTTCGATTTTGCAGATAACGTAGTTGTTTTTGAAAATAATGCTTTAGACCTGCAGGAGTTGTCAGATGAAAGTAGGACTAAAAATAAATGTTGAAAAGACTAAAGTAATGTTTAATGGATTTTTCTCAGAATATGAAAATAAAGATTAATTATGATGAGTTAGAAGAAGTTAACACCTACAAATACCTTGGTCAGATTATTAATACAGATGCAAAAATAATGAATGAAATTAATCATAGAATTAAACTTGTTTGAAGTGCTTTTAGTAGAAATAACTTAATACTAAGAGGAAATATGTTTGAAAAGGAAAGTTTTTAATAAATGTGTTTTACCAGTTCTTACTTGTGTATCTGAGACTTGGAACACTTATTAGAAGAGCAATATAGAGATTTCAGATCATTCAAAGAAGTATGGAGAGATGTATGTTAGGAGTAACAAGAAAAGATCGAAAATGCAATGTATGGGTAAGAGAACAAGCAGGTGTTACTAACCTCATTGAAAAAATTAAAAGACTGAAGTGGAGTTGGGCTGAACATATTGCTAGAAGAGATGATAATAGATGGACAATTGAAATCTTAAACTGGATTCCAAGCAATTGTAAAAGACACAGAAAGAGCCCACATGTGAAGTGGAAGGATGAAATAAGAAAGTGTGCAGGAGTGATGTGGAGAAGAGAAGCTAAAGATTGGAGAAGATGATTGAACTTGGAAAGACCTTCATTCTACAGTGGATTGATAATAGTTGATGATGATGATATTTATGTTAATTGTATCATTGTTTTAAAAATGATCAAGATAATCCATGTAGTGAATATTGTAATGGTAAGAATCGTCCCTCCATGTAACAAAACCTAGAACACAGGCAAAATACACTAAAGCTGATCGAATCTGGATGCTGTGATTCAGAATCTGGCCAACATTCAATCCTTTCACCTCTGCTCAATGATCTAATACCCTATGGATGGCATTTCTCAACTTACACAGACTTTCAATTTATCCACGGTCCGGCAGTCACTCAGGGTAAAACAAGAGACTCGTAAATTAACTAACTTAACACTGATTTGGTCAGATATACACACATATGACTAAGTAAACCACTAATATATCAGTGATTCATTATGAAATCTAAGAATGATATACATATAGATATAATGATGTATGTGCAAATAAATCTAGAGCTGGATAAAATGAACTCACTGACAATAAAAATATGAAAACGGGTTATATTTTAAATATTATTAATTTAATAAAACAACAAATAGTGAAACCAAAATATATAAACTTATGTAATGAGAATGTGAGATATTATGCTCGCAGGCATTACATAAGTAATGAGGTTAATGTTACATATTATCTCATTATAAGTGTTCAATAAAGTGTAGTGCGGTATTTATGTTTATGCCTATATTAATATGCCAAATTTCTAGCTCTTTTGTAGTCTGCTAAATCATATGGAAATTTATAGCCAAAGTTATATAACTAACTTAATAGCGCTCTTATGGTGTCTATCTAAGTTGAGCGCATAATCAGCTCCGAGATACGCAGGTTAGTGTGTTAACCTAGATTAGAATATACACTGATGCTAGATAATCATTTAATATAAAGGGAGAGAAAACTGGTTTATGATAGGTTTACTTATGTACTCTATGGCACATATTAAAATATTAATAAAGCTAGAAGGTGCAAATGGGTCATTATTCATGGGCTTCAGCCTCAAAGGCTTGGTTGCCCTACAACCGATCAACTTGTTACGAATAGGAACATTAGTAGTTCAGGGTGTCAGATAAGCATTAATTATGAATAATCTAGGTCCTTGTGCCCTAATTCTAAAAGAGTGTGCTTTACCCTAACTAAGTGGATAAGTGGGACCTCTGCCAGCAACTCATCAAGAATCATATCGCAAGCAGATAATTGTACATTGCATACTTAGTAAGGACACATCCGCAACTTATATATATAACACAAATACGTAAAATTATATTAGTGTGCCTTAAAAACAGATAGCATCTATTTGCATATCTATACAGCCCAGTTTTCAAATTTAGTATTTCAAATATACTATTTAGGGACTAAATTAATTAGTAACCTAGTTTAAGATTATCACTTGCATCTCTACATATATAAATCTAAGGAGGACAAAGCGTATTTGCGGGGTAATTACGAATAAAACATTAAAATATGCTTTGATAATATCTCTGTGGCTAATTCCTATGATGTATGAGTTACATATATAAATAATTATAATTCATAACTAGAGTTAAGCAAACTACAATTTTAACTAGAGAACTACTGATTATTAGAATATTAATACACAAAATTAATCAGTAAAATAATCACAACCTGATCTCGAAACAGTGAATGAGAAAAATAATAATTCAATTATTTAATATTTATTATATCGAAGATTTGAAATTATCTTCCCAGATCGATAAGCTAAAATTATACTTACAAATACTCGGCAGTTTTGAGTTATTTGGCATATTAAATACATATAATATTAAAATGATAAAATTACAGAATAAATTGAATAGATTAGAAATAGGCATAAAAGACTGCAGACAATTATACATTTAGTTTAAAATAGATTATTAGAGTTTTACATTTTTACAGAGAATTCTATATTACAAGTTTTACATTCAGACAAGATTTAAACATTAACATTTAACAGCTTTCTTTGTAGATTTTTAGAAAAGGTGTTTGGAAAAGTAGGTTTAAGAAATAGCTAGCTTTCAAATAAGGAATTGAAAGTCACAGTTTATGAACAGAGCTCTGGGTGCAAATTTATCAATTTACCAGTCTGTTGTCTTCATTGCAATTCTGGGCACTTGGGGTGATAATAAGTTGACACTTTTCACGATGAATTAATGTTAATGGAGGTTTTTCCATGGGCTGCTTGGCTGGTGTATGGCATTATGTTTTATAGAACCAAAGTTCTTTCCATCCCCAGCAAGCAGAGAGGTGAGGGATCGCTTACTTTACTCCATCATTTTAAAGGTGAAACGAACATGTTTACAATTCACTTATTATATATATGATCGATCCTTGACAACAAAACTTTTAAGTATTTATATTTTTCTAACTCTGGCCACCTGTTTATTTACAAGCTTATCCGTAGCTGAAAAACCCATTATTTTATTTTAGAAAAACATATTTAATGACAACAACTAATTTAGGTTTTGTTTTTCTATATTTTTTTCCTGCTGTTTATTGTGACAATGCTATAAAATCAAGTTCACGCTATTTTAGCACTATTGTGTGACCTAATTTAAAAGTTGCTTTAATAATTAGTAGAAAACTAATTTTATTACCATACATGCAGAATAACAACACCGGAAATATACATATGCGATTTCAGTAATATAACAATAAAATTGGCTAAATAATTTAAACTAACATATTTCTTAAACTAGAAATATTTTAAAATGAATACATATTTGTAATATATACATATACTATTAAATTACAGACTTACCATTCACATATATATATATGCGATTCCGCATATATAGTAATTTAATGTTGTTTAAATGGGTAGTCTGAGAGGGTTTAAACCTGGCATAGAGATAGGTGTGGGGGTAAAATACGTGAAACAGGCAGGTGGATAAAACTGACTGTTTCAATATGTCATCATAGCTATATAAAATATCACTATTATATCTCTTATGTATGTTTACATATGTATATTGTAATAAAAATAATACAGTAATATATTAATGTGAAATGATTGTTCTAAAAATTGAAAATATATACAGCTAGGATCTTTTAGCTCTAATAAAAGATAAATATTTAAAATGCTTTAAAAGTGAGAAGAAATTATACAGAGCATTGGAATGTCCTCTCTAGTTGAATATAAAACTTAATATTCATTGTATATTATTTAAGAGGGTATTTCAGTACTTAACAAAATTAATAGCTATTTGTTATAATAAAATTTTGTGCAGTATCAGATTCCACTGGGTAAAATTCTCCTATTGATTCTTGATACGGACTTCCGGTGCTCAAACTTCATATGTATTCACGAGCAAAAAAGCTGTTCCAGTAATTAATTAGAATAAAATTATAATTGATTATTTAAGAGAAATAAGTATTAGTTAATTATATAATACAATTTAAAAATAAGAGTTAAATGTGCATTTATAAGTGAAATCGATTTATAATAGAGATAATGATTTGTTTTTGATTTTTAAAATGTGTATAATTTTTGATTTAAATTTATTTATTTTCATATATATAGGATAACAAAATTTGAATATAAATTTATCATTTTTAGTAAAATCAGTACATAATAAGGAAAAGTTTGGTGGTTATTATTTACACCTCTTACACTGATTAAGTTCTAAAGATCAACAGAAAAGAATGCATAATGATATCTGTACATATTTTTTTTTTTTAGTTCAGCAAAGCTTTCTCTAATTCGAATGAGAAATTCGAGGTTTAATATTTTTTACATGTATTTATTAAATTATCATACATTTATCAATTTTGGTAAAAAAAAAATGATTCCAAAGATATTTGAATAAATTTGATTTTCATTTTTTACAACATAAAAGTCAGTGAAATTCTTGAAGAGAGTGGTATTTTACATAAAATAAAAATAAAAAATTAAATTACAGTTTTTTTTAAAAAAAATGTGATTATTATTTTTATAAAGTATGAGTTTAAGTTATATTCATACATTAACTTGACAATAGAATTTTTTTTTTCTTCAGATACATCTCTGGAAACATAAGTAATCAAAAGATATCAAATCTATAGACCAATTTCTGCCTTGTTGATTAATCTGTAATGGAAGGTCATGCAATCAGCATTGATTTATTATCATCTTGTGTTATTCAAGCTAATAGCTTGAAATGTTTGAATTTTTAGAAGATTTTTGAACTTAATCCTACTTGTTTGACTACATGATATTAAATTAGCAGTTATAAATTTTAATGGCTTCACTTAGTTTGAAAAAGATAGTTCCTGAGTAGTTATAATGTGTAAACAAATTTTTATCAGTAAATTCTCATCTAGTGTTAGCTAAATAAGTGTCAGTATATTAATTATAAAAACAAAAATATAAAATGTAATAAAGCGTGATCATTATTATAACTATGGGAGTAGATATCATATATTTTACCTTTATCAGAAGAAAGATAAATTTTAAAACAATTGTGAGAATCTGTTGCATCGCTATCTGGCATATAGTGATTGTTTTTGCCTGACAACATATTTCTAAAGTAAAGAGACCAATAGTACTTACCACGTTCATTTATAACTGAAAAAATTATTTACTGTTCTCTAGTGCTATCTATATAATTATATAAACAAATTATTTTGAATATAAAATCTTTGAAAATTTCTGGTCATTAACTTGAATGACAGCATGATAAAGGCAAAAAGTGTCTATAGAAATGTATTATTGAAACATTTCCTTCTGTTGAAGAAGTCTAGAAACCTAATTAGAATCAAATTGGAAAAGAATAAATATCTTTTATGCTGTTCTTCCATAAAATAATAATCAGAAAATAATAAATTCTTACAACAGCTCTATAAATATCAAATTTTTTTATATACATAAAAAGCCTTTTTCAGCACCTGATTTGGCGCCCTTTTCAAATGTTAATAATCTATTACGTTAGCCGAAAAAGGCTTTTTATGTATATAAAAAAAATTTGATATTTATATAGCTTTTGTAAGAATTTATTATTTTCTGATTATTATATTAAACCTACTACGTTATCTATTTAGCATTACCATTTAATATCTATTATTATAGAAATGTAATCAAATACACTTTATGTTTAAGATAATGATATTACCTTGTGCTTCATTTGGTGCTAGTTTTTTAATCTTAAACATTGATATTAATATAGAGCAATTCTTTTATGTCTATAATATCAGTTGATTGTCACCATTATATAGGTAAATGGTTTCACAAGAACTGATAAAATTTTTAATTTTAATCTCACATTGAAATTACAACTAAAAACTTATTGGATTAAATAAAATATATAGCTTCTTTAAAACTGATTTTAAAATAAATTCTTTTCATTTTTATTTTTTAGGTACCTTTTGTGTGATGTTGTGAAAATAAAAATGAAGTGTTTTGAATTGTATAAAAGTCGACAGCAAACAGCTGAGGAGTATTTAAGACAATTTTTGGAGACAGAAGTTAAAGAACTTTGGCCAAAAGGCTGGATGCAAGCAAGGTATTTTTTAATGTCATAATTTAACACTGTGTTTGTGTATATATTTATAGTAGCCCAAGATTATTCCATAATTATAGGCAGCTGTAAATTATAACAAGTTATTAGATCTACATTATCTTTTAATTAATATTGAGGATAATAATTTTTAATACACAAAATTGTACAATTTTTTTCTTGCTTAATTCTTACATAAAAGTAGGTTCAAATTTATTATGCGTAAATAAGTGGCATAGGATCTAGAATTTAGTTGAATTTTTATGTTAGTTAGGTGCAGTTATAGCAAGAATGTTTTTCTAATTATATCACTTATATATACAAATTTAGTATGACTCAGACATAGTTAATACACGGGATCTACTGTATAAATAAAGAAGCCCATGAGAAAAATTCTTACTATCCATAAACAGATTGGTTATTTGGTTAAATTCAGTCAACATTAGATTAAAAATATTACATTTCTAATTTCTTGTCATTATTTTTGCAAATACGTAGTTTTGGGTCTATCCACTAATAAATTAAATTTTTAAAAACTTATTAAAGAGTTGTGGTGTGGAAAAAAAATTGAAAATTGTGTATTTAAGTATAAGCAAAAGTATGTATGTCATTAAAATCACTTGTGTTCAAATTGCAAATAAGCTATATTCATTTATTCCAAAATAAAATAAAGTGATGAAGTAAGTAAATCCAAATTATGTTAAAAACAGGATCCTCTAAGTCTTTTAGTCAGACATTGGTTGCTCAAGTAGGAAATGAAGTAAATAAGATGAACCGTTTACAAAAATATATTAATAATGTTTGAAAGATTAAAGATTACATTTTTTAGAGTGTTGAGTGAGCTGTGTTTACTTCCTTCAAAAATAAAGTAAGTTGAAAATAAATAAATAAATCCAAATTATCTTTTATTAGTATATTTGCTTAAATGGTTTGTCTTAGGCTTAAATTTTTATATAAACAACTAAGAATAATTATTTTTAAACCTTAATTTTATTATGTACTTCCATGATAATTTGATTTTTTTTTTTTTTTCTCATTTTAATATTTTTTTTTAATGAAGAAATAGATATAGCTCAGTTGAGTGCAATAATAAATTTGTCTCATGCATAACATATATTATGTAAGGAACATGATAGTAGTTAAAATAGTATAAAACTTTTTAAAAAAAATTTTTTTTTTCTAAATTGATCTATTAGTTTCTAAGTTATAAGCACTGCAGAGGAATATTTCATTTGGTGCACCATCTTCCAATTTGAATTGTTGTTTTTTAAAAATTTGTATGTATGTATGTATTGTACCTACCAAAATTGAGTTCTAATTTCAGTATATGATATAAGATCAAGCATAAACATTTTTTTAATTTTCTAAATAGTGTTAGAAAAGTTATGCATTAATATGGAGTGTATTGACATGGTTGCTATGACAACAAAATGTTAGGGGAAGGAATGTATTATTATTATGACAAATTAATAAATAATATTTTTTTCATTAAAAAAAAAATGTAAATAATAAAATTTATGTGATTATTTAATACATAAGAGTAATTACACCGGATGAAAATTAAAGTACTGTACATTAATTGTATTTTAATTTTATAATCAAAATACTGTATAATATTGTATTTTGTACTATAGTGTACCGGTCAGTTTTGTCTGTTCATATAACAAGATCTAGCATCTAGGCAAAAGTACCTCGAGTCCAATCATGCGCAAGATACATAAGTCAGGAACACTCATGAACTCTGCCCTATTTGCCTATTTTCCAGATCTACCAACTTATGGGCAACAATTCTGATGATACCGATCTAATTTATTTCTCACCGCCGGCATTGCAAAGTTGTAACACAAAAAGACTCTAATTTGAATTTATTCATGTATAGAATATTATTGTTAGCGAGATTCGATCATCTAGTAAATTAAACCATTTATATAACATCAAATATTATTGCTATTCAATAAATGAAACAAAGACTTTGATATTTAGAAATATACATAAGATTTATTAAGTTAACTTGAGATATATATGATTGATTATGTTATTTGTGTCAAAATACAAATAAAAGTGGGTATTTATCACCCTTAGATGACATTAACCCCTTTTACAATACAATAAAATGAGCATACTTATTCAAGTTATGCTGCAATAACGAATAATTTATAGCTTTGTTCTACTGTGGCTATTTATACGTCAATAATTAACAGATTACATGGTATACCTAAGACTTTTAATAGCGCTGGATTACAGTTATTTAAAGTTCTTTAAATCCACCATTAATATCACAACAGCACTTGAACCAATACATAAGTTTATTGAGTTTGATGGCAAACGATAATTATATTTGATTAATAAAATAGTATTCGCATTTGCGAAATAAGAATGTATGTGGGAAGCTAATTTAGGAAACAATAATTGTGGCAGAATTAGCGCATATGAAAGTATGAATGAAAATATAAAATGACAATCCATTTAGCATAATCATAACACAATTTAGGAGTATTGATAGGCTTTAGCGAGTATGAAATATGGGAGAGCAGTACGTGCATGATGGCAATGAAGAGATTCATTCTAAGATCCAAGAAGGTGCTTCAATTTACGGCTAAAGAAGGCAACTCTCTGTGAACGTTGGCAGGGTCGGGTCACAAAAACGAAGAATGCACTTTATTGAATTGCCATAGGCGGGACTTTTGCCAGAGCGGACCCTATGCAATAATATCAAGTGCCAAAGAAGTCCCAAGGGGTTTCCAAACCTTGTCCTTGGTATTGAAAGTAAAAACAGACGTGAGTCGGGTTTTCCGATATGCCCAGGAAACGAAGCACAAATATGTAAAACTAAAGGCCAGTATACCCGTAACGCTTGAATTAATATAAATATACAAACTTAAAACTAAGAAATAAGAATTATCACCTATCTTTATTGATAAAGACCCAGCATACCGGTATGATTTGATTTACTATGTGCATATGGGATAAGTAAAATTAAAGCTAATATAATAGCTCATAGAACTAGAGGATTATCCCCTTCCCCTTTTATTACTATGAATTACACATAAAGCTTCCCACAATGTATAACTAATACAAATCAGTGGTTTTAAGTGCTTTCATAAATATCTTACATATTATTAGAAAATAATATTGATTTAATTCATATAAGTATATTTAAAGTTTTTAGAAGTTGGCGCTATTATTTAATTAATAAAAAAAACATTTCTAAGAAAACAGATTTTTGCTCTGTTTTTCGAAAATAACATTATACAATAATTATCTGATTGTCTTTTACTTTACTTTCCCAGAATTGCGGGTGTCCGCTATAGTAAGAATAACATTTTTTTTTTCTTGTATTAAAAACTAAATTAATAACTCACTGAAAGGGAAGGGGTTTTAAAAGAGATAGCATAGACATTTGCGATTCTGGGGAAAATTATCGACATATAATTTAGTATACAAAAATATAAAATATAATAATGAAAATAAAAATATTGCCGCATAGATGTGAAATAAAGAAATAATAATTGTTCAGGAGAGGTTTAATGTAGGAGAGATTACTGCTAAGTTATATAGCGAGAACAAAGTACATTTGACTAACGAGGTAAGAATTTACAAATTGATTAATTCATAATTAATATTAATTTTACAAGGAAGGCTTTACAAAGTGTTTAAAGAAACAGATAGGTGAGATTTGAAATTATTCAATGTAAATTTAAGAGTCTAGCAGCACTTGAAATTGTTACCTCTGTACAAACTTGGCTGTTCTTTTTGTGATGTTCAGATTTCCCTCAGAGAACTAGATCTAGTTTGACGAGCATAGTTATTCAGACAGGTAGTAAGTTCATTATTCAACAAACAGGCATATAGTTATAGTTTATGAGTATCGGGATCTTGGGTGCAGATTTCAGGGAGGGCCATCTCGAACGGCGAGAAAGGTGAAGTGGATTTACTCATGACACATTGAAATCAAATGAACGTGGAGGTATTTGGCAACTGCTTTCATTGACTTTTTAGTTCCCCTCTCTAGTCAAAATTAGCCCATTTTATACTATGCTCTGGTATTTGTGGAATGCTTTCTTGATTGGTCGCTAATCATTCTCTAATCTAATTTTTAAAAGAATTTCTACATAAGCTTTACCCATTGTGCTGGAAGATGCCATTGTTAGATATCATGTATTCAAACCGAAATTAATTTGATGACAAATGTTTATGACAAAAGTAAATCAATTAGTTTAGTTTCTAATTTTAATTTTAGAGAAACTTTTAATTAAAGTTATTTTAGAAGATTAATCAAGATTAAGTTTCTCACCTTTAATTATTTTTGACTGATTACAATTGCATCTTCCATATTGGATTTAAAGAGAAAAGTATAGTTTAATAGCAAAAAATAATTTAAAAGACAAAATTTTATAGATTGACATATAACAAACTTTTTTTAGTAAATATTTGCTCAGTAGGTTTGTCTCTACAATATCTATATACATCTGAGCCGCAATTACTGAATAATTACTATAACTTTAATAAATAAATAAAAATACAGAAAATATATTTTGGTATTATAAGTTTGTTACAATTAATTCTCCATTATGTATTGCATATACGTATTCCCCTTTTAAATACTATATTTATTATTTTTCTTTTTTATGTGTGTTTAAATTCAGATATCTACGCATATATCTTCGTTAAGAAGTATGTTAGTTAATATATTAAGAAAGGAAATAAACAAACAACAAAAAAAATGTGTTAGTGAGTGGAATATATATGCAAGAATAGGGTTTGAATTTGGCTTGATAGCGGAAGATTTGAGGTGGGCTGTGAAGCGCAATCTGAATCTCAGATTTCGCTTCAAATGAATAAACTTTGTATTGAGCATTTTTAGCATGAATATCACCATTTTTTTTTTCCAGATGGCATAAAGTCACTATTCTATGACATCAACAATTTTACAAGATGGCTGTGTTTTTGTTTTGTTTTTTTGTGATTATTATAGCAAATAATTAGTTGTAAATCAAAATAGGGGTTCAAATTTATGATGATCGCTACAATGAATCCTTGAAAGGTATGACCTAAGCAAGTATATATAAATATAAGACTGTCTTTTTATGCTTTATGATAATAATAAAATGTAAAAAGCCAAAAGAAAAAAAAACTCATTTACATTTTTGTTTTTTTTTCTCCACAACTCTTTTGATCTAACTATCCACAATTTGTTTTGTATCCAGTGGGATAATGGTCTGTCATAAATAAATTATATAATAATTGAAGATTGTTAGTCACTTTAAACCAAACATTCTTTCTACAGTCAGCAGGACTACCAAGCACTTTTTTAAATTTCCTTTTCCATTTAAATATTTTTATATAATATTTCAAGTTGTTTAAAAGAATATTGAAGGTTCATAACATAGAAAAATATAAAATTAAATTAAAGGAAAGAAAAAAATACTAATATAAAGTATAAGTTAAAGGAAGAAACAATGTTATTGGAAAATGATATTAATGAGTTTAGCTTAATAATAAATCTATAATTGTAATGTCTAAGATAAATTTAGATAAAAGTTTTCATTGTTGACCAGAATATTGGTTTAATTGCTAAATGTAGATTTAGTTGTCAACAGCCAAATGCATTTGAGTTAATAGTTCAAGTGACACAGTTAGCATAATTGTAATGGTTATTTTTTTTAAATATGACTTCACTTAATTAATTAAAATTTGTATTAAACATATCATTAAAACATTCTTATCACTAAATAAATGCTAATAATATGTAATATAATATAGAAATAACATGAGTGATGTTAATTTAATGTAATAAAAAATCTACAATTTTGATGTCAAATTTAAATTTATAAATGCCATTGTTAATTACTAAAATTATGAGACAATTTATCAGATTTGGAGTTTATCTCTAAACTGGGACTAACCAATCAAACACATTTCTGTAGTTAATGGAATAATTCAAGGTTTTATGTTTTGCATAATCTTAAAATTTTTTTAAAACATGATTATAAACACCAAAAATATTAGTTCATGTGAAAAAACTGTCAATATTGTATTGTAAGCAAATGTTCAGGTAATTTCTCACCCATTGCATGATATAGAAGACCTCCATTAATAATAAATTTATCTTTACAAAATCCATTTAATTTATGAACTCATAAATTATTATTTTCTTTCAGCTTTATTTTGATTTAATCTTACTTTTGAAAATAAAAGGTCAAAAAATATATTGCAAAACCCATCACACACAACATGCAATAAACTATGTTTTGAGAAGTAAATTGGAAGTGGAAATTTTTAATATATCAGTTACTTTGTTATGAATGTTCAATTCTTCTAATCTTTATTTATAGTGGTAAGCATTTTCTCTAAAATACTATTTATAGTGATATTGTAATTTAATATATTTGTCTTCCTCATTTTTTGTTTTGTTTTGACAATAAAGGCTATGTTTGCACATATATATAAAATTGTCAAAAGATATATTTTACGTTATCTTTCTGCACACATTTTTTTTTTTTACATATGATTTTTAAATTCCATTATTGATGACATTCTTTATCTTTAAGTTTTATAAAACATTTATGCAAATTATCGCTTTTGCGGTTCTTTGCTATTTAAAATGGAAAACGTCTTTGTTTATCTATGTTTTTTTTTTTTTTTTTTGAAAAATCTAAATTGTCATATCAGATAACTGAGATAATTTTTTCTTTATTATTTATGAAATGTGATTTTAATTTACAGCTTCGTTAAATATTTCTGACAATTAACGTTTATTTTTTACCAAAATTTAAATTTTAGATGTTATCAGTGTTGAAGGATTTTTTTCATTAGTGTTGTTAAAAATTAATATTTTGACTGTGCTCAGAAGCACGCATTTTACTAACAAAACTTTAACTAATCATATTTGTCAGTTTAAAATTTTATAATTTTATTATTTATATGCTATATATAATTATTAAAAAAAGTATAATTAATTTATAACATTGAAGTATGCGAAATATAAAATGTTGTTAAGCTATATTTGCTGTAGTGTGATTAATTGAAGTTGATATTTATTAAAAAATATATATAAAAAATATTCTTTTTTTTTTTCACTTTTATTAGATTTTTTTGTTGTTGTTGTTAAAAATAGACTTTTTATTAGTGTTTGTATTTCTGTCAAAATTTCTTTTATTTACATTTTTCTGTATATATATAAGAAAATACTAACAATTTTAATCACACTTAAAGATTTTTATTATAGTGTTTAGGAATATAAATATTTCAGTCATGTCCAAATACATTACTAGGATAAATTGCAGGCAGATTCTAAAGAAACATTTTAAAATAAACTTGAAAACACGTTTACCCTTTCATATATCAATGCCAATCCATTTTGTCTGATAATAGTTTTTTAGGATCTGCTTCCAATTTGTCCTTGTAAGGTATTTGTATGTGATTGTTTCATGAAGTATATATTAGAAAATATGAATATATGTTCTCTTCTAGTGCTTTCTATTATGAAATTGAGTAATCAGTAGTTACCAGATGGTAATGCAATTACAAATCTCATCTTTGAGACCATTTTTGGTCTTTATTACTGAGGATTTGAGATTCAAAGCTGGAAAGAATGCAGCTATGCATTTTGACAATCAACCTTTAACATTTTTTATTATTAAGTTAATAAACTGAAATTCAAAGTCCCATAATGTTTTGAACCAAAGCCAGCCTTACTTTTATAGTTAGATAAATCTGACATCAGATCAGTAACTATATCTAACTTCAGTTTTATTCTAGAGTAGATACAATTTTTTTTTGATTAGGAATGCAATGTATTAATAGTTTGGCTTTATTTATCTAATTAATATATTGTACTAATAATGAAGATTAAATTGCACTACCATTTGGTAACCACTGTTTACTGAATTTTACAATACATGGCACTAGTAAATAATTGCTTCTGTTTAAGAAAGAGTTAACAAAGAGTAATGAAGAATATTCATGTTATCATACTAAGGATTCCTAGAGAAAGAAAAATTTCAAAATATTTGACATATTTTTATTACTGATAAAAATTAAATGTGATAACAGTTGGAGAAAAGAAAAAGATTTTGGCAATAATATCTATTATATAAATCTGTCTTAGTCTATTGTCTTGTAAATAGCATATACAAGCCAAAGAATGTTAATAAAAAGTTTTTTATTAAAGTAGGTAGGTATCGATTTTTTTTTCTAAAAAAAAAATAATCTTATATTAATGGTTGTTTGGAAACAAAACTTAGAAAATTATAAATTTCTCAATTGTTTTTAGTATCTATTTTCTGATTGAGATAAAAGTCTGATTTCAATAGTAAATGCGGTACTATTCTAATGAAGTACTATTTTTTTTATTAAAAATAAATTAAAATTTATTAGATACAATTGCACGTGTTTATCTATACATAGCTATTTTCTTTTTACCCTGTTGCAAAGCATTCACTCTGTAGAGCTTGCTGCGGTCTGAAACTGGGGCCATTGCCCTCCTTCACTCTGGGATAATAAATAAAAACAGTTCTTTATATAATATAGCTACATATAATTTTAAAATATGAATCATCCCATCTTATAAGCAAATAAAAAATGTGTATTTTATATTGAACCAGTGCTTCAATTTAGATTTATTTTTATTATTTAATAATTGAATGCTCTTAATATTTCTCATTGTTTAATACCAAATCATATTTGTATTAAAAAAAAAAGTTTTATATTAAAAGTTTATTGTATATAAAAACACAAATAAAAGATTGGTGAAGAGTACAATATATCTTGAAATATTTTCATGTAAACTTGAATGTGGCTATCAGTCCATAAGCCTTTATAAAACTCAACAGAAATTGGTGTCTTCATCTTATTTTTTATCCTATAGATAAGACAATCTCCATTATTCCATTTGATGAAAGTATATCTTAAACTTTATATAATATTAAATTTATTTCCATATTTCAAAATCACCCCTTTTTTTAGAAGTTTCTATATTTTGACAAAAAATTGTTTTTATTCTATCGTTTATATTAAATCTCTGATCTAATTAAAAAATTATTACAGAGATTAAATGTTCCTTACTGTTCCCTCTTATTTCAACTCACTATCTAGGAATTGCATTCTTATAATGCTATGGCATATCATGCACATATTTTCAACTACTAATATTTATAATAACATTCAAAATATTAAAATACCAACTCCCACATTACGTGATTTTTTTCAGCTTATTCTTATTCTTCTGAAACAACTTTTTTTCATTCTATTCTGGAATTTTCTATTGTACGCTGAAAAGTGCTGCTTTTCCACTTCTCACAATGGTCTTTGACTTTTGCTTTTGTTAATAAGGCCTTAAAATTCAAAATTGGAACTACTATATATCTATATATGTATCTGACAAACACTTTAATTTTTTTTATTCTATCCAATCTCTTAATAGCTTGAAATTTTAAAAGACCTAAGGTTTTTGAACTCTGAATCAATTTACTTACATAGATCTGACATAAGGTGAATTTGTATATAGTTTAATAATCTCAGTTTTATCACAACTGTAAGAGCATTTTATACTTTTGGCTAAAGATGATTAATAGGAATAATGTCACATGATTTTTCAGTTTGTCGTATACTTTTCAAAAAGTATACAAATAAATTGACTTGTGTTCAAAGACATGGATTATAAAATCCACTATACCATCCAGTGTTCATTATAAATAAAAAGTAGAATTCATTATAAATATTAAAAAAAAGTGGAAGAACAGCATTGTGGAGATTGATGGTATATTAGACAGAGTAGCAAGATTAGTTATTCAACTTAATAGCAGATACTAAATGCAGATAATTCAGGTTTATGCTCCAACAAAGTCTCATAATGATAATAAGTTATAGAAGGTTTTTATATGAATGTACAAAAGGCTTTTGATCAGACTAAACATTTTAAAATTTTATGGGAGTCTTTAATGCTAGAATTAGTGAACAAATGAAAGTGCTGTAGGTAAATTTGGTTATGGTAATAGAAATAAGAGAGGACATAGACTTGTGGAATTTGCAGAATAGGATTATATTTTGACTAGCAGAAAATACATATTTCAATATTGTAATGTTCTTAATAAATTCAACACATGAAGTGATCATCGATTAATAAGGTATAAGATTACATGTTAATGCAAAACTAGAGACACAACAATTAAGAAAAACAATATTTACAATTGATATTCCTAAACTTCAGAAACATTCTAATGAATTTAAATTAGAACTTGCAATATGGTTTCAAGTGTTAGTAGGTTGAAATTAATAAGAAAATAACTGATACACTTTTAAAACTGCAACAAAGATAGCTGGTAGAAAAAAACAGCAATTGACCAATGAAATTTCTATTGAGACTAGAGAATTTATGAAAAAAAGAAGGAATATGAAGATATATAAAAATGATGCATTAAAAAGGATTGAATATCTCAAATTTTGTAAAATGTTACAAAAAAGAGTTGATAATGATATAAGAAAATATAATTGTGAACTAGCAAGGAAGGCTGTAGAAGAGAATAAAAGTCTCAAGAGTGTAAAACAACATTTTGGTATTGATAGGAAACAATTCTGCAATAAGAAAAAAGAACTATTATTAAAAAGAGAGATGACATCATGAAATAGATAGAATAATTCTATCAAGAATTATATAATTATATAGTAATAAAAACAAATACCTCCTACATCTATTACATCTTCTGAATGGCCCAGAATTTTACATGAAGAAGTGAGACATGCAATTAAATTTATAAAGAAAGAAAAAGCTCCAGGCAACAATGGATAATCATTATATTAAAAGAAGCAGGTGTTGAAATAGAATTTTTTTTGCAAAGTTATATACCAAATGAAAAAAGGTGATAAAGAAGATATTAGAAATTACAGACCTATCAAGCTTTTATCAGTTTTATACAAAATTTTTACCAAGATAATTACAACTCGTCTACAGAGAACATTGGATTTAACTAAGAGTACAAGTTGGATTTAAAAGTGGTTTTGGTACAGTAGATCATAATCAAGTATTGAGAGAAGTTATAGAAAGGACCAATAAATATGAGTAGCCATTATGCTGATTCTATCAGCATTTATTCAGTGATTAAAGCATTAGATCATCAAGATATAGACCCAGAATATGTCATATTCTGAAGAATATTTATAAAAATGCAACAACAATAATTAGCTGACATAGTGATACTAGGAAGATTAACATTAAAAAGAGTGTGAAACAGGGTGACTCCATATCTCCAAAACTTTTTAAAGCAGTGCTGCAATTTTGTGGATTAAAATGGGGAAGCTAAAGGAGTAAAAGTAAATGGAGATTATTTAAGTCATTTAGATTTTGCAAATGATGTAGTTGTTTTTGCAAATAATGCTTTAGAGCGTCAAGAAATGTTGCAAGAGTTATTAGACAAAAGTAAGAAAGTAGGGTTAAAGGTAAGTATTAAAAAGAATAAAGAAAATGTTCAATGGATTTTCTCAAAAGATGAAAATAAAGATTGATAATGATGAGCTAGAAGAAGCTAATAACTACAACTACCTTGGTCAGATTATTACTACAGATGGAAAAATAATGAATGAAATTAATCATAGAATTAAACTTGTTTAAAGTGCTTTTAATAGTAATAACTTAATAAGGAAATATGCCTATAGGTTTGAAAAGGAAGGTTTTTAATAAATGTGTTTTACCAGTTCTTACTTGTGTATCTGAGACTTGAACACTTATTAGAAGAGCAATACAGAGACTTCAGACCATTCAAAGAAGTATGTTAGGAGTAACAAGAAGAGATCAAAAGTGCAATATATGGATAAGAAAACAAACCAGTGTTACTGATATTGTTGAAGTGGAATTGGGCTGGGCATAATGCTAGAAGAGATGATAATAGATGGACAATTGAAACTTAACTGGATTCCATGCATTTGTAAAAGATTCAGAAAGAGACTACATGTGAGATGGATGGATGAAATATGAGAAGTGTGCTAGGGTGATGTGGAGAAGCAGCTAGAGATTGGAAAAGATGGAGAAACCTTCATTCTGCAGTGGATTGATAATGGTTGACAATGATGATGATAATAATCTAAAGTAGAATAAAGAGAACTGCTCTTTGAAATATCAAGCTGTTTAACGTCACTTTGTAAGTTAAGTTTTGTTAAAGAAATTTACTACAGAAAAATAGGAATTGAAGATTATAGATATATTGTATATGATTTGTAAAATGACATTATCATTTGATGGGTATTGATTCTATAAGTGGTTGATCTATAATACATAAAAATATGTAAGTTATTACTATTTAGAATTATTCATATACAGGCATATCGTTAAAAGGTAGTCGCATTTTAATAATTTCAAGACATTTTTTTTATATGATTCGAAGTTCAATTATCACTTATATTTTTTAATCTAAACACTCATTCTGTAGTATAGGTAGATTGAAAACCACAAGTGTAATGGAAGTTAAATACCTTATACTATACTGCTCATTATCAATAATAATTTGCCATTGCTTGAAGTCCACATTATTATAATTGCATTTTTATTTTTAATAAATCTAAATGCCTAATCCTGTTGTTAAATGTTATGAAAATCAGTTAAGATTTGTTTTTTAATCTAGTCACATAATAATGACACACCCTAGGTTGTTGGGTTCTGGAGGTCAATGTCTATAGATCATTACTCATCTTTGTTATTTTCGTGCTCAAATTTCTTATAATTTTCGACCAATAAGACCTTTTGATTATTATTATTGTTGTTGTTTTAATAATATCATATGGAAATTTACTTAAAATAGATTTTATTTATAACTATGCGCACGCGTATGTATATATATATGTAAGCATTTAATTTTGATTTTCTTTTCCTTTCCTTTCTGTTTACACTTGAGCTTATATTAAATAAATTAATGCGTATCCATGATATCTATTTTCTGGAAAAAAATAATTAATATAAATTTTTAATTTTGACATTACTGTTTGTTAATTGATTGATATGATTAGTAGTTGAGGTCAAGACACACAGGATTCCTTCTCTTAGTTTATCTACTAAATTGTAGCAGACTTAATTACATGACATTGTACTTAATGAACCTTAGAATATGCAACTTCACGTCACATTAAATGAATCTCTTTGCATCTTTTGGGAGCTTAAAGTTTCTACTGAAACTTTTAGTTGTTTCATCTCAGCAAATTTCTCACTAATTGTCTCTTGCTAGATAACATTATAAACTTTTAAATTACTAACTAGAAATTAGAGGTGAAAAAGAAAATTTGACAATTTTTAAAATGAGTCTTTTTTAAAAAGTTGTCAATCACATTTATATAAAAAATTCATTCACATATTGCATGTGAATGCTTTAAATTCATATATATATAATGAATCTTGTAGAATCATACAGAAAAAGCTTAAATTAATTATAAAGCAGATTTATCTGTTTATAATGAAGCTTTTTATCTGCTGTAAGATTTATTAATTTATTCATTTATTTCGTTTTTTTTTTTTTTTGTTAATTGGCTTTTCCTACACATTTTATGAATGAAAATTCCATGATGCTGTTTAAATCTATAAAGCTATTCTTGTTCTATTTTCACATATTTGTTCTAATTTAAATACTTTATAGCACAATTTAGGCAAAACTCTCCATTACAGTAGTGCGACTCAGTGCCAATCAGAGTAATCAATGGCAAGAAGGCTTGTGCATAAAATCCACATCCAGTGCCTACTCATCCAATATCCCCAGACTTGTTTCTGGCTTGTGGCCTTCGTCAGTGAAGAGCTTTGGATCTGGGAGCACTGCACCTAGATCTCAGGATCGAATGCAACCCTCTCCCAGCCATCTTTTATCTCTATTTAACTGCAAAATTATGACAATAAAATTGAAAACACAATAATATTTTCAATTTAAGCTCAATAGCTTATATAGTCATATGGGTCTGAACTCAGTTCAGTACCCATACATTTTGGTGCCTTTGGCTCTTTAATAATCATAACCACCACTATCCTTTTGGGCAGGATTGGTGTTAAACCACTAAACATCACATGATCACCATTTCTTATGCTAGCACATAACTGTTATTAAAACAGGCATCCATTGATTACTCTGGTTGGCACTAATGTATGGAGAGTTTTGCCTGTTTTAATAACAGTTATGTAATAGCATAAGAAATAGGGCTCATGTGATGTTTAGTGGTGCAACACAATTTAGGATTGATAATAATCCTATCCTGCTCTCTCACAAATCTACTTCATCAGTCCATAATGGAAAAAATATTTGATTGTGTCCCCTTATATTTTCATCATAGTTTTTTTGATGGTCATTTTTATTTGTTTTTAAGTTAAACTTTTAATGTAGCAAGCCAATTTTTGTTTTGAATCTTTTAAAGCAAGGTGCATAGTGTTGTTAATTCTTTAATTAAAATGAGTTAATGCATTATAATGAATTGAAATTATGTCTGCATTGTGTTGAACTGTAACAATTGTGACAGATTAATATTAATTCAAATCATAGTGATTATGAGCTCTAAACAAATAGTAGTCTATATTTGTGCATGTCATGGTAACTGAATGTAAAAGTGGTTAGATTGTAATAGATACTGCATTAGATGATATCTTACAAAAATTGACAAATTAGAGTTTGAGAGTAATCTGCATTAGTGATTTTTTATGTGCAATGGTATCTGCTTATTTTAATAATGCTTATGCTGCAATATTATAGAAATAAATGTTTTATATATTATTAATGCATCAGTACTAATAAAAGTAGGGATTTTTTTTTTTTTTTGCATTTAATTGATAAGAATAGTAAAAACTATGACCCAAAGTTATTAGAAATAAACTTTATGAATTTGAAGTTTCCTTAGTGAATTTTTATACAACATATAAACTGGTTAACACAATACTTTCTTTAGACAGAAAATTTTTTATAAAAGAAATTAGTATGTGTTTATGCGGAAAATCAGGCTTGTTACATTTTCATTTACCATTGTCTAACTTCCTTCTCTCACAACTTTGACGCCATCCATTTCAGATAAATACAATAATAACTATTACTAATCATTATCGAAACTAGAGATTATCTCCAACACAGATATAAAGTTTAAACCTCAATTAAAGATTAATATATCTGATTTTTTTATTTATTGTACACACACGGAGTTATTAACCTTTCTCTTTCCCCGTATGTAATATCTTATAGATATAATAAACACATCCGTACTTTCCCATTCCTTTTAAATTCACTTAAATAAAAATATAATAAAAGACAAATGACCCCAAGATGCATTTCGTGCTGAACCAGCACTCATCATTTGGCCCAGGTTCTTAATAATTATATTATATTTAAGAATGTGAAATTGAACTTAATATTAAATTATAGTACATATAAGTTTATCTTATTGTATAGGTGGTGTTCCAATATTAAAATAACTCTTATGCAAACATATTAGAAAGAAATTTTAGTTTAATTTCAACAATTTTTAAATAATAAAATTAGCAATTTTGGTTTTGTTTTGGTTATGCTACTGATACAGAATTCTCTTAATTCTTTTGATACAGATTTATTATTTTCATTTTTCATTGGAAAAGTATATATATATTTCAACTTTAATGGTATTTCAATAAAGACATCTCTTTGTTATTTATAGAAAAATGGAAATATTTTTTGCAATTTGTATATATATATTATAATAAGTTTAGATCTTTTTTAATCAATAAAACATATCTTCATAAAATAATGTTTAATTGTATGTTTCCTATCTCAAATTACATATAAAAATATTTGACTATGCTCATTATTTGTTTATTAATTATTATATACATATAACATTTTAAATAAAAACTACCTTGTAAGTTTTTTTGCACCTTAGATCCGATCCATTAATGATATCCTTTGAAATTGGTGGGTTTCCTCGTATATTTTGTTTTTAATCATAGTTTTTTCCCAGTATGAGAGAATGAGGACCTTCCTTAGAAGCCTTAAAGGAACTGAGAGAGTAAATTTCTAATGTCCACTCCATACATTCTTGTCACTGCAGCTGTTATTCATATGTGATTATTCATTCATATAGTATATGAATATGGATGGACTGCTCATCAACACGCATTAGCCAGTGTGATGATGAGTTTATTGACTTTTTACCTCTTCAATTTAAGATCAAAAAACACCAAGGTCATCTCAGTTACCTGATATCTTAACTGAAATATCAATTGAGTTTTCTTGAAGGCAGAATGAATATGTATGTGAATGGAAAAAAAAATTTTTTTTCTAATAGATATTTACAATCATGACAAACAAAAATAAATCATGACCCTTATTCCTAAGAGACTGTAAAATCACCAGCTCAGAGTAACGATTGGTAACTGAAGATGGAGGATGTTGATTGCAGACCCAGGTTGCCATTTGATGATGACTTTTTGTTGAGATACTTACAACTGCAGATCACTTTCAAGTGAAGGAAGATTGCAAGAATTGTGTTAAATGGGATACTATTGAACTTTGTGAAGTTAGAAGAAAAGGTGAATAGATGATTTAAAAAATGAACATGTGCTATATTACAAAAGCACACATATTGGAAGTATAAATGGAGTAGCATTCATTACAAATAAAAAGTGGAAGAACAACCTTGTGGAGATTGGCAGTGCTAGACAGAGTGGCAAGATTAGTTATACAACTTAATAGCAGGTACCAAATGCAGATAATTCAGGTTTATATCCCAACAAGTTCTCATAGTGATGAAGTAGTAGAGAATTTTTATATTGATATACAAGGCTTTTGATCAGACTGAGTAACATTTTAAAATTGTCATAGGAGACTGCAATGCTAGAATTGGTAAACAATAGAAAAATGAAAACACTGTAGGTAAATTTGGATATGATGATAGAAATGAGAGATATCATATGCAGAAAAAGAAAAACTATATTATAATTTTTTTTTTTTTTAAGAAAAATGGAAATGAATATGAAAGCATCCAAATGAAAGTACAGCAGATTTGTATGATATTTTGACTAAAGAAAATATTTATTTTAAGATTGTAGTGTTCTTAATAAATTCAACACACGGGTGATCGTGATCGTCAATTAGTGATATGTAAGATATATGGTAGTGCAAAACTAGAGAGACAAAAATTATTAAGAGAACAGTATTCAAAGTTGATATTCAATAATCTTCAGAAATTCTCAAATATTAGCAGATTTTGAGCATGATTCAGATTTGAATGAAATCAGAATAAGGGATAGACTTTTAAAACCTGCTAGTTTCTTTTTAATATTAATTATAAAATAATCACAAAAAATATCAATATTATTGAATTTTTGATTATATAACTCTTGCAATCATTTAATGGACAGATTTGTTTAAAAAGATTTTTTACTTTTTAATAGTAATGATTATTACACTCTCAGCTGCTCTTTCTTATCATTCAAGATTATTTGCTTAGACTCGAATCTCTTAATTACATTTTCACAGCCATATTACAACACTAAATATTATATTTGTATATATCCCTCCTGGTTCTACTGTTATTTCAACTATTATTCTGACAATTAACTCTTTGCTTGCCTCCTCCCCCCATCCACCTGTTTTATTGGGGGATTTTCATCTTGATTATTAATCATTCATATCAAAATGGCTTCTTACAATAACCTTTGCACTTATGAAGGGTCAAGGAATTTGCTGTCATGTTTCATAATAACCGCCATCTTCACTTGTTGATCTTTGCTGCTTTTACTTGCCAATTCCATATCATTCAGTTCAACTTGACTTTAATCCTACTCCTATCTCTGATCACTCTGGACAATCTCCCATCCTGAATTTTAGTGAACTACACATCACAGCCATTCAATTTCATAAAACCATTCACATCACAGCCATTCATTTTCATAAAACCATTCATGTTTTACCCTCATAACTTGATCTAGTTTAAAGATACTTCGCCTTTAAACATATATCATTCAATATCCAATTTCTCACATGCAGTTCAATCCATCTTCCTAACTTCTGGCATTGGTCCATGAGTTGCATTCATGGATTACACTAATAAAGCCTGCACATCATACTAACAATTGTTACATGCACTTTCCAAGGCTTACCAATAAATCATCAACCAACTTAAAGAATATTTTGCCATTAAGAAAAGGGATTTTTCTTACTCATCAGCATACATTGACTCAGAGATATATTTACTGGGCCCTGGACCACTCATCTGCATTAAATTCCCATGTCACTTAAAGCTGATGGTAATATATGTGCAGGCTATAACATGATTAAGCCTATATGCTATGATTACAAATCCAGAATGCATTCACACCACCTTCAGACTTATTTGGACCACCGATACTAATATCCCATTGCAGACTATACAATTTGCTAACAAGCTTCCTACCATAAATAACTCATGCCACCCAGATTCCAATGGAATCCCTACTTTTGTTTTTGCCCATTTTAGATACTTTACTGCATATACATCTGTGACCTGGCAAATTATCTATCCCAAAGGATATATGACATCAAAGGCCTATATTCAATCTCAATTGTACCAAGGCTTAACTTTTACTCTTACCAATCTTTCTTCAATTTCCACGGAGTCACTGGGAATTAAGATATTGGAAAAATTTGTAAAGGATTATCTAGAGCACACATACTTCCTCTAATTTCCAATATGTATTTCACAAAAAAGGCTCTTCTGTTATAAAGGCTGCTCTAATGTTTAAAGTGGTCTTGAACTTACTTCAGAATGGAAAAATATGATCTGATTGTAGTTCAGCTAGATATAAAATTTGCATTTGACTTTTTGTATTTTTATATTGGACTATTTCCATCATCTAATATGTGTATTGAATGGCTTTAGAAAAAATTTAACTAATGTGTTGATATGCTATTACTAACAGTTGAATGTATTTGGAATATTTAAATAAAGTTAAATGTTTCTAAAGTCATTCAATACACATATTAGATGATGGAAATAGTCCACTATAAAAATACAACTAGAACACTATCATCACAAACCTTCAGGAAAACACTATGTCTCTATTCCCATTCTGATTGATATGCTAGATAGCACACCATTCCGAGTACTTTGCTTTACTTAATTTCCAATTTACTGCAGAGCAGAGAGATAAATATCACTCTCATTCGGGAAAGTTCACCATCATTCACTCCTATGCAATAATTTCCTAAGGCTCACTTCTTATTGCACTGCAACTACACAAATTCTCTATTAAAACATATACAATAGACATTTTAAGGCATCCAAATTATACATACATACCAATACATTCCATGCGTGACATAAATGGATGAGGTCACCTTTCTGCCATAGTATCCTCAATCAATATACTGCCACATATAAACTTAGATTTAACATGAGTAAAACAGCAGCTTGATTTATATATCCCAACCAACCATACACTCAAATATTCTAGGGAAAGGCAGTGCTTTTTTTTAGGCTTCCCATTTTACATGGGCTCACTTACCACGAAGAACACCTTACAAAATAAGCTTAAAGAAAATGCCTCATGGATTACCAATTCCCTCTCCAAAGCTTATCTCTTCCTTTATGCTAAAATTCACCTATTTAATATACTCATAATGACTAAAATTACATAATATTTGCTTATTGTTAAATTTTCAAAATCTGCAACAAACTACTATGGGACAGGAAAACAGTCTTAATCTCATGTAAGAGATTAGTTGCCCACCATCACTGTTAATCCTACTGATAGTCTCCCTCTCTATCAGCTTCATTTGTTACCACATTTTACCAATCAATTCTATCAGCATCCAACCGATCAACATTTCCCATGACTAACAAATACATATAATGGCAAAAATATGCTATACTATATCTAGAAGCCAACAGATATTTTCCTTCTCCTATGCTTGGTATCAATAACTGCCATCTACTCCACTCCTTCAAAAGATGGCTCCTGGAGCCTAAACTTTTGATTTCCTAGTTCGTCTTAACCTACATGCATTGGCAACACCTCATTTTTTCCAGTATCATTGTCTATATAAAAGTACAAATCCATTCTACACCTTATGCCATACAGCAGAATTCAACAACATCTCTTCCAGCAGTGTCAAGCCCTCAACCAAATCAGGGCTCATGCTAAATACATACTGATGATCATGTGCATCTATACAACAGCTAATTCAATCCTATCACAAGATATCCTGTCCCTCCACAGCACATACAACAGCTTTCACCCTGTATGCTGTCTGGTGCACTCATCTTCACCATTGGCAAGAATCCCAAAAGACACCCAGCTACATTCATCAATAAGATCCAACAAATCAAGATCTGGGGCAACAATACTGTATTCCCAGATATTTTTGTTGCTACCTGGTTATCACTAAAATAACCATTCGATCTATAAACGGTCATAATCCAATAATAACTGCATTGAATAGCAGTCAATAATACCATCCATTCTCAACTAGCTCATCTTCACTAACTGACTTTAATACCATCCACCAACAGACTACAGAATTTACACTCTATCGCAATCCACCAGCAGTCACCATATGTAATTCTACTCTGAATTCATTTTAATCATTGTACAGCACCCATAGCTTAGATTATAAGTTACCTCCCTGTTGTACTTCAAGATTAACAATTAAAAGAATAATAATCAAGATTAATTTAGTGACTGTAAATAACTTCCAATATGATACTAGATTTTACAATCTTAGGACATATTTATCTATCTACACTGAACTGTTTTTTTTAAGACTTTAATGATTAAATTTGATATCCATCACTGTATCCAAAAATAGTAGCAGCATTTGTAAAAAATTATACCTCGAAACCTGATTAATGTAAAATTAATCCATATAAAAACCTGTGCAACATGATTGTATTTGTAAACCTTACAATCATTGCTATGTAATGCAAAGTATTAATAAAGTTTATTTCTGAAACATAATAATAATAATAATAATAATAATAATAATAATAATAATAATAATAATAATAATCTACATATTTATGTAAAATAATACAATAAGGTGTTTAATAAACAAGTATTGCCCTGAATAATATTTGCTCAGATGTCAAAGTTGATGTGCACTTAAATTGATAGATTACTAGCAGTTGTTGATTTGCAGACAGCATTGGGCATGCACATATCACAATTAAGAACATGTTTCAACTTGGCACAGCATTTAAAATTTATAACAATCTTACATTAACTTTCATAATCATGGTACACTTGTTGACTTTTTACAGAACATAGTTTGAGAAATGCTGCACTTAACAAAAAAGACCATGTGAAATGTATTATGTACTAATCTGTGGGCTAAATTACTAACAACTGAATGTTATTTGAATAGTTTAAATGAAATTTGAATTTTTTAAGAACATTTAACAATTAATATTAGATAACAGAAATAGTCTAATATATAATTACAAAATACTATCAATAACAGACTTTCAGACAAACGTGTATATTAGTTTATAAAATAAAATTCGTGTTGGTAACCAACTTTAAAAAAAGTGTCATATGCAGATTTTAAAAGGAGCAGCTTTCAAATTATGTAAATAATCAGTTCTACAACTTTTTTGTGTAAGATGAATTTTATGTGGGCCAAATTTTTCCTTAACATTAGCTGTGATGCAAAATGTTTTAAAGAAAAATTAGCACTAATTTAAAGAGATATGTACACAGCATGAAATAACTGAGAGTTCTCATAATTTGGACGTTTTTTACATTTTTTGTATTGAGTTGTGTTTATACATGAATGTAATAAACACGCAAATACAATTAAATATTTTATTCATCTATATTTACAAATATATACAATAATGTTTGTTAACCCCTTAAGTCTGCTCCTTCCATAGAAGAGCAATCAGATTTATTAAGCACCATCACCTATTACTTGTTTCTGCTATTGGATATAGCATCTATTCATATATCCATTGGTCTGAAATGACGAATGCTCAATTCTGTCAATATAAGATGGAAAGTGGACAAGTCCATTAGTTGAAGATAAATTGAGCTATAACACACTGGGAAAATGTTTATATATTTGCTAGTTGTGTAAAATAAAATTGGCATATTAAATGATTAGTTTTATATAACTATAAATCATTTCTGTTGTTGTATAATTCATATTAATATATTTAGAGAAATATTTTGTTAGTAAAGAAAGTACTAATCTAATTTAGTTTTAAATATTACTAGATCAATTGTAATTATTATTATTCTATGCATTAGATCGATTGTAATTAAACCGTTTGACTCCTTCGACTCCTTTTACAGTGTATGTTTCATTATATTTTAATAGAATATAGTTAGTTCTTAAAAACATTATATATATATATATATAAACAAAGAGTGAAACGAATTTTACTTTGAGTGAAATTACGAGATTCTATTAGAATATTTGGTTTGTTTACTGTCCATTATTTGATGGTATGCTATAAGTAGAATATAATTTTTGATTTATTTATTTTTTAAATTATTTGATGTTAACTCAGCAGAACCATGTACTTGAGTAACTAGTTGGTCAGTAAAATCAGTGAGTACTTATTTATAATTAACCACTTGCTACTTGTTTCACACAATGTTATATTATTACCAACTGCTGCGCCCTGCAGTTCTATGATGAATATTGGTTTTGATTCAAATGATTGATTCTTTGATTCTATTTCTCAAACTGAATTATTTCAAATTGATATTTAATGCTTGATTTAATGTTGGAGTTTAGTAAAAGCTAGCCATTTCATCAAATTACAAAATTAATCACTGGAAAAAAATAGCGATGGGGTGAAAATTATTTTCCTTGATTGAATAAACTAAATTTCACGCAAATATTATCCATATATTGTGCATTAAAGCTACGATCAATAGTAAATTTATATATAAACGCTGTCTGGATTTATACGCACATAAATGGTTATGATTAAAAAAACAAAACTACAATCATTTGTATGTGCATACTAATGCGTGTATATATATATATGTGTGTGTGTGTGTGTGTGCATAGACATATCTAAAATTGGTGGACAAATATAGAGAACTAATGTGTTTATTAATATGAAATAGGGCCATCTTATATAATTAGAATTACATGTGTGAGATGGAATATTCAAACATGAAGAAAAGAGTTCACACTTTCTCTGATATTGATGAAGGATTTGTTGTTTTAGAATGGCTACAATGGTTCATTAGTAATTAATTTAGATTATTAGGGGTGGTGGTGGAAGATATTTAATCTTTTTTTCATGTTGGAATAATCTTCATGTGAGATTTATGTTTCGCATAGTAATAATTGGATCCAGAAAATGGTCAATCATACTGCTTGAAAGACTTTAACTACTCTTAACGCATAAGTCCAAATATAAACTTCATTAACACTCTTTTAACATTTTAAGCAAACAATCTTTATTTATTTTTAACAGTTTTGATTGTACTAGCAGTCTTCTTCAGACCTACAACAAGAATTATCCAAATATACATCAATACAACCAAAATTTTATTTTTTATATTTTCATATAGTCATCATTATAAGAATTATAATAAAACAAAATAATAATGCAAAGCAAAACACCTCAATCCAAAACATAAAATATTAAAAATTCTTTAAAATTATTTTAAAAATTACAACCAAAAATAAAATATTAAAAAATGATTCAAATTCTAACATCAAACCATGAAAATCAAAACCCATTAAAACATTAACCTAAAAATTAATACCAAAAATTATCATTTTCTACATAATTAAAACTACATAAATAAAACCAAAAAAATCAAAAACCAATAACCAAAAATTAAACTAAAAATAAACATTAAAATTAAAAAATTAAGATAAGTTTAATTGAATAGATAAGAAATATATATGCTTGTTTTTAACTCCTTATTTATAGAATAAAGAGAGATTGCATAGTATTAGATATATTTTAAGATTAACTTGATAACTTTTATTAAAAATATGATTTGTACACTAGTATTGTTTCATCTATGGTTATACTCAAACTTTAAATTCAGAAGATTCAGAGAAAGAAGTATTGAATGAGATATTCTCATTTAAGGTTTTTACTTTGGTAGATTTTTTTATTCGAACGAACGTCAAGTTCAATTTACACTTAAAAAGTATATGTGTTGGTTAGCCGACAAGAGTTTTTGATCTCATTTGAGAAGGTCATTTGTATATATATTTTTCGGATCACCAAAATGAGGTTGTTCTTTTTAATGTTTATTTGACTCAAATAGTGAGTTTGAATCCATGCATTGAGTTGATTATTTACGTCATGTGTTACGATTTATATGGTAGATTAATAATAATAAAAATTTATTTATTATTTTTTCTTTACATTTTTTGTGATTTTCTCCATTGTGTCTAAATTTGCTCATCTTTTTCTTATATTGTTGTAATATGTGTATATTAAACAATAATTAACAAGAGATTTTTATAATAAAGGTAAATATCAATATTTATATTTTACAGTTTAGTTTGGATTATGAATTTTATCTTCGTTTGTTAAATATTTTATTATATAAATAATTAAATGTTTCTCAGCTATAATTCTTCTCTGCTTAAATTAAATTATATCTAAAGCTTTTTACTTGTTCATTTGTAATTATGGAAAAGGGTTAAAATCTTATAGATTTTTAAAAAAAAAAAAAAAAAAAATTTATATAAAATGTAATCTCATTTTTTATTTTGCTATCTTTAGCCATTCTGCATGTCCTGTTGCAAAAAAATGTTGCCTTTTCTCATGGATCATTTTCACCCCTTAGCTATAAATGAAAATGTATTTTTTGAATGTAATAAAAAAAATAATAATATTATGTTTGCTGGGATGAACTTAAGAATTCAGTTTGAAATATTGCACCCAGAATCATTAAAAATAACATAACTGACATAAGATTTTATTGATATTTGTGAGAATTAAAAATGGTTACAGAAGAGTTCTAGCATATATCAATTATCATAGGTACCAATGAAAAGTAGTTTATTTCCAAGTTAGCATGAAAGGCATGATCACATTTTACTGTAAAAAGTATAGTATTTATCTTTGGCAATTAGCAGTTTGGCAATTGATTTTTTATCATATGTGTATTGAACCATATTAAAATACATATAGTTCATGAGTGTTTTGGCATTTGTAATATTTAAAAAGCTAAAAAAAAAAAGAAGTAAAGATCGTTCATGCAATTTAGTTTTCTTTTTTTTTTTTTGATTAATGTGATTTATTCTTGGAAACGTACAATGAAAGTTACTTGTGTTGATATTATCTATTTAATTTAATTAAAATTAAAATTGGAAAAAATTTAAGTGCGTACAGATGGTTTATCCATATAAATAAAGACATTATGCTAATTAAAGATGGCGGAAATAATTTATAAAAAGAGAACTTTGTGACTAAAAAGTAATAATAAATTTGCAAGATTATCAACTTGTAATTTGATAAAACAAAAGATAATATATATGCAGAAATTCTAAAAACTTGTCAAGAGTTTAAAAAGAATACAATTTTAATCATGGTCTTTTGCTGGCTTTTTCGTGTATGGATGGATGAGAAGACAGTGCTAGGTTTGCTTCCTGTTCTCTCAATCGCAGTAAATGCCCAGGAATATTCATATGCTGAACCAATATGTCAGGCGTGAATAGAAACCGGAGTGTTTTGCGGATACCTCTCATCATAAAGAGGTCACTCCAGAAGTTTCGTGTCTAGCCATATCTTGCCACTGACCAGGGATGTAAAAAAAAAATGTTGACAGATTGAAACCAAAGTTTTTCATCCCAAAGAAATACATGTATACTACAATGATCTACAGTCTACCTAGATCCAAGAACTTACCAGTAAGCTACTATTATTCATACCCAATTTGTGACTAAATTAAATGTTTGCAAACTAACTTTAATTATGAAGCTTCTAAACCCAAAATAGATATTCATCTAGAAGAATCTTAAGCGTAATATGAACTGTTTAATTTTTTAGTATTATCTGGATGAGTATGTTATGTTTCCAGTTTTATTAATAATTTACTGTTTAAATATTTTAATTCATTATAATAAAATATTTCTCATTAATGTCAACTTTTCATTGTACGTTATTAATTTTAATTTATTAAATTTTACTATTACAAAAGATTATTTTAAGAAATATATAATTACCTATGTCAACATATTCATTTTAATCTATGACCACGGAGAAAATTCTTAAATGTTACTCAACAAGAAAGTGAAATCATGTAAAAAGTACATTTAGTTTTACAGCAAAGATACATGATGTGATGCGATGGATATCAGTGGGTTTACAATCATGGTGCCCTTTTAAATAAATATAAAACTGATTCTGCTGGCAATGAAAATCGTAATAATAAATAAAATATTAGGTCAGTTAATCAGGAAAAATAACTATGTTCTTGTAATATTCAAACTCATACATGAATGGAATATTTTTTTTCTATAGTTTGATTAACTTGCACTTTATAGTGCGTAAAAGAAGTCCTAAACCCACCATGAACATTACAGTATATATATATTCCAATATTCTCACAGATAAATTATGAATTCATAGTATTATTTCCAGGAGCTTCTATGTAATAAAAATATAATAGCTGAATAGCTGACATTTCTGTACAATAATAAGTACTTTCCTCAGAGTTTCTTCTTTTTCATGTCATAAGAATGTGTGTTGTAAGATTTTAAGTCATTATTTTTTTCCTTTGTTATTTTCTTCTCATTCTCAAATTATATTGGTTAAGAAGTTTTAAAAAATATTTTATTCTCTAATAGTTTTTATCAAATATTGTTAATTTATACTTCTCATTTATGGTCTTCAGCCTTTTAAAAATCTCTATAGCTTCTCTTAGAGTCTCTGATCATATTGTTCAATTTTTGCATGAATATGTGTTTATTAAAATTGATGAATGGTTAGTTAATTTAATGTGTGACTAAATGACTGATAAATTAGATTTTTCTTTAATTACCAAAATGTGTTTTTCATTTCTTATGTTTATTCTATGATTGGCCTGTCCAATGTATAAATGTAAACAAACTTCACATGAAATTTCATATACACCATGATATTCCAAAGGAATTTTATCTTTTGAGCATAGAAATACTTCATTTTTTTTTTTTAAATATAGTGTAAATTGTGTGGATATTATTTTTCTTTGAAACATTACCAAATTTTATTAGTTACTCTCTTTATATGTGACAGAAGAGTCTTAATTTTTGAAAAATCGTTACAATTTTTATGAACGAAAATAAAATAAAAATACATCGAAGCCAAAAAAAAAAGACGTTATAATATAGTTTTCGACATTCAAAATACAGAAACCTTCACATCATATGCTGTACAATAGTTAAGAGTAATGTCTATAGAGAGTTACATACTCGTCGCTAATAATGTTCAACATACTAGAGATGTTGGGGTAATGGGTGCACTTCAACATCTTAGCGGTTGAACAGTTTACTAGGCCGTAAGATCTATGAGCGGCCTTGTAAACAGCATATTTATGTGCTTTAGCGTAGAAACAGCGTCATCTTATGGTGTGGATCAATCGATGCTGTATTACCATCTTTTCTTATTATATAAAAAAGGTCCTATTAATAATCCTGTGATCAAAACCATTATGAAGAAGCTTTTTTTTTTTACTAGCATAGATATCTTGATGAAAATGGCTGATATCAGAAAGTCTTTTTGTTCTATCTAACAATGTCTTTGCCACTGAAAACAATTGTGCTGGGTGGTGATGTCTCCAAGCGTGGGTTTGCTTTCTATATATACCATGGGATAAAGAACCATCCTTTTTTCTTTTAATTAAAACGTCTAAGAATGGAACTTGGTTATTATTTTCTATTTCTGTAGTAAATTCGATGTTGTGAAAAGAATTTAAGAAAATTAAAAATTCATCAAGAGTGTGTTTACCATGAGACCAAATAACAAAAGTATCATCAACATACCTCAGCCACACAGATGGTTTTTTTAACTGCTGATATCAAAATTTTCTTTTTCAAGTTCTCCATAAAATTAGAAGCCAATGCTGGGGAAATTTGATGAACCCATAACTAAACCTGATGTTTGTTTATATGTCTGACCATCAAAAACAAAAAATGTACAGTATTTAATAAGCAGTGTTCAAACAAACTCGCAATAAAATCAGGTAATTGAATATTTTTCAGAACTTCAATAGCTTCCTTTACACGTACACTAGTAAAAAGCAAAACAATATCAGAATTTACCAAAATATCATTTTTAGTAAATTTAATATCTCTGATAAGGTCAAGAAAATGATTTGCATTCTTAATATAAAATGACATTTCTGTTAAATGTGGCTGTAGAAAAGAAGATAAGAAACGAGCTAATGTCTGCGTTGGTGAACCAACTGCACTTACAATTGGTTTCAATGGAATTTGAGAATGAGTAGAAATTAACAAAGGAAAAAAATAACGATTTTATATCTCACCACACACATTCTTATAATTTGAGAAAGCACCTCTGAGGAAAGTACATTGTACTGAAACGCCAGCTATTTAGCTATTATATTTTTATTACACGGAAGTTCTCGGATATATATATATATGTGCTCTTATGTTTATTATATATGCTCTTGTGAATAATATTTTTGAGAAAGGAGGGACTGTTAAAGAAAGTAGTTTGTTCATTTAGATATTAACTAAACAAACAATATACTTAGCGATTATCATTTATTTGCAACTGTTTGTTGCAAATAATTTTTTTAACATAAGTATTTGATTTTGAATTCTTAAATACTTTTTAAATGTGTGGTTTAATTTTTTTTTAACTATCTATGATTGTTAATTGCTTTTGTTTTAACACCCTACCTCTCTTTTGTGGATTTAAAAAAAGCGAGAACATGTTTTAATAATGGTTATTGATTTTAAATTCCTCAGACATTTATTTTCTTATATATATATGAACAGAATAAAAATCCTTTTCTTTCTTAGTCACATCTGTTACTATCAACTAAAATTGTAAGCTTTTGATATATCTTCATTTTATAGCCTTATAGTTAAAAAAAAAAAATTGTAGGAAAAGCGAATTCAGTTATAAAATGTATTAAGATTACAGTACGTTATTGAAGGAATAAACCATGCAATTCAGATAATATTTGCAGTTTTTAAATTTAATTTTTACAATACAGTAAAGCATGGAGTCATTTACAAATTGTTTGTGATTTTTGGTTTATTTTCTACAGCTTATTAAATGGTTTTATTTTTTATTAAGAAATAATATTTGATATTTTTTTTATATAATCTTAGGCAGTATATGATTTTTTAAAAAAAAATATTAAGATAAAACTATCAATGCTTGACAAAAATTCTGGTATTTTATCCACATATATTGTCTATATATATAAGGGTCTTGTGGTGCAGAGGTAAGTATACCTGTGATATATGGTGATAATTTCCTTGTTTCCCAATAAAAAAAAAACTATTGGAGAAGGCTTTGCCATGCAATAAGCTATTTTTTGAAAAGATGGTTTTACTTTTTTATTTTATTTCTCATATTAATTGATGTATAATTTTTTTAGTTAATAGTAAATGGCCTATTGATATGCAAATGGATCAAAAAATAAATATATAAAGGCAATATGATTCAAGGGTGATATCTATGTGCTTTATTAAACAAAACAATGAAACAGAGATATGTTCAAATCTATCCAAGAACAAAAGATGCTTAGAAGATTTAGTTGTCCAGCCTCTTTGCAACATTGACCCATAATTGCAAGCTATATCTGTTTGGGTTTTGCTAATTTACACTCCCTATACATCAGGATATAAAAAAAAATTGACACATTATCATTGTAGAGGAAGTGATGCAGTCAGAAGTCATTTCTAATAGGTTCCATTCCTTGTCATTACACAGTTTCAAAAAGCACTCGTGAATGATGACAATTTTGTCAAAAGTTGAATTGGTGAATTCAAGTTGGAGCACTCGAAGATTTTTATATAACTCACTGAGTACAGATTATCTAGACAGCAATATTAAGAGGCCCGTGGCTTATGTCTGTTTTTCATAATTTTTGTATTAGTAGATAAAATAATCACTTATTTCAATATTTACATAACATTCTTTTTTTTTTTTTTTTTTTGCCAAGTTCTTTTCCAATACAGTAAAATATACAGCCACATATTTCTAACTTCTCTCAGTAATAGCTTCAAACATACAATACTGTATCTATCTAGCATTGAACAAGTTTGATGTTCTATTGAAAAATACTGCTCAAATTATGGAATTAGATAAGCATTATATGAACTCACATTGCTTACATCAGATACTGACTTTTTAACTAGAATTCAATTAAGGAATTATTTTATAAAGTAAATGTTATTCGATTGCTTTTCTATATATTCTAACTTGCATCATTGTGTGTTTTTGAGATTGAATAATTTTCATGCTCAGCAAGAAATATTAATTGAAAATTTAAAAAATAATTTTATTTGTTTAATATTATAATGGAATGTGAATTACATTTGTTATTAAAAAAATGTCTGAATGATGAACAAAGTAGGGGTTTTTATTCATCATATATATTATATTCTAACCATATTTTTATATTATTATTGAGTAATTGTAGAATATTTTAGAAGATTTTGCTACTTCATGGAATGGAAGCTTCATCAGGTTTCCAATCATATTTCAGATCATTAAGTTTCTGGATATCGATTGTAAGACTTTTGCAATCATTATGTTCATGGGTAGCTTTATTTTATCTTATCCCATTCATTTATATGTCATTCTTGCTACATCTACAGGAATTGATGCACCTACACATTATATTTCATAGACTCTTGCCTTTGTTTGCATGCTTACTTTCTTTTACTAAAATATGCTACACTCTTTTGTCAATCCTCAATAATTTCAGTCAATTTTCATTTCACAGCCTAAACTAATTTCACATAGCACATGGTAAATTTATTCATTCACTATGTAATTATGACTCTTCTCATTCTTAGCACCCAGTTCAAATTTTTCATCAATTATATTAATTGTCAAGCATTCTCTTTTCAGATTTCCTGAAGTTAACATTGATTTGCAGAAAAACAATTAAGGGAAGGGGGGGGGTTAAATAATAATAAAATGAAAAAATAAAACTATCTAAATAGTAGTAATTAATCTGTTGGAAAGAAGAGACTAAAAAGTATCAATTCTTTCTCTCCCTTTTCTCTTTCACCATGTGGTAATTAAAACAGCCATTTTTAGTTTTATAATGTTAACAGTTATCATAGTATATTATCTGTAATTATAATATGATATCGATTTCTTCTAGTCTTGAGAAAAATGTGCTATATTAACAGTAAACATGAAATTATAATTTATCAAAAGTAGAAGAATTGTAGTTATTTTTGCCATATGAAATATGTACAAGATTGTACCTGAAGCTATAATTAAATTTGCAATCACATATAATTACTAACCAACAGAAAACAAGCAATATTAAAAAGTGCAAAAATTCAAATGAAAAATATAATGAAAATAAGTTGTTTAGAAATAATCCTGGTTGACATATCCTATTTTTTTAGTGAGTCTATTAATATTAATCAACATAACAGGAGCTGCATCTATATATAAGAATAAATTTGAGCTTTGTATAATCATAATAATTTCTATAAGCAAAAAATAATTCTTAATTTAGGTCGGAAAAATCATGTTTTTTTTAAAGCAATTTTGATATTAGAAATTATGTAGTAACTAAAATCTAAAGGTCACAGGAGGAAGTTTTTAAAAACCTGTTCTCCATTATCCACAATATCATCAAACACAATTGCTAGAATTTTATTTAGCGTAAAAAATATAATGATAACTTCACTTCAAAGTGCAAAATGACCCTATTCTTACATAGCTCATACAAATATATTCTGGTTTCATGCATTTAAAATTCTTAATTCATTTTTAGAGGAAATATTACTGAAATATTTTTTGTTGTTATATTTAAATGAAATCGTAATAATAAAAGACTCTATGCATTTAATTGCTCTTACTTTGCAACTTGTAGCAGATAATTAAATATTTGCATGTGTTTTTCCTCATAGTGTTAGTGCTTTATCCAAAGAAATAATAAACATCTTTTTTTTTTTATTAATGATTTTTAAAGTAGACAGTCTGAATGTAAAAAAAAGGTTATTGATTGAATTGTAACCATAGATGAAAATTGATGTTAATTCTAAATTCTTTTTTACTTTGTCCAGTTTAAATTCAATTATTGTTATATATATATCATTGCCAAATTTAAATATTGTCATTTATTAGTTCTTCCTCTTTTGTGTTCATATATTATGGGGTTAAATACTTAAATCTTGCATGCCATATATATGTTGTGTGTAAACCAACGATTTTATAGTGTTTTTATTTTTACCATTCAAACAGTTTCTGGTTAAGTGAAAACATTATTCCAAACACATCTCAAAGGCTTTACAAGTTTTGTTTTGAGAATTAATCCTTCTTCCTCAGCATGCAAAGTTGACTCTAAAAATCCATTCATCTTTACAAAAAAGAAAATCTCCAGCTGTTAAAGAATTTCAAAATCAACATTTTCACAAGTATAAATTATTTATGTTGCTTTAAAAAAAGTTTTAATCCCGTTATTACTTATAAATTTATCATTTGTCTTAAAAGTATGTGAGAGAAATTATATATATATTACCTAAAGCCTAAAATGTTCATTATCTAATTAATATTGTGAAAAAAAATAACATATCTTATCTAGAGACACTGCTGGATATTTGATTGGTTATTGATTTTAGTTTTTCAAGTATAATGAGTAGGAACAATCATGATATTATTCATAGTAATGTTCTGTTTTTATTCTTAACCATAGTTGTAACATCTAATTTGATATCTAACTATTTTTTGTGTGGAACATAAAATTAAAAAATTAAAATTTTCAGATATTCAATACTTGCACTTGATGTTTCCCTACTAGTTGACTTATATCTGCGAACAAAATAATCTATAGTGAGATGGAACACAGCAATCCAACATATATGAGTCATATATCAGTAATATTTTATGTGTTTTTTTTTTTTTTTTAATTCATGTGGGAAAGTGTTGATTTTATTGATGCCAGCATGTACACTTCCTTTTGAATATTTATATTTTAAAATTTATAACAGTTTTGAAAATGATGAAACCAACTGTTTAATACAGAAAAAGTTTAAACTTCTGTTAAATTACTAACAAGCTATTAGAAAATATCAGCATGCAAAAAGATGCCTTCATCTAAATAATAAATTAATTAATATGTGTATAACTGATAGAGATCTTCAACATAGACTGTTTTATTTGCATTAGATTTTGTATGTGGTAATTTAGCATGTGAATGGCAAAAACTTGGAAGTAGCCTGCTAAATCTAATAATGGATTCACATATTTCTGAATGGCAAGCAGTATTTAATTTACATTTCTCCCCCCTTTTTTTTTATTAAAAAAAATATCTAAATTTAAGCTGTAGTTATTGTACTTCTTTTCTTTTAAGAGTTAATGATATTGAAGACATAATACAGGAGAAAAAATTTGTCTAGTACAACAACACTTGGATTCAATATATTAATAATTATTAACCACATAAAAACCCACAAATAAATCTATTGTTATTCTCATGTTGACAGAAAATGATTATATAATATCAAAAATTGTATAATCTTTATTTATTAATTAATAAAATTGATTATTTGTTCTCTTTTTTTTCAAAATGATTCATTTGCTAATACTATATATAAATATTTTCTTTCTACATTCTACTTTTAAAACCTGTTTATTTTATGATGAAATGATTATTTTCCAACAAGTGATATTTTGATCCAACAAGTGATATTTTGATATCATTTTACACATTTTTTTTTTTGTGAACATACATATTTTTTAGAGTTTATCACTTTGTGGAATAATTTATTTTGCAATCTTTCAGACTTTGAAATTTCTGAAATACATTAAGTAGTAATAAAATGAACTGTGAAATTGATGAAACATTTGGAAAGATTATTTCTATTTTAGAAACAATAACTGCATCATTAAATATTTTCTTTTATTAAAAGATGATAGTACTGTTTTTTTATTCCTTTCAATACCAAAGAAAAACTGAAATACACCTGGGTCTTGTTTTACGCGATAGATAGGTTCCTTAGAAAACATGCGCAAAAAAAAACGCACAAAAATAGACGTAACTTACCTTGAAAAAGGAGGGATGCTGACTGTGATTTTTCAAAAATCGCATAAAAGCAAAGCACCAATGTAAAATTACTTTAAAATTCACGCAAAAAAAAAATAAGGAAATAAAATACGAGTAATAAAAAATTTCAAATTTGAAAAAAAAATTGATACAAGACAAACTTTTTTTAACTATAATATTTAATTTTATTCAAAACAATATATTTTTATGCATAATTTACAGTACAGTAATTGACATTTTTTATACATGTTTTAATTTTTATCGCTACTTGCCGATAAACAGGTTCGTTTGCAAACTGGTAAAAAATCAGATTCTTCACAAGAGGAAATAAATACAACTTGCGCCAACTTCACTCTCATGTTGTGTTAATAGTTTACTGGTGACAACGTAATTAGTAATTAATCTTTGAGACGATTTTATTAATTGTTTATGAAGCTCGCGATATCCAGACATACAACCATTTAGCTCTTGTTGGAATTTAAGAGCACGTTCGTGATTAGCGTCATTAATAAGAAAATAATTAAAAATAAACTTGCAGACACTAAATGATTAATAATTGATTACGTTCTTTTTTAAAAAGCAAAAACAGAATGTGATTTAAAATGCAAAATTAACACGCACAATGTTTGAACAAATTTACATTATAATCTTGTAAAATTTAATGTGGGTATACATAAAATGTGGAAATCATGATTTTAATTTCATTATTGCATAAAATCTTACTATTATAAAACACTGAAAATATTGAAATTACTAAGATGAAAGTCGAATTCCAATAATGTGCTATTATTTTCAATATGACATAAGTGCGTGAAATTTATTATTTAAAGTAATAGTGCATTATCGGAGTTCGACTTCTGAAGAAACATGAATCGCGTAACTTCAAAATCGCATTAAATAAATCGTAAAATGAGACCCAAGTGTATTATCTTATTTCAGAATATAAAAGTCTCGATTTAATGAATTCTCATTAAACCAGTTTTAGTGTAACTCAAAAGAATATCCAAATTATTTAAAATGGCAATTTGTTGCTTGTTTCCATTTTATGACAAAAACAACATACAGAAGTAAATTGGATACAGCTTCTAGTATTAGAATTAAGCTATCCACAAAAATTTAATTCTTCATATTAATGGCACTTGTCTTTCTTTTATTAATCTGTTGTTGTTGTTGTTTTTTAGCAAATTATTTTTTATTTGTTCTTTTCTTGATAATCAATATAAAAAAAATTGTCATGATTTAAAAAAAAAAATATGAACGTGAAAAAGTTCTACAATAATATAAATTAGGAACCACTTTTCTAAATGATGAATAGATTTCATTAGAAATGATTATATCTTCATTCGAAGTTCATTTAAGAGTATTAAGATGGTGCGTGATCTTAAGGTTGAAAATGAATTTGAATCATAACTTTCAAAAATAGAATTGGGATTGGGTAAATAAAAAGAATGGAATTAATAATGAAATGAGCTACTAAGAAACTGAAATGAAATATTAACACAACATCTACAATGACGTTCATCAATGTAAATGCTACAAGCGGAGATACCATTTCTAAAAAGAGTTTATTTTATATAAATATATCAAATTTGTTTTGTTTTATTTTTGTATAGTAAAAATGGAGAAATAAAGTTATTTTTATTTACTGGAATTGGTTTATTGCTTTCTTACAATCAGTTATTATAATGAAATATATTTGGTATTTATGTTAAGTAGACCTGCTATGCCTTGCCACTTCTGTGTCATTCTGCCAATAAATTTTTAAACTTGCAATCCCATTAAATACCCTACAATCTCATAAAATAATGTGAACGGTGGAACTTCTGACAACTTAAGTGATAAATTTGTGCACAAAAGTAATAAAAACACATTATGATACTAAATAAAAACAAGTAGTTATGAGTTTTTAAAAAAACGCACTTCATGCCATCAAACCCCCCCCCCCCGTATGACATTCTGCCATTGCAATAATGCCAGAAAATTCCCAAATTTTACTTGAAATTAAAACATACTGCAGATATTAACTCTGGTATGAAATAATAAATTGGACACAAAAAAGATGACACTTTTGTTTACATTCTGGATGATATTAAAAAAATAAATTCACCTCATTGATTCTGTTTCAATAAAAGTTTACAAATCTTTTTTTTTCTCATAAAGCATATAAAAGTGAAGAACTACGATCTTTCAGCTGCACCAAGAAGATGTTTCCATTGCATTCTGGACTATATTTTTAAAAAAAAATCAGTCTATTCATTGATTCCATTTTAATAAAAGTTGAATTTTTATTTTTTTTTGTTTTGATAAAAGTTTGCTAATTTTTTTTTGTTTTTTTAATAAAATAAATGTACTTGATCAAAATCCCATACAGCCATTATATTGTATAAACATGGGCTTTAACTCTCCATTTTGTAAAAATCGGATCTAGACATAAGTTTTTTTTTGTCTGTCCATTTTTTTTACTTTTCTGCCATAGTTAATAGATATAGTTTTTTTTCTTTTTTCTTTACTACTGTTTATTTTGTAGTTAATATACTTATTTTTGTCGTTAATATACTTATTTAAGCAATAGAATAGATGTAGTACTTTTTTTTTGTCTATGTAGTATTGTTTTTTGATAATTTTCTTAAGTACCTGTTTTATAATTTCATGCCAAAGTTAATATACATAGTATTTTTTAATTTTAAGTAAAATTTGAGAATTGATGGCCATGTGTGTGACTGAAAAAAGTCATACCATGGGTGGGTGGAAGTGGCATGATGATGCAAAGTGCCATTTTTATTTAGTATCATATGTTGTTATTCTTATTATTTTTGTGTAACAAATTTATATTATTTGTATTGTTAAAAATATACTTTTTCAGATTTAGTCTGATGCTATTAGTGTTAGATATTAGAGTCGCTATGCCTTTTCACATAAATATCAGTCTGCCGATAACTTTCTAAATCTTGATAAAATATGAAATAATATGTACATGTCTTCCATTTTGACAAATTTATCACATAAGTTTGTCAAAATTTCTGGTATACAGGTTACTTGATGACATCGCAATATTAGAAAGTTACTAGAGAACTGATACGGATGTGAAAAGGTGTAGCAGATCTAATATGTAAGTACTGAACGGATGTGAAAAGGTGTAACAGATTTAATATGTAAGTACCAAACTTACTTTCAAATGATGAGAGTCACTGCGGCGGATTGTACTGTGTAATGTGTTCTAGAATAGAAATGGCGTGATAGCACAAAATCTCACAGGCAGCATGTTTTTTTTAATGTTGCAGGTCACCACATACATATCTTAAATGTTAACATGGATTAATCATGCCAGATTTTGGTTACCAAGATATCGATAACTTAAACTTTAAATAAATATTACTGGTCGAAAACATCATCACAGTAATACGTCATAGCAGGATTAATACCAAAGTACTGTATTTTTTTTTTAATTTAAAAATACATTTTTAGTTAAACATATTTATTTTTGCTAAAGTTTTAAAATCCTAAATATTTGTTGTTGTTTTTTTAAAAAATAATTTTTAAAATACCTCAAGGTTACACTTCGCTATCTTAAAGTCATAGTCCGCCATTTTGTTTTGTTTTTAGAATAAACATGCTGTTTTTGATGGCGCAAAGCGCCGTAGTATGCAGGGAGGGGGGAGGAGGTTTTTGGTGACATATAGTGTTGTCCAATAAATGCCCAACTCATAAGTACCTGCTTATTTAATTTTTTAATGTCCTTTTGCCTTTTTTCCATAATTAATATATGTCTCCATTATTTTTTCATATTGCACATGCTATGACATTTTACATCTAATGATGTATTCTAAGTTTACGATATGTTTAAAATAATGCCTCCATGGTATCTGCGGACAAATTTTATTGATTAATTTGGTTGCACATTATTTGAATGTTATATCTGAGTACTATGTCATAGCAGGACTAATACCATAAAAAATTTTATAAATTAAACATTTTATTCAAAATTATTAAAATAGTTTGAAATTTATAAAAATGTTCCTTATTTAAAACATCAATTTCAAATATAAATGTCAAAAATCATTTTGTAAAGATAATTAAACAAAAACATTTAGAAAAACATTAATGTAAATAATAGAACCATTTTGAAATTTAATTACTATTGAACTATTTTAATAACTACTGAATGGGGTTTTAAATAATAAATAACCAATTGAAATGCTTTCTAATTAAAAGCAATATTAAAAAAAAAGTGTTTATTTAACGAATATGAGTTTTGCTGTCACATTTTGGAACCAATTAGGTTTGCAAAAAGAAATAAAAACTATATTTTAAAAATGAATTTCTATTAAGCCAAGCAATACAGTTATATAAGCCTGTAATAGTAACAATCTGTATACATTAAGTCAGTAAGTGCATATTAAGAAATTACTAAATCTATTATAGTTTACTATTATAAAAGCAAATGATTAGAATTAAAATATAATGGACATTTTAATTTTAACATTCATTTACCATTTAAGAAATCCAAAAATGAGATTACTTAAAATCTATAGATTAATTTATAATAAATAGTATTGTATATATGTGTATATTTACTTCTCTACCCCAAGTCAGCTTGAGTAATTGTGCAATGAAATACCATGATCAAATAATATTCGACCATCATAAAGTAGTAACATGTCTTTCTGTTGCATTTGTAACCCTATTCTAAGCATTTTAATATTTAAAGTTATGTCATGAATGTTAATGCATTTTGTGAATTCTGTGAGATATTAAATAGATACTGCATAATTAAGAATTAAAAATAGTTTTGGTTGAATCGTTTAAGTGTTAATGCCCGTGTATGTATATATCCTTAGTACAATTTGAACAAATCACTGCTATTATTCTTTTACTTTTCTCTTACTTTGTAAATACCACCTGTGAATAATTGTTTAGTTTTTATTAATTAAAAGTTAACATGTATTTTCTATACTTTATTTTAAGATAACTTTTTTACTTCACATATTTTATCTCAATATTTGATAATAAATGCAATATAAAGTCCCACATAAAATTTCAGTAATATTTGTTATGATAAGAGTTCTTTGGGGAAATAATAAACAAAACTACTGATATAAATCTGCAACATATCATTAACAATTGCAGATTTTGTTTGTTTGTTTTAATTTTTATATGAAGAAAAATAATGTATGTCAATATAATGAGAGAAATATAATTTCATTTTATGTAAAAAAATAAAAATGTTGCTTTGAGTTATTAATAGAAAATATATACATAAAGTTGATATTTATCAATGATAGAAGCATTAAAAGATTGCTTACAATCTTTTGTTAAAAATATAAAGAAAACTAATAAATGTTTAATGAGAAAGTTTTTTTTTATTCTGTAAAAAAAGATAATTTTCTTGTGTTCGTTCAAAAAAAAAAAATTTGAAATCAAGAATTCACTAGAAAAGTAAAAGATGAAATATACATTGAAAGTGCTTCTTTTAATGTTTTTGGAAAATAATTTAATGATTATTTTTATTTTTAGAAATACTCAGGGTTTTTATTTTTTGATGTTGACTAGTTATTACATGTATTTTATCTTACAAAATTTTTTAAAGATATGAATACAAATAATTTTTTCAAAATGTATATATTTTTTATTACTAATTAAGAATATATTTATAATAAATCAAATAATAGATAATTAGAATGCTAAATTTAAAAAAAAAGTGAGCTTTCACTAAGAACTATCATTAGTAACTTATTGATTGGGATTTCTAAATACCAGAAACATCCTGTCAGTGTAAAAATGAAGAAAATGAGCTATATATTAGAGAACCAAATATATCTCGTAAGTAATACTAGATAATAATAAAATCTACTTGCTTATTATTAGGAAAGTAAATATTTTATCAAAAATGAAAAATACATATTGTACCAAAGAAATTAATATTTTAACATTTTATTGATAAATCAAGTTCTTGCATGTTTATTTGATTGAATAAAATGCATGCACCAATTATTATATTTGTAAATAGATTATTTTAATGATCTAGCACTTATAAATTCCATATCATACCTTTAAAATTTTTCATGATGAGAACAATTTTGCAATGATTTTGCTGTTAGGGTGCACAAAGATTAGCAAGTTATCTCATTTTTAATCTTCGTGATGTTGTTTTTTTTTAGATCCCAAACCACCTTTTATTATTATTATTTTTAGCAAAAATAGTGCTCTTTTTATAAATACATGTTATCAATAGTTTTCAATATTATAAAATACTGAACTCAGTTTTGATGTCTGGGAAGATTTTTATTTGAATATCATTTGGCAATAGCCTGTTAAAATGTCATGATATAACAATGAAAAAAGTTCTAAAAGAAAACTAAATAGTATTGAAAAAGAATAAGTATGGCATTGAATGAATTAATGAAAAATTGATGTTGAAATTGATATATGATGAGTAAAATTTTAATGTTACAGTAATAAAATAATCATTGTAAAGTATTAAGTTTTAGGATTCAGGTTTATTAAATTACATATATATATATAACATTTTATATGCCAGAAATAAAGCAAAAATGAAATAGAAAACAAATAAGAAATAAATAGAATTAAAGCTAGTAAGAAATGGAAAGAGCAAAATAAAAATTAAGCATGTATATAACGGAATTGTACATTTTAATTTTTTTTTTTAAGAAAATAATTTTTTTACAAAGCATTTGGAATATAGTATGATGAATATGATTTATAAATTTAAATGAAATGTATCTTTAGATAAATTATTTATTATACATTTATCAAAAATAAATAAGTTATGAGTTATTGAACATACTGTTTCGATTTTATTTTAAAATATTAAATTGGAAGCTAATGTGTATGTATATATCATTCTTTGTTCCAGATCTTTATTCAAAGAAAGCCGTGTCGTACATGCAGCCTTCACCAGTATTTTGTGAGTATTTATTTTACTAATTTTTTTTTTTTGATACTTTTTATTTTTATTTTAAAATTATTTTTCAAAAAAGTGTTATATTTTTTTCTTAATCAGGCTAAATTTGTTTGATAGGAATGTAAATGATGTGTTAACTTGCCCTACAAAGAATTTTTATTGACATACCCAGACCAGAAAATCAATATTGCAATGTTTTATTTATAAGTAATTTAAGTTTGATATATTTTTCATGCATTAGATTTATAAAACATCTGCTTTTTTTGGTCCTAAAATAAATGCACCATAGAAATATATTTTTAAAACTTTTTTTTTTTTTTTTTGCATGATCATAATATAATATTTGGCAGCATGAATAGGATGTTACTGTTTTTCAGATCGATATACTGTTATCATTGCATCAAAAAAAGATCTGAAGAAATGACTTACTAACGAATGTCTGCATCTCTTTCCTTGCAGATTTTTAATCTATCAATCAATTTTAAACCTTCTTGTCAATTGTTGAACTTCTGCCTTCTGATTTCTCTATATATTATGAAGCTACATATTTAATATTTATTTTTTTTTGCAATCAGAAAATGTCACATTTCCTTTTAATCAAACTACTGTCAGAAAACCAGTCATGATTCTTTTTAGTAAACCCAAGAATAGATTTATTTGTATTCATAACACACTCTTTAAGAAAATTCTATGCTTTAATGATAGGACAGTCCTGATGATCCAAATTAATAGTTTTAGTTGTTTACGTATGTTCAAGTTTAGTACATATAGTAGATTCTTCTAAAGAATAAACATCAATTTTTTTGTGAGTATGATTGGAATAATATCAATTTTTAATGCAGCTATCATTTTAATCTTGGAATGTACTAATCTGAGATCTGCCCCATAATCTTTATTTATATGTGTTTGTGTAATGTGAACTTCTCTGGTGTTCTGACATCTAACTATAATATAGTAACTCATTAAATGTCATTGTTTTAAGCTTTGGGTATCATCAAATTAAAAATTTTGAATGTCCTTTTTTTTACTTCTTAAAAGTGGGAGAAATCTTAAATTCTAATTACAGTTGTATTATTGAAATTAAACTGAGAGACTGCAAACCTCTCAAGCGCTTATGACTATCAACAGCCAATCAGATCGTAAACACTGAGACAGAGAATTTAACAAGAAAAGGGTGGTTCCACCCTCTTCTCTGCTTCATTTTAAATACATTTCGCCAAATCTTAAAATACCAAGTAATATTTTATAAGATTCAAATTTCTTATTATCTTTTGCAAATATTATATCTTCTCTGATAAATCTATTAGATATTATTGGTAAAAAAAAATAATCTAATAATTAATATTCAGTTGCTCATATGACATAAAAATTGCTTTCTCAATATTTAATGCTAATCAATTTTTGAAATTAGTTCTCTTCTATCACTAATTATAAAGAATTATTGAATTTATAACAATGTTAATCATATAATACAATGCAACACAGTATGTAAACTCCATCTTATTTCTGAGGCCTTTAAAACAGTTGCAGTACATTGTTCAATCTTGCATTGATTAAACAAAATGAAGTGATATTGTTTACTTTTTTATCTTAACAGGATTCTTTCCCTACAAGTTTACTTGGATCCTACCTGTAGATTCATTTGATTTTCTAAAAATTTATTTTTGAAATTTATATGTCTAATTGAAAAACAATTTTGATTTAATTTTATTTATGGAATGCCATTAAACAAACATCAAAAAATTAAATTATGACTTTATATGAATGTACAAAATAAAATGTTATATACAGTTTATATTTAAATATCTTCATAATGATGTAGTTAATATTGTATTTTGAAATAAAATTATGAGTTCAGCAGTATTAGTTTTATGTGAAAATTAAATAACTATTTTTATTTATTTATTTAGCACAGTTTTTATTTAAAATACTGCATAAGTGAGAGTATATTGTAAACTTTGTTTGCTGCCATCTTCTTTGTTTGTAAACTTTATTTGATAAATTTACACAGTTATAGATAGGGTTAACAATTTGATTTATACAGTGTATTGTAGTTTGTTTTAGCCAGGAATTTCTTGTCATCCTTATTACATGTTTAACAGATTTTTATGAGATCTTTATTACTGTTGAGGAGTTTTAGTAATTCTTTTGTGCTGAACATTTTTAATGGATTATACTACTTCTCATAGATTAAATTTAGTTACAAGATTGGATATTGCCCATAAGTGTTTCATATTTTATGTGAATCCTAATATAATATAGATTTGAGTTTACTATTGTAATTTTTGTGTGTGTGTCGTAGTATGTGTTTACATTGGATGCTTATTATTATGTTGATATGTTGACATTCATATTACAATGTGTTATAGTAACTGAAATAAAAAAATTATGAGATAATAACGTTAAACACTAAACATAATGATCACTATTCATACTACAATAATTGTTATAAACAATTAAAATAAAAACTCTATATAGTATATTTGTGTAACAAGAAATAATGGATGAAGATGATATGGAAGTTTGATTATTGTTTATAATAACGTTACCAATATTATTTGAGGATTGCATGTTTAATCTTTATAGAGACAACAGTTCAAATACATTCTTATTTGCTATAATTTATTGAAAAGAGAAATCAATATTTTGATCATTTTATATAAAGATTGTACCAATCACTGACATTTAGCTTGAAAAACTTTTTATTATCCAATGTAAATTTTTATTTGGGTGTCCAGAATATTTTAAGTTTGTGGAGAAATATTCTGCTACCTTTGGGAACTTTTTTAATAAGCAGAGAACATGGTTAATACACAAATTGGTTTTCAGTTTTAATAAATATCTTAGATTAGACAAGGTTTAATACGAATGTAAAAGTGATCTGGAAATGCTTTAATGATAGTTGACGGGTGTTTTTTGTTTGTTTGTTTGAGAAATATATTAATAAAATTAGAGCATTTAATTATTTTAATATCTCTTATGGCAAACTTATTTAGAAAAGATATTTGGAGTTTATAGAATCTTACACTTTTATAGTTTGTGAAATACTTACACAGAACATGCTGAGAGCATTGTGGGTTATTGCTTATGTGAAATATATAGTATAATAAAAGTAAGTGTGAAGATATACTTCATATACACAATGCATCTCAATAAAAAAAATGATTGATGTTAAATAAAACACATAGTATTATTTATGTTTTATATTTATTATTGATTATTCAAAATTGTTTCCTTGTGATTCACTATACTGCTCAAAATAATTGTAAAACTGTTTGAAACTGTCCTTGATATCCTAAATTCAACCATGATGTGCTTAGCAGGAATTAAATCAAAATAAAGTTGATCCTCAAGCATAACAATAATTTTTAAAAGACCAAAAAATTGTCTGTAATCTTAATAGTATGAAATGGCAAGTTGTCATGCAATAATGGCTAAGAGTCTTGTTTATGTTTTTTTTATGTCACTTGCAAAATGTTTGCGAACAGGTGATTTAAAACACTAAAAAAGTAATTAGCATTTACTATCTGATCTTCAGGAATATATTCATAGTTAATTATGCCTTAAAAAAAAAAAAACTGGGCCGTAGTTTGATTCAGTTCTTTTGCATTCACAATTTTTTTTTTGGGGGGGGGGGGGTTTCTAGTTGTTTCCATTTTGCACATTGGAGCTTGGTTGATGGCTCATATTGAAAACATAACATCTCATCACCTGTTATGATGTTTGGTAAGAATTCTAGAACAAAGGTTCCTTGCATATTTCTGTACTGCTCCATTCTGATATGTTCTGATTAATTGTTAACAAATGAGATACAAAACATGCAAATACCTTTTGCCTTTTCAAATCTTCCATCAAAATGTGATGTACATTGTATTTGTTAGTGTTAGTTCAAAGAATTTTGGCAATTTTTTCCATTTTCTTTGTTTCAGTCGTTTTTGCTGTGCCTGGCTGTGGATTATCTTCATTGCTGTCACTGCCATTACAAAATCTTGTAAATTACTTGACAACATTTTTGCAACTTATAGTTTCAGTAGCAGTGAAACAAAATTTAATGTTAGGCATTGTTTTATTGTTGGCTTTCTACAAGGATACAAAACACTGTCACATTTCATAACTTATGATCCAGTCATCTTGAAATATTTGTGGTGAACAGCTAAATTACATGCATTGATTTAGAGGTGGCATTGCTGACCGCTTGGAGACAGAACCAGTTATCCCTTTTACGGGGGGGGGGGGGCACTGTATATACATATGTTGACTGTTTTATTATAATTACTAAATAATTTGTTCTCTTCTGCATAATAATCTAATAGGCTTAAGATAAGAGATTTTTAACTTGCCAGTCCCTCTCCCCTATTAGCAACTTATTTAGAAATTGAAGAATTATTTTGTTTTTTGGAAATGTATAAAAATATATCAAGAAAGATGAATGTTGCTCAGAAATGAAGAGATATGAAAAATATCATTAATGAAGAGAGGTGCTTATACTACATCTTTGAAAGCCTGATTAGTGGATTCATATAAAAAGTAAATAGGAAAATGGATAGAATAAACATTGTGAATATTTCTGTCAAAGAAGCTTAGGAAGTGATGATTAAAATAAAGTTTTTGAAAGTAATTCTCCAATCAAAATCTTTAGTTTTTGATTTGAAGCTTAGTTGGTTCAGAAAATAGTCAATTATTTTTAATTACTAATTTTCAGACTATTGAGAATGCATGCAGGATATTTTTATGTTTTATTACTTGTCACACTAAAGAGAATTTGGATGGTTGTAATCTTAATTTTTTGAGATTAATTTTTATAAAAAGTTCAAAATCATTGTCTTCCAGTGTGATGAATTAGATCTGGGCATGGCTGTATGGGAGATTGTTTTTTAAAATACAGATCATTATTCATTGAGCCATCCTTCCGTCTAGGTATGAATATTTTATGGGTTGAAGCTAGTACAGAATTTATAGCTAGAATGCCAGTTTTTATTCCAGCATTTTGGATTTATTTCTATATTAGTTATATATTTTATTTTTCATAAATAAGTATGCTTTCATGGAAATTAAAATAATTTTAAAAAATAATTCTTTGAAATTGTTTTATTTATTGATTTGATTCAGGAAAAAAGTGATCCAAGACATTTAATTGCCAGGTTAATTATAGTTTATTAAATTGATTTGTGGGTACTAAAATGTAAGAGTTGTACATGTTTAATGAATTTGATCCAATATAAACAAGATTGAATTTTAACTTGGAATTAGATGTAAGGAATTCTGATGGTACAATATGATTAGGCATATGATCTTTAAAAAAAAAAATCTTCAGAGTGATTTGTTTAAAGCTAAATTTGTGTGATGTTGTTGTAAATGTAGTTGACCACATTTCAAGGTCTAGTAAAGATTTTCTTTTGGTATTATAAAAAACATAGACATTATTGGGATAACAATGACGAAATTTTTTGCTGATATTAATTGCTAAGTTCTCTAAGGAAAAAAGCATAACAAGTAGCATGGAAATATTAACAGATTTTATCTATAAATAGGTAATTTTGTTGTTTTGAATAAGAAAACAGAACCTGTTTAAGATGGATATGCACCTGTTAGATTAATATATTGAAATGTATAGATTGTTTAATGGCATTAAATGCACTTTGATGTTGTTGTTTTTTTTATTAATTCTGATTTTTATTAGAATGTGTATATTACTATGCTGTGGTTTGGGAAAGTGAACTTTACAATGGATCATTTGTTTACTATTTATCATTCTTTTTTTGCTTCAAGTTTATTGGAGTATTTTCTATTATAAATATTGATTTATCTGAGTGATGATCAGGTGGATTTAATGCTGGAAAACATTCAGCTGATTGAAATGACATTTATTGTTGTTGAGGATAGTTCTTAAGTGTATTATTTTTCTTTATTATATTATTACTTTGTATATTAGAGAATATCTATTTGAAAGACCATGTGTTAACCCTTTTGATCAGTAGGTTGAATTATTAAAGTCAATCGAACTGATATTAAATTAAATTTGAGGTATATGACAAAGTGAGAATAGGGTCTTATTGTATAATAAACTTCATCAATAAGTGATGTTAATTGATGTTTGTATTGAGGCTAAAATATTGATGAGTGAGTTTGTGATGAATAGCAATTGTATTACCTTGCATTCTGTTAGTTTTATTTGTGCTACATTCTGTAAACTGTTAAATTTATGACATTACAGATAGTTGTATATTACTTATGAAACAGTAAGATTCGTATTCGAATCTTAAGTTTCACCTTTTTCTATCGTCTCTCACTCACCGGTCTATCCTACCCAAATTTAAACTTTTTGGTATCGAATTGTGTGTATAGCAATAGTAAAAATGTATAGATATATGTAGAATTCACCATAAACACGCACACATTTCGATCTCAAATTTAAGGAAATAAATAAAGATAAATAATATAATTTAGATTTCTTCTTTTAGTTATATAAAAATATATAATTTTAATCATTTATTTTGAATTGTAAAATTCGTTAGTTATTGCTTTGTTTAAATTTCATTTACTAATAATTTTTAGAAATAGATTATAATATTTAATTAAAAGTAAAAATAATCGTATTTTCCCTTTTTGTCTTTGAAATTTTAAAAGCATCGGTCGGTGAGAGATAATAGATTAATTAAAGAAAAATTCCCCAAAATGTAATTAGTAAATGTAAACAATAGAAAGGCAGCTTTCTCGATAATTAAACTTAACAGAAGGCATTGATTATCCTCAGGGCAGATTAAGTGGAAGCTAAAAATACACTAACAAAAATGTAAAAGATAAGATCTAAGAAAAGAGACCATTTTAGATTTGCTAGAAACTTTCACTTTAACTTTAGCTGTGCTCTCAATCAGTTGAGAGTCTCCAAGATATTAAATAAATTTTTCCTGCCACGGTATGATCGAGTACAAGCGCCTATACTGTTCTCCGCCTGGAGATGGCCTATCGGATGCCAAACCTTCCATTGCCCTTCATAAATTCAACCACAAAGATCTGCTGCTGCTGTTAAATTAAATGAACCACCTAAATACAGGAAAGAACTGCTAATCATGAACGATGTGCTACTAACCAATGGAATCGGAAAACTTCTCATAAAACAGATACCTGTGTCCAAATTCCCTAGAGTACTCTACTAATATCCAGCTATGCTTATTCATTCTGTATATAACTTATAAATTGTAGAACTATCATTTGAAATGCTAAATTTTTAATAATTAATATGTAAACTATTTTAATAATCTAGCCTGCCTAACTCTATCTTTCTTGGGTGCGTATTTCTAAAATCTATATTTATTATTTAATTATTGCATGCTCATAATTGTCTAAATATAAATCTGTGATCGTTTGAAACAGTGGATGTGTGTCAAATTTTTCATTAATATTTACTTTCATAAATGATTAATATTTTCGTACAAACGATACGCATTCAATGCTTCCGTTATTGTAATGCAGGGGTCTACTGCTTAGCAAATGGCTGACGTATCAGTTGTAATAATCACCCAGTCTATATTTTGTTTTTATATCTTATTAAACTGTAATTAATAATTTCATAAAATTTGCATTTCTTTGAGAGTTGCAAACGTTCCTTATTAAATGTTGATAATGTAGGGCCGAGTTATAAAATATATTTAAGTCTTAACAGGATTGTCTGTACATTATACATGTGTTACGTTTTAGAGATGCGATGACCCATTACAAGCCGTGAATATTCCAGATTCTATAGGGTTGAAATTAACCCCAGTCATCCTATACAAGCTGACAAATGAATGTCCCATAGGACTTGACGACCATCATGCAGCCAGCAGGCAAATCGTGGCACGAACCACCTGACCCTGGTTATGCTTATGTGACACCTTACCTCTTTGGGCCGATGGCAAATGCCAGCCCATCATTCTTATAAACTCATTCACGGCTGTGCAGTTTCAATATACTGCCATCCCATATCGCCTCTCTAGCGTACCATGTGTTTTCTTTTATTTACTTTATTATTCTATGTATAACTCCGTCCCTGCATTGTTGACAATTCACTCTCAAATAAATTTTTGCCCTTAGTTATTAATAAATATTTTTAATTAAATAAATATATGTCCGCCGCTACTATTATAAATCTTATTTTGGACTCTTGCATTGCAAAGGTATAAATCCCTAAAGGCATGCATTAGAAATACTTACTCAAGAATTTTCGGTAGCTAGATTATGTCATCAAATAAATGTGTTCATTTGTGTAAATATAATAGTATCGGAAAATTCCGCTACTGAGATTTAAATATTGCCAAATATTATTAGTTTTACCGTTAAATGATATAATGTTTTAATAAATAATTTCAAACTATACTTCTGCCGTTACTTCTTCATTTATTTATTCGATACCCATTCAACATGTTTCCTCGATTATTTAAATATAAATGTTTAATTAATATTAGTTTTATTATTAGCTAACTCGAAATAAAATCATGAGTCTCTTGCATACCCTGATCACCGTGCCTAAAGAAATATTTACTAATGTTGCATCAGATGCGTTGTTTCGTAGATTGTATTGTGAAACCGATAAACTATGTTCGAACTCAGTACTACGGGTAGCTTCGCTATCTAGATGGTGCTGCAGTTCTGTGTGGTGGTTGAATTCTACACTGTTAACGATTCACACGTTTTCTGACCGTTACACTTATGTAATATGTCTGTTCTTCAGAACAGTCATTGTTGGTATTTAATGGGGTGTTATATAAACCTAAATTAATTGAAACTTGGTCACTTGTCACAGAATTTTCTTTATTTTAAAAAGATAAAGAAAATCCCATTCACAAAATTATTCTAAAATTATACTGCGTATTAAAACAACCAATTAATCTGTCTTACAACAGAGATTATCAGAAAAAACTAGTAGGACAATTAATATTTAGTACAATATTCAGCTAAATTGTAATCCCTCTCTCCTACTCTCTCTCTCCATATATATATATATGTGTGTGTGTGTAAACACAACAGAAATTTTGGTACTTGTGAGTTTTAGAGTAAACCAAGATGGCAATATGTAGTTTTAATAAATATACCATTTCACGGGCCTATAATCTAGCGAAGATATGTTAGTTGTTAAATTTTTTTATATAGCTATATTAGAACATGGAAATGATGAGAAGCTCTTAACTTTGTTGTATTTTGTTTCAATTCAGCGTGTTTATTTTTATCAGCATTTTTTTTTTTTTGGTAAATTGCCATCATGATCAAAATTTGGGACCTTCCTGTCACAGAACATAATGCCGTCGATTATTTACAATGGCAGCATCCTGCCTCCTAAAAAGTGTGCTTTAATAGTCACATATGAAAATTTACATTCAAAACTCTCTAGTACTCCACATTTAAACCAGAATTGAAAAAAAAGAATTACGTCCTAAGTAGATTACATAGCAAGACAGCAGGAAAATAATTCATGAAACCTTCACAATGACTTAAAATTCTGAATTATATGTTCATTTCAGAAAATTTAATTTTTTAAAAATATTATTAATAATTGGAATAAAAATGAATGATTTAACTAAAAAATGCTATACGATTTTGGAGGCCATTAGGGATTGCATGCCCTCGATACGAATAAAGTGTAAATATTGTATTTATATATATTTTTAAATGCATTTTTCTGTTAATAAGTTAATACAAAAAAAAAAGCATAAATATTGTAATTAATTTTTTCCACAATGATTTCTGTTGTGTATTCGACTATGAAGCTGACTACCAACAATTACCACAACATTATTAATAATGATTAAATATATTTATTTACTATTATACATAAACATAAATTGATGTTTAACTGAGTAGCCATCATATTTACTTTACCCATATAACAAAATAGTCTTTGATTTAAAGTTCTACCTTCATTGCCCATATCACCACTGAGTAACTAATTCTGGCACTATATTAGTGGTAACATTTACACAAAGCACAATCCTATTTGGGCCTTCTCAGATGTATGTAAATAATAAAAGACCGGTGCGGTCTATTAACATTTTCTCTAGCTGGCTATCTTTAGCCTTCAGAGGCACAGGCATCTATCATTACAGGAAAGTCAGGGGACTTTTTCCTCAGCTTTTCTCAAGATCCTTATGACATCCATGACACATCAACAACAGCAGCTTATAATGAGTAGAAAAAAGCTGACGTCACTTTCTCTTTTTAGTGCTCATTATTTATACTCCTTTTTTCCTTGCTTGATATCATTAATAAATTCCTAACATTCTAATGGAACTATGCTTTCATTTGGTTAATCTTTACAACGATGATTAGGATTACATCCATTCACATTCCTTAGTAATTAGCTTTAATAAATTCCTAACATACCAATGGAAATTTGGTTAATCTTCTTTACAAAGATGATTAGGATCCAGTTTTTACTTACATCCGGTCACATTCCTTAGTAATTAGCTTTAAATATTTTATCTGTTTGTTTGCTTCTAAAATTAGTTTAATGTTTAATTTTAAACAATACAAAGTTTTCTCTGTCTCTTAAATCCATTAGTTATATCCGACCTTGTAATTAACAACTTGCTTTATCTTTTGGCAATCTTTTGTAGAATGCTTTTAACCTACAATATTTGTCTGTTTAAGTTTAATTTAACTGCCAACCACCTTTCTTTGTTGCTATTAAATTTAAACTAAAAATTATCTAAAATAAAGTTTCTTTATTTTTTTTACCGAATCTATTTTCCATTTCTTTTTAAACTTATTAACAATCAATCTCTTTTATTGCTTTTAAAATTTAGATATGTATTTATATTTCATTATTATTTTTCTCTGGAGTAAACTTAGTTTTATAACTTATAACTGTCGAGTTACTAAAGCTTATATATATTTTTTGCCAAATATAGCAATTTTTTTTTTTAAATAACAGTAATAATAAAAAATAAAATGTAAATATTAAATATGATGTTTTCTAACAGCCATTTTTTTAATAAACATTTTTGGGGGGCCCTGAAACTGTAATTTATGAAAAATATGGGCTACCATCTTGGTTTACCTGAAAATTCACACAAGTATCAAAATTTCTTATTGTACGATCAATATTTATTACACTCTATACTAATAGAGAGTATGATTCTTAAATGGAAAAATTGAATCACTCATAGATTTAATGACATAACTAAAAAGAAAGCATGCCCCTTGAAAAATATTGTATATGTATTACTTGAAAGAAAAAGGAATAGATTTTGAATTGCTGAAAAATACATACATGTATCTAGTTAAAGTGTTTACATTCAATAACAAACAAAACTAAAACCTTAGTAAAGCTTGAGAATGTTATTGATAATTGGAAGAATTTATGAAGGAAAATCTATATTTCTTAAGAAAATTAGTTTACTACATGTATTAAAATGAGTTCAATTATAATATTTAGCCACAACACAGGAAAGGAAGGGGAAAATTAAATATTCCAGAGCAAGAAATATGCTAAATCTTTTTTTTTTTTTTTGGGGGGGGGGTCTCCAGTACAAATCTAAGAAGAAATGCAGAAGTTTTTTTTTTTTTTTAGAGGGTCCAAATTATTAAGGAAAAGTGATTGGAAATTTGGCTAAAATAAGATGAATTAAATTACTTTACACAGTTGAGGCCAATGCTTGAAATGTAATGTAAAGAAAGACAGACAATTCGAAATATGATGTGCTGTACAAAGGATTCAAAGTATATTTCATTTTCTAGAATAAGTTGTTAGGACTGGAAAATAATGCTAAACTTTCTTTACTGATAGTCGTTATTATTTGGTCATAATACTTTATTGCCTTGTTTTTAGACCTACCTATATTCTTTAGGCTATCTAAAAAGTAAAATAAAATAATTAACTTTTATTTATTACTGAGATATTGAACATTATTTGTAATAATTCATAAGTTAATGCTGTGTAAATATATTTAAAAATGTTAAAAATATAATCTTTTATAGATTGAATGATATGTGTATTGTGATATGAATAATCTTTTACACAATTAATAATGTATGTTTATTAATGCGAGAGGCATTCTAATGAAAACTAGTTTCATTAATTAAATCTTGTTGTTAACCAGACAGATTTGTGATATTCATTGCAACTATATTTAAATTTAAAATGTTTAAACTCTAGTTTTTAAATTTGACTCTTCCACTTAACCTTATCAAACATTTCAAACTTTACTTTTTTCAACATTACACTAGGGGGGAATGTTGGTAAGTCTTGTTCTTTCAGGTTAAAATTTTTTCATCACTTTTTTATGACTATTATTGCATTGAACTATTTTTCAGTTTGATGGTAATTTTTTCATTTAATGTATAAAAATGCTATTATGTATTGACTGTTGGTTTAACGATTATTTTGCTCTTTTGTGCCATTATTTTATTTCTTTTTCATTCATTGAAAAAAGAAGGGTGAATTTGACTATCAGTTTTATTTTTTATTGTTATTGATTAGTTGATAATCATCATGTGGCTTGCTGCGTTTGGATCAAATTGTATAACCCTAGCCCTAATGCTAATTCGTTGACATGTTAGTGCTTTAGTGATAGGTGATGAAAATTCTAATTTAAAGATTTCAATTGCACACCTGCTCTATTAGACCTTTGTCAATAACTTGCCTCTAACATTTATGTTGTGTCTGAAAAATAGTTTTTTTTTTTTTAATAAATAAATTGTGTAGTGGCAATTCTATAAAATGTGGTTCTACTTTTTTTTAAAAAAATATTTTTATTATATATATGTGCATGTATGTTTGTTGCTAAACACAGGCTATTGCTAAGATCCAGAATATTTTTTGCTGCTTTTTTAGGTATGGTGTTGGCTCATCTTTCTGTCGTCTTTTCTTCACCTTTTTTTTTTGTTTGTTTGTTTAGTTGCTTAGATTGGTAAACTGCCTAGTCATCATAAGATTCTTATGTCAGCTTTACTTATGACAATAAGTTTGTTTGTTTTACAACTACACCCATGGCATTCTGATCTCAATTTTTACCCCTGTGTGTAGAAATATATATAAATATGAAAGTGTGTAAACCATTGGCATTGATAAATCAGTTTATGACTATATATGTGTATGAGCAAAATGTAAGCAATCCTTGAATAGCCCACTTTAGGGCAAAGAATTTCTCTAACAGTTGCTCTCTCATAAGAGATCAGTGCGAGAGAAGGAACATTATTTACCTGACTTGCTAATTATTAGATGGTTTAAGCAGTTTCAGATCCATGCTTTACTATCTATGTAAGAATTGTTAATTAACCATTTGCCACCTAATACTTGATAGCTAGATTTGCTATCGATCAAGTATCGAAAAAAATCCCATGCATGAGCCAATACAATCAATTAAAAAAAAAAATCTTAGGGACTGAAATTTTAGTCAGTAAATAGTTTGCATGAGCAGCTCCATTTAGGGATTTCTTTTGCCCATAAAAGTTTTGAAAAACTTGGAAAAGGTTAGTCTAGAAATGACCTATCTAAAAAAATCTAGATATTGTGCCTAGAGATTCTGAGCAATGACAAACTAAGCTAATTTAAAATTATAATATTACAGGAATTTATTAAGAAATTGAATCATTGTTATACAAAATAAGTTGAGTTTTGTTTATACAACTAGGTTATTATATTTCTTGCATTCGTTTTGATGTGGCTAAGTGCAAGGCATTCGATAACAAAGTAAAAATTTGTTAATTGGTCTGCCAAGAACCAATCAGCAATAAAATATCATTAGCTCTCTTTAAAAGATTATAAATAAATCTATTTTATATATAAATAACAAGACATGAGCGATGTGTATTTAAAACACTATTACATTTATACTGACTGTGGAAAGCAAGATAGTTCATTTTAAATAAATTAGATAATCATATTTAACTAATTAACGGGATTGGTTTGTGAAGGACGTGCCATCACGGCAGAGAGCATTTCAGGTTTGTAAATATATATATAGAATGATAAAGGCAGTACGTTATTATAGATTACAACAAAAGAATAAATAAGGTCTGTTATTAACCTCTGGGTGGCTTTGTTAAAAGGAATCCCTGATATATACAGGTAAATGATGAGAGAAATTTTGGCCCTCCAGCCAAAACATATCTCTGAAAGTAATAATAGATTTGATGTGCTAGACTTCCCATACACATCTTAATGGCAATGCCTGGAAAAGGTTCCTAATAGGAAATACGTCTACTATGAGGGAAAGTAAAAGATTGGACTGGTCATATTTAAACTTACAGAAGGTCCTGAGAGGTATGTAGCAAAGTAAGACTAGTAATTATAATAATAATAAACAAATGGTTGTAACTATAAATTACATAATGCCTTAGACATATATAGAGAGAGAGTGGATCACTAACGATCCAAATAAATTAATTCCTGATTAAATAATCGGCTCCCCGGACGTAATAGAAAGTCCTCAGAAACCTTAGGCCATTAATGAATGGATCATAAATATAACATAAAGGAAAGGCAAGAATTAAAACTAAAATATAAATTGTTTTCCACACTTTCCAAATATTTCAAGTATTAGTAAGTTATTAAATAGTTCATCATCGATAATTACAAAATAAGACTGTCTTTTAACCGCTAATTATATTATTGGCCCGAGTGAGTTAAAAATCAAGACTTTTAATTGGCCAAGACAAAGTCAATTGTCAAAATATATTCAACCTTTTAATATCATATTCACTTTAGATTCGTTTGTAAAAAGTATATTAATAATTTGTCAGGTTATGAAAGTGAACGAAAGTTCTTTCAAAAATAAATTTCTATTTGTTTATTGTAGAAATATTTCATAGTGGCAAAATTAAAAGCTAAACTTAGTAACGAATAAAAAGAGTTTGCTGACGTAAATGTTTTTTTTTCAGTTTTACATTACGAAAAACTAAATATTTTTTTTGCTAAAATCCTAAATATTTTTACTAAAATCTTAAATATTTTTTTTAAATAATTTTGGTTTTAGCATTATTTTACTTATATATTCATAATTTCTCAAGAAATACTTTATAATTGTCTAAAAACATTCATTTATCATTTTCGAATTGAAAATCTTAGTATTCTTCTTTGATTAGGCGGTTTCTTTGTCCTTGCCAGCCAATCAGAATGTCTTTGACGGCTGAGAGCCAATCATTGACAAGCTTCCTTATTTGTTTAGGTTGACTGACAGTTTTATTGATTTTTTATTTGTAAAATAATTCAGAAGATGGCAGCATCTTACAGAACTTTTAAAAACCTAACGAATGACTATAAATCGGCTATCCTAGCATTAAAAATAATGGAATTAGAGTGACGTCAATCGTCGATGAAAGGTCTCGTAAGCATCATCAGAAGAGTTAATAGACGGGGCATTGAACATCAAACTCACTTCTGGTGAAGTTTGACAACATACAGCATAATAAATTGTACATCACAATTTTAATATTTTACTGACACAAACGAAAATATATATGTATGAAATCTATAAACGCTAATTCTCTTTCAGGTATTTGGTTTACAGAAATTGTGATATATTTTGCTTAAATGATTTAATAAAGTATATTATTTTCTCAGAGATAATTACAGGGCAATTTTAAATTGGAAATAATAATAAGATACTTAACTTTTAAAATAATTTCAATCATTTAAAAATAAATTTATAATATAAGAAGTACAAAACTAAAGGAGCTTTTTCTATTAATTAATGTAATGGAAATAAGTTTCCTGAAATGATTTTAACTGTAGAAAATAAGAGGGAGAGGGTTTAAAGTTAGTTGTTCATTGAGTTTTATACTTGTCAGTTTCAGTAAGTTAGTATTATAAATAAACCAGCTAAAAATAAGATAAATTTGCAGCATCAAAATAATGTGAGATTTTTATAAGAATTGATAATTTTAAATTTAAGAGAAAAATTTTAAAAGAGCATTTTAAAATTAAGTTGTATAAACATTACAGATATATATAATATAAATTAATATTGATTTAGAAAACAAAGTAAGCTAGAATCAGAGGCTTGTGGCAAATTGGAGGTTACCTCAGAACCACTCGGTAGAAACAGGCAGTTATAAAATCAGTTCATTTAGCAGGCTTCCTTGACACAATACAGTCTCCGGGCTAGGTGTTGAGATTACTGGAATGGCATTGTGATGAGCTGGTGGAAGCAGAGCTCCGAAAAGCAAATGGCTAATCTTTTTACTCCCTCATACTTTAGGCACAATGTACTATAAATCTCTTCAGTGAACTGTTCTTCAATCATCCCTTATCAAAATTTTTACTATTTATCTGATCCAGTCTTATCTATTAGGATTCAATCTATATTGACAACTACCAATTGCAATTGCTCTAAGCAGTTCTCTGTGGTTGGTGTCTGCTTGGGCGGGAAATCTACAATCCTGCTTTCAATATGCCTCAAAGGTTCATTCTGCTAATTAAAAGAAAATAGCAACAAGCATGATTAAGGTTATCAGTCATCGTATTAACAAAGCCTATCTAATTAAGATTTAGATTTTAAAAATGTAAATTTTATTTACAAAAATTTTAGAAATTTGGTACATTCTATAAATAATAGGATGACTTTCAAACCTAATATTTGATATAAAAGTTAAGTAGAAATTTACAAAATATTCCTTACAAAAATTAGATTGTTTACATAATTGATCCTTTCATGTACATTTATCAAAAGATAAATATAAAATGTTACCAACTGATTAATTGAAAAAAAAAAGGACTTTAATGAAAGAACTTTAAATATTTGTAACATTTTATAGTTATCTAGGATTCAGTTATTTACTCAATGCTAATTTAATAAAATAAACACAATATACATTTCTACAAATATAAAATAAATAAACTATTATAAAAGGGTTAATTAGATAAAAGGTTATAATATTGATTATAAATATACTACCACCTATTATGAGATGGGTGTTGGTTAATATAAAGATTGGGTTCAAGCCCATACTTGTGCTGATGACATTGGCACTAGGTGAAGCAGAAATATGTACTATATTTCCAGCTTCAATATGTTATTAGAACAGTAGAAATGATTGAAATATCATTAATGATAACGGTGTCAAAATAAGAAGTGACTATTGCAGTAAGAGTAAATATTTTAATTTTGTTTCTAAATAGTGTAACTGGACTGGGGTTTCAATCCTTTCTGATGATTTATTTATTTTGTGATTAGCATATTGCAGGAAGGAAAGAATGATTGGTGTTAGCCAATGATGATGTTACCCCCCGACAACATTTCCTGTTCATCAGAGGGTGTAGTATTAAAGAGACTGAAAACATCTAGAAATTTATCTGTTTGGTTTTACAAACGGCGCCACTAGAGTTCCAGCTTACCACAACCTTACTCACCCACGTCAAGTTATGCCGGACATAGTTCAGGAAACATGAGATTTCTGTGAACAAATACACTGATTGATGAATGATGCAAAATGAAATTGACAAGATATATTAGTTTTTTATAATCACAATTGGTAATACAGCATCTATTGATCCACACCGCCCGATGGCGCTGTTGCTATGCTAAAGCACATAAATATACTGTTTACAACGTCGCTCATAGATCTTACATCCTGTAAACTGTTCAAACACTAAGATGTTGAAGTGCACCCTTACCCCAACATCTCTAGCATGTTGAACATTATTAGCGACGAGTATATGACACCCCCTATAGACATTACTCTTGACTATTGTACAGCATTTGATATGAAGGTTTCTGTACTTGTAATGATGAAAAGTATATTCAAACGGATTTTTTTTTGCCTCAATGTATTGTACTTGATATGAGTTGGTAAAAATTGTAACGAATTGTCAAACGCCCCTACTTTTGTTGTCAGGGGTCAGAATTCACTAAATGAGGAGTGTAAATCACGATTCGGCAAAGTTCACAATCAAGTCGCGCACTTTTCGAGAATTTTTCGAGATCAAAACAGTTCAATGGCAGATGACCGTTCGACGTTGTAGTTTTGAAATTGACCTGCTACAGAAGCAGATGCGCTGGCTTTCCTTCAACCCCCAAAAAGAAAATATTTTACACACTCAGATAAAAAAATGTCTTTTGTGGTGGATTAATGAAATTAAAGCGTTGGCAAACATCTGAAATGGAATGTCAATCATGTCAATGGCGATGAAGGTGTTTTATTCACTCATGGGACAGGCTTTGAGGGTTGCCTGGGAATCGCTTTTTCCCAAGCAGTACGGCTAATTGATTCTTGAAGATGGGATCAGATTATGGTGAAGTGTATTAGAGGTGAGTTGGAAAGGTGTCAAAACGCCGTAAGGAATATGACGACAGGTCTTAGAGAGGTCTGTCGAGAAAGCCTTGTTTCTCGATGAACAAAACAAAAAAAAAGTTTCTTCAAAAACAATAAAAAAGACTTGGTAACAAAAAAATAAAAATAAAACAAATCCAAAAATTAAAAACATAAATCAACAAAATTTGAAAAACAGTCTGGTAACGTTATATCTATTCGTTTTTCACTAGCAACAGCGCCATCGGACGATGTGGATCAATAGATGCTATATTACATCACAATTTATTTAATTAACAGTATTTGGATAACACTCCTAATAATTCATTGCAGTTCAGGTTCCATAGATCAGTTAGTCCATTTCATTGGTAACTGATCATACAGTGTCCATCATTTATATTCCACAATCCTGTTCTGCCAGCATTCACATAGTAGGGATTTATTTAGATATCCATGTGTACATCACTGATATCTCCATTCTCAAGTTTAAATTCTCCTTCTGTGAGTTTATATTCTTGTATGCACATATTCGTAGACAATATCTATTAATTCCCTATAGCAATATACTCTTAGGTAAGTTTAATTTACATTTGGATTAATCCTTTTCATCTAATCATTCAGTAGCCAATAATTATATTCAAATATATTCACATATTTAATTTATGTATATAGACACATTTAAATGTGCAAGTCTTCACTTGGTGTGAACTTTTCAAGTCCTAAAAATAAGCCACTGACTGCTCACTAAGGAATTGGCAAAATTTTAAATTCATATAAATGTTATTAGTATACTTGTCTTGCAGCATAATGAAGTTTAATTGAACAGGTAGATAGCAGTACGTTTTTTTTGTATTGTCTTAGAATTTATATGTATCAGTGAAACATTAGATTCACAAAGTTCAGAAAAAGAAAACTTATTTTATTTTTATAGGATCACTACCAGTAAAAAATAAATTGTCTTCTAAATGACTTTAATATTCTATGTGTATAATTGTTAAAACCATTAAACTGACCAATCTAAGTTATTGGAAATAATGACACTAATTTTGTGAATTCAAATTTTTGAGTTTTTGTGCAGTATGTAGACTGACTATCACCAACCTTTATATAGTTAGAAAAAATGCTATAAAGGAGCTTGGATGAATCCATATTCAGAACAATGATATCTTATAAATTATAATATAGTTAGAGTTCAACATTTTAAAGAAAAGTTAACATTACATGAACATTAACCGCTGTAGATTCATGGATAGATTGAGGCTTATTAATTTTTTCTTCTATGACCCTAATGCCTTCACTGGGTTGTAGAAATAATAGGTACCATGACTATATATATATGTGTGTATGAGTAAAAGGTTAAATCACCTTTGATTAGTTCACTGCAAGGCAAAGGATCTCTCTAACAACCCTGCATTCTCATAAGAGAACAATGAGAGAAAAAACATATTATTTACCTGATTTTCTAAAGGTTTAAGCAGTTTCACATCCATGTTTACTGTTTAATTAATTATCTAGTGTTAGATGATTATGTTGATTAATGATCAACTATCTAAAAGAAAAATCTTACCATAATTAGAACCTCAGTAATAATTTTTTAAAATTCATGTTAATTTTGAACACAAGTATGTAGCTGGATGTGTGTTACTGTTACTCCATAAGGCTTGTTAAGACTGTGGGTAATTAGTCTTTAATATTTACTAAACATTTAACTAAAGGCCAAAAAAAATTTTTTTAAAATATTTTTTATTATTATTTATTATTAGTTGATTACAAAAAACAGTCTCCTGTGAAAATGAAACTATAAATAAAATTATCTTCCTAGAGAATAAATGAAATTGTAACTTAATATTTATAAAACAATTTCAATATTAAATATGTTTTAAATAATAGCAATAACTATTAGTTTTAATATTTGAATTTACAGTAACATTATATAAAATAAAAATGTAAACGAGACCTTTTTTGTGTGATATAGAGCTAAATTTTAATTTAGTTATTAAAGTTTAGTGTTCTCTCTTTTATTAATGCTTAACTACAAGAAAAATTCTACTAGTTTTTAATATCAATGTGGAAATGTTTTTACAAAAGTTGGTAATTAAATATTAATTCTTTTGTCTATTTTTCACTTGCTGTTTTAGCAAAAAATTAAAATCAAAATTACTAGCATGGTTGTATATACTAGTTTGTTTGCGTGTGTAGCGCAATTGTCCTCAAAGCTGTAAATTGTTAATAATGATTATGAAGGCTGGACCCTTGAAAGCACTAAGCATATTTATTCTTGTTTATTTATTTATTAACAATTTATAGCTTTGAGGACAATTGCGCTACACACGCAAACAGACTAGTATATATATATTTCCTCAAAGTAAAAAATTTATTTGGGTAATTCGTAGAATAGTTGAATGATTTTTTTTTTTGTCTCTGTGAAATGAGAAATTAACATTATTAATTTATTTATTGTACTATTTTTTTTTATAAAATTTAATATTGTATTTTATTTGTTTGTTTTAATGTTATTTTAAAAACATGTGCATAGTTAATTTATTCAAGATTAAATCAAAAGCATTATTTAAGCAAACCTTAACTTATGTCAAATTAATCTGAAGGTCATTTCAAATTTGATATAAATTAAGAGATACCTAATTATTAAATTGCTATCTTGAGAACTAGTCTGTGTTATACTATTGTTAAAAATGCAAAAATGAAAATACCAAAAATCATAAAAAACAAAGCTATGCAAATAACCTCTGTTTTATTTAAAAATTTTGTGAATAAAAGTAAAATAATAGATGAGGTATATAATTAAGCTGCAAAAAAATGTTAAAAATATGATCACATGTAGGTAATAAATTAAATGATTTTGAAGAATAGTATTGAAATGAGAATTTTGACATTATTTGTGCTTCATGGTTGATTGTTTTTGTCAGATATGCATTGTAAGCTCTGAGAGATAACAAACTGAGGTATTCATGTATTACATTTTATTCCTAACAACTGATAGTTGTTATAGTATGACAAGAAAGTATCAGTAGAATTCATAGATGTATTTGAGAAGTATGTTATCTAAACAATAGTAGAATTTTCACTGCATTATACATCTTTTTTGATGTTATTGTTTTAAATAGAAGTAAAACTAAATGTTTTGAATTAAATAAACACTGTGAGATTAGTAAGTTGATCTGCAATTTTTTTTTCACTCCTATACCATTAAGAAATACTATTTCATTTGTTTATGCCATTATTTGTAGTTTATCTCAATAAAGATATCCTTCATGATTTGGTGTAGTTGTACAGTGGTGGAACTAAAGACTAAAGGTCCATAGATCACAGTTCAATTCTGTCATTTCCAATGCTTGAATGTCATATGACTTAAGTGACAAACCATTAGATTAGTTAAAGATATTTTAAAACCCCTTTTTTTCTGGAAAAATGTATTAAAAGAAAGTAATAATAGAACTGTATTTTTTCTAAAGAGTGTATGTATACACCTAAAATGAGTTTTATAATTGTGATTTAAGTAAATGTCAAGTCAAAAGAATTATGACAATAAATAAGAATTACTTGGTATTTACAGTAATACACTAAAAAATATTAAATTATTTTAACATCATATTAGTCAATTTTTTTTTTTTTGCAAGATATGATCTCATTTGCTTTATACTTAGAGGGAATGAAGAAATTATTCAGCATTTTAGACAGCTGTTACTACATCTTCATTGAAGATATTCATTGAGATTGCTTTTTTGGAAGGTGTTATTAGAGTCTCAATCATGAAGATATAAAAATTGATTAGTGGTCATTCTTCTAACATTGATATATTTTCAGTAATGTAATTACATTTTTCAAACAACTAGCCATTTTTCAAAATATTATTTTCATCATGTCCTGCATTATCTTTTTGATTATAAAAATACAAAATATATAGATATATCATGAAAAGATATGTGAAAACAATGGAATGAAGTTATTGTTATTTGATGCAAGATCAATTGGAAATGAGAAAAACTGTGGCATAAAATTTGGATGGATGATTTATGTGAAAATAATAGATTCTTGAACACTAATTTTTTGAGGGTAACATGTTGAAAAAGACTTCTGGAAAAATTTATGAAGACTGGAAGAAACCTAAAAGTGGAGGGAGTGAAAGGTAATTTTTTTTGTAAGTCCATATTACAGGGAAAAAAGTGCTAGAATGATCGGTTTTGTAGATATAGGGTCTTGAGGTGGAGTGGGGAGCTGGAGGCAGAAGGGTTTTTTGTTTTTGTTTTAGATATTGTTTTCAAAGAGTGGAAATGTTTAACTTGGATAGCAAGTTCTGGTAGACTATGCACAGGAAATTTTGACTTCATTATGAAAGTATTTTATATATATAATAAAAATTTCTGTGATACATTGAAATAGTCTTTGACTTACAATGTACTACTAATAATAGATAGTTTATTCTCTTTATTATTTCTATTAGAAATAGTATTTTCTCTACTTAACTGTTTTTACACTCCTACATTGCTAATTTTATCTCTTCAACTTATCTTCTGTATTTTTCTTAGGTCTAATTCAATAAAATGTACAGATATTGGAAATATTGTAGGTTGTTTGCTTTTTCATATCATGGTTGTTTGAGAGATATTTTGTTCATGTTAGTTCTTTATAGTACTATGCTTTGTAATTGTCATTCATTGACTGCTTACATAAAATGTGTGTGATGTTTTATATGTATTCTTGGAAATTTTTAAATGTATAATTATTGTATTGTATTTTTTTTGTTTGTTTGTTTATATTTTATTATATGTAAATAAATGTTTTAATTATTGCAGTTAGATTTGTATCAGTCATTTGGTGAAAGATACTTTATTCTTAACTTTTTTTAAGTTTTTATGCTGATGATGAATTATCAATACTACTATTATATGGCATATTAATTTTAAGATTTTTCTGGCACATGATTTTCTGTTACTGTTTGTTTGATTTTAGGTTAAAATAACATAGTTGTTCTAAATTTTTTAACTATATTGAAAAAGCTGGGGATGCAGATATATAATAAATATAGATTAAGTAGTAATTTTTGCAATCTTTATAATATGGATATATGTAAGTTTTATTTTAGAAAACGCAGTTATCTTGCAATTGTGTTTGGAAATTGAAAGGATCTGTTTTACAAATCAAAAAAATATCACATGACTTCTATTTGATGCTTTATAGGAGTGAAGTATTTTTCTTTTCCACTGCCACCATTTATTGTAAGCTTAATGCTAACTAAATACTTACTAGAGGGTAGTGTTTATTAAATTCATATCTATTGGCTGCTGTGTGGATATTGCATTAGATCCAAAAAAGATCCAGAATGCAAATATAGGTAGAAAGATTTGCATTGAATATGCATTTAATCTAGATTCTCCTTATTATTCAAATTTATAATAGATGACAACAATGGAATAAAAAAAGTAAGACCTATATTATTCTGTATGCTGAAAAAAAAAAAAAACATTACTATAAATGAAAATTTCTTCATGAAAATTTTAATTTAGTATTTTTAATTTTTTTTTTTAAATTACATTTGATTGTAAAAAGAGAATAAAAACAGTTTCTAAAATATCATATTAAGATCAAAAGCTTTTCCATCATTATTTTCAAACATTATTTATCATTATGTGAAAGATTTCTCCTAATTTAATTCATTTTTTTGATTCCTAACCTCCTTTTTCCTCAGCATATTGACAAATTTTTTTATTTCATCTATCCATCTTGCAAGTGATGTCTCTTACTATTTTTTATGATGTTAGTGGTATCTGTTCTCTTACGTATTTCATTTTCAATTCTTTTTATTTTGAACATATATCTCTCAATCCTTTGTTAAACAATTTGCTAAGTAACCAAATCTCAGAATCATAAGTAAGAATTGATAAAACATATATATTAAAAACCTTTTCAATCACATAGGAGTATTTCCTTTTAATACATGATTAATTTTATCTATTTTATATATATATATTAATAATCTGAATAAAGTATTTATAGTTATCTTTTTTCTAATTCATGGTTATTATTCTTATGACAAAATTTCCTGAAGCTCTGAAGCCATTATTTGCAAAAACAACCTTGTCACCAGCAAAATATACTTGATTTTAAATAATCACTCTTTATATTACTCCTTTAGCTTATTATTTTAATCTACAAATAGTTTTTATAAAACTGCTGTAAATAGTTTTGGGTATGTGGAATCAGGCTTTCATCATCTTCTCAATGTTAACCATCTTAGTATCATCATATAATCTGATACTGCAGTTTCATTTTAATAAATATTTTTCAGAATATGGTAGTATCCCAAATCTATATTTTGATGTTCCAAAGCTTTAATCTCCATGAAAATGCTTATAGAACCAAATGTCTTTTCATAATCTATAAATCCAAAACATAATGTCAACTCATATTCATTGGTCATATCAATAACAACTCTCAATACTTGGATATAATCCACTGTGCTAAAATTATTTTAAAATTTGGCTTGGGCTTTTGGTTGGTTGGAATCCAAAGTTTACTGTAGACAAGTTGCAATTATCTTGATAAAGATTTTGTATAGAATTGATAGATTAATAGGTTTGTAAGATGATATTTTTTAAATCCTTTTTCTTAAATATCAGTATTATTACTGCTTTTTTCCAATCATCTGTTACATCTTTATTATGTAGATATTTGGTATATAACTTTGCCAATAATTTTTTTTTTATTGTACTTTTAAAATATTATTAATAAATCTATCATTTTTTGGAGCTTTTCTCTTCTTCATAGATTTAAGTGTGTTTTAATTCTTGCAACTGAGATATTGTAATTATAGAGAATATTTTGTGTTATTATTCTTTATTACTATATATTTTTTTTAGAATTTTTGCACATTTTATTATGTATATGATCTTTTTAATAATAGTTTCATCTTTTTTTCTCATTGCTAAAATAATTTTTCTTCCAATATCAAGATATTGCTTTACTCTTTTGAGACTTTTATTTTCTTTATAGCTTTCTTTGCCAATTCTCAGTTACATTTTTTTACATTATTATTCACTCTTATTTCATAATATTTTACAATTTCTTTTTCACACAGTGTCCTGTCTCAATAGAAATTTATTAAGAACATTACAATCTTGAAATATATATTTCCTAATAGTCAAAATATAATGCAATGCTATTGTTTCTTCATCTGGATGCATTGTCAATGAAAGAATTCACAATACACTTTTTTTTTCATCTGCAAGTCTGTGACCTCTTTCATTTCTATCATCATAAGCACAGAATTATCTTTCAACTATTTATCAATTCTAAAATTAATCTTCCATGACAATTTTAAAGTGTTTGATGTGATCAAAAGCATTTTATATATTATATTAAAATCCTGTATTTTTTTATAATGAGAACTTGTTAGGTTATAAATCTGAATTCTATGTATTTGATAGCTTCCATTAATTTGAATACTAATTTTGTTTCTCTGCTTGGTTGCTTGATATGTCCTCAGTCTCCACAGTGTTGTTCATCCATTTTTTAATCTATAATGAATCTCATCTATGTTTCTAATATTTTCGTCTTTTATTTTTTCTTTTAAGTTAATAAAATCCAACAATGTCTCATTTAATATTATATAGTTCTTATTACTGTAATCTTTTTTAACTTGAAATCGATCAGTAGTTGTGAATACTTAAATAAATGATCATCAAATGCCGGCCTGAGTTTGCAATTTCTTAGTACTTTTTGTCTTTGGCTATCATTTTCTTGGCTGATGACTATGCAGTTTCTTGGAAATAAGGACTATAGTTTATTTTTTGTCTGTTATGATTGTAAATATCTATAGATAATAATAATAAAAATATTTAAACATTCATTCGAACTTTTAAAAAACTCAACTGGATATTTTAGTTACAAATTATTAGGCAGGTGAGAAAAAGATCTATGATGTTTTTTAATTTCAAACTCAAAAGAAAAAATAAGCTCACTACACTAGCTAATTCGTAATGGTGAGTAGCTCATCCATGTTTGTTTGTTATTTGAATAATCACATAGTAATAATAATTGCAATGAAAAAAAATGCATGGGATGGATAATAACATTTTTCTCTCTGGTTTATTTAAAGCCTCAAAGATGTGAGGAATGAAAGAGAATCTTCTTTCTTTTAACAGCAAACTCCTTTCTTCTGCCGCTTTTCCAATAGCCCCTCAAATAGGAAGGAAACTTTACTTACAAAGTTGCCAACTGCTGAATGGAAAGAGTTTTAACAAATTTTTTTTACCACTGTTACTTTTTAGCTAAGAATGTCTAAAATATTTTTGATTACTAATTTTTGATACCTATCTGACTAAATTATGAGTTCATTTCAGAAAAAAAAAAAAAAAAATCTTTATATCTGTTTGAAACTTGAAAAAAGTGGTTTACCCAGATTAAATTTGAACATTAAAGTATGGCCATGATAAACGGGTGGGCTAATCACTGCACTTCTAGTTAATAGAAAAAGCATAATTATTAGTTAGAATAGGGGTAGGGATTATTTTTTCCATGGTTAATTAATTGCCAGGTAAATCAAGTTACAGACTATGCACTTATTTCATGAGTTAGTTAGCTTTTCATCGCCATTCCTTTGTTTTTAAAATCTTCAACTAGTAATTGATCCAAACACTTTTAGTTCTAGAGTTAGCTGTTTTTACTGCTGGACTGAAACATTTAACTCACCCTTAGTGTTATGAAAAGACAAATACTATAATTTTACATTTAATCAGCTACTATTGTTATCGTTTTTTAAAAATAATGTTTCTTTGTGTATGTATGTGCTTATTATATGTTTGATTATTAAAGCTAAGGTTTTCACAGGTAAATGATATAAAAATTATATTTTCTGGATCCATCCATGTTTAATCAACAGTAATAATGTATTGACATTTCTGTGATTGATTCTTTCCATCGTCTTAATAAGGAATGTTATTGTTTAAAATGTTGTACAGGCATAACAAGCAACATGTGGAATAACATTAAAAATCTATCCCATCAAAAAAATAATAAAAATATGAAAGAGGGAGGCTGATAGCAGTTCACTAATCAAATATAAAATTAATAGTTATTTTAATCAATAGTGTTTTTAATGCAGTTCATTGTATCATCACCAGGAAAAAATCAAAATTCTCATGAGAATGGATTATATTGACAAACATGGTATTAAATCCAAGATATCTTCTATCTACAAAATTTTCTTGCTGTTCCCATCTTAAATTTTTTGTTTTATAGGATAGACATATATAAAGTATTGTATCATGTGTTCATAGAGCCTCTATGACATTTTTTAAAACAGTATTTTTTACCTGCACAATGGCAAGTACAATCCAGCTGAGATGTTGGTATATGCTAATTACAGAAAATATATCTTCCATATATATAACTCTTCCATAGCTGCTTTTAAATTTTTTTAAACTTTATATTGCTTATGTATTTTTATTTTTAAATGATTTTATTTTTTCATTTGATAGAAGTTTAACAAAAGTGCATTTGGCTGGTGAGTAATGTGATTCTTTCAATTAAATCTCATTAAAGTTATCTCCAATATTGTTCAAAGCTCATCATAAAGTAGATTATTATTATCATCATCATAATCAGTTTTAATAAATCATTGCAATAAAATGAATATATATTCTTTTGGTATTAATTTTTTTTTCTTATCTAATTCTAAAATGTAGAGCCAAATTATATTCCTATTTTTCCATCTCTTAAGCATAACAGATTTCACATCCCTAAGTTACCCAATGGAAATAACATCCAGAATAATGGTTCATTATTAGTGGCTATTTATTTAATTTGATTGGTTTAAAGTCTGAATTCATATTCTATCTTCTCAACATGATTCAACTTAAGTAATTTCTACTTCCCAGTGTTTGACAGCTTGGTGTCTTTATTTTGTGAAATAGACTGTTCAATGTAATCAACTTGATGACAGTATCAACAAATTGTGTATTAATACACTGCCTTTGAAAGTATAGTAATCTTTTTATTTCATGTGTCAAAGCATCGGCCAGGAAGTGAACCTGCAAACCCAGGTCAACTGCTTGTAAGGCAGCTGTGCTGACCACTCGGCCACCAACACTTGACAAGTGTATATATAGTAATCTTTGTGAAGTGTTACACCATATTTTTTCAAAAATAAGACTTAATCAGATAATAAATCCTAGCATGATTTTTTCAGAATTCTTCTAAGTCCTACCTCAAATATAAGCTCTAGTTAAGATTGTCAGTCAGATAAATGGCTTTTGTTTGCCCATTGAAACACACAATGGATATATTGAATTATAAACTAATAAATGTATAAATAAACTATATTATTGACATTAATGCTTTAAATAAATAGCAATATAAATTTTATGGTTCTTTTGTATTTTCCCCTCAATCATTTTTAACAAACATAATTCTATCTGTATAAAGAAATAAATTATCTACCACAAGCTATTATATCAGAGAATTTATAATTTCATTTATGTATTTTTAGATACTTATTTTATTTATAGAGTTTTATCATGGTAGCCTTTAAATATTCAAGATAGAAGAAAAATTAGTTTGATTTCTTAAATATCCAAAATAAAAGAAAAAATACTTTGATTTCTTAAACATTTTTTTTCCTCTGAAAATCATTATTAATTTAACACAAGCAATTTTAATAATCAAAGTTTAGCTTAAGATAAATCACCAATCTTTCTCCTAAAGAAAAGTTTTAAAAAAGAATACTCAAGCAAGGCTATTATGAGTAATTTGGAAAGTGTGTATTAATGTTGTATTTTTATACTGGACTATTTCCATCATCTAATATGTGTATTGAATGTCTTCAGTAAAATTTAACTTTATTTAAATATTCCAAATACATTCAACTGTTAGAAATAACACATCAAACAGGCTAATATATGCACAATGTTATGAGAGGTATTATTTTCCCCTCTTCTTCAGGTGTTGCTGGCCTGACCAGAGATAGTATTAGCATGGGATTCAAACCTGGGCCCTTAGATTCTTGATTATTGAATTTTAAGGTAACACTAACCAACTTAGCCATCCTGCTTTTGACAGATAAAAGTGGTTGGATTATACACAAATCATTGTAATTTATTTAATATACTGTGTTGTAATGGAGGTACTGTGCATGTGTGAAATATGGAAACATTTTCTGAATTTTTATGTCTGCATTTTTTGTTGCTTTTGTGGACAAATCATTCTTAACTATAATCACTTTTGTCACCATATCTGTCTCACAAGTCTTCAATTAACACTTGATTTAATGGTAAATTTAAAATAAATAATATTTTGGATCCTCACATAAAGTCAGAGCAAAAAGAAAAAGCTATTCTATGAGTAAAAGTAAGGAATTGTCGGGAGCTCCCAGGATAAGAATCTTAAAGCTTTCTGTAAAAGAAATACTTGAATAAATATGCATTTTTGTACTTGAGTAAATGTAGGTTTTTTGTACATGAAAAAATAAGACATTCCCTGATAATAAGCCATATAGTGTCTTTTGGAGCAAAAATTAATATAAGACCTAGTCTTATTTTCAGCGAAACATGATAGAATTTGATCTATTTTGTAATAAAGGTATGATTTGTGAACCAGGTTTATTTCTCTGGCTGGTCACTTGAATTTATGATAAAAATTTTATTAGCTGTTATTTCAACAAAGGATGCTTGGATTACTGCTATGTCAAAAGTACCACTAAAGTCCATTCAGTTTTTGATTTACAATACTATGATATGTCACAGATAAAAGTTTTTTCAAAGTATCATCTAACAATTTTTTAAAATTGAAAAGAGTTGCTTATTTTTTATAGTATAATGCACTGCCTCTACATTTAAAATCATTTTGTAAACTTTTGTAATCACTTTTATGTTTCTCAGATATGAAACAGGGGATGAGAAAATTTTGATATCAAATTTAAAAATTGTTCTTAGAACTTTAATATGTTTTAAGTAAGGTTTGCAAGAGGACAGTATTGGAAATTTTTTTCAGTTTAAAGTTATAATATTTTAAAATCAAGGTTTAATTTAATAGATTTATATTCAATATAATTTGATGAAATTTTGTACATTATTTTAAAATTTTTATCATAGTGTTAGGGCACAATATTTTAGATAGGTGACCTAGTATCATAGATATAGAAGAGTGGGTGGGTGGGATGGGGTTTTGAATATCAAATTTAAAAATTGTTCTTAGAAATTCAATGTTTTTAAGTAATGCATGTGATTTTATTGATTTCATTTAAATTAAAATAGTTAGTTTACAAAAAAGTTTTGTTAATCTTTTTTCCCCAAAATAAAAAGAAAAAATGTCAAACAGTTTTCAATATAAAAGTTATTTAATGCTTTATTATACATATATAATTATGTGCACATACGAGATATATGCATAAATGGTATACATATTAATTTATTATAGCAGTGACTAGTGGATTTATTATATAATATATTGCATTTTTATTTACTGTGCCAATACTAAAAAGTTAAAAATAATATATATATATAATTCCTTTATTTACCATGCACCAAAAAAAGTCAATAATTCCTTGTTAATTAGGGATTGATGTAATTAATTTCTAGATCCTCTCTCCATGCTTTTATTTAGAGTTAAATCTAAAAAACCCAATTGTGACTGAAGAAACAATATTTTTTTTTCTTTTTAGTCCATGATAAATAAAAGCGCTCACTCATCGCTGTTATTTACCTGATCTAATACATTTAAAGTGATATGTTTGAATGATTTATAGAGAAATAAAATATCAATAAATCAGGTACTTGCTTTAAAATCAGCTGTTGCAACTTCAATTCATATTTATTTATCTGATTTGCCTTTACAAAAAATTTTAAAATGTCTAGTGTGTAAGGCAAGTATATTAACCCCCCCCCCTTTTTCTAAATGATTTTTTAAAATATCTAATACTTACTATTGAAGTCTTGACTGAATATGATTTAAATAATTTATTTTACTACAATAATTTGTGCTAGTTATATTTGATTATTAGAGACAATATTTTTTGTACTGAGTTATTACAACAGGTATAAGTTTACAATAACAGACTGATCTGAAACTAAATGAAATACAATACAACAGATACAAGTTTATATTAGATATTGATGAGCTGAAGTTAAGTGACAGGGAAACTAGTAATATGAGCGGAATTCAATTTTAGCTGCATATTGATTTTAAGTTACTTGTATTTTAATTGACTAATTTAATATCTTAGACTTTCATATTTTATATACCCAATTTTTGTACTTTTTATTTATATGTTTGAGAAATTTATGTAGAGCAGGCACACTTATATTATTAATTGAATAAATATCTTATAAAGTTAACTTCTGTTTCATTATGTAGCATATATATATATTGTTTTACTGTTGTTGTTTTTTTTTTTGTAATATGTAAAATATATTTTATTAACTTTTTTTTTATAGCCCCAAACCGAAGAAATTGACTGTAGCTCCAAAGAAGATATTACCTCCAAGTGTACCTCCCAATATTGCTACATCAAAATTGATTGCAGCAACTACTGCTATTACTACTACATCTGTACCAACAATTATTTCAGCCACTGCCACAACTTCAACAATTACATCAGTACTTTCAACTACTAATGTTTCTCCCCTTTTTATTTTACCCCCATCTAGCTCCTCAGGTAATCCTTCCAATTTTTTCCGAAGTATGTTAACAGCCAGTTATGCAAATACAACTGTTGCCAACACTTCATCAACTACTACCGTTACTAGTACTGTTAGTGCTATTAATCCCTCCATGTCAACAAATGTCCAAAGCTCTACCATTACGCAATCACCTGCATTAATTTCTCGAAGTCAACCTATATTAACCACAACAGTATATGTAAGCCCTATATCTGTTTCTAAAAATATCACTTCTGCTATTACCACCACTACTTCATCTTCTATTCTACCAATGAAAAGCATACCAAGTCTTTTATCTGTAATGTCAACAACTAAAAATCCTACCATTACTACTCAGTCAGTTTTATCACCAACTGTTAGTCCTATTACATCTTCAAAATCTTGTTCAGCAACTGCATTTACTTCTGCTGTTTCATTTTCTCGGAACCCTCATAGCTCTACATTTGCCACATCACCTGCTTCAATATCTAGAAATTCTTCAAGTACTCTGACATCTTTAATAACTTCTGCCCCCAAAAGTATATTAATTACTGACAAATCTATTACTCCTAATACTCTTATAAGCAATACCAAAACCACACCCTCCACCTCTCCTTCATCATTAGAATTTATGTCTCGATTAATGTCAGGTGTGCATTATCACCCACCATTAGATTCTTATACTAAGTTGCCTGCTGTAACAAATATTATGCGATTTGCTTCTACTGCTTCTCAGAGTATATTACCACCAGTTTCTTCTCTTCATCAATCACAACAACAAACTTCTACATCTCATTCAACGCCAACTCGAACTGTAACTAGTCCACAGGATAAGCTTCTCAAATCTAAATCTCCATTACAGGATTCTTTATATGTGAAACCTAAAATATCATCTACACAAGATCATAGTAGTAAAACAAAAGTCAGCTCTTTACTTCTTTCATCTCCTACATCTTTACTCTCTAATATGAACTCTTATAAACCTGAACAGGAAAAGAATTTGACTAAATTCTTAACCAGTAAACCCCAGAAGACTTTAAGTTCTGAAGGGACCAAAATCTCATTGCAGTCTGTTCGACCTGCTTCTAATTCATTGTCAGATGCTCTTCCTACTGCCACCTCACAGAACTATGTTTCATCACCTACTACTTACTTAACTCATAACTCAATACCATCAACTAGTTCTAGCCAACATAAAACTCCAAGTCATAGCAGTTCTAATATTAATTTAGGTTTATCAGCAAATCATGCAACCTTGGCTGATTTGGCTTCACAAGCAGAACAGGTTTATCCAGCACATTTTCAAACATCACCTTTAAAAACAGAGGCATGTCAAAGATCATCTCAGGGTCAGAGTTCTCAGTGGGGTTCACCAATATATATGAATAAATTGCTAGTTCCAGTTACAACAACTTTACCTGGTTATCAAAGTCTTTCTCTTCCAGATCTTACAAAGAGTTCAAATACTGCTGTTAGACCTCATAATTCTCATACAATCCTCATACCAAGTTCTGATGCTATCATAACTGGTCCGGCTCCTGGAACATTTACACATGGTCAATGTAAGTATATGTTTAAATCCTATTTTAAATTGCTGTAGTATACAAATTTTTTCACTAGATTTAATTCACTTTTTTTTTTTTATCTGTAACATTTATAGTTTAAATTATCCTTTCCCTCTACTTTTATGTTATATTTTGCACTTTGGCTTGGAGATAGAAGTATTGTACCAATGATTTTCTTCATGAGTTTTTTGTTTGTTTATCTCAATTACATTTGTAATTGTTGTATCTATCAATTCCAGGCAATATTTTGACTAATGGAGAATGATTTTTTTTTTTTTAAATATTGTGTTGACAGAAATATTTCTTTACTATAAGAGAGCTTTAAAATTCCTGCATTGAAACTCAAAACGTTGATTCCAATGTCACACAATCTTCTAAACAACTAATTATTTAAATTTACATATATGTAGTAATATTGTACATTGGACGATATCATATTTAAATAGTTAATTCAATTTATTAAAATAAAATTGAACAATTGATTTTGAAAATACAATTATAAACTAATATAGAAACATTATGAAAAAAATAGTTGTAGAATCATTTAATCTTTATATGATTGGTTACTTGGAAAGGCAAATGACATTTGACCAATAATATAAGACTGTGCATTAGAAGTTGCTGACAATTTTTAGCCGAAAAATCCTTCTAGTAATCTTTAAATCTTGAGAGTGTATTTCTTTGAAATGGAAGAATAATTAGTTTTTATAGGGAAATGATATAATAAGAAATACATCTGGTAAAAAATATGTGAGAATTTGTATTAAAAAACATAAGTTGATAATAGATATTATTTAGGTAAAGTATTAGACCAAAATAGATTTTAAAATTGTATTAAAATTTCATGTACATCCCCTAAAGGTGTCACAAGCTCTTGTCCCAATTTAGTTATTATCGAATTATATAATTAGGTTTAAAGAAAATAAACTGAGAAAAAAAAGGCAATAACAAATTGAATTTAGATTTCTTTTTTTTTTAATGATGGGGCAGGATATTGCTTTTGGAAAAAAAAAATGAGAAAGATGTAGATTAATATTGTCTAAAATGTTGAATCAGTGAAAAAGAATAAATACTGAAATAATAATAAAATGCCACTAAACAATGAAGTGAGAAGTGAAATAAATAGAAAGCAAATTAAGTTTAGAAAAAATAGAGAGATTGAAGAATTATAAAAATAACTAACAAAAAAAAATGATTTAGTTTATGACGGAATAAGAATTTTCCATTGGCAAAAATCAGATTAGTCAAAGCAATAAATGGATACTTATTAGAAAAAGAATCTAATGTATTGAGATGAAATATAAAAAGCATAAGCAGTTATTAATATGATTAAAAGAATAAACCTGCATTAGTTTTAATTGAAAAAAAAAAGTGCCTCACAATCAATTGCAATTATACAATAATGAAAGAAGAAATTATTAATAATTTGAGAATTCCAATTTATGGCCATAGATGAGAAACAGTTGAATCAATTAATAGATGTAATTAAAATATGATCTTTAAATGATTATGAATTTTATACAGAAAGATTTGTAATAAATGAAATTTTTTTCTGATAAACACTTTTTGTTATAAGAAGTGTAGGAGAGCAAGAAATGGAATTGATATAATAAAAGATATATTGAAAAAGAGAAGTTAATAATCTTGAAAACAGCAGAAAACTTATCTTTCCAAATTACTTCAACATTATATCTAATTGCAGCTCCCCACTGAATTCTTTTCTCTGCCATATTTTCCCAATGGTAACATTTGACTTTGCATGTCTTTCTTTGAAGTAATCATTATAATATAGACAAGATCTACCTTTCCCCATAAACCATACTCAAGTTTATTATAAAACATCCTTTTAGAAAGTCTTTGATTTTTCATTAATTTTACATGTCCAATCCAACAAAAATATGATTTTACAATAATGGGCTCAATATCCAGCAAGCTGAAGAATATATTGATTGGTTTTTGCCTGAAGGTTTGTAATGATGATATATTAGATGTGATAATATGTTGGAAATTTTCATCATCTAATTATCTATCTGTGTATTATTACTAACAAGTTGTTTGTATTTGAAAAGTTTAAAAATTTTTATAGTCCAACATTTTATCACTTATTGATTGGTTTTATGATGTCATTGTATTTTTAAATTTTTTCAAAGTATTCTTAAATTTGATTTTTTCTATGGTTTTATATTTTACTGATAGGATTCACTTCCATAGAATAAATTAGATAAAATAACAGCTCTATTTTCAGCTAATGTAGTTGCAGTAGTTATTTCCTTGCTAAAAGCAGTAGTAGCACATTGGAATCTATGTTTTAAGCCAATAAACACACATGATCACCACATCCCATGCTTGCACTCAACTGTTACTGATTACTCTGGCTTGCACTGAGCAGCAATACATATAGCGAGTTTTGCCTGTTTTGGTGACAGTTGAGAGCAGGCATGGGATGTAAAGATCATGTAGTGTTTATTGACTTAAAACCAATTCTGCCTAATAGGATAGTGGTGGCTAAAGAACCGAAGACACCAAAATGTATAGGTACTGAACTGAGTTCAGACCTATATGACTATATAAGGTGATGAGCTTGGATTGAAAATATAGTGTTTTCAATTTAAGTCTCATAGTTTTGTAGTTAAGTAGAGATAAAGGTGGCTGCTGGAGAGTTGCATTAGATTCTAATATCTAGATGCAGTGCTGACAGATCCAAGGCTCCTCACTGACGAAGGTCTCAAGCCAGAAACCAGTCTGGAGATATTGGATGAGTAGGCACTAGATGGGGATTTTATGCATAAGCCTTCTGGCATCCATTTTATTCATAAGCCTTCTGGCAGCCATTGATTATTCTGGCTTGCACTGAGTGGCAATATGTATAGAGAGTTTTGCCTGTTTTGGAATCTATATTGTAATTCACCGAGATAAACTGGTTTACATTCTCAAATTAATAACTATCCAAATTAAAAGTTGTTGAGGATTTTTTATTATCACTGGCTAATAAAGAATTTCAAGTCATTTGAACAATAATTAATAAATCAAAGTGGTGAAATTAAAACATTAAAAAAAAAATTTGTAAATCATCTTTTGAACTAGCAAAAATAGTTCAATCATCAGCATACTGTAAATCCAGAATCCAGGTAAAAATAGTTATTGTTTTTGGTTTTAATTTATTCAAAAATTTGTATTCTACAGAATCCAGGGAAAAATAGTTATTGTTTTTGGTTTTAATTTATTCAAAAATTTGTATTCTATCTTTGATCTCTGTTTGATTAAGTCACTTAAATACAATTCCAAAGAATACTATCATCTTATATGCCACTGATTTTCCAACTATAATAATAATACTTCTGATTCTATCATGTAGAAGCTGCATGATATGAATAAAATTTGGGGGATAACCAACTAAATTCAAAAACTACCATAGATCTGTCCTACTAATTGAATCAAATGCCTTGATCAAATCAAAAAAAGCAATATATAAATCCTTTATTTCTTGACCTTGTTTTGCATTTGCCAATGAAAACTATAGCTATGATGTTTCTTGATTTTCTAAAATTGCATCTAGTCTCTGGTGATCATTTATAACTGAAGCTACCTATTCAACAAAATCCTTGAATGTTCCTTTGCTATAGTGGATAATGATAATTACTGCAATCTAGACTTTTCTCTTTATTTATAAAAAAAAATGAAGCAATAAAAGCATTCTTAGGATTAAGTGGCAAAATTTCATGGGTCCATATATTTTTATAAAATTCTAATATTAACATATCACCTTATTTTAAAATTGAGAGTGAAGGTATTTCTTCAGTTCCTGCAGTTTTTTTTTTATTTGTATGATTCCAGAGAGCTGCTTTGACTTTATTAAGCTGAATAGCTTTGTCCAAATCTAAATGATTATATTATTATCCCAAATTTTATATCATTATTAAAAATTGTCATCTTAATTTTTGTATCATTATTCAAAAGATGATCAAAATACTCCCAACTGTTCAAAATATTATTATTGTATGAGATTGCCATTGTTGGATTTAATAGGATTGTTATATAGTTTTTCAGGTTCATATATTGCTTTTAATACTTCAAAAAAAGATCTAGAATAACCATAATCAGCAAATGTCTATATTTTCTTTGTGTTTAATCCACCAATCATTTTAAACATTTTTGTCAATTATTCAATTTCTTTTGTCAGATATTTAGTATGAAGTTCCACATTTGATCTATTATTTGGCCAAGCAGAAAATGTTATATATTCCCTTTTAATCAAGTCACTAATAATAAGATTGTCAGAAAACCAGACATGATTCTCTTTTTTTAATGGACTCAAGAATAGATTTATTTATGTTTCAGTAATGTGACAGTCCTGAAAATTCAAATTGAAATTTTAATGTTTAATAGCTATTGAAATTTACTATATACAAGAGATTTTTCTAAGAATTAACATCATTTTTTTTATACGATTGGAATAAATATTTTTTAATGCAACTATCATTTTAATCTTGTAGAATGCTAATCTATAATTTGTTCAACAATCTATGATTATAAGTGTTCACATAATGTGAACTCTTGTATTCTGACTCCTAACTACAATGCAATCTATTAAATGCCATTGTTTTGAGTATGAATGCATCCATGTTTCTTTATAGGTTTTTTTTTTTTTGCCTAAACAAAATATTTTTGAAAGTCAATCCATGTATTGTATATATAAAGTCAGTAGTAACAAACCATTTCAATTTGCAGCACCAATACCATTATTTCCAATAACTTTTGGGCAGTCTATCATTTATATCAACACGTGCATTAAAGTCTACAAGAAGAAAAAAATATTTTATTGGTATTGCTGTTATGATGCTGTCCAACAAGGAGTAAAAGCTTTTCTTATCTGAATCTAAGATTAGAACATAGGCACTTGGAGAAAATGACCTGGAATGATTTATGGGATCTATCTATTGCCAGGAAACCAACATTGATAGTATCAAAGAATTATCTGTGTTACACAGCTTACATTTCTATTCATTATTAAAGTTAACTCTGTTTTTAAGACTTATGAATTATATGTAATTAGGTTTTATTAGGGCTGCAGAAAAGAGTTTGCTATTAACTGAAAGGCGGAGTCTGATTCTTTTTTTGAAATCTTAATGGAACTGAGTGATGAAAATTTCAAATATCTACATATATTTTTGTTATGGAATAATGTACTCACCAATACACAAAAGCCTCTTGCTGAGTGTATTGGTTTTTTTTTTTTTTTTAATCTCTGATGACTTTTAGTTTAATATGAAGAACATCATGATCTTTTTTCTCAATTGTTTGATGATCCTTAATTGAAATGACAGTTGAGTTTTCTTGAAGCAGATGAAAATTTATGTGAATTTATATATATATAGATATTTATCATGACCTATGGAATTAAATTATGGCCTTTATTCCCAGAAAACTGTAGAATTGTCAGCCAAGGTAATGATTGTTTGCTGAAGGCAAAAGCTACTAACAATCCTCTGATTGCAAACCCAGATTGATGTTTGATATTTTTTTATTATTTAGATATCACAACTGTAGATTGCTTTCAAATAAAGGAAGGTTGCACGAATTGGAAACTATCTTATATGAAATGGAAAGTTAGAAAAAAAAGATGAGAAAATTTGATTTACAAAGTGGACGTGTACTTTATTATAAAGGCATGAATATTGGAAGCACAAATCCCTTGTAAAACAAGTAAAGGTATAATATTGTTATCAGATAAAATGACAAGATTAATTATTAAAATTAATGGAAGATACTAAATGCAAATGTTTCAGGTTTATGCTCCAACAAATTTTCATTGTGATGAAGAAATGAGGTTTTTTATATGGATATACAAAATGCTTTTTGATGAGATTAAACAATCTTAAAATTATCATGAGAGATTTTAATGCTAGAATTGATAAGTGATTGAAGTTTGAAAGTGCTGTGGATAAGTTTGGTTCTTATGATAGATATGAGAGAGGTCAAGAAAAACTGAATATCATGAATTCTTTCTTTGAGAAAAATTCTATAACAGAAATTGATATGTAAGTACTGTAATGGGATATATATATATATATGCGTTACATTCAAATTTAATAGTAACTTTTTTTTATCTAATACAGAATTAAAAACAAACTGTCAAAATGAACAAATAACGAATTATTAATTTATTAATATGTTAGATTGATTTAAATATTAAAATAAGCTTTAAAAAATAAATAAATTAAAGAATCGAAGCAAAGATTCTAATCTTTAAATAAAATATATAATAAAAACCTTTTTAATAATAGCGAAGATTTTTTTTTAATTATAAAAAAATTACAAACAGATCTTTAAGGCAAAATCACAATTAAAGAAATGATTAAGAAATTGATGAGTTCCCGCCCAGATATAGAGACACAGACCTCAGTGGAAAAATTTACTTAGCTATAAACCCAAAATCTACTTGGCCACAAACTGAATTAATCAATAAAATATAAATAATGAAATATGTTTGATGAATCTGTGCATTCCAGAGATAAGGTGCCCGACGACTATAAAAAGGAAAATCCAAAATATAATGAATTAATTAGTTGAAGAGAATCAGAAAATTAAAACTTTAAATTCAATTGTCTTTGTTGAAAGCAGAAAATTTTTAAAAAGCTATTGTCACCGTCATTAAGAATGTAGTCAGCGTCAACGGGCTTCCTTCAGTGCGGCCGGCCGAAGGTAGATTTCCTATCCACGGATCCCAGGATAGAACCACTGGTACCGTCTTCAGAAAACATCGTAAATGCATCTTCATAAATCGTCATCGCCCACAAGAAATGGATCTTGTATAAACTCAGATCTTTGTCGTGAAGGAACGAGCATGGATAAAAAGAGGTATAAATTTATAAATGATCAACTTAAATATAAACTCTCTTAAGCTTGAAATCTTTCGGATTTTATTGGTGTCTAAAAAAATGAACTATAAACTTTCTTTCCTGAATAAATCTGAACTTTTCTGTATCTTTTATAAACTTTGCAATTTTAAAACTCTTAGCTAAAGTTTTCAACGTAATCTCTTAAAAAAAAAAGTATTGTATTTTATTTTTGTTTATTCATGTTTAATTAATATCTGTTTGTAATAGGGTAGGGGTTTGCGATTGCAAACTTAAATTTAAAAATAGAAACGTATATCGTTATTTGTGCATTATTAAATTTTAAAAAAAGGTTAAAAATAGTATTTCTGGAAAGAAAATAAGTTAAATATAATGCTCATTTTAAAAGGATTTTAAAACTAAACTAAATATTTTCTTTTTATTAAATTAATAAAATGACTTAAATGTTAGTTGAGTATATATGGCTGCTAGATTAGTTTAAATATATGTTAGTTTAAAGAGGATTTGATTTCGGACTATTTGTTTGTAGTTGTGTCAATGCTGGTGGAGAGATATATGGACGTTTATATCAATGTAATGTGAAGTATGTTGGCACTTAGGGCGACGAGTCCAACTGAATGCATGACCCCAAAGAGGCAGTCATACCGTTGAAATGGATGCAGACATATTTCCTGCGCCATTGACCCATTCCAGCTCTATGGATTTTGGACGATAAGCCGGCAAGATAAGACTGCTCTCCCATCCATACGTAGCGTTTCATTTTATTATTTTACATGCATGATTCCTTCGCCAGATAGAAGCACGTTCCTATACTGGTTGAAGCTCATGTTTTCTCCAATAGTATCACATTGTTCAGATGCACATTCCTGTCTACGTGATTCTATGCTAACATGTTCACATTGCATTGGTTGCTGATATATATCTGGAAACGAGTATTGGTGTGGCTGCGGATTTTTAGTCTGGAGTCAAGTGATTTGAAAATTTGTGAGTGTGTCTAGGTAGCTCATTTATACTCAACATTTCTAGGATTAAAAATAAGTTAAAACAAATAAAATAATAACTAATGAAACAGGATAAAACAACTTTCTTCTTTTATTATAAATTTTTTTTTTTTTTAAGTTTGTGCGTTATTGATTATATACGTAAATAAAATCTTTTTTGTGTTATTAATACTGACAGTGATTGTTTTTTATTATTATTCTTTATTATTAAAAATATATTTTAATAAATATATAAAGTTTCTGCATCTACTTGAGCTAGTGACTTGGGCTGGCGGTCACGGTCTTAATAGCGTGTATCTGTTGACTTTATAAATTTTTTAGGTTCAAAGTAGCCTAGTGGCGCTCTGTCGGCAGATGCGGTAAGACTGGAAACTTCATCAGCATCCCCAACCGTTATAGTACCCAAATGAAGGTACAGCAGAATTGGATTGTAGTTTGACTATCAGAAAATATGTATTTCAAGATCATAATCTTCTAATATATTTAATACAGGAAGTGATATGTGTTAATGCAAAACTAGAGAGATGAAAATTATTTAAAAAAACTAGTATTAACAGTTGTCATCAGAAACACTTGATGAATTTAAATTAGAATTTGCTAATTCTTTAAAATATTACCATATTTTAGAGATGATTCAGATTTTAATGAAATTAATAAGATAACTGATGCTCTACTAAGAACTGCAGCAAAGATAGGTGGTACAAAGAGATAGTAATTACAAAATAACTTTATGAAATTTGTAAAAAATGAAAAGTGTCAAAAATGTAGAACATCTTGTCATTGAAAAAAAAGTTGTTTCAGTAATAAGAAGAAAAAATAGAATTATTTTTCAAAAGACAGATGCCATCATGAAATTTGTGAAAGAATTCTATGAAAAATATATAGAAATAAAGAACAAGAAAACAAAGTATCCATTATACATTATTATATCTTCTCAACTGACAAATATTTTAAATGAAAAGATGGAACATACAATTAAGTCTGTGAGAAAAGGAAAAGTTTTGGATAATGATGAATTTATTTGCAGATATTTTAAAAATAGAAAATTATTGACAAAACTGTATATCAAATATCTATATAAAGAAAAGTTTATAAAAAAGAAATTCGAAAATACAGACTTAACAGTCTTTTATCAGTTCTATACAAAATCTTTACCAAGATAATCTCAACTTTGGATTCTAACCTAACAAAATAGCAAACTAGATTCAAAAGTGGTTTTAGCATTTTGGATTTGTCAATTATGAAAAGGCATTTGATTAGATTAGCATTTTCGCAGTTAGTAAAGCTTTATTTTATCAGAATATGGACCCAGAATATTATCAGATTCTGAAAATATTTACCAGAAAGCAATGGCAATAATCAAATTACATGATAATACTAAGAAGATTAACATTGAGAAAGATGATCACAGGCTGATCTCACAACTCCAAAATATTTTACAGCAGTTTCATAATAAAATATTTTTGGATTAAAATGGGAAGTTAAGAGAGTAAAAGTAAATGGAAATTATTTAAGTCATTGGATTTTTCAGGCAATGTGTTTGTTTTTGCTAATAATGATTTAAAACTTCAGGAAATGTTGCAAGAGTTAACAGATAAAAGAAAGAAATTATGACTAAAGATACATGCTAAAAAGACTAAAATAATAATCCATAAATTAGAAGTTAATTATAAATATCTTGGTTAGATTATTGATATGGAGGAAACAAAATGAATGAAATTAATCATAGAATTAAACTTGGATAGAGTGCTTTTAAGAGAAATCATTTACTAAATAAGCCTATATGTTTGAAAAGATTTTTAATATTTGTATTTAACTTATTTTTACTTATGAATCTGATATTTGGACATTTAACAAAAAAGTAAATACAGAGGTTTCAGATCATTCAACAAAATGAGAGTTATATGTTAGGGGTATCAGGATCAAAAATATAATATATGAGTGAAAATATAATATATGAGTGACAAAGCAAACAAGTATCACTGATATCATTGAAAGAATCAAGAGACTGAAATGGAAGTAGATTGGACATATTGCTAAAAGAAATGATAATAGATAAATAGTTGAAGTTTTAAATTGGATCCCAAAAGATTTGTAAAAAATCTACAATGAAACCACATGCATGTGAAATGGATGCATGAAATAAAGAAATTTGTTTGTGAGATGCAGAAAAGAACTATAGATAGGAGAAATTGGATTTAATTTGGAGAGAATTTAATTTTCCAGCATATCACTAATGGTTGAAAATGATGATGAAAATCTACCCAATAAAATTTAAATTAATGTCAACAAATTTAATTCTAAGTTACAAATATTTATATCATTGATGTTTTTTTTTTTTTGGATATGTTCAAAGTATGGGTAACACAAAGGAGGTTTTTGACTGATATTCCAAGAAAAATTTTATACTCTTAAATGAAATCTTTCATTAGTTTTGAGTTTTTTTCTTCTTTGTCTTATAATTTTTTTAAATATGAACTTTAAATTTGTATGAATTTTTTTCTATCTGATTTTATTTTATAATTCCAAAAATAATTCTCCAACCATTTTTATCTTATAAAAATATCATCAGAGAAAGTTTGAAAGGTAAACCTAAATGAAAAAATAAGTTTCTTGCTTAGTTTTTATTTTCCTATAGAAAATCAAGAAAAATTGAAAGGGGATAGACAGTGGAATTGATGGTTGCAGTAAATTGGTAATGTAGTGTTTGAGATGGGAGAAAGATATGTGATTATTTTTATGGATTGTCACTCAAATTTCTTTTTTATATATTAGTTTGTGCAATATGAAAGTGATAATTTTGCAGATCAAAATGAAAATGCTATATTTTATGTGTAGCAGTCCCTGCCTCCCCTGATTCATCATTCATTTTCATTACTTACAATGAAAAAAAAAATTAAATGAACTTTAAATTTATAAATTTTATGCTTATGCCCATTGTGAGTACTGTCACGAATCTTCTCACAGCTCATCTTGCACACACAATCATGTGGTTGCTTTCTCGATATATTACTGCATTATCTTTTCATAATTTCATTATTCTAACAGTTACTTTTTATATATATTAATGTGTAATTTTTTTAATGAAATAGTATCATAGATTAGTGATTGTTATTATCCATAGGGTTAGGTATCCATGGAAAGGCTTATTACGATTGAATACAGCAGTTAAAATGGATAATTTAATTAATAATTATATTTAACACAAAAGATTCATTATATGAAAAATAATACCTGCTTTTTGTTTTATGGTTAATGATGTTAAAGACTTGGCACTGCTGAAAAATAAGTTTCTTGAAATGGATATTGTGAGGATTATATTGTTATAATTGACAATTCTGAAATTTGCCATTTTATAACATCCTATGTCTTATTTAACAATAAACTTTCCTTGGGGCATTTTTGTGCTCTGACATATACATTTTATCCTCTTATTATAATAATTTATAATTGATTAGTGAGGGACTTAGAAGAGGAAACTGACCAATCATTAGAAAGAATATTTTACCCTTAAAAGTTTCTGAAAAAAAAATCATTGTCCCTGCCAGTTTTCTGTTGAAGTTATTGTTTTTTTTTTTGAGCATGTATCAGACATCTTGGAAGTTCAAGACGCTTTAGCAAGAAAAGTTACATTTTTTATTTAAAAATTATTACAAGTTATTTGTTTTTTATGATTTACTAAAATGTAATATGATTCCATTCTTAAAACTACATAACTAGAAATTCATGATGTACAATTTCTGAATAGGATTCTTTCACTTATTTTCAACTTTTTAGTAATATTTTGGTTTTATCTTTGGAAAAGTATATATGTGTATCCTTATTTATTTTTTCTCCTATAACATTTTGAATGATTTGAAGTACTTGATGCTTTTCTGTGATTAATTATTTGGGATATAACTAAATTACGATTACACATCCATTTTCAGAATCAAAGATTTAATTAAAATAATTTTTTTTTTTTTTACTAGTAATTGCTTTTGAATTTCAAGATCTCATAGACTCATATAATTCTAGATATAAATAGGTTTTTAGAATATTTTGTACCCTTCCATGATTTCATCCAATGTTGTAGATTTCTTTTAGAAAAATTTGTTGTGCAAATCTCGATGTTACTTTGAAAATATTTTTTAAATAATTCTTTTTAAAAAAAAAAAAACCAGGAAATCAGTTATTGATCCAAGAACTGGAGAATTAATATTATTCTTGGTAGGAAGAATATTAAAAAAAAATTAAATTGTGCCTCAAGAATCACGCAAAATCTTAATTATATTCTGGAGTACTGTTGAAAATATCATATATTTAAGTGATAGTTTTTTTTTTTTAGATACTTTATGGTAAATAAAATACTTAACACTGTCATTCATAGTACAAGACTTTTGGTGACTCAAATCTTTTTGTTAGATTTATCAAACTTTCTGATAGTGTATTGTGAAATTTTACATTGTTTAACACTGTGTGATTTTTCAATAATAAATAAGTTTTAAACCTTTGGAAGTATTTTAGTCAAGAACCTAATAAACCACACTTCGTAAGTTATATTCAGGTAACTTAGATTTTTCTGCCATTTTCTTTCTTTCTCGTGTTTTTTTCCAATAAGATCTCAGTTTCATTAGCATTAAATACTTGCTTTAGAATAAATCCCTTTTTTATCTATGAATTTATAAAAATCATAGTTAATTTTTTTTAATTGTTAACTTATTATTATGAAATGTTTGCCTTGTTTAGATATCAGTTATTGATCTATTATTCACTTGTAAATTATTAATTTAAAGTAATTTTTTTAATCAAAATTGATTCATTCCATCTTTTTCATATTCTCAAGTTTAATCAAAATCAGTAAAGGTCTCCACATTTTTTTAATTATATAAGATTAATTGAAGAAATAAATTCTATATCTTGTCTTCATTTTTTTTAAATTGTAGAATTATTCAAGAATTTGATGTTTTAATTGTATGATCAATTATTTTTATGATACTTTATTTAATTTTTATTGTCAATTTTTTTTTATCATTCAGTAAAAGTAGTTTTTAAAAAAGAAAATAAATAACTACAATATGTATTTACTGTATTTTCAGTATGTTTTCTCTGAAATTTTTTGAATAAAATTCTAACAAGACTGACCATTTCACTCACTTTTATACAGGCAAGAAAAATCCATACTATGATCTATTACTAAGACTTAATAGACAAAATTTATATTACTAGCCATCCATTATATACTTTATATAAAATCCAGTAGATATTTTAAATTTTGTAAATATTTCAATTCTTAAAATAGAAAATAAAAACAAAAACATGATAATATATTGAAGAAAGCTCCATTGAATATACTGATGTAAGTAATTTTATAGCCCATTTCAATTAACTTTGGTTAATTGCTGTGAAAAATGTGGGTCATATATGATGGTGATTTTTCTTTATTTGATGAGTTTCAGTTTGTTAGTAATGCAATGTTATTGCTATTTCTTTGCCTGGATCTTATTTTTTTTCTTACTGCGGGTAAGTGCTATGAAATTGTCATAAGGAAAAATATTTGAATTTCTTTCTTCCATGAATTTTGATTGATTTTTATTAAATATTATGTTTGAGTCTTTCTGAAGCTTTATTTTTGAAATTTCAAATTATTTTTATCTATCTCATTCACATATATGATAAGTTATAGAGGATTTGAGTCCAGACTTTCAAGCTCTTTTTCATCATCCACTCCATCTTATACAACTGATGGTCCAGATCATCATTCACTACATATATATATAATCACTGCCCAGTTTATATTAAGATAGCAAATCTTCAAACTTTAATGGACAGGTTCAATCTTCTCCACTCTCCAATTCTTCAGCCATCCAAATCATTGAAAATGTGATGATGGCAAGTTCAAAGCTCTTGTTTATCAATTTTCAATGATATGGATGGCTGAAGAATTGGAGAGTGGAGAAGATTGAAGTCTGTCCATTAAAGTTTGAAAATTTGCTATCTTCATATAAATTGAGCACTGATTATATATGTGTGAGAGATGATGATCTGGATCAATTGATGAGTGCTGGTTCAGCACAAAATATGTATATTGGAGATCATCTATCTTTTTTGCATGTATGTGGTCATTTATATTGGTTGTATAAGATGGAGTGGGTGATAAAAGCAAGCTTGAAAATCTGTGTTCACATCCTCTATAATTACATCTAGCTTAAAAGTATATATAATATACTTATATTTAAATATTATGTATAAGTATTTGGCTATTTTTATTAGAAATCAAAATAAAGACAGAAAAAATTAAACTACCATTATTACATTGCATCTGATTAACTTGTTATGTATTGTGTTCTTTTTAACTCTTTCCCTGTAGGGGTGTTGGAGAGTCTTTTGCCCTGCAATAAGATATTTAAAGAATATTTTATATAACCAAACACCCACTCTCACATACATGTCTTCACATTTTCATATGAAATCATAGGAATTGCAATATATTTGATTTTAATAATGTTATATATAGAACCTGCAAAACAAGCTCTTAACAAGCTTTGAGAATATCCTCAACCCCAGACCGGTTTCTCCATCTAGCGCTGTCAGTGAGATGCCAGGATATTCATTAGGTTAAAAATTCTAGGACAAGCCCAGCACTTTATCTAATGTATAACTATTGAGAAGAAAATCTGAAATTTTCAGACATCCATATGTCTAAAAATCCAGCTATCTAACTCAAATAGCCATATGGGAGTGAACTAAGTTCAGATGCACCATATATTAATAGTCTTGGCAATATAAAATCACCAGTGCCTTAATAGCAAAAAATAAATTGATAAAAAAATCAAGTCAGATGTCACATGACCTAATTTCAATAAAGCTGCAAAACAAGCTCTTAACAAGCTTTGAGAATATCCTCAACCCCAGACCGGGTTGGTTTTAATAAAAATAAAAGTTTTTTTGGTATTCAGAGGAACATTGATTTAGATCACCAATATTTCTATTCTTAGTTATATGATTCACTTATTTTATAAAAATTATTTATTATTACAATAAATCTCTATTACCTGTTTATGAATAAATCCTTGTTTTCTATCTCAGTAAACATGTTGTCTCTACTTCATTTTTGAACATGTCCTAATTGTTATAGAAGTTTCTGCATCCCTAAAGATATAACATACATATATGAAATACAACAGATCTAGACAGTAAAGATAAGAATGTGAAAATCATCATTTAGCATCCAATCACACATGATTACAAGGGCAAACAGATTTAGAAGAAACCATTGAATAGCTTATGTTTTATGATGAATAGTACAATACACTAGATAATTTATTATCTTTACTACATATCCAAGAAATACGGCTTTGTTGGTAATTCCACAATTGCACATATTTCATAATAATGGTCTAAATGTTGAATTACACTTATGTTTATCAGGATATTGTTTCAACGAATACTAAGATTGCTGCAGGCAATGGAGCATCTATGAACAGAAAGTATCAATCCCTGTGATGGGTTGATCAAAGTTAAAGTTTGTTGAAGGAAAGTCTGAGCTAATGAATTTTGTAGTGAATCATTAATTGCAAAGTACTGGCATGCGGGGAGCTGCATAGTGTTATGATTCAATTAAGAATCAAGATTTTGTTTTATTGACAGGTATTGAATTCATATCTGGTAATATGATTATTAGTCTTATTCAGCTATTAACAAAGAACACTATTTTGCTCTCTTTTATATGTTTTTGCATAAATGTTATTAATCACAATTATTTACTTGTAATATACATTAATAATCCAGAAATAACTGTATGTGCTTGAAATTTTACTGCTTATATAGTTGCTATTGCTGAGCACTAATTTAGTTTTATCATGTGTGTCTACATTCTTAGTGTTTTCCTAAATTATCTGAGTGATCCAGATATTTTCCTTAGTCATTCATCAATCGAAATCTGTGAGACTTAATTGAATATGAATAATGCGTCCAAACATCTTTTATCTAACACGTTTCTGCAATATTATGAGATTAGTGATAACATATAAACTAAGAAACTAATAGAGGTCTTATCATTCCATATTGTGTCATACAAATATATTGGTATGGAGATTATAGGAAATATTTTTATATAGCGTTTGAAATCTAGTGAATTTCAATTCTTTTTGGCTATTTTATTTTAAGGAATAAAGTTTTCTCTGAATGTATATGGGCAGGTTTAGCTTTTTCTTGAAGACTTAGAATGCTCAACGAAGAAAGGATTTACAAATATCGGAGTTTAGCAACGAAAATAGAGGGTTTTTTTTATTTTTATTATGTATATTGTAAAAGTCAAATCAAATGCTTTATTGTATTTATATAATATTTTATTTAAATTGATGTTTTTTACATTATTTTATTTTGCTGCTATCAGCTTTTCCTGAGTGGAGATTGTAAGTTCTCATGTCGTGAAAATGAGAATGATTTTAAATTTGTTAACTTTGAAATGTACTCATAGTGAAAATATTGATTATAGTTCATTAACTCCTTTGCTACTTGTAGGGGGGATTTCTATTTTATTAATTGGTTTGTTGAACCTGTGTAACAATGACAATTTTTCATTGGAGGGAAATAATACTGTCAACTAAGATTATTTATTGTTTTAACAGGATAGATGATGTTTGATAACAGAATGGTTGAGATTATTACAGACCACACCCTCCTTTAGTGTCTCAAGTACCCATTTGAGAGTGTTGTGGTTGCTGCGTATTTTCTTAAACCATTTTTTTAATACCGTAGAAGAAAAGTTTTTTTTTTTTATTTTTTTTTTTTAAACATACGTACTCCTTATATATAATATTATAGTATTCTGTGTTTCATCTGTCCAATTTGATATCCAATTAACATTTAATATACTTTTTTAAAATACCTGTATATTCTTTTTTTTTTTAAAAAAAATTAAATTCTATATAGAGTCTAAACTTTCGTTTCAGATTATTACTATCTTAAACTATGGCTTGAAACGTCACTAATCTGGGATCTGTTGTCCAATTATTTGTAAAAGTTGTCTACTAAAAATCTGTTCTCTTAAAAAATTTTCATGAATGAATTTAGAGAAATAAGTTGAATTTATTAGTGATTGTCCCTGCTGATGCTGATCTAACATAATAAACTACACCACTCATAATATTTTTAGTTCGTAGAATTTTTTGTTATTGTTAACATTATTTTAATTGGAGGAGGGGTGAATGTCATTTTATTAATGTAATTACATACTATTAAATCAGAAACAAAGTGCCATTCTACGTTTTATAAGTTTGAACATATACATTTAAAAAACCGTACTAACAATAACATGTATGGTACTAAATTTATATCGTTAGCATAGTAAAAAATCATGCACATATAATAACAAATTTTTCAGATTGGTTCTAAATAGGATTAAATTGAAGACCTTTATAAACCGTTAATCTTTTTTTTTAAAAAAACTTATATCCTAAAGGTTTTATTTTTAGCAAGGAAAAATATTAATGTTTTTTTTTTTAAATCATTTTGTTCTTAGATTAATATGAATAAAAAAAAGAGTCAATCCTCTTGATCTGTCTTTTTCCATTCTAAGATTTTTTATTATTTCTTACATTTTTTTTCTTTCACTCACCAGTATTTGTAATTTATGATCCCCCCCCCCCCCATATGTCATAGCATCGGACGGGAGGCGAACCCACAACAACCGTCTGCAAACAATTGTAAGGCAGCTGCGCTGACCTCTCGGCTAACAACTTTTGCAAAGTAGTCTGGGAAAGTCTTATTATTATTTCTAATTTGATTGATACCTTGCATAATTTGGGTGCAGTAGTTGATTGATGCTCGCAACAATATCCTGTCATTTCTGGTGCTTGAATTTCATATGATTCTTCATCAATGAGCTATTTGATGTTTTCTCTTTATGTTAGATTTAGTCAGCAGTAATGTGGTGGACTCCAGGTTTCTGTCTCAAAGTTCTCTCTATCACTTATAATACTTTAATGAATGATTTATCATTTGATTCTTTTTATTTTATTGATTGCATATCAGAATTGGTACTAACTAACAGAATATTCTACTTCTAAACAAGTAGCTTTTTTAGATTTGTTTCCAAATGTATTAAATTATAGTACTATTTTTTTGATGATATTAGTAAAATATTAGATTTTCTAAAATGTATATATCTTTTTAAATTATTAGATGACCTTTGGTGCTTTTATTTATTTAAACAAAAAAATAGTATAAGATTTATGTGATGGTAAGGAGTGAATTGATTCAGAAAAGCAATAAAAGGAGAGGGGGGTAATAATAAATTTTGTTGTTGGGAATGTAAAATGAAAGATGTAAAAGATTATTTTTAAGAAAAGGTATAACACAAAAATTTAATTATTTGATTATAGCTTATGTGCACAATGTAAATTAGAAATTGTATTTCCATCACAATTAAATTTTTACAAATATATATATAGTGAAAAAATTAATATAATTTTAAGACTAAATAAATGCACAAGTGAGTAATCTAGCAAAAATAAATATACATTATCAAAAAATTCTAGTTGAATTAAAAATAGGAATAAAATTTTTAGGTAAAAAATGTAAGCAAGATGAGTGTACATTATATGGTTATTTATTTTTAGAATACCATGTCTAAAAATCTTTGATAAAATAATTGTTCAGAATAAATAAATTTCTATATGAAATTTTATGTAAAATTACAATGAGCTCAAAAAAAAGGTACAATATAATTAGACAAATGTTGATTCAACTTTTGTATATTTAATTTAATTAGGATGACATATCTTTAATTTAAATCTATTATTTTGGGAAATTTGCATTATCCATTTTTTTTGTTGGTCATATAATATATTGTGTTGGGTATTAGCTATTTATATCCTCATAATTTGTATTTACATAATTGGAAACTGATTTAGATAATTGTAGGGAGGGGGTCCATAGTTGAAAGGTAGGGGATTGATATAATAATTAAGAAGCAATACTGATCAAGTTATGATAGTTCATCAAGTTAGGTACAGCTTTTATAAAATAAAATAATTTTTTTTTTTCATGGTGCTCTTTCATTAATTTTTGTTTGTTTTAGTTTATTATCTTCAATCATGAAGTTATCTTTTCATATTGATTGAGAAAATAGGATTATTTAAATTTTCATATTTTTATTTTTTAGTTAATTACTCATATAACAATTCTGATTCCAATAGTATATATATTAAAACGGTCGGGAAATATAGACATTTACCTTATCTGCCGTACAGGGTGCCATTAGGCTATTTGAACATAGAAATTTTATAATGTAGGCAGATACTTCTTGTTAAGATTCTACTTTGACCATTAGCCTTTGCCACTAGCTCAAGGAGTAGCTGAGATTTATAATCTAAATTCTTAAAACATATTTTTAATATTAAAAAAATTAAGCCACTGCCAGTAATGATCGCAAAAACATTTATTTATGCACATATATAAATTTGAGGAATAAATTAATACTGCTTTAAATTTTGTTATTAATTTTAATTTTAAATTGTTATTTTAGTAAGTTCGCACATATGAACAGTTTATATTTTATTTTAGAATTTTGAGCATAGATGGGCTACATAGACTACACAATTAAAAACTTTTCAAACATTCAACCTCGGGCTAAAAGTTCATAGCCAAACCATGCTAGCTTCCTGATATACAGATGCAACCAATGCAATATGAAGATGTTAGCATAAAACCACGTTGACAGGAATGTGAGTCTGCAGCATGATATTATTTGAAAGAAATGATGCTTGTCCAGTACAAGAATCTGCATCTGTCTGGTGAAGGAATCATATATTCATAGAGCGAAAGGAGATCAATGATGCAGGAAATATTCTGTGTCCATTGCAATGTGATGGCTACTCCTCTGGGACATGCATTCATTTGAGCATTGTGCCCTGTATGTTAACACTCTTCACACCATATATTCCTCTACCAGCATCGATTCAACTATGAAACAAATAATCTGAAATTAACTTCTCTTTAAACTAACAAACTTTAATGAATCTATGCAGCCATCTACACCCAACTTAAATTTAATACATTTTAATAATTTAGTTAATAAATACAAAAATAAATAAAAAAGAAAAATGGAAATGATTGATTAGCAAACTTACACATAGAAAATTATTAATAATGGATTTAGAATTCTTTTGATAATCAGATAAGAGTTCATTTAAAAATTATATTTGCTTATGGATTGACTATTAACACATAACTTTGGTTTATATAAAAAAAACTTTTTATTTGCCACCCTAATAAAAAAACCTTTTTTTAAAAAATTCCCCCTAATATTTAAATTACCAATTTTAAAAAAATATATTATTTTTTTTTATTGAAAAAAAATAAATTTTTAAAAAAAAAATTTTTTTTTTTTATTTAATATTCAAAAAAAAAAAAAAAAAAAAAAAAATAAAAAAATATAAAAATTTTTTTTTTTTTTTATTTTTTATTTATTCCCCGGTTGGTTAATTGAAGAGAGATATTTTTTTAAAAAAGTTCATACTTTCCATGATTAGATCTTGGTGATTCCTCCATAATTCATCTGGTGTATGAAATTCCTAGTTGGTTATATTATTTGCCTATAATTTCTTTGGAGACATAGTCGCTACAAGCCATTCTTTCAGGAGTCATGGTCAGGGAGGCTGCATCAGCCGGTGCAAATATCAGGAAACTAACTCATGTCAGACTCTACATCATGGGGTCTACACTACAGCTGCAGTTCATATCAATAACCCTTACTAAATTCAATTATATTGTCTTATAATTTCTGGCCTCCCTTATCATAAATTCAATGGATTGATCGAACATGATGTCATTTGTTCTTAAGGTCTCGATGTTTTCTTTTCTGGCCCATGTGTGACTTGGTGCTTGCATTGGTCACTCACAATCTTTAATTTTTATCTCTTATCTGACCATACAATCATTTAGTGCCCAAAGGGCTAGTTTGCTTTAGATGCAATTATATTTCAATCATTTCCATTTACTAAGATTTAAACATGTTCTTTAAATATAAATTAATCGACATTTTTCTATTTTTTTTTATATTAATTAATCTACAGATCTTTACTTTTTTTTTTTTTTTACATTTTTTACTTTTAAATACTTTTTTAAAAAAAGTTTTCTATCGATATTGTATGTTAAATAAGTATTTTAATTTTAAAATAATGTAACAGCATATGTATATCATTACATATCAGTGAACTTCCTCAAAAAACAAAAACATTAAAAAAAAAAAAAAATTTACTTAGTGTTAGTAATTATGTTACACAAATTGATTATATAAAAAAATTTAAATGACTTCTTTGGTTAGTAATTACACACAAAAAAATTAAATGTTGACTATTATTTCCTTTTTAACCCAGCTGAGATTATGTGTCCTCCCCCAAGAGTTCCCTTTTCCCTATTTTTCATATATTAATTAGGCAAGTCAAACAGGTTACTTATTAATTTTAATTAGACTTTTTTAAAAATTCTTATTTATATTATTACATTTTATTCCTCGCGTTTATTCATATATGTGCAATTTTTCTTACCGACAGTACTTTTACAAGGCATTCAAGTTTTAACTATAGACAAAAATATTTCATTTCAAAAAAATATATATATCACTGGCATAATTCTTTTAAAATTCAGAGTACTCATGGTTTCTAGTATATTGCCCCATGTTGGACACTTACCCTATCTACTGTATAGGGTGCCATTAGGCTATTTGAACCTAGAAAATTTATAAGTAGGCAGATGCTTGTTAAGATTCCAACTTTTATAAACCCTAATGCTGAGAAACAGTGGTGGGGAGAAGGATTTAGCAGACATTTTTTGTGATCTTGCATGTGATATTGTGGAAAAATAGTTTTGTTTTTTTTTGTTTCAAAGAATTTTATTTGGAAAATAACTTATTTGAACAGCTCTTTTCAGGGATAACCAGCAGCCCACCCACTTTTCATATACATAAATGTGGAAAATCATAGAAAAAATAGTATAAACATTGTCTTATTAGATCACCATGCCTGACAAATTGCTCATTTAAGCAATGAAAATAGTTGCACTTTTATACAGTGCCCAAATAGGATTAGTGGTGATAATAGTTATTTTCTTCCTTTCCTTAACATAAATACATAAGATGTGCACTTTTTTTTCACTAAATATTAATTCTTCAATTTAACTTTATAGACTGCTTATAACTAAGAAATTATTAAGGTTTAAAAGTGATAGAATTTTGCTCTTATTGAAACTAGATTGTTTTGGAAGATTAGTTTTTGAATGAAGATAGGTTTTATGTCACTGGGTTCATTGTGATGAGTAACTTGGTATCTATCTTTTTGGAATTTCTGGATTGTAAATAAAAGGCACTTAAATTTTAAAACTGATTTAAGTGATAGTGCCTATGTACTTTTATAATGTTATTCTCTAACATTGGATTCAGATAATTCTGAGAAAAAATGAATAATTATTATTTCATTAACAGTAAAGGACTGATTATTATTATTATTATTTGGATATTTCATTATATATGTTAATCTCCTATTATAGAATTTTAGCACAACATGTAGATTGATTGTCACAAACACTTTTAGATAAAAATTACTACAAAGGAACTTGAATGAATGTGTGCAGCAAGCAATGATATGTTCATGTTATAATTAGAATTTTAAAATGTTAAAACTAAAGGTAATATTAGTAATACTATTTTATACACAAAGAAAATGTCAAAAACATTTAAATAAAATCTTAATTGCTGAGTGTTTTTTTCAAAACTAACAATATATAATGTAATTGAAGTTAGTATTACACGGGTATTTAAAGGTGTTAATTGTTAGAATAGGTCATAGATGTATTAAAATGATTATGAATTAAAAAAATAAATTCTATCTTTAGACTCGACTATTACTTGTAATTTTAATAGGTGTTAAACAGTAAACTTGCCAATTTAGTTTTTCAGACTAGTCATTTTACTGAAGTATGGAATTTCTCAAGGAGTGTTTGGGTATAAGAAAAATACAGTGATTTTGTCACAATACATTGTAAAGTAATCATGTCATCTGCAATTTTCATATGATTTTATTTATATTAATTTTCGACATTTTAGTTTTTATTTCACAATGCATATACAGTATGTATATATACATATATAAATATGTATTAAAGTCGAGTGCAGTCCATTGCTATCCATGATTTTGGACATCTGCTCCAAAGCTTGAAAATCTGTGATTTAACGACTATTAAAATGAACTTGAATAGTCTACTTCAGCTTCAAGCCGCCATATTGAACTTTTTAAAATACTGGCCTGACACACAATTTTCACAATAACTTCAGTTTTAATTATGTTAGAGCAAAAACAATTACATTACTAGAAACATTAAGGAAAACTATAAACATAAAATAAATAGTGATAACTATATAAAAAATAGGGAAAAAAAGAAATTTTCACATCCGAAATAATTATTATTTTATTGTTTGTTCATAATTTGAAAAGTAACATTAACTAAAATTGAAAATACATCTTCAGTGATAATTTCTTTATATTCCTCACAAAATTATCTTTCTAAACATGTGTAACATGTCTACCTGAGTTAATCCACAGCTTCACAATCTCCAAAAGAATTCGGATATGACTTCATTTTTATCTTGTACTCTAAATGTTCTAAATGTCAAAGGCATCTATAAAGAAAAAGATTCATCCTAATAAAAGATACAAAAGAAATCATCATAGCAATTGGCTTCTTATCCATCTAAAACTAGAAATTGTAGGCTACTGTCTATATCACTAATAAAATGAGTTTCATCTCTTCATTTTATATTTTTTTGTGTACATCAGTGATGTTTATATTCTTTATAGACACCAGTGATGTTTATATTCTTTATGCACAGAAGTGATGCTATCTTATTATATTTATTGTACCACATAGATATAATTTATTTGCATATAGTGTATTTGTTAGCTATAGACTTGAAAATAATGTTATGAAACATATAGCAAAACCAAAGCATGAACAAGAGTAAACAAAAACATAAACAAGAATCAGAATGTGATTATGTTTGTGTATGCAAAGTTTGTATACATTTGATTATTAGTTTTATAACTGTTTATATACTTTATGCACACAAGTGATGTTTATATTCTTTATGCACAGAAGTGATGCTATCTTGTTATATTTATTGTACCACATATATATAATTTATTTGCATACAGATCATTTGTTAGCTATAGACTTGAAAAACGTAAACAAGAATCAGAACGAAAAACATAAACAAGAATCAGAATTTGATTATATGTTTGTATACATTTGATTATTAGTTTTATAACAAATTACTTATAAACCATATTATATAAACATAATTAATGATTTTCGTAATAAATTATACTTTTTGAAAAACTTTATATTTATAATAGTGTAGGTAGAAAATTACATTAGATATGAATTCTATATAAGCATAAATAACTAACACACACTAATTACAAACTAAAATTAATAAAAAATATAATTTTATGAAATATATATATATATAATTTTATGAAAAAATTTTTAAAAAAAATTAAAAAATGTTACTTACAGCATTATGTTGAAAATCTATTGTAGGCCTACTTTGTGAATAGCACCGGAGAAAATATCATTTGCAGCCCGTAAATTATTTTTGTCTTTTATCCCTTTGTGATAAGTACAAAAATTATCAAAAAAAAAAAAAAATTAAATACTGTGGTTGATTAAAAAATTTGCCAAAAATCCAAATTTTAACCGATTTTTAAAAATAAACATTTTCTGAAAGCCACGTGATTAAGCTATTGAAAGCTCGTATTTTGTTCTACATCGTGCCTATACTTTTTGTCAGTAAAGAAAGAAAACAAAACATCATCTGATAAACACCTGCAGGGCGCTCGTAGCGCCCACAAAGCAGAAAAAGTTAAGTAATATAGGATTTTAAAGGCTGAAGTTTAATGACTAATAAAAGACATAAAAATGATTGGTGAATTAAAAATATGAAATTGCTGATATTTTTTTGGATTAAGGTTTCTTTAGATTTTTTAATATCACATTAAAAATAAAACATGGGCCTGACAAATATCATTATCCTCTTAAATCAGTAGATAACACTTTTGTATGATAATAATAGTACTTCGAATAAATGGAATGAGTCAAAATGTTTTTTTTAATAATCTTCATCCTGACAACTCAATTTAAACACTAACATTGAACTGCACTTAAAAATGGAGGACCTGTGGTTTTCATCGGGAACTGTAATCTAAACTTGTAATGATAATGTGTTATAATTAAAATTGTTGTAGTTTTTAGGAATATAAGTACCCAAGAAATTGATAGATTTTTAAATATTTCTGTTGTTTCAATACATAAAAATAAAAGAGGTAGAAAAGATTACTATAATTATCATGGAGTATTATTCACTTCAGTAAAAGTACTTTTGAAAATGTTTTAATTAGATGCTTTTGGGTTGTCAAAGATTTAATTTGGTTTAAAGGATCAAGAAAAAACAATGCAGATTTTGTTTTATTGCCAGGCTAATGAATGAAAAATAACATGAACACAACAAGCCTAAGCATATTATTTAATTAATATGTTTTGTGACAATGTTTGAAAATGTAGCTGCTTGAATATGAATAAATTTATTCATTTTTTTTTTTTTAAGTGTCATAGCATCGGCCGGGACGTGAACCCACAACCCAGGCAACTGCCTGCAAGTGCAAGGCAGTTGCGCTGACCTATCGACCACCAATGCAAGACAAATTTATTCATATTATGTAGCGCTTTTACACAATGATTTAAAAGGTAAAAAAATCTCAAGCATTTAAAATGAAAGTTGATGTTACAAAGAATATTAGCTTCAACTTATAGATGTCTTTTGGGAAGCAGCAGCAATCAATATTCTTTATAGATTTGATAATAAAGTTTTTTCATTTTAGTTACTTAAAAACAAAACTATCTGCTTCTAGATTTACAGAATGTTGGTAGTTGTTTTATTTTGCTGATTGAAATAATGATTTTCAGAATGCTTTTAATATTCTGAATGCTACTTATTAAAACATTTGTTTATATTGAAATATTCAAGAGATTTTTCAGTTAATAAATAAAAAAAACAATCTTCAAAAGTTTATGGTAAGATATTTGTCACATTGAAAAAATAAATCATTGATAGCTTTTTAGGTATAAATTTGATCTTGAATTTTGATATGCAATAAAAACTTTTGTTATATCCTTATAGTAATTGAACCATAACTAGATTATTTATAAGACTGATCTGTATTTTTGGCATGTAACACGAATAAAGTATAATAGATTTTATTAAAAACTATAATTTTTATGGAAGGCAGACCTTTACATTATAAAGCGATGCAATATATGGCTGGAGATAGTGTTCAGTGGAAAGCTAATTAATTAAGGTAATGACAAATTTTTAGAATAAAAGTTTAAAAATTAGTATTACAGTTGTAAAATAATCAGACTAAAGGACAAGCATATAATAAATGTAAACATATTTATAATTCACTTATGAATTTGGATAATTGTTCTATATTTTTTGTTTAATTCCCACCATTTTTTTTTTTTTTTTACAAATGAACGTGTAATCAAGTAACTAATAGACAATATTTTCTGCAAGCATAATTTGTATGTATATATTTTTCTTTTATTTTATTCAAGTACAATAATTACATATTTATAATTAACTCTGTAATATTAGTAATTACTCCACTTTATGTAATTTCTTCTGTCCACCATCATCTGACTGCATTAACTCCCCCCCCCCCATATTAAAAATAGTCTTACACTTGCATAATGTGTATGTGGTATTTTATTCGATCCCACGTACACATTATTAACTTTTTAAAGTTAAATTTTTAGTAAAATATTTTTCATGCCATCTTGCATTACTTCCATCCATTTTAGTTATTCCAGTGGGGAGATTTCTTTGCAATTATTTGAGTGAATACTGATTGCAGGAAGTAGTTTTGATGAAACTGTTTCTTTAATGAAAAAAAGTGAATCAGTTTTTTTTTTTAAAAAAAGCTTTATTTGAAAGCAGTGCTGTGTGAAACTTCTGAATAATCTGCTTTTCACTGATAGATCTTTTTCCTTCCTTTTTCTTTCACACCTTTTTATATTCTCTTAAAAAAAATTTTTTTTTAGCTGTCTCTCCACTTTTTTTTTTTTTTCAAAAGAGCAGCAAAATATATATATATAGCTTTGAAATGGAGAGTTTAGATTTCTGGATAGCCATGATCTTTCTGACTTTATTCAATTAACGACAATAAAGTCCAGTTATTATCAATATCAATTTATTTCATATCTGGGAAATGAAAATGTGAATTAACATGGGAAAAGATGCTGTTTATTAGAAACTTAGACTTTAATGCAGCTTATAACTGAAAAATTAAAAATGAAAGTGAATTTCACTTTTTTATATTTTATTTCTCATACTAATAAACCATTTATTGAAAACAGGTGTTTGGAGAATGATAATGATTAAAAATATACCTGAAGTAAGCTGTAATAGTTCTTTTTTTAACTCTAATATTGACATGCATGTACAAACGTTTGGGAATATATAATATTCACTGATTGATAGTGCATTATAAATACACTGGATTTGAATGAGTAGAGAGAGAATTAAAGTGTGCCTTTTTTTTTGCCCGTCCTGGCTCGCACCTTTCACGAGGTATGAAATAAACTTTTATTTGTTATTATTTCTTGGTTTGCCCATCCCCTCCCTTCTCCTTTTTTTTTAAATGTTATGAAAAAAATATTGTCTTGAAGATAAAGTGAATAAGCTACTTCTGTGGCTGTTAACATTTTTTCAGCTGAGTCCAGTTTTTCAATACCAGTAACTTCCAAAAGAAAACAAATATCAGGTTTTTATATTAGTATTTGCAATAGTCAGCTTAATTTCTTAAAATTATATAATTATGGATTAGTAATAAATCGATCTGAACTTATGCAAAATATATATAAAATACATCAAGGTATTTAATTAATTAAACAATGTAAAAATTAAATAATGTAAAATGTGTAATATAAAAGAATGTTATTATTAATAATTCTGTTATATTAGTTTACTAATAAGTAATTTTTTAATTAAATCCGGAAAAAATTATCTAGAATATAATTAATATAAAAAAAGTATTTCATGGTTAATTAAGTATTTGCTAAACTAATTTTGGAATGAATTCCCTTAAAATTATTTTCTCTTCATAAATGTACTAAAAAAATTAATTGCTGAATCCAAATAATCAATTAAATATATATATATAGGTGTTTAGCAGGCAGCATTGCAAAGTAACTAATTTGTTTATATAAGTAAATAAATGGAGTATATAAACTTTTACAGTGATTATTGTTAAATAATGAAATTGTAAAATATAGAATATTATATGACTAAACACTGTATAAGTTTTCAAATGTAATTTTTTAGAATGTGATCATTAAATAATATATATAAAATATTTTATTAAAAAAACATTTTTATTTAATTTGATGTGCAATGCATTACAAATGAAAAAACTTTTTTTCTAATTTTGATTGTTATATGTTGAATAAAAGCTTGATTCTTCCATAAAATAATTCATTCAATCAATTAATTTATGAATACACCATGCTTTTATTTCAAGTTAAATATATTAACCAAAATTGCGTATGAAGAAAAATATTATTTTGGGGTTTTTAATATTTTACTCACCGAATTAAATAAAAGCATTTTTTATCAAATATTTTATTTTTTAGTTTGTGATATTTTGCAGTGGTCTTTTTGTAACTATTCATATTCAAATTTTAAATATTGAAAATCTTAAACAATGTCATTGTAGTTCCAGTATTTGAAATGAAATTTGTGCGTGTTAAAAATTATAAGATTTTTTTGTTTATTTTTGAGGTCGTTTTTTTAAAAAGCAAGTTTTAATTAAACAATCAAAGAAAGTTTAGATTTTGTCCTTCAATTTTTAAATTAATTTTTAAATATTTTTTAATGAATTAGCCATGAAATTTATTGAATGTGTGATTTTTAAAAATATATATTGCCATCTATTGCACATTACTGATTACTTGCTGAACCGATATCAAAAAAATTTGACCTGCCTACAATGTTAAGCTGCACAACCCTGAAATATTGCACTACTGACGAAAATTTCTCAGTTAAATAAAAATGCTTATGAATACAAACTAAATTGTATTAGATGGTATGAAAATAGATTTATTTCTATTCTTCAATAATATTGGCTTATTATTTAGCAAATGAGAACTAAAGAAAATCAACAGCTTACTTTGAAGTTCTCTAGATTAATGTGTGATAAAAATCTTGAATGAAAACAGATAAATTTAATTGGAAAATTTTAAGCCCTCTTTACTCAGAAGTCCCTGCAAAAAGTAAAATAGTAATAATAAGCCACAGTAAATAGTGAAAAGTATTTATTTAGGAATGTGAATGACTCAAAAATTTTACTTGAATTTTGTCACTAAGAGAAGACAGTATCTATTGCCTGTAACTCTTTGAAGATTCTCTTCATCATAAAGACAAAAAATAAAAGTGAAAGCTAAATGATTTGATAATCAAAGTATATTAATTCTAGTAAAGAATCACAATGAGATACTCCAGTGGTAATTTTTTCCACACCTAATGCCATGACTATATACCCAATTGCAAGGAAATCTATGCATTTGTGAAATGAGATTTGAATTTTCCATTACATCAAATATCTTTGGATGAAGTAGTAGCAAATATCCTTGTTTACTACCCACATTAAACTTTTTCATTGCAATTGTCTTTTATTTGGTATTTACCAAATCTATAATATCCCAAGTTCTACCTTATCTAAAGGCATATCTTTTGTCTTAATTTGATATTATAATACTCATTAGGTAAATCCATAGTACAAACTAAAAGATTGAATCCCATGTGCTGATTTAGAATGTGCTCACTGCCTATTTGAATTCTAAAGACACCCAAAACCATTGCTGACACATCCAAGTGATAAATGCCATTGAATAACATTGGGTCACTTGGATATATCAGCAGTGGTTTTTGGTCTGGCCTTAGAATTTAAAATAGTTGTGAGCATAGTCTAAGTACTAAATGTTTATAACTTCTAAAATACGAAGAATGTTATTACAATAATGACAGTGCAAAGCACCAAAGTATGCACGGAGGGGAAAGGATGTTTTGGATGATACTTTGTATGGTCCAAAAGATTAAGTCTGATCAAACTAAGCTTATAATTTCCAAATACTAAAAGATTATAACTCTAAAATATGAATTATATTACAATATATGGCCATAAGCACATGTTGAAATTGATCGTAGCAAGCTTATAATTTTGAAAAAGTAAAATCTTGTACATTCTAAAATACGAATTATATTACAATATATGCCATTTGTAACCATATGAAATAAAGCATATTCTTTTTACTAGCTTATAATTTCTAAAATATGAATTTAAAATATGTAAACAGAAAAAGTAAATGAAAAAAAATTATGGATATATTAATTAAAAAAATCACATGCTCAATCTATAAAGTAAAATTGGTCAAACCAAGCTTATAATTTTGAAATACTAAAAACTTCTAAAATACAAATTTTATTACAATATAGATCTATAACTGCATATTAAAATAATGTAAATGTTGAATAAACATAACTTATAATTTTGAAATACTAAAAGCTTCTAAAATACAAATTTTATTAAAATGTAGGCCTATAACCACATATTGAAATAACGTAAATGTTGAATAAACATAACTTATACTTTTGAAATACTAAAAGCTTCTAAAATACGAATTTTATTAAAATGTAGGCCTATAACCACATAGTGAAATAACATAAATGTTGAATAAATGTAAAAACAGCTGCCGAAGCATATTCCAGAATTAATAATAAGTTGCAATTTATATATCCAAAAGAATAATTGTCTAAAATAAAGAATATTAATAAATCAGATTTTTTCTTACCAAAACGAGTAATGTTGTGTGCTTAATTTCTCATATGTCATTATTAGCTGGAAGATGGATAAAAAGAATCTAAATGAGAGATTTATTCGTTAAATTTCTCAAAGATGATAACATTACCTACCAACTGTGAAAAGGTTAATTAATGTTTATTTTATTTAAAATCCAATACCCATTTTACATTTGAAATAATCAACAAATTAATTTTAATAGAAATTTGTTATATAGAATAAATCAGTTTTTAGACAATTTATAAACACAGCTAACACAACCTAATCATGGTAATATTATTACAGTGAATCAAGTATTTAGAACTAGATTTTTAAAAGAGCTACAACTTATCTAGGGCTAATATATATATTTTTTTAAAAGTTTTTAAATAGAAAAATCTTATTTGATTAGATCATTATATGACTTGGAGGGGAGAGTGTTAAATAGTAATATAATCCTGAATAGGAAGAAACATTTAAAATTATTAAAAAAATTTTCAGGTCTGATATTTCCACTTAATACATTTCTAAATATATAAAAAGTTGCACTCATAACAAGTACGTCCGAATATAACATTGTCACTATTATTTCACATTTTGATGAATGATTAATATGCAAAACTGATAAAAATTAGCCGAGTTTTGAAAAAGCAATGGATATATTTTCTGGATCACAATTTACTTTTTGGGAATCTTTTAAATATTGAGCCCAGATTGACTTTAAGGTATGCTCATATTATTAACTATAAGAGTTAAAATGAATACCACTCACAAACATAACTTCTTGATGACTCATATGAATTTAAGCAAAGATTGGAGAATTATAAATCAGTCTTATTGATTATTTTACACATTGGATGAATTCATGGAAAACAGTCAAAAATTTAGATGGAAGAGTCAGATTACCTTCTGAAAAACATTGAATCGTAAGCATAGTTTGAATTAAAACTTTGTTGCAGTCTTGTGTTTAATAACCAAAAATAAAAGAATGCAGACAAGTATATTTCTATGTGCAATGAATATTTCACAAATGCATGAAGTTTATAGTTATACCTGGAACCAACTGTCACTTTTGTGAAGATACTTTGGTAGTTCAAAGATAAATTAAAACTAAATTAATGTATACATAAAGCATTATTTGCAACTGTTTTTATCAATATTGTACTTTACTTGGGGTACAGAATAAAATTTCAGAATTTATGTTTGGAAATGACTTATCATTGATAGTATCATCAAAAACCAAATTTCAAAGACAGAAAGAAATCTAATTTTGATGATTAGAAGTATGAGTTTGACTCTTTAGTCACTTTTATTTAAACAGAAGTGATTAAAAAGAGCCTTAATTATTGTAAACTCTTGAACTATTCAGAGATTATTGAGAGCTTCATCATTATGTGAAGCATGTCAGAAAATAATATTCAAACATTGTGATTTATAAATTGGATTTAAATACTAACAACAGAAATGATATCAGAAAGTGATTCTTGGCTACAGTAGCAATATTTGAAAGAAAAACCACCATTTTTTCCAAAAAATTTCAAAAAAATTAAGACACCCACGATATATTCAAAATATTTTCCACATTCTTACTGGAAAAACTCTCAGATACAAATATAAGAAGAGGAATGCAGGTTTCATATTTAGTAATTAACAATGATAATCTTAGAAAATCTGGGCTTATATAAAAGAGCTTACATTAAAGTTCCTATGAGCTTAAGCTTTGGTTTCGAGTAGAGAATTTATTGTAAACATTACTTCAAAAAGAGTATTATTGTTTAATTGACTTCAAATAATTAGATTATTGATTATTATAATTTAAATAGAAATTCATATGTTATATTTTAGCACATTTGTATTAAAACTTGTGTTTATGTTGTATACTGTTTGGCATTGTTATACAAATAAATAAAAAACTTTGGGTTTAATTCAGCTTTAATTATATTTTAAAAAAAATAAATTTGCATACTCAGTACGAAATAAACATTATAAATCTTTGTCATACAAGTTTTCTGTATCATATTTTTGAAACAACATATATACAGGCCACTAATCTGAATTGTGCTTAAACAAAATATTTTTCACTAATTCTTTTGTTTAAATATACATTATATTAGTTATATAGTAGATTTTGTTGACATGCATTTATAATAATAATATACAGCCATTCCACCCCCATAAAAAGAAGAGAGAGAAATCATTTATAATAATAATATACAGCCATTCCACCCCCATAAAAAAGAAGAGAGAAAAATTACTCTAAATTTGAATTTTTGGTGACTATATAAACTAATCTGTGTATCCACATATAGAACATGCTGATCCAATTTTCTGTAATATTGTCTTTTAGTTTTTTCAGCAGAAAACTTTTCAACACCATATTTAATTGTATTTCTCCAATCTTCCCATTAGAAACAATTAACATTTATTTCTTTAGAATGTCTTTGAGATAATCCTTATAATGTAGGCAGGGTCTACCTTTTATATGAAACCTATATACTCGTTTATCATAGAACACCCTTTTAAGAAATTTTTCATTGTTCATTCATTTTACATGTCCAATCTGACAAAGATATGATTTTACAATAGTAGACTCAATAGCATCACATCATGCAAACTGATGAATATATTGATTCTTGCCATTGTATTTTTAAAATTTTATGAAGTGTCCTTAATTTCTAATGCCTTTATACTGCACTGATAGGACATCCAAGTTTTACATTCTCATAGTAAATTATGTAAAAAATAACAGCTTTATATACAACTAACTTAGTTGCAGTAGTTATTTTTTTGATGAAATACTCTTATCTTTTAATCTTGCTAAAAGCAGCAACACCTTACAGTCTGTATTGGACCTCACCGTCTAAGTCCACTCTTTTATTTATAAAATTATTAAGATATTTAAACTGATTTACATTTTCAAGTTGATAATCATCTAAGCTGAAAGTTGCTGAGAATTTTCTTCCACCACTGGCTGATAAAGAACTTGAGTTTTTTGAACTTTAATTAATAAAACAAGTTCTTTATAAGTTGCACTGTAAATTGTCTTTTAAACTGGAAAAAATAACAAAATCATCAGCATACTGCAAATCCAGAATCCAATAAGATGAAGTTTTTGTTTTTGCTTTTATCTGATTCAAATTAAAAATTCACCATCTTATCTTGATCTATGTCTGATTAAGCCACCTATAAACAATTCCAAAGATGTCTGTCATAAAAATGAAAAAAAAAAAAGTTGGAGCAAGTATATTTGTTTATTTGATACTAGTTTTTATTTCAAATGCCTGATTTTCCACCTGAGTATATATGTTTGTTTGATACTAGTTTTCATTTCAAATGGCTGATTTTCCACCTGTTGTAATAACACTTTCTATCATTCCATCATATAGAAGTTGTATAGTATGAATAAATTTTGGGGGACAATCAACTAATTTCAAACAATGTCATAGACATGTTCTATTAATTGAATCAAATGCCTTGACCAAATCAATAAAAGCAATATATAAATCTTTTCTTGTTCCTCACACTTTTCTTGCATTGCCTGGCAACAAAAATCATATCTGTAGGAATTCTTGATTCCTTAAAATCACATCTATAACTAGAAGCAATCTATTCAATAAAATTTTTGAAAGTACTTTTGCTGTAGTGAATAATAACAATTTTCTACAATAATTACTGCAAACTTGCCTATTTCCTTTGTTTTTAAAAATTGAAATAATTGAGGTATCCTTAAGATCAGATTGCAAAACTTCATAGATCATCAGTACCTGTAATCTTTCCATTTTTAAGATTACAAATAAATGTTTTGACTTCATTGACCTGGGTATCTGTCCAAATCTAAATAAATAAATAAAATTAAAACGCATATCAGTAAGTCAGCATATTAATTTTTGTATCATTTAAATTTTATCAAAATACTCTTTTCACTTGTTCAAAATATCATATAAGAAAGGACCATTGCTAGATTTAATAGGATTGTGATACTGTTTCTCAGATTCATATGTTGCTTTCTATGCAGCAAAAAAAAAAAAAAATAGATCTAGAATTACCATGATTAGCAAATGTCTGTATCTTTACAGTTTCAATCCACCAATCATTTTTAAGCCTTCTTGTCAGTCATTGAACTTATGCTTTCAGATCTTTATAATTATTATGAAGTTCCACATGTAATCTATTATCTTGTTAAGAAGGGAATGCCACAGGATTCTTTTTAATTAAATCACTTATAATAAGATCATTGTCAGAAAACCAGTTGTAATTCTTCAATTTAATGAACCCAAGAATAGATTTATTTGTATGCATAACACATTTCTTGAGAAAATTCCATGCTTCAATAATATGACAACTCTGAAGATCCAAATTAGCAATTTTGGTGCTTGTCGTATAGATAAAGATTCCGTTGGATGGCGCCATTTTCACGCTAAAACTATAAAATATGACCATTCTCAGGCCGTTGATTATAATAATTTTGCTGTGCGAAAATTAGGGTTAGTGTTCTGTTGTTTGTAATGCTAAAATAAAAAAATTTTAAATCGTAACCATACTCGGACAAAATAAAGAAACTCAAACTTTTTTAAACAACAACAAACACATAACAATGTCTTCTTTACTTATTAAACATGTTTATAATATTTGCTTTTTATAAAATTTACAAAAAAACCTGTAAATTTGGACTTTTCTTACTGGATATTTTTTCGTACCGCTCTTTTTTACTTCAAAAATATACAGACGGTAGAATCTTCTTTGTCTCGTGGAATGTTACGAACAGTACGTTACTTGACACATTACCTAATTGCAACTCAATAAAAACATAGATATTTAACATTTTCCCAAATAAAAGTTCAATACAGTACATTGTAAAAAGTCTTAGAATTATTGCTTTTAAAAATCTGAACATTTCAATACTTTAAAATAAAAAAAAATCCAATGAAAACAACATTTCAATACAATTTAAATACAAACTCTCTCATCAAGCCGTAATTATTTAATAAATTGTGCGAATTCGGAAAATATATTTGCTGCTATGTGACATACATGCTGTACTGCGACACGACATAGCGGCCTGCATTCTGTAGCACAACAAAAAAGTTGTATTATAGAAAACACAGGTTCGAACGTGGCGCGGAAACAGCATTTTTATGTGTTTTGGCAAGAGCGGCATCTTTAGCTAAAAGATGAGTACCGCAATTTTAATATTTAGTAGCTGTTGAAATTTAATACATACAGTAGATTCTTCTAAAGAATGAACATCAATTTTTTTGTGAATATTATTGGAATAATATCTATTTTTTAATGCAACAAACATTTTAATTTTATAGTGTACTATTCTATAATCTGCCAACAATCTGAACTTGTGAGTGCTCATGTAATGTGAATTTCTCTTACATTCCGAGTCCCAACAATAATGTAATCTATTAAATGTTATTGCTTTGAATATGGATGCATCCATATTCCTTTGTGCCTAAACAAAGTGTTTGTGATAATCAATCCATGTTATGCTTAAATTTAATAATAACAAACCATTAGAATTTACAGCCCCAATACCATTATTTTCATTAACTTTTGGCTAAAGTCCTCTATTTGTATCAGTATGTGCATTAAAGTCTTCAAGAAAAAAAATATTTTATTTGTATTTCTGTAATAATTCTATTTAACAAGGAATAAAAATTAAAGATTGGAATATAGCTAATGATAAAATGGTCTCTAGTACCATTTTGCAAGGCAAGTTTTAGGATCATTAATTTTTCATTAATATAACAAGGAATTCCAACAATAGAAGATACTAAATTAGATTTTGCAGCAAATCCAACATTGACTGACCTGCTTTCCAAAAAAACGTGAATCTATTCTAATAAACTTTCTCTAGGAGATTAGTTTTGCTAAGAATAGCTATATTAATCTTAATGGTTCTTTAACCACAAATGCAGTTCTCCATTCTGGTTTAGAAGAGTTTGTAGTAAGTAAAGTTCACATATTCCATATACCTATATTTAGAAGAAAAAAAAAGATTTATATTTGTGGTACTACCTTTAGCATTTATCCTACCAAATTACATTTAGTTGTTTATTTGTACGTAAAATTGTATATAAATAAAAATAGGCATTACAATGCAAAATTTTTATCACTACTGTTAAATAAAAAATTAAATAATTGAATGGCTTTTTTGTTCAGGAGTTTATAAGAAGTTTGAGTATTGAAATGCCAGAATTATAAATGATCCAATGATCAAACAACCCAGAGTCTGACATTGCAATAAACCATGCTGGGCATAACTACTGATTATAGGTTAATAAAATAATGAAAAAGTTTTTATTTATATAGCAGTGCCTTTTTATTTTACTTATGTAATTAACTTTTTAATTGATTGTGGCTGTGTGTGTATATATATTTGCAAATTTTTTTTATTAGTGCATCTTTCACCTTTAACTCATTTACTAATAATATCTTTTATTTAAATTTCAGCATTACGTTAAGGTCTTCCTCGGCCATCTTTGTGATAGTAAAATTACTAAGTAAGTAGTGAATTTGTAAATAATTTGTATAAGCTTGTAAAATTATGATTAAATTTCAGTAATTTTCAAGATTAAATTTTTATTATTAGACAATCATAGTTATTGTTGGTATAAATTAAAGCTTGAAAGTTGTTGAAATTTCAATCTTTTTTATTTATATCCATACACCCTGTCGTTTGGTATGTAAGCTCAACATATGTAAATTTGTACATGCATAAAAATATCTATCAAACACAAAATCGATAGAAACTGCATAGAATATTATAAATATATCACATTCTTAAAAATTAAATAATAAATTAACTGCATTAATAATTGGAGCAAAATATCTTTTATTAATGTTGTCTTTTTTATTATACTGATTAAAGTTAAAAAAGATAGAGGCATATTTTAATTTCATTCTTTATTAGTAGAATAAACTTTATTTATTTATTATAATGGTTAATGTTGCTTTCATTTAGCAATAGTAAATATTTTTTATTTTAAATACTATTAGATATACTATATTGTATATGAAATAATGTAGGCTTTACAAAAACACTTTTACTTCAGGGACATTTTATTAATAAGTTAGGGAAATTGCACTTTAATATTTCAAAATAATATTTGCAATATTTTAATTTAAACAAAAATCGAATTTAACAAAAAAGAAATATAAGCACATAAAGAGAAATACAAATAATTGTCAATAAATCTAACAAATTAGCTGATAGTAAGCACTATATCACATGAATAGTATATAGTAATAACAGCTACAATGATAAAAGTATATGGAATGGATATTAAGAATTTGTGCAATTTGATTTCTTATAAAGAGAAATCAAAGTTTTTACCAGCAGTTAACAAAATAAGATTTTGTTTAATTTAAAATTTGTGATGTCTCCTTAATTAGAAAATCACAATGTTCTACACTGTTAAAATATTGATTTCCCAAACAATAGAATTATTTGAGACATAGGCTTTACTAATCAGTATGTACCATATGGTACTGCTTAATAAATCTTTAATCAGTGTTGTCCTATCCAAGTATTTCCATACTAGTTTCTAATCTATGGCTTTCATCAGAGCTTTTTATATTTTTTTGAAGTGTGTGCTAATTTGGAAACTAGTCTGAAGATATTATGATAGTACTAGATAAGGATTTATTAAATACTACATCTGGCATCTATTGATTACTTAAGCACACAGATGGCTTAAAAGTTGGAAGAATAAAGGAGTTTGCTTAAATAGTAATGTGTAAACTGTGATCAGATGATGTATTGTTGGTCATGCAATGGCACATCTAAGTCTGTTCACATTATTACTTACAACTATACACATCTAAGAAATTATTCGTAATTGGAATTGCCTTTAATAGAATGTGAATTTAGAATTGCATTATTTCCATCCTCATGAGCATATATTTACATATCCCACATTTACACACATATATAATAGGTTATCACTTTTCTTATTGTGATTTGTTAAATTATGTTGATTTGAACTGATGGATTTAAACAAGCATTAGAAGAAAAAAGAGTTAGCTTTTAAAGCAACCTAAACGGATAATAAAACTAAAAAAAAAGTCATTGACACTATAAAACAGTTGAAACTATGATAAAATATATGAATAGCAAAATAATTCATCTGATATTTCAATAAGTTAATTAGGGAGATTCTGTGGCATCCAAGCATCAGAAATGGCAAATTAACTGTTGATCTAGGAATCTTGAGCCATTGATATAAAGTAAATGAATTCATTTATGGAAGATTTACTTGTGAAAAGATAATCTCCCTCTCTCTCTCTCTCTTTTTTTTTAAAAAAAGTTGCCTTTTATTTATTTAGAACAATAGAGAGCTTTAAAAAAACACATTTATTAAAATCATTTGTATTTGCAAATAGAATAGAAATTACTAATCAACATAACTTCTATTACCCCGCCCCCCTTTTTTTAAAGATATTTTTTTTTTAAAATTATTCACTATTTAGCTTATATTAAGTTAGTAGTTACAGATCAGTAGAATAATACAGGTCGACAATTATATATGGTATTTATAGATATAGAGAAGGCATATGATAACTAAATTTGGGAATGAATGAAGCTTCCATGGATATTAAGAAATTTTATATGAAAATAATTACTATACATATTAATTAGGAAATATAGAATCAGTTAACATTAAAAATGGGATGGGATTAAGGCAAGGATGCCCTATGTCACCTATTTTGTTTTTGTTGTATTTGAGAGAAATGGAGAGAGCAATAGAAAGACTATGAAGGGATAGAGATACCATTAATAGATGCCAAGGGAGTATATACATTGTTGGGTCTTTTATTTGCGGAATAATGTCTTTTTGTTTGCAGAAAGAAGGGAAGATATAAGTTATGCTGAGGATATGCACAAGGGTAGGTAAAGAAATAGGAATTAAATTTAGTGAAGAAAAATCAAAAGTAATGATGATTAATATTGAGGAAAGAGAAGACAAATAATTTTTATTGGGGATATAAAATTAAGTGTGATGAATTGATATAACTATTTGGAAATCATCTTAAGTAATCAGAAATTGCTTGGATGACTGGGAGAAAAAATTGATAAATGAAGCAAAGAAAAGAAAGGGATTGGTAAAGAAATTAACAGTGTTCTCATATAATAAATATGATGTAGCTAGAATTATATGAAAGGGAGTGGCAATAGTAGGGTTAACATATGATAGATTAGATTATTTAGAAAAAGTACAAAGAAAAGTAGGAAGACATGCATTAGATGCACACATGTGGAAGGGAAGGGAGGCAATTCAAAGAGAAATGGGATGGTCATGTTTTTATATGACATGTAAAAGCAAAATGAAAGTGTTTGGTAGATTGCAATTTATGGATAATAAAAGAATAGCCCAAAATAGTATTTAATTGGATGATGAATATAAGGCAGGCAACAAGATGGGTGAGAAAGATAATGCAGTATGTGGATTTGCATAAAAAATTTATGTCAGTATACTTATACAAAAGGTGGTATGAGTGTGTTAGAATTGTTGAGTTCTATAGTAGTAATGACTGGGCTAGAAGAATAGATGCATTAATAAAGAATAGGGAGATGGAGAACTAGTATTGAGAGTAAAAAGAGTTTAAATATATATAGAAGTAAACAGAATATTGGGTGCGAGTTAATTTATGATAATAACAATGAAAGTATTTTACTGTTTAAGACTCACACAGAATCTTTACCAATAAGGGAATATACACATAAATGGAAAAATGTAGATGATTTAGTCTGCAAGTTGTGTAAGAAAGGCATAGAAGATATTAGGCATCTTTAATCAAATGTAAATGCCTGAAAACAGAAAGGGTACAAAGAATGTGGTAGAATAAATATAAACATAGTGATTATGCAGAGGTTTGGGAAAAAATAAGGGGGATTTAGATATAAAGGCCAGGGAATTGACAAAGATTATGTTGTGGAAATGGGATGGAGCAGGATATGGGAAAACTTAGGGTGGGGAATGGGAAGGGAAGGTAAAGTGGCTAACAAGCTTCTTTGGATATAGTTGCTGAGAGATTCCTCCTGACTGTGTATAAGAAGTCACAGTGCATCATAATTTAATATTTTTTAAATAATTTTAGATACGTAATCGTATGTGTATAATGAATCAATTTACTATTTAAAACTTTAATTTTTTATTTTTAAACAATTGTTAAAAACAAAACCTAAAAAATATCATTATTCAAAAGAATTGCAAAAAGTTAAAAAAAGATGGAGAGCTTTTTCTTTAGTATTTTTTTTAAAAAAACAACTATTGAAATAGGTCTGTTAATTTAAATAAAAAACTTAGTTACTGAGTTATATGTTAAATATAATATATAAAGAATATCAAATGTAAATGCGTATAACATTAAGAATATATATATTAACTTAATGTAGAAATATCTAATAATTTGCATATACTATATGTGTGATATTCATTTAAAATAAAATTATATGTATTAAGTAAAGTTCATTTACAATATGTGCACATACTAAATATGATATATATATATATACGTTTTAACATACAGCAGAAATATCGTGATATCTGTATATATCAACTATAAGTGTCCAGGCAATTTAAAGTACGATATAGTTTTTTTCATTTACTGTGCCAATAATAAAAATATAAACATAATAGAGAGAAATTTATATATATATTAAATGCTTTTATTGACTGTTCGCTAAAAAGAAATAAAATAATTGTTTCTTCAACCATAATTATAGTTTTTAGATTTAACTTGAAATAAAGCATGGGGGGGTGTTACAAATTAAAAATAGGAATTGACTTAATTACTTTCTGGACTCCTCTCCCCATCCTTTTATTTCAAGTTAAATCTTGTGGTTGAAGACCCTTATTTTATTTCTTTTTAGTGCAGTCAATAAAAGTATTTAATATATAAAAAATAGTATTTCTATTATTTTTATACACCAGTTATTAATTTATAATTTTGTTTTTTTTTCTAGTTTTTGTCTCACCAGATTACAGTCAGTGTTAACTATGAGAAGAAGAAAATGGGAAATGCATTCATAGCGTTACTCTCAGAATAAATTCATTGCTTTAAAACAAAATAATGAATTTTCAAGAGTATTTAAACCCTGTTTTTTCCTTCTCATTATTAATGAAAGAAGGAATATATTTGTCAAATTTATCTTTAAACATTGTTTTTTTTTAATAAGTGTAACATTATTCAATTCCAAGTCATGGTGAGATTAATCTTTCTATTTTTCATTACGATATTTCATCAGATCGGAAGTCAAGTAATTAAATTGAATTTGCATTTTTCACTTTCTACTGAGAAATTTTGTGAACCGTTTTTTTTTTTACAGCTTTAAAATTCATATATATTTTAATATTTTAATTTCAAAAAAATTCAAAAGTTGTTAGGATAAGCGAGTCTTCAAACTTTCTTAAACTTCTCAATGTTGGGTGCTTATTATATATTTGGTGATCTCAAACATTGCGAGATTATTTCGAGAAAATATTACAATGGTCTAAAAACTTGATTTTTTGAAAAGTTTATGATTGTTTTTGTATAGTAATTGTGTAATAATTATTGGAAATCAAAAATATATATTATTACATATTTATTTTTTACAGAAATGTTTTATTTTTAAATCTAAAAAATATATTCTTCTGAATAGTGTTACCATAGAGATTACAGTCACAGGAAATACAACTGTCTTGAAATGTCATCACTAAACAGTGTTTTAACATTTTTCAATATCATAAAAATTACAAAAAGATTTTAAAGTATAAATTGATAGATTTACTAGATATTTAAAATAATTCCCAAAATCAAATGCGATTTTTTTTTAAATTCATTTAATTTCTAAACAAATGTATCTATCAAATGAGGTCAAATTTATTATATTCTAATAAATAATAATGGTTTAATATTAAAGTGAAAGTTGAAAGCTTAAATTAGGTGAGAACAAAGAAATCTGTCAGAATGCAGGAGTGTTAATATTAATTTTCTAAGTGTTTATGCATTTTATCTTCATGGTATACGCTTAATTAGCTAAATGTGTGATTCATGTTATAAACACTTATGCCATACACTTAGCCACTGAAAGCTTTAACAGAGAGAACTGTTATATTTTTTTTGTTAGAAGGATTCAGACAGTTCTGTGAAGATGGCCTTTTCACTTAAGAAGTGACACTTGTACTAAATATATTTTACTTTATATAAAGGAAAGCTACCTTTACCAAATGAGTCTTTAATCAACCAAGAGAAGGTTGTGTTATGAATAGATGATATATCAGTAAATGCAAACAATATAATTCATTTACAAATATAATGAGAAATTAATATTATTACTTAGTTAAGTTTGCAATACCAAAATGTGTATTGATATATTTATTATTATTATATTTTCATCACTTTATATTGTGTTTTATTTGAGTGAGAAGTATGGCCTGATCATCGGCAGATGAGCCTCTTAATTAGAATCTTCTTACTTGTTTTCGTGTAAATTTTTCACATATCATTATATTTGACATATCGATGTGTAACCAGGTATATATGGGGCATTTGTGATTCTTTATAGCAATTCACCAATATTAGCTATAATTTTTTTTTTTTTATTCTCTTAGGAACTTTCTTCCATTATGGTATGGACTCATGAAATTTTAGTGTTTGATCTTAAGAATGCTTTTGTTTTGTCTCTTTATTAAAATAAAGTGAATAGACAAAATTGCAATAATTAGCATTGGAATATCATCATTATTATTCATTTATCAAAGATAAATGACTATAGTAGTTTAGTTTGCTTCCCTTATAGATAAATGGTACTAGAGATTCAGTGTGATTTTAGAGAGTCAAGAAGTACAACAAATATGCTACCAAATAAATGCAAACAAAAGTGTTGAGAACAAAGGAGTGATTTGTATATTGTATCTATTAGTTTTGTAAAGGCATTTGACTCGATTAATAGATCTGATCTACTGTCTATTTGAAATAAGTTGTTTGTCCACCAATTTTTATTCATATTAATACATGATAAAATGGGAGGAAGTATTATTTATTACAGATGGAAAATTTGAGGTATTTGAAATAGAAATGGATATTAAGCAAGAATGTATATTAGCTTCAACTTTGATTTCGATTTTTATGACAGTAATTCTTTTAAAATATTTGTAAGTGACTTAATGACTGAGAGATCAAGATGCAATGGAAGTTTGATAATGGAAATTTTCATCTGACTTGAATAAAAACAAAAAGAAAAATATCTTTTTATTCATAATGATGATTGTGCCAATTCAAAATTTTAGCAACTTTTGGCTTTGATGTTTATCAACTTGAGAATGTAATGTTGATATTGCTTTTTAACATTTTAAAGGTTAGAATATTTCATCATAGCGAAATAACTACTGCAATTAAATTAACTGTTTATATAATTATTTTACCTAATTTGTTGAATGGAAATGAGACTTGTGTTCTTTATATATGTAACATAAAGGGCTTAAAGAAAATTTCATTTAAGAGTGCTCCATAAGACTCTAAAAATACAAGAGCCAAAGATCATTAAACAAATGAAAATATTTTTCAATTTGCTGAACACATTATTGTAAAATCTTTTTTTTTTTTTTTTGGTTATCTCAAATGTGAAAAATACAATATTTACTAAAAGAATTTGTGGTGAATTTAAACATGGTTTCACAGGAGAGATTTGACCTTATTCACATTATAAAGACTACCCCCAAAAACAAAGTTATATTTTTAATTATCATGTGAAATACAAGATTTGCTAGAACATTTTATCATGACCTTAAACATAGTATTTGTGGAGAGGTTTAGACACTAAAGAAATGTACTATTGATTGTTTTTATTGGAAAGATATGGCAAAGAATAGAATCTATGAAGAAATATTATTAGACAATGTGCTAAAAAGTTTGCTGCAGGAGTTCTAAGATAGTACTCAAATGATTAAATAATGTGGAAGTACTGAAAAACCCTAGTGAGTTTTATGTAAACTAATTGTCAGTAAATGTAGATTGAGCCCACCTATACTTTGGCTTTGATGATATATAATTTACTACTAACTGACATACTTACACATAGAGGGAGTATTAATAGGTCCTGGGAGTTTTTGGTATTTCCACACTATTTGATTTATATTCGAGCTGATAAAAGATTATAATTAATAGATTAGCATATTCTATGTGTGAACATGCTTGCAGTTTGTGGATTGGCTTGTATAATCACTGCAAAACTTATTATAATAGTGCTATTATCATCATTATCTTTCTATCTTTTTCTCTTGGAGAGATATTGTTTGTAAACTGCTGTTGCTGTTATGTATTAAGTTTCAAAAACGTAACATTATACTCTTAAAACTTTTTGAAATGAATTGCATTATATCATTATCAGTCGCAGCAGTAATCACTGGCAAATAATTATTGCCATTCCAACTTTTTTAAAAGAAAGACAAAAACAATACACTAGAGATAAGTTTTGTGGTGGGCATACAAACAAATCCATAAACCACATATAAAATACCCTGATCCATTGTTATATTTGATATTTTATAGCGATGTCTTTTCACTTTTATAGCAATTTTTACTTTCTGAAAGATTCCAGCAACATGTCTAATTGTAGCACTTCATTGTATTTCCTCATCATTTCATATTATTGCATTTTTTTATAAGGTCTTTGAGATATGCTTTAGAACATAAACAAAATGTGTCTCCCCTATGAAAATCATGCTCTATAAAATACCTTTTTGAGGAATTCTTGTATTATTTATGTTTATCAAATTTAATAAAGTTGAAATTTTGCAAGAATGATCTTACAAGCTATCTATAACCAGCAAGTTGAAGAAATTATTGATTGATCTTATGATTTTGCCATCACATTTTTAGTATTTTATGGACCATCCTTAAATGCAATTTTTCTAAGGCATTTGTGTTTTATGTCTCATATCCATACAATAAATTAGTTAATATATCTGCAGATACAGCTACTTTAGTGGCAATAATTATTTCACTATAATGAAATATTATTTAGCTTGTTAAAACACCAACACGTCAACATTTAAATCCACTCTTTTACTTTAAAAATTATCAGTTTGAGAATGTGAGTTGCATTCTCAAACTGATAACCATTGAAGCTAAAAATTGATGGAAATTTTTTTTATACAGCTGTATTTGAAAACATCTTAAATTTTTTGATATTAATCTCTAAACCAAAATCTTTATATCTTGCTTTCAAAACATTAAGTTCATTATGTGGATCATCTTTTGAATTGTCAAGGATAGCTTAATCATCTGCATGCAATAAATCCAAGGGCCAAAAAGTTGAATTTCTTGTTTTTGCTTTTAACTATTTAAAATTCCATGACAGACCTGTATCACATTCTGATCCCAGATTTATTAAGCTGTCTGTAAGCAGTGTCACTGTCAGAAAAACTGAAAATAAACTCAGAGCTAGAACATATCCTTGTTTCACACCACTTTTCATTTCAAATGCCTCGTATTTACCATGCAAAGACAAACAAAAATTATGGTTGCTTAAATGATTCAAATGCCTTGACCAAATCAATAAAAACAATATATAAATCACTCCTTTGTGCCCAGCATTTATTTTGCATTTGCCTAACAAATTATAACTATATGATTTTGATTTTTTTTTTAATTATTGAGTCTCTAATAACCGTTCATTTGAAAATACCTCAATGATGTGTTACAATTACTGCAATTTTGCTTATTCCCTTTATTTTTTAAAGCTGCAGTCTTTCCATTTTTAAAATTATAGTGAGTTTTTTAACTTCATTAATCAATTTTTATATGATTATTAGCATACAAGAATATCATTGATAGATTTAATTGGATTACGATATTTTTTCAAGCCTATAGGCTACTTTCAAGTTTTCGAAGGAAAAAAAGTCTAAAGAAATCATTATCAGTAAAATGCTTGCATTTCCATTGCAGTTTTATTTTAACAATCATATTTAAGTGTTCTTGTTGGTCATTGAATTTTTTGTATTTAAATTTCATGTTGATTATGAATCTCCACTATCAATTTATTATTTTGCCAAACAGAAAATGCCAATGTATCTTTTTAATCAAGTAATTAATATTAAAGATCATAATTGTAAATTGAGTTATTTTTTTTTAGTGAACTGTGTAAATAGTTTTACTTATATCTAACTTGCCTCAGTAACACAGCAATCCTTAAATACGATATTAGAAATTTTAATCTTTAATAATTATTGAAATTTTGCTCCAATACTAGATGCTTCTAAAGAACAAACGTGTCATTTTTTTGTGCATTTGCTGTCCAACAAAGTGTACTTGTACAAAGACCTTTTTTTTATATATATATTTTGACTTTCTATAACGTAATTCATTAAAAGCCATTGTTTTGAGTGTGGATGCCTTAATGTTTTTTTTTTTTATTTATAATAATTTTTTATGCAAAAATTCAGTAACAAAGAAGAAAATTTTAATTTTTTAATGTTAATACTATCCAGTAAAAAAATACATTTAGGAGTGAGAAGTTTTAATGGTGGAGGATACTAAATTAAACTTTATAGCAAATTTAACTCCAATCTTTTTTCAGTAATTGTTTTGTACTTATGAAAAACTTGTACCTTTCTACCTATTCTATTAAATTTCCTTCCTTTAGAAAACAAGTTTTACTAAGTATAACTGTATCAATATTAAATCTTGACATATAGAAAAAAATAGATTGATAATGCTACTTTTAGCAATATTACTGCTTCCGGTTTTACCAATACTGCTGACATTATGATTGCATCCATCATACATGATATAACCAGATTATATGTGACAGGTTATTTTCAGACCTTTCTATTATCTTTCTGTTTTCAAAATTAGCAGGGAAATCACTAAATGGGGCCTTTCTAAACCACAATCTTTGCCAAGCTGAAACTTCTGCTCTAAATCCAGTTCAATTCAGTTTTATTAGTGATTGTACCATCTGAAGCCAAAGTTATGACTAATGACTAAGAGCCTTCTAAAATAACCGAAAATTGAAATTAAATTTTTTGAATGTGTATAAACATGCCAATTAGGTTGCACAAACTATTAATCCCATTTTCATAATTGGTTAGGGAGTTGACCATTGCCATAAGTGACTCATAGTAACCTGGCTTTACACTATCTTAAGTAAAGAAAGATAGACTTTTGTTTTGCTCACAAAAATATTTTTGCATCTAATAAATAATAATATTCATGTATATATACTGTAAATAATATTTTGCCTATGATTACACTTTATTTAATTAAATTTTTTTTTGGCCATTTATATTGTGTGTACATAAGTGAAATGTTTACTGTTTACAAGTATTTAATAAAAGAAATATACTTGTAAAACTTTATTATTAAAAGATAATTAAGTTTAAAGGTTTTTTGAATTTATATATATTTATTTTTAATAAAAATAATGAATTGCAATGGTCGTAATATATTTTATAAATAACTATAATAAACCACAGACGTATTTTTATTTAATTTTTTATTCTTTCCACTGAAAACTATTTGTATTTAAATTGAACAGAATTAAATGGCATCATGTTATATTCCAAGATTCATTAATTTTAACATTAGCACATTGTTTATTAAATTAAAAATACCCTATTGCTATTTATCAAAATTGCCTCCATAATTTTTTTTTTTATTATAGTTTTTCTTTTCGTGAAGAATCTTAATATTTTCTCGATCAAAATTGAAAGTAAACTCATGGTTTTTTGTTATCAGAGAAAACGGATGCTATTATTAAATCATTATTTTATTTTTTATTAATTTATATAAAAACAAAAAATACTTAATTGTAATTATTAATTAGAGAAAATATAACTTACTATTAAAAATTTTCGGCTGAACGTTTTCGAGGAACCATGCCTCATACTCATAGCCTTCATGAAAAGTGTAATAAATATATGCAAATGTAAATATTCAAATAAGCTACTGTTACGTAGCCCATTTTTTCGAGATCTCGAAGTATGTGTCCTTTCTCCACCCAATTCCAATAGGTTGATCAATAACTCTAAAGACCACATTGATCGATCGCTCACCCCACACGTGGTGTACTCTATTTCCTGCCCTCAAGCCGGATGCCACGCTACATATTATGGGGAAACGAAAGCCACAATTAATACCAGATTGGCTCAACATCGTTACACATTCAACAGAGCTCAAACGAACAGCAGCACATCCTCTGTATTTTTCGAACATAGTAAACAATCTGGGCACAACTTCATACCTGCCAACCCCATTATTTTATGTTCAGAGCCAAATGATTACAGGATCGGAAGAGCACAGCGTCTGAACTAATAGGGACATCCATGCCATTAACAGAAAGGACACATGCTTCGAGATCTCGAAAAAATGGGCTACGTAACAGTAGCTTATTTGAATATTTACATTTGCATATATTTATTACACTTTTCATGAAGGTTATGAGTATGAGGCATGGTTCCTCGAAAACGTTCAGCCGAAAATTTTTAATAGTAAGTTATATTTTCTCTAATTAATAATTACAATTAAGTATTTTTTGTTTTTACATATAAGGAGAAATTAAAACCATATTAATTTATATAACAGTTGATTTTCTTTTAATTTTTCTCACCTTAAGTATGAAGCCTTGCACATACACAATATTACTTTTTGTTTCAAAGTTATATTTTTTTAATTATTTACCAATCTATTAATATTAGGTGGAACACAGAATGAAATATTATATAAATCTTTGCATATATTTTTAAAAAGTTTATCTTGAGCACTTGCAATAGATATCCATTTTTTATCATTAACTTTCTGCTCCCTTAAAGTAATATATATATTTTATTAACGTAAAATATAAAACATTTTTTTAATATTATATCCAATTTCAATCAGTTATTTTTTAAATATTTCAATATTTTATGATAAATCACTTTCATAACATAATTTCTCATTGTGAAATAAGGAGGTTTGTTGATGTTTTATGGAGAAGACAAACTAGGGAGTGGAGTAACTGGATTGCCATTATGAAAGTGATAAATCCCAAGAGCATTCCATCATTAGATTTTCAATGAAATGGACGACTGAAGAGTTGTGGGGTGGAGTGATTTGAAGCTTGTCCATTAAAGTATGAAGATTGTCTATCTTAATATAATCTGAGTTTTGATTGCATATATGTGTGGAGATAATAATCTGGACCAACTGACGAGTGCTGGTTTAGCACGTAATACGGATATTGGTGATTATTTATCTTTTCAACATGTGCATAATCAAGTGTATTAGTGGTATGAGATAGATGGTTGAGGGTCATGTGAAAGTCTGAATTCAAACCCCCTATATATTACTTATATAAGTGCAGGTATGAAAAAGCCCTGTATTGTAGAAAAATGAAGAGTTGATTGAAATTGGATAAATTGCATATCTATATTCCATATGTTTCAAATGCTCAAGCTAAATTTTTTAATATATATAGAGAGAGATCTGTATTATGTTATACTTTTGAAACAAAAATTGTGTATCAAATTTTATGTAAATACCAAACTTTATATATAGGTATATCAAGGAGTAGTCTTGAAAAAAGGTTTAAGGAGCATCATTATATAAACTTATGAAAAATAAATAAAAGTAATAATGATTTAATAATAGCATGTGTTGTTGTCTTTGATTTGGAAAATATTAAGATTCTTCATGAGAAGAGAAACCATGTTAAAAAAAAAAAAAAAACTAAAGAGGCAATTTTAATAAGTAGAAATAGAATATCTTTAATTAATAAACAATATGCTAGTGCATAAATTTATGAAATGTGGGATATAACATAATGGCATTTATTTACTTCTAAATTTAAATAGTTTTTAGTTAAAGAAACTTTAGAAATTAATGTAAAATAACTTCTATGATTTATTATAATTATTCTATAAGACATTTTATTTATATTTTCTATATGTAATTTCATTATTTTTACATTAGATTATATTTAAAATAAAACTATAAATGAAAAAATTGACATAATAATATCTTTAATTCTTGCCAAATAACTTATTTAGAAAATTATTTTATGATTTTTTTTTTCATTTTAAATAATTTTTAATATTTACCAAAATTCTACAAATCTTTGATTGTCCCATTTACAACATATTCTAGAATTAAATAGGACTAAACTTGAACCATTCTGAAATCAGATTTTTCCTGTTAAAAAGTTTTTCTTTAGTTTAAAGCAAATGAGTTGTATTGAATATTAAGCATAAGCAATATGAAGAGAAATGCTGGAAAAATTACACATTTATTGAAAAAGAAAGTCATAAATATTGCGTATGTTTATACACATACACAAAAATGATACTGCAAAAGAACTAAAGAATTTGGCGGTGAAATTAGATATATTTAAATGGAAAATGATTAAAAATAGGTATGGATTCTTTTGGATAAAGTATAAAGGAAAAATATGATTAGGAAAAAATAGCAGGCAATATTGTAATTTGAAAATCAATGTGGGAAAAGAATGTAATATCCAAATGGTTTCTAGTTTTTACATAATCTATTATAACTTGATTTATGCATAAGTTAAAATGTATATAAATCTTTATGTTTGTGATTTATTAAAATATATATATTTTTTAAAATATCTTATTTACAGAATATTGTCATAATGAAAACAGTAATATAAAGTCTTATTATTTTTATATTTAAAAAAGCATACATCAAGCATATTTCTAAAAATATTTAAAATAACGAATGCTTCTACAATTAACAATTTTATAGTTAATAAAGTTTTTATTTTTTGAACTGTTATCATTTTAGATTCCTTATGTGACTATTCAAATGTAATGTAATAGTATATCTGCATTTTTTTAGAAAAGTATATTTCAGAAGATATATATTAAAAAATAAAAAAAATATTTTTAAAGCATTGTAAATTGTTATATATCTAATACTGGTTTAAAATAAATATCTCATAAGTTTTCAAAAATTAAAAAAAAGTTAAATATTTAATTTATAATTAATATGTAATTAAAAATATTTTAAAATATAGTTACTTAGTTATATAGCTTAATATTAAAAGAAATTATGCTTACATGTTGAAGAGGATGGTCTTTAATAGGTATATTTTATCACTTCTTACTTGTGGATACTTAACAGAAAAGGAATACAGCGACTTCAGACCACTCAATGAAGTGTAAGAGGTATATGTTAGGAATAACAAAGTTATGGGTTAGAGAACAAATATGTCTCAGACATCATTGAAAGAATGAAAGAAACTGAAATAGAACTGAACTGGACATATTGCTAGGTGATAATAGATGGACAGTTGATTTTAAATTGGATCTCAGAAGATTGTAAAAGCCCCAAAGCAAACCACATATGACATGGATGGATGAAATAAGATTTGCTGGTGTGTTGTGGAAAAATTGAAGCTAGGGATTGGAGTAATAGGATTAAATTTGAAGAGATATCCTGCAATGGATTGATAATGATTGAAAGTAATGATGATCATATTTTATTAACAACAAAAAATTTTAAGTCAGAAAAAGTTCAATTGAAAATGATTTTATTGTAAATACTCTAACCAGAAAAATATTTTTCCAATTATATATTTCAATTGATTTATTAGTAGTATTAGAGTTATTATTTGTTGATTATAACTACAGTTTTATAAGTATTATTTGCAAAGACATTAAAACAAGAGAGAACCCCAGAAAACATGTATTTGCACACCTGATAAAGAAATTGAGTTTTTTTGCTAAAGATTGAAAAATGGTTATTCTCTTCCTTTTTTTCATTTAATTAAAATTATAGAACAAAGAAGTAAAATTAGTTTGCTGCTAAAACTAAGTAAATTAAATTTAATATTGAATAAAAAGTGTTTTTTCCTTCTTTTTACACTGCTAAACTGAATTATTATTCAATTTTGAAAGACATGACTTATTTAAAACTATTTAAATTTTTAATAATAGTTTTAAAATACAGCTTAATGGAAAATAATTTTTCTAAAAAATTATATATTTGATTAAAAAAATTATATATTTCATTAAAAAAATTTAAGATATCATTTATTACAATTATTATTATTTATTTTATTTTTTTAGCGTTTCAGTACCCAGGATTTGCAGAATCTTGAGCTCTTTGAAGAAAGATGGTTTGCCAGTTTGAGATATAGAAAAGCAGATGAGGCTCAGTTGGTTATTCTAATCTGAGATGAAAGCTTTCTGCTATATAAGAAAACAAGTCTTCATCAGGATGACCCAACTATAAAATTGTAATATATTGAATTAACTATTGCTGTGAACCATTTAATTAAGAGTTAGAATCTTTTTAAGAGATGGAATTCTTTCTGGAGTAAAACAAAAAGTTTACAAGACATTTTTGTCATCCTTGCAAAGATAAAATATCTTTTCAATTTTAAAATAATGTGGAATTAATATAAATATGAACTGAAAAGGGATAATAGTCTATCATATAGATTCACCCTAGTTTTATATTTTAAAAGAACATTTGCATTGTGATATAAATGACTAAATATTCTAATCATGACAAACTATAAAAGTGCCTGGAAGGTACTTTTTGAATTAATCAACTGTTTACCAATAATAAAAAAAAAGAGAAAATAAAATGAAAATATTGGGGGGAAATATTTCAAGACTAGAAAATACATATGTAATTAGTTTGTTGGTGTGGCATTCAGCTTGTTATTTATCTACGTTTATTACCCAATCAACTGAAAAAGTATTTCAAGTTCTCAGCTAAATTGTGAAAGGCAATTTTCATATTTTTAAGCTCTGTAGTTTTTGAATGTAATGGAAAAAAAAAAATTGCTTTGAGAATGATTGTAACCTTTGCAATTATTAAATTTTACTCTAATAAAGAAAATTAAAAGTAATGAAATAATTGTTTTGCACACTTATTTGAAATTAATATATATATTTTAGTAATATAGAAAAATTACTTGTATATTCATTTCTATAATGTAAGAATAAAATTATATGTAATGCAATGAAACATACTGAGTCTATAATGACTTTATTATATCATATACAGATAAATATAATAAGTTTGTACATTTTTTAGTAGCATGTACCATTTTATCTTACAAATAAAATTATGTATGGTAAAAAGAATCATCCATATCCATGGAGTGTCCTTTGCCAGCAGAATAGAGCATATATACATCTCTCAAATCTATATAAAGTGGACAACTTTACTTTCTAATTTACAATAGTTACTTTTTTCACTATTGGATAACTAACTGAGTCTATTGTGGCTGAGTAAATTGAAAGAAAAATTCTTTGCCTGTTTGCGATATAAAAATATTTAAGTTTATTTTATTTGAAATGAAACCCCATGTTATAGTGGTAGGCTAATGTTGTAATATTATGCTTAAAAGTCTCAATGTCGGTCATCTTCAATGCTCTCCATGCCATTACAAAGAATTGAAAATATTTTTGTGATTCATGATTTTATCGCCATACTCATTTTAAATTGTTTCAAATATTTCTGTAGCAGTTTTGCTCAATTTGAAATTTAATACTAATGCATTGTTTAATCATTTTATATCATAACTTGGGATCCAGGCATGGTATCACCTTAAACATTTTATGATGAATAACTAAACTATGTTGTAATATAACATATATATTGATTCAGGGATGGTACTGCAAGCAGCTTGGAGACAGAACCAGTCGCCTTTTCATTGGGACACGTATGTTCATAAATTTGTGACAGTGTAAAAGTTTTACATTATCTAAAAGTGTGTGCTCATATTTTTGTTATTTCGGGTAATTGTATTATTTTATTCAGTTAGCATTGGTATCTAATAAGTAATTTACAATACTGTTGGTTTTTTTTTTTTAAATGTATATATTGCTACAAAATAAAAAGTTAGTAACATATTGCCAAATTTCATTATTTTTTAAAAACAGATTGAAATAAATCACTTTATATTCCTATGATGAAAGTTTTGGCATAGTATGCAAACTATTATATATTTCTTACATTATTTACAAATAAAATTATGCTGAATATCTTTTCAGCAATGATTAGAGATTTTTATCAAATGCTATGTTCAAGCTTTATAATTGACTGTAAAATGCCAGAAGAAATATATACTTCACTAATTATTACAAAGTTTTTGATTATGGAAAATTTTTAGAAAGTAAATATAGTAGAACATTGTTCCTATGAAAAATGTTTATATAAGACAAAAAACTAGTTGAATCAGTTAATGGCAAACAAGAAGCAAAGGAATTAGATATGTGGATGATAGATGATTAAACATTTTTTATTATTAATGAAAGAAAAATACGTTCGTTTTAAATATAGCAAATGACATGGTTCTGCATTTTCACGAATTCATTATCCTACATTGCATTTAAAAATGTAAAAAGCTGAGAATATTTATTTGGAAAGAAAAAAAAAGTACATTGATTTGGGAGATTGTGAGATACTCAAGTACCAAAGTGACAGATTAAATTAAGATCCAGGAATTGTTAGCTCTTGAATTCATCAATACCACTGTTGTAAATTGCACAGGACAAAAATTAAATGATTTGTCATTGAGATTATGTGGTGTTCCAGCACCAAAAAATACAGATTGAGCTTTTATCTAGGGATTTTTGACTGTTAGTCTATCACTACATTAAACTGGAAAAAATGGGATTGGTGTGAGAAAAAAAAATAAAAATTATACTAACAGTATCCATTTTCAATTGATGTTGATGTGAAACTCATAAACAATTTTTCTCTTTATATTAACAGAACAAAAAAAGGCTATAAACATTTTTAGAGAATAATATACAAAAACAAGAATTACAGATGTGAAAATTTGATAATGAAAAAGGATAGGAAATTACTGAAGATTTTGAGGATATTATGGACCATTAGCAAAACAAGAAAGGGAATTATCAATCAGATTGAAATTGTTTCATTTTAGCCATATATCTAATTTATTGAATAAATACATAATATTAAAAATAATTAATGATGAAAGAAAAAAATATGCAATAGAATGAAATGAATGAATTTCATCAATGAATACTTATTTGATATCTTATTCTAAAGACCAACTATTTTTATGATTTTCAGGGGCCAATATTGACAACAACTACCTGTAATAAATTATAAATATCATTATTTGATAAAACACACTCATATTAGCATCTATTCCTTTTAACCAATGCTCTTGTGCCTATTCCAATACCAATTCTTTCTTCTTAGCCTCATAATTTCCACTAATATATCCATTATCAATATTTCTACCTTTAAATGATATGCTCATTTCATGTTTTAAACAATATTCATTTATTATTTTTGTAATATTTCTGTTCTTATCTACCTCAGCTTATCACTTACTTATTATTTTTTGGACATTTCTTCGAAGCTTTCATTTTCTAATCATCCAATATATATGTTAATGGAAGCTTCATGATATAGATGGTGGCATATTTACCATTTGGGATTGAATGCATATATATAGAAGCCACTCATAAATGAAATATGACCATTCCAATTCTAAGGTAAGAAAATAAAAAACTGCTGCAGAAATGAGTTTTGCAATGTTAATACAAACCAATCTGTGAATCACAAATAATCCATATTATGCTGGTCCATTTTTCTGTTTGGTTGCTGTTTTGCAATGTTTTTTTTTTTTTATTTTCTTTAGCCCTAAACTTTTCTTAGTGAAATGTTGAATACTATGTTTAATTGTAGCTATGCTATGTACTGTATTTTATTTCAGCTATATCTTCCCAATAGAAATAATCAGTATTGACTTTTTTAGAAAGTCTATTAGTTAATCCTTATAACATAGATTAGGTTTACCTCTCACAAAAATTATGCTCAAGTTCATCATAAACCCGTTTTAAGAAGTCTTGCATTGTTGGTTCATTTTATATATCTAATGCAATGAAAGTGTGCTTTTATAATATTGAATTCTACAGTATGACATCCAGCAAGTTGAAGAATACATTGATTTTATGATCTTGCCATTTTATTTTTTAAAGTTTTACAAACGTATTTAAATGAAACTTGTTCTAATGCTTTTATATTGCATTGTTAAGGTATCGAAATCTCACACAGTTAATTGTGAGGAAATACTCTTTATTTTCTAAAAGCAGTGGCAATAGATTGCACTTTTCTATTTACAAAACTATCAAGGTATTTAAACTGATTTACATTCTCAAGCCGATTTCCATCCAAGCTAAAAAGTTGCTTAAGATTTTTCCATCACTGGCTGGGAAAGATCTTTATTTTGTTTTTTTAACATTAATTATTAATCCCATATCTTTAAATGTTGCATTCACAATACTAAGTACATTCTATAAATCATCTTTTGAACTGTCAAAAATAATCAGCATGTTGTAAATCCGGAATTCAAGTTCTTTTTGCATTTAATCAATTTAAAATGTTCACCGTTAAATCTGTATCATATCTTGATATCTGTCTCATTAAGCTGCCTAAACTTCTAAAGACAACTCACAAAAATTGAAAATAATGTTGGATCAATTACACATCATTGTTTATTATTATTTTTCATTTCAAATACTTCAGATTTTTCACCTGAAGTTAATAACACTCCTCATTTCATCATATAAAAGCTATATAATGCAAATAAATTTTTGGTAAACAATATATTTTAGCCAAAGTCATAAGTACACCTTTATTCTGCTTAATGAAAGCAATTGTCTCCCAAATCTCATTGTTAAGCAAGAATATTGCATAAAGAATCAAGTAGTTATAATGGTTTTCTATGAGGAAAAATTTGCCTGGTTACTTCAGCTAAATATTACACTATAAGCTGTGATCAAAGAACTTAGTATATATAGTAATTTTAAAAATCCTTAAAGTACATTATATGCTTGTATAAATTGTGTGATGTGTATTATACAAATATGCACTTAAAATATGTATGATAATGCAAGTTAAATACATCTAAAAAAAACTTAGTAGTTTAAGGTTGTTTTTTTCTGATGATCTAATCATCAGTCATAATTATTCAGCTTTCTGAATCATCAATTATTCAATCTAAGATTTATCATTGTGTAATAAATCCTTTGATCTTTGGTTTCTTGGAGGTGTGCACCAAATGTTGATGGCTGAGGATCTCTGGAAAAAATATTTAGAATGAATGGTTGACATCTTGAATTTTCTTTTCATTTGGTACGCTGTGATTTCATGCTTTTGGAAAGTTTTGATGCACCTAGATAAGTTTGAGCACTTTTTTCCTGTTTTATCTTTGTTTTTAAAAATAGTGGCAACTGTAAATGTAGGTAAACTCATAAAACAGATGTCATTATTTTCTTCTCTATCCACTTGACATAAGATATCCATTTTGATTTCCAAACAGAGATTTTTTAATTTTTTTGTGGTTTTATTAATTGCTGCCATGATTTTAGTTAAAAATGTATGTAATTTTTACACTTTTAAACAGAATTATTAGAAATAAAAGTGTCTTTGAACTGTCCAAAAGTGCAACAAAATGGGTGAGAAAGTAAAAGTAAACTAGCAGTTAATAATTTTGGGGGGTTCTTCCATGCAACTGTTTCTTGTTGCACTGAAAAAAATCCATACTGAAGTTGTTTTTAATTTATATTATATTACATATGAAATTATTTAGAATTTTTTTAAAAAAAGTTTAATAACTTATTTAATTGATTGTAAAGATTTGTTATTTATCATTAGTATAAGAATAGCATACGGTACATTATCAAAACTTGATTGCAGTTAATGTTTAAAAAAAAAATCTGACATATTAAAAAAAAGTACCTAATGCATTCTGTGTATGAATATTGTAATCAATATTTAAGGCTTTTTTTTTTATAATATGTAATATATAATTTAATACACTGTACTGGATTACACACACCACATATAATGTAATATATAAGGGATTTGAACTCAGACTTGACGACCCTCAACTCTCCATGCCATCTCATATTGCTGACCAACCTGATCACACATGTTGAAAAGATAAATAATCACCAATATACATATTTCATGCTAAACCAGCAATCATCAATTGGTCCAGATTACTATCTTCATGCATATATATAATCAGCGCTCAGCTTTATATTGTAATATACAAATTTAAACAAACAGTACTTTATATACATGCTAGCTGTCGGATTTTTTTTTGTTATGAGATGTCATCTTTTATTTAATGTGGTAGCTATTTTCTTGGAAATGACTTAAAAAATTTTGAATCTAAAATTTTCAGTTTATTTGTCTTGCATTTTGATCATACAAAATTTATTATTAAACACATAAACAATGAGGATTGCCAATTCCTCTACAAGCTTTATGGTAAATGCTTAGCCAGAGCCAGCATTTAAAATATCTCTGTCAGAAACCTCTTCCCAAACCTCTGACCATGGTTTCATGCTTTGGCACTCCTCAGAGAGGTGTCAGGCTAGGTTCAGACACTAGATCTAAAAATGCCAATCCAAAGCCAAGCACTTATTTAAAGGTTATCTATTGAGTGGAAAATCTGAAATTTTCAGACATAATGTATGTAATTTTACTCACTTTTTTTAAAACTGAAAATATGCTAGCAGTACAACTGATAACATTCACTTTTCTAAAACAAGATATTTTAAAATTGAGTGCTACTTTTAATTTAGATTTTGTAAATTCATTATTATGACTTTTTTTTTTTCCAAAGTAACAATTACAATAACTAAATTATAAGATGGTGGTCTCAATTTTTACTGCAAGCAAAGAATCTTTAATAAAAATTTTAATTCACGAAAGTAAATCAGTGTACAGTTTTTGAACTAATGTACATATTTTAAAATTTAATGTTGTATTATCACTGTACATCATTAAAATACGATTTTGATTATTATGTAATCATTAACGATGAAAATCTGTACTTTGATATGTAATTTATGAAGTACCGATTGGCTTGTAAGAACACTGAATAAAAACTATATATTCACTAATCGTATTTTAAGTTTATAATCAAATAGTATACAGCACTAATATTGTATTGTGTATTATGAATAAACTCTACTGTACAATTTCAATATGAAAGATACTGTTTTGCTTTTGGGTGATATAGCATTAATAATTATCCTATGATGTTCATCAGACTCGCAAGATAGCCACAGAAAATCTTTTTTTGAATTCTTATTGTTATAGTGAATAAGTGATTGTGAATCAAAAAATAGTAAGTACAAATTAATGATCATTACTATTGTAAATCATTGTGTAATGGCCATACTCTAAGTGGGGTATAGGTGTAATGTATAAATCACTCCTGACACTTTTCTTGCCTTTGTCTAACAACAAAAATAATGTCTCTTTTTTGCAGCACATGGAATCTGATATCTATTCATCTATGATTAAGTAACCTGATCAACAAAATTCTTAAATATACCTTTTCTGTAATGGATAATAATGATATGCATCATAATTACTATAACCTTGACTACTTTATTATTAAAAATTACAATAATAGAAGTTAACCTTAAGGCAGCATAACTTCATAGGATCCGTGTATTTCTATAAAAAAAAAAAAGTAATATTTTGAAGCTAACATGCCACCTTTTAATTCTCGAAGTATTATACTAGGAATTGAAACCTTAAGATTACAAAGAGCTGTTTTTGACCTTGAATAAGATGGATATCATACAAATCTAAATAAGTAAATAAAATGGATATATCATTAAAAGTTTAATCTCAATTTATGTATTATTATTCAAAAAATTATCAAGATATTCCTGCCTCTTCAATAAATCATTTTCATCATACAAGAGAGCATCATTGCTGGATTTCTCAGATCAAAATGTTACTTTTCAGTGCATGAAAAAAGATCCAAAACAGCCACAATCAATGATAGTCTGTAACCTTTTTGTAGTTTTAATTCACCAATCATTTTTATCACTTCTTATTCCACTAGATTTCTATATTATGAAGTTTCATGTTTAATTTATTGTACCAAGCAGAAAATGCCACATTTCTTTTTAATCAAATTTCTAATAATACTGTTTTCCTGAAGGTTTGTGATGATGGTGTTTTAATTGTATTTTTATATTGGCATATTTCCATCATCTAATATGTGTATTCAACTGTTGGTAATAGCATATCTAACAGGTTAGTATATGCACAATGTTTCGAGAGAAATTATTCTCCCCTCTTCAGGTGTTGCTGGCCTGACTAGTGACAGTACTAACAGGATTTGAACCTGGATTCTTATATTCTTGAGTATTGAATTTTAAGGTAACGCTCTAATGAAGCTATCCTGCCAAAGGCAACAGTCAGATATTTTATATACTTATTTATGAGGTTCCTCCTGATTTCTCCAATTTTTCCTAAGAGCAAAGTTGATTAGTGGTTTCCATACATTATCTATAGCAGGGATCCCCAACCCTATGCCCACAGGCACCATGGCACCCGCAAACCGTTTTGCGTGTGCCTGCCGCTATCCGAACACGATAAAAAATTATCTGATACAAATAAATTTAATTTTTGAAATTTCTTATAAATTATTGTATTATATTGTAATCAAATTGTAGGGCATACTATACTTTTACAGCGTAAAAATATAAACGTTAATTATATGTTAAAATTTTATTTTTGAAATAAATATTTTTTCTGTACATTATGTGCATTATTAATAATATCCAACTATAAATTTACATTGAAAAAATAAATGGTGCCCGCCATCTGGTTGAAAAAAATAAATGGTGCCCGCCACCTGGCCGGTTTTATGGAATGTGCTCTTAAGTGCAAAAAGGTTGGGGACCCCTGATCTATAGTCTAGTCACTATCAGAAAATTACTCTTGATACTTTTTTTTTAGTGAACTCAACAATAGATTTATTTGTATCTATAACATATTCCTTAAGAAAATTCCATGCCCTAATAATATGATAATCCTGGAGGTTAAATTTAATAATTTCTGTGTTAAATAGTGATTAGAATTTAATTTGTGTAGTAGAAAATTCTAAAGAGTAAACATTTTTTTAGTGAATATGATTGGAATAATATATTTATAATGCTTCTATCATTTTAATCTTGTAGCACACTAATCTATGATCTGTAAATGCTCACATAAACCTTTTTAGAATTCTGGTTTTTAATTATAACGTAATGTATTAAATGATATTGTTTTGAGTATGGATGGATCCATGCTCCATTGTACAAGTTTTTCTGTCAAAGTGTTTGTGATAGTTAAAATCATGGCATGCAAACATTTAATAATAATAGACTATTGGAATTTATAGCACCAATATCATTATTTTCACTAACTTATGGCCAAAGTCTTCTATTTTATAGCAACATGTACTTTTGAAGTCTCTTAAGAACAAAGAGTAAAGGCTTTTTCCTCTGAATTTAAGGTTAAGGCAAGTTTTGACATCATTAGCCTTTCAATAATACTGTAAGGAATTTCAACTGCAGAAGAAATTTCAACAGCATTGCATTCTTCTTTCACTGATTGGTCTGCCCTTCATCCATCTATTCTATTAAACTTCCTTTCTTTAGAAGTTTAATTTCACTGAGAGCAGCTATATCAATCTTAACTTTTGACTGCACCAATGCAATCCTAGTCTTGAATAGTTTACATTAACGAAAATTTTACATTCCATTTATCTATATTTTGGAAAAAAATAGATTGATGTATATATTACTATCATTGTCTCCTGTTTTAGTATGTTATTTCTACCACTAATGAAAGAAATTTGAAATTCTAATGATTAAAGTAATCACTTTCATTGTTCCATTTTTAGAATCATTGAAGAAGTCTGCCCTGCGATAGGCTATTTAAAATCTTTTACTTATATTGTAATAGGAATCAGGCTTGAACCTTGCTACAAAGTAAAACTACCTTTCTTGAAACTTTCGCTTGGGTCTACTACATATACGTATGTACATAACCATCATATGGCCAACAGATATATATATATAATGGTATGTGTACATTTTGTTTTGTGATTAAAAATATGAGGAGGCGGTAAAATTAAAAAGGATAGTTTTTTATATATAATTTTTTTCCCATATATCGGCCGGGAGGCGAACCCGCAACAACCATCTGCAACCAAGCTCTCGGCTAACAATGCTTGACTTTTTAATTTTAAAATCAACTGAATAAACATTTTTATTATTATTGCTATAATGAATCTATAGTTTGGAGATAAGTACAATCCCTGTAATTTTTTTTTTATTAATCTTCTCCTTTGTCTCTCCAAATTCTTGGAAATTCCATATGGTAAAAGGTTTTTATTTTGTTCAAATTTTGTAATAGAACAAGGGAAAGTGCATTTGAATGTATAAAAATAGTTGGGTCAAGCTAGATAAACATCAAAATTCGTTGTTTAAGATAAATTGATAAGTAGTCGGAATTTCTGTGAAATTAAAATGTTATCATTATTTAAAATTGATTTAATTGTGACTTAAAATATTTTACATAATTTATTAAAATAAATGTAAAGAAAAGAAGGTTCAAGAAGAAAACTCTGGGCATTCAGGTAGATGAGAGAGAAAAAAGAAGAGGTCAATAAATTACTGCCAAGCTGATAGACTAGCAAAAAAAATTTGCTGAAATAAGCAATCGGGGAAGAAAGTATGAGCCGCAGTGCAGGCAAATTAAGATAAACAAGTCTAAGATAAATGATATGAGTAGAATGGGCTAAAGTTTAAATGTGTTGGACTTCTACTCAGTATCCCACGAATATAAACCAATGGAAATCTTGCCGTCTGCCTATTGCCGCAAATCAGTGCCCAAGGACTTAGGTTTAAACATATAGGAAATCTTTTCTATGACTATCTAAAACACTGTACAGAAAGAATTAACTATTTGAGACAATGCCTATATCCATTGTTCTAGACATAAGCTTAACGACGTATATCAACCTCATCTGTTCCCGGGAATAAAAGATATATATATGTATTCTTTTTTGTTTAACATTTGTTGGTTATTCAACCTCTCCTAATATAAGGAAAGAATTATGTATAATTATTGTGTTAATTTATATTGTTTTATATTTGTCAACTTTATTAAATGTCATTAAATAAAGGAAATACATGTATGTACCTTCTCTTAATATTCACAAGGTAATTATTTTCTAGTTAATAAGTACTTACTGAATCAATGCATATACGTGTGAACATAGGCTAAATCCAGATAGCCAGAAAGCATGAGGGTGTTAGTTCAATTTCATTGGGGGGGGGGGGGTTCAGGAATAACAGGGTGTAGTAAAACGTTAGAATTAGATTTTAATAACCCCATCGTGTAAATATCTGGTTCAGAAATATATTTGTATTAAAACTAGTCCAGTTACTATACCTCCACTCTCATGATACACCCATTATCTCCAATGGTGCAACCACCACTTTCCCCAAGATATTGAGTTAGCAGGGCTCGGGCAAATCTCTCCAAAGAAAGGGAAGTAATCTATGAAAGTTACCCAGTGTTATTCTGACTGTAATCAGTAAATTGGCACTTGGGGTCAAAAAGTCAACACTCGTAAATATACCAGGGAAACTAAATAGACTTAAAGGGAGGTAAACCTTATTAGGGAAATAGAACGAATAGATAACCGATATTATCTTAGTGCTTAGTGATCATCTATTCATTCCAATTTGTGAATAATACAATACTTAGTAAAATTGTTATATGTATTTTAAATAAGGAAATGAAATTATATTAAATTCATCTCCACTACTAATATGATGTTTCTGGATTCTGACTACATATACATTTGATGGTGACTATATGTCCATCACTGGTATTGACTTTACCATTAGCATTTTAAATAAGGAAATGAAACTATATTGAATTCATTTCTTCTGGTAGTATCTGTATTTTGGTTACATATATGTTCAATGGCGACCAAATTTCCATCACTGGTTGTACACGTAGTGATCAATAAAATCTATATTAAAAAGATGTCGCCCATTACACTATATGTCTATGTATATATATCATTAAAATCAGTCAACACTTAGATAATATCAATAACAATATATACATGCAAATGAAGATAAAGATTTAAAATTATTAAGTTATAATGTACAGGTAATAGTAAACTTTTCAACGTGATGAAACCAAGCCTGGTATTTCTTTGGGTGATTCTGCTCTTTCTAAATTTCCTATAGCATTACTAACACCTGGGCTATTCTGTTTACATTTTTACATGTGACTTTGTATTAGTATTAGATGTGAATTTTACTGCATAGTCATCATTTTCAACTGTGTTCAGTTTACTAATTGTTAGCAAATTGAAGTTTATTGGTGACATTTTATCAGAACTTGAATTTAATATCTTTTTTTTTTCTTTTGAAAACTTATATAACTTTGAATGTTGACTATAATGATTCGGGCACAAATCTGAGTCTTATAATCAGTTTTTTTTTATTCTTAATATAATATAAAATAATTTTACTTTTATTTCTTGATATTAATATTTTTTATATATATTTGTATGTAATATAGCTTCTATTTTTGTTTTTAAATTTTTTACATTGTCATTAGAATTGTGACTATGAGGATGATAAATATATATTGTAATACCATTGGCCACTTTGATTTCAGTATTAATTATAGATTAGAAAATAATTTTATTTACAGCAAATAAAAATTCAATTTTAGATTTAATATTATTTGATGTTGAGTTTTTTTTTCTTTTGCTTGAAGTGAAAGGAACAGCAAGGAAAGAACTTTCATATGGCATCTGTGGTCCTGTCTACAATTTGTTGATAAAGTAAGTGAGTGTGGCTGTAAACATCCAAATCACATAGTTAGTTTTATAAATTCTTGCTATATTCACTGGTGAAAAACGATTTTCAATATGTTGTTTTGTGACATTCCAAAAGAGAAATTAAAATAACATAAATTTAAGTTTTTATCATAAAATATTCCAAGTTCTCCTTTTATATCAATGTATAATGCCATTCGTTAATTAATAATGAGTTTCCTTAAATTTTAAAAATGTTTCTGAAATAATGTTTTATTTTACACTTGGTTCTTTTAATATTTGTAACAATTGAATATTTTGGTTATAATGGTATCACCCTTTTTTGTTCTTAAATGTAAGCGTAAGATGTTATCTAAAGGTAATATTTAAAATACAGGTATCATAATTTTGTTGCATATACATGAAGATTATATTTCTATAATGTTAATAACAAATACTTGTGTTTATAATAGCTAAACATGTATTTTTTTTATCTGTTGATTTTTCAAATGGTATATCCATTATAACGTGTTAGTATTGAATTGAGAATTATTTAGTAAATTTATAGTTTAGAATGCTCATATTAATATGAATTATTAATTAGTATTTTTATTTTATTTTCTAGAGAAATACTATCAAAAATTTTATGATTGTTCTAGAATGAGTGGGAGAACTTCTGACCTCAAAAGCTCTCGATCTGACCCATAGATGTTTTTAAAAATGTATATAAAATGAACCTGTATAAAACTTCTATTTAAACACTAGCACATTGCAAATGTTGAATTAAGAGTTGAGTAAAGTAAAATATTTATTTTCTCAACTACATCTTTATTTTAGCTCCAATCTTTATAAAAGTTCTAATTCATTGTGTTAAAGGTCCAATATTCTGACAAAATACATATCTCATATAGTCTATCTGATTACTGATTTAATCTATGATGCTGAGAGCATTTTGTTTCTTTTTATACTGATTTTCACAGATGAACATTTATTTGCAAAAATAAAACTCACATTTTACTTAATCAAAATAAAAGTCATAGATCACATGACCCTATCTCTTAAGCTTGTAAGTTATAAACAATGAGGATTGCCAATTCCTCTACAAGCTTTGTGATAAATGCTTAGCTAGAGCCAGCACTTAAAATATCTCTGTCAGGAACCCCTCCTCAAACCCCTGACCATGGTTTTGTGCTTTGGCACTCCTCAGAGAGGTGTCAGGGTAGGTTCAGACACTAGATCTAAAAATATCAACCCAGAGCCAAGCACTTATCTAAAAGTTATCTATTGAGTGGAAAATCTGAAATTTTCAGACATCTACATGTCTTCAAACCCAGCTATCCAACTCAAATAGGTATATGGGGCTGATAGATCTTCAGCCATACCATATATTAGTAGTCTTAGCAATATAAAATTGAATAAGACTTATGGCAGAGACTATAAATAGTCAAAATAAGTCATAGATCATATGACCTTATCTTTTAAGCTTGTAAATTATAAACAATGAGGATTGCCAATTCCTCTACAAGCTTTGTGATAAATGCTTATATATGATATGGCTGAAGATCTATCAGCCCCATATAGCTATTTGAGTTGGATTGCTGGATTTGAAGACATGTAGATGTCTGAAAATTTCAGATTTTCCATTCAATAGATAACTTTTAGATAACTGCTTGGATTTGGGTTGCTATTTTTAGATCTAGTGTCTGAACCTACCCTGACACCTCTCTGAGGAGTGCCAAAGCATGAAACCATGGTCAGGAGTTTGGGGAGGGGTTCCTGACAGATATTTTAAGTGCTGGCTCTGGCTAAGCATTTTTCACAAAGCTTGTAGAGGAATTGGCAATTCTCATTGTTCACATTTTACTTCATGTTGTTATTATTTTGCATTCATTTTTATTATTATGGTAGTTTAAAAAAAATGGCACAGAAAATTGCACATGTGAAAAGAAATGGACCCATACATATGTTTTTTATAGAAAGAAATAGTAAAATACTTCAATTAATAAAGAACATTATTTATCAAAACATTTGATTAAAATAAAATTGATGGGGGAGAAAGTAATTTTAAAGTAAAAAACTTGAAAAGGAGTTTGATCAAGTGGCTGATATATTTGATAAAAAGTACAAACAAATCAGAAAGTTTCATGAAAGCAAGTTATATTATTTCAAAAAGAAAATTCAAAACTATTTTCTGAAGGGAAATTTATAAAAGACTGTATCCTAGGTGCTGTAAAGTTAATCTTTCCAGAACATAAAAAGAAATTTGAGAATATAAATATGTCAAGAAGAAGAGTTACAAAGCGAATTGAAATAATTATCATTAAATTTGGAATAGTCAATAATAATGGTATTTTAATCAAAAAAGCAAGTCATATATAACGTGACATTACTTTTATAATTCACAAAAAAATTGTGTCCATCATTTAAAAAAGGAAGTTGAAATTGGCCTGCCAATTGAAAAGGTTCCCATCTATAATGAATTAAGAGTAAATTAATTACATTTTTGATCAAATATATCAGGTTATTTTTTAAATCAATTTTGTATGAAATGATATAAATATCCAAATGGCCTTTGGTGTAAAAAAAAAAAAGATCCCTGTACTATATGATAAAAAGTTAATTGAAAATATAAGAAAAATTAAAATCCAAACATAAAATACTATAATTTTCAAGGTAGATAATCTCATATTTTTGTTCTAAAAAATATAGTTATGAAAATTTGTGTTTGATACTGTAATTTTTTTTAAAAGTAACAAATATGATTTTAGATTTTCTAATTTTAGATGGCTAGAAATTGATTATATATATATATATATTTTAAATAGAGTGCTTTTGGAACAACTCCCCATTCCAATTAAATTTCTCACGGGCATCTAGATGTATCATTATTCAAATGTTTTAGCACCAAAATCATGGTAAAAAAAAAATTTCACTTTAAAAAAGGTTATGTGATTTTAAAATTATTTTTTTTTTATATATATTAAAATTACTCTTTTTTTTTTTTTTACAAAATGAACATCTAAAAATAAGTCAAATTAATTTTTATTTTTAATTAAAACATTTTTTTAATATATAAATAAAAACAGCTGTTAAATATATATATAGTTTTTAAATAGATACATATAGACAGGGAAATTTATTTTCATTTTATAAAAGATTGGAAAAAATAAATTATGGAAACAGGAAAATTGAAAGAAATAAGAATGTGCCTATTGTTTTTCTGGTGTTAAAGAAGTTAGACATTATGATATAAATAAAAACAATGGACAGAGGTTTCACTGTATATGTGTATGCTTGTATATGTAATCATATCATTAAATGATTTTTTTTTCTTTGAAGACATGAATATTACTGAGCATATTATATCAGAAGAAGAATTTTAAATTGTATAATTCAAATCACTATAAATAGCAATCATTTTTTCAAATATTGAAATTTTAAATAATTATATTGAAATACCAAACTTCAACAATTAAATATAAAATTATTAAATTTATTATATATATTACATTTAATTTTTAATTTATTTGAAGTTTACTTATATCTTTTCTCCAAATGCCTACGTGATATTTGTACTTGTTAAATATGTGTGCTCACTAATTATTATGAATTTCACAAACTTTTTTCCAGAAATAATCATCTAAACATTATGAAAAAGTGCAATTTTCTTCCAAGACACATTTCAACTGAAGCAGTCTGCTCAGGAGGCCAAGATATTTATTACACGTCTACAGGCAATTTGCTCTTAAATATCTAAGTGAATTTACATCATTATAAGTAACAAGAATTGTTTAATTATTAAATCTTAGTTTTAATTCAAATTTCTGTCTATACTTATAAATCTTGTGTGAAATATAATTCAATTGTATTGAAATGAGTAAGCAAATTAGAAGAAGAAATGGTATTCACGTGATTGGTTTTTAAATTAGATATTAAAATAATTGGAAAAGTGCTTTAGAAAAGAGGCTTAGTTTTAAGATGGGATGGTAAAGATTTAATCTGGTTAGATAACTGAGCAAAAGAAGTGTACATATATTAGTAAAAAAAAAGATTTTTAAGACCTTTATCTGGCAATGACTAATTCATGATTGGTAAGATAATAGAAATATCTGTAAAGTCTATCGATAGTTTTAAAAAATAGTTGTTTTTATTTATTTGCAAACTTAAAAATATTTTTTCATATCATGTGACAAGTAAACATTCATATATTTATATATTTTTTGCTAAGTAATTGAGAAAAACCCTTTATTTAATGATATATGACTATTGTGGAAGGAATTTAAAAAAGCAACCAAAATGGGTTATTAGTTAATTCTAGTTATCTTAAATATTTTTTATCTGTGATCTCTTTTACAATAAAAATGATTTTGTGACACTTTTTACTATATATAATTGTGTTTATCTGCAGATTCACCATGTTTTAAAAAAATGTTAAATGAAAAACCTAAGTATTCAAAAATTTTAAGCTTGTGCCCATCTGTATTAGTACAATTGTAAATCATCTCCAAGCCAGACATTTCCTCATCTTATGTATTCAATCATTGCAATTGCTCTCTTTCAATTTATTATCTACTTTTTTTTTTTTCATAAGTGGATTATTCTATATTATAGTAATTAATTGTTGGCATCAATGTAGACATTTTGAAAGTTAAATTATATTTGTCTACATGTTAAACACAAATAGGGGTTTGTTTTTAACTATAATTTTTCCTATCAATGGAAATCTCGAACGAAATGCTGTGTTTAGGGGAAATTATTCTTTGTTATAAAATAACTCTTTTTAAAATATAATTTAGATTCTCTCATTGTGTAAGCTAACATTTTCAACTGCAAGTGTAAATGAAAAACTAATAGTTTGTAATGATTCTCTTTTTTAGAAAAAATGATTAGCAACATTTTTATTTCTATTAAAATTTATTTATAGTTAACATTGCATTCATTGTCTCAAAAGATCATGTGATCATCAAGCTAACAAATGTCAGCCTAAGAACACTAGTTCTCTATTCATTGAACAAACTGATATCCGCTTGATTAGAGTGCCTAGCGACTATCCACTGTACCAACCCATATAGAATAATTTTTTTTTTTTTAAGTGTCATAGCATCGGCCGGGACGCGAACCCGCAACCCGGGCAACTGCCTGCAAGTGCAAGGCAGTCGCGCTGACCTCTCGACCACCAATGCAAGAAGAAATTTTTTGTGATTCTCTAATAAACAGTGGATTAGGAATGCATATTTTTATTACGAGAATCATATATTGAAGAATTTAAAGGTAAGAAATTAATTAAAACACGGTAAGTTTTGCTGTCTACCATTTATAATATATTTTTAAGGGTTTAGTGACTCGAGTGTTATGAATATAAAATAACTATTTGTATTTATATATTGGACTATTTCCACCATCTAATATAAAGTATTGAATGTTTTAGAAAAATTTAACTTTATTTAAATTTTCAAAGTACGTTCTACTGTTAGTTGCATAATGGAAATAGTTCAATATATAAATACAACTAAAATACCATCATCACAAATCTTCAGGAAAACATTAAAATAACTATTCTTTGTTAACAATTCTTTATACAGGTATATATATATTTACAGCCACTAATACATCAAGAATTCTTTATAATGATTTAGGAAAATTCACATTGTTTACTTTTTTTTATGCAGCTACATCTTGTTATTGGATTTATTTCTAAATAATTATTTTGACTGATATTGAATACTGCTGATAAATCAAGTGACTTCCTATACACATGCGCATAACACACAAGCAATCTTTTTTTTTTCCAATTACTCATGCCTAGAAAAGTCAAAGATTATAAATTAAAAACAAAATCCAATAAACAGAGGAAAAAAATATATTTCTTTTTCTTCCAACAGAGGTAATAACGACTCTGTCAATACTTAGGAAAAGTCACACATTAATTGAAATACAAATAATTTTATTGACATTGTTTTTTTGTTTTTTTTAAACAAAAGAAAAATATCACACACAAAAAAAAATTAAATGAATGCAAAAATTGACTATTAAATAAGAAATGTTTACAGATACTTTTTATTCATTTCGTGGCATAAATATTTGCTCAGAACGTGAAATGGTGTTCAATCACCAAAATAATTGGCAAAGCATAGTTTTTTTATGTAAAAGTAAAAAATAATATATATATATATTTTTGTCAATATAGAAATTTTTACTTCTTTGGCTAACCACTCTTAGAACCATGACTTCTCTCCACCTGTAATAGAAGCAATAAAAAAATAATAGTTTATTGCTCAGGTGTTTGTAAGATGTTTAAGCATCTGATGTAATTCATTCTATTTAATCCAGAATTATCTGTTTATCTTAGTTGGTATAGTGATCTACATAAATACATACAAAAAAAAAGGAAGTTCAAAGTCTCATTTTTTATAAGGATTAAATTGAAGTTAAAGCATGGTTCATAGTCTTAGATCCAATTTATACAAAAAAGAATTAAACTGAGAGACTGCAAACCTCTCACGCTTATTAGCCAATCGGGTGTTATTAATAGCTATCAAATCATAAATACAAGACAGAGAATTTAACAAGAAGAGGGCATCCACCCTACTCTTTACTTGTTTTTCTATATTTCCAAGCCAGTCTGAAGTATCTTATAACATATTCACATTTAATTCACCGAGTTTAAATTACAAACATACAGCATGAAATCCTACGATTTACTATGCAGTAGTTTTTAGATGTTACAACTTGCAGTAACATATGTAAATAATATTTAATTTATAAAGCACAAACAGTATTTGAAATTAAACTGAGAGACTGCAAACCTCTTGTGCCTATTAGCCAATCAGGTGTTATTAATAGCGATCAAATCATAAATACGAGACAGAGAATTTAACAAGAAGAGGGTGCTTTATAAATTAAATATTATTTACAAAAAAAGAATCTAAATAGGGTATCAATTTTTAATAACACTAACTAATATCATGTTTTCACTTGAGAAATTTAGCTGATGTAGAATGGCTTGCTGTAATAAAAGCTTTGGGTTTAACCTTGACTGGAATTTCGCCAATTGGAAGTTTTAGGTTGGTTTAAAATAGCACATGAAATATCCAAATATTAATTCTACAGACAGTAAGCCTCCTAAGGAAAACATATCAATGTTGCTACTAGTTAATATAAAAGAAATAACCCTGTGAAATGTTTTTCAGAGGATCATCTGACATTCAGATACCAAAGAAATAGGTTGAGCATGATAATTTCACTCAGTTGATCAAATTAAAATATGTATTTTCTTCTTTCACATCAGCTTTTTGACTAGTATTTGGTAACTAGAATAAACCAAACTTTTATTGAAACATTAGTATCAGCTCCATCAAATCTTACAAGAATTCTTTAACAAAAGTTTTTATCATCAATGACTGAGTCAAAACTGGTCTTGTCTTCTAGCATTATCAAGTGTCCATAACAGGTTTCATGTTTTTGTCTTCTATTTCACAGAGTTTGCCATGGTTCATCAAATGTTCATTTTCTAATTTGATTTTAAAATATTACTATATGAAGGGATCTGTATGCAAATTATATTCCAGTGATAAAGAATGAGTAGCCAAATTAAATGTTTTCATCAATATAAATGCTTTTTTTTTTAGTCTATTCTCTAAGTGAATGAAAGAGCATATCTTTTTAGATATTTCATTATATTTTATCCACTCAACATTTTTATTCATAAAATATTAATATTCTTTGTTTTCCAAATCTAAAATGCAAATTTACCATTTTTTATTTCAGTTGCCTTCTAGAACAAAATAAATAATTTAATAAAATATTAAATAAAAGTTTGAACACATATAAATATTCATTTGCCAAATTGAATGCTTAACATGTTGGCACATGCCCACATTCCTATTAGAAATTTTTATACTCTTATCATTAAATATTGTTGTTTGTTTTAACCCTGCTGAAAAATATAATAGTTATTTGGGAATTGTTTTAAATTTTTTCTACCTTTTTTTTTTTTGGTTGACCAAATTGTTTTTCTTCTTATTAAATCAAAAGTAACTTTTGTGTTTTTGGGGGTTAAAAAATTGTTTTGAAAATCTCACCACCACCCTCAGATAAATAATTGTAACAAAAAGTCAATAATTTTTTTTTTCAACAACTTTTTCTCACTTTTTACTTTTATTTATATTTCATTTGAATTACCTTTTTTTTTGACTTCTACAATAAACTGCTTGGAGGGGGGGGGGTTCATACTTTGTTATTATTAACAAAAAGTAAACAAAAATATTAATTTATTTTAATCCCGTTGAAAAAAGATAATCCAAATACTTGTCAATTTCTAATGAAATAAAAAAAAAATACACAAACTTTGGACTTTTTGAACTTATTTATTATTTTATTGCTGGAATAAAAACAGTCTGGTATTTGGGAGGACATTGGACACACTCTCACTTTCTGTACTTGGCAATTCTGAAAAGTTTAAAAATTGCACGCTTTTCTCAGACATCTTATTGGTCTCATATATTTTCAAAGCTGAAATGTGACTTAGTGCGTGAGCTTTGTTGAAGTGTGTTCAAACATATCCTTTGCCAATTTTTTACATATTAACATTTTTTAGGGAAGGGTGGGGACCATATGACAATTATTAGTAATTAACAACATTATTTAAATATAAATGACATTACTCTATTATGGAGATTTAAAAAGTTGTACCAACTTGCAATTAAAACACCCACAAGTGATACGGTAATCAGCTATGAATAGAACAAATATGCATAAATAGTTTTGAAGCACAAAACAGGCCATAATATTTTTATGCAATCTCATGTAAAGTGTCCTGCAATGAGTATAATACAATATAAATGTTGTATTAGCCATAAGGCTGGTTGCAGAAACGGCATTTTTATGTGTTTTGACACAAACAACACCATCAAGTGGCCATGCCCGGATTTCAGATGATTACCATTTATTTTAGAAATAATTTAATTTAAAGATAAATTAATAATTAGGAGTGAACATTCATTAATTTACATAAGCTAGCTTAATATAAGTTACAAATTTAAAAATTAATTTAGAGAGCTCTGCAATTTGTTTGGGACTTTAGGCACATGGAGGCAAGATAGTGGCACTTTTCTCTGGACAGGTTGCTTGGTAATGGTGTATTTTAACAGCAGGCTGTATCTGGAAACTTTCCATCCTGGTGCTGATGCTACACATCATTGTGGCATGTAGGATGAGGTTTGAGATGACCTTTCTCCCACAGGAAAAACAGCAAACCAATGACCTTTCTACTCGATCATCTTAAAATCAATCAAGTGTGGATTCTGGTTGCAACACATGTATAATTTTACAGAGTAAGCTTTGAGTGTCAAAAATATAGGATATTTATACAAATTTTGAAATCCTATATTATTTTTGACACAAGATAGATTCACAGCAGGTGAATTGCTGTGAATCCGTTAGTACCTGTTTACTATATCATTTTTAATTTGTAAAATTGACTTAGCTATTGTCTAATATTTTAACTCAGGAATTTTTAATTTGACTCAGCTACCTCGATTTCCAAAGGATTCTGCAATAGTGATAGTTCAGTGCATTTTGTTATTTACTAAGTTATATTTTTAAAAATATTATTGTGAAAAATAAGAATTAGAATTAGCCTACACACTATATTAAACAGGTGTGTGATAGCATGATTTTTATTTACTATATTTTAATTTTAATTTAGAATTTAGCAAATCTTTTCAATAACATTCTGCTATATTATGTATCTTGATACTATGTGGATTTCACGCACATATATGAGATTCTTAATGCAAAGTGAATAAATTGACTTCTTTTTAATAAAATAAATCTAGAATCTAAAATATCTAAATTTTAAATGTAAACATGCTGTAATATATGTTTAAACCGATAATATTACAGTTTTTTACTTGCATATGTATGTGTGCTGATACATATATTACTCTGTTTATGCTTATATACATGTACCAGAGGGGGGGGTTTCAAAACTAGCACAGGTGGAGTTATGGGGTAATATCCATTTCAATATATATACACACACATTAGTTTTATAAACTTTTTAATAGCCTATTTTTAGAACATATGACAATGCCCTCCAAAGCATAATTACTATTTGGTATTTTAGCTTAATTACTTGATCTTTAAACTATTTTCTATGGAAAAGTTAGATAGTATTACTAAATAATGCATAAAAAGCTTCAAAAAAGAGTCATTACATTTTATTAATATTCTCATAATAATAGGAATATATATTAATAAAATATAATGACTATTCGAAATCTTAAACTGGATTCCAAGAGATTGCAAAGGATCTAGTAAGAGGCAAAGGAAATATGCTGGTGTGATGTAGAGAAAGGAATCCTAGAAATTGGAGATGGATTAAACTTGGAGAGACCAGCTTACAATGAATCAATAATGATTAGGATATATATTCTCAGCTAGTAAACTGATTTAATTTTTACTTATCTTCTATTTTTGAGAGATTAAAAGTTATATTGTGCTCTTGGTGCCTCTAATAATACTATTTTCTTATAATAAAAATAACTTATTTGAAATGAAGTTTTTGGAAATATGTAAGCTACTGATGCTAAATGATAAAAGACAAAAGTTAAACTTTAGGCTCACTCCTCATAGGAGAATGACATCTCCCTCACTAGTAAGCTGCATTTTCTTCTGCCAATTTAATAACAGTCATCTTATTAATTGACATTATCTTTCAGAATACTAAAATGCCAATTTATTTACCAATATTGGAAATATAGTAAAGTTAAGTGTCAAATGGTTATGTGAAAACCTTTTAGACTTTCTTATGTAATCCTCAGTTGCTTAAAAAAAAATTCTCAAGCTCTGAGATTTAAACCCCAGTTTTTAAATATAACAGGCAATTACATTAACTGGAAAATATTTTATATAAATTGGTGTGTGCTAACAACAAACTTTTTTAGATTTATAATAACTCATTAAATGTCAATAAAATATAATAAAGTAACGTGAAAAGGATGATAAAAGAATTAAATTCAATAAAATCTCAGTTCAAATAAATGACATTTAATTCAATTCCTGTTGGAGTTGGATTCAATTTCCTGTGAGAAATTTGAGTAAATTGTCTTTATTTAATATATCTCCAAATTTATGTTTACTGAAATCATTCTATAGTTATTAATCATTTTTATATTAATTATTTATAATAAATCATTTTATAAAGTCAATAAAGGTTAGTCTTTTCAATTTATATATTTTATAAATAAATCTATGAAAAAATATACTTTTAACATTATTGTAAAGTAAGTTGTTAATGAATAATCCTAATAGTGCACTTAATTTAAGGATAGAAATTTTAAAATGAAATTTGTAAAAGAATTAAAACACACAAACAAGAAAGAATTTGAAAATATTTTAAATAATGTATTTTATTCAAACAAAAGATATTTAGAGATCTGAATAATAAAAATAGAGCGTAGAAGGGGGGTGTCTTAAATTATTATTATTATTAGGTACTGCTATGTCAATACCAACTCCTGGGAATCATATGAATGATATTTCTAAGATTGGCTTATCAATCTTCAAATGTATTATTTATTATGGCAGTGATGGAATCCACTCATCTCACTGTTGGTCAACTTCCTGCTCTTTCATATTTAACCCTTCAAGACAGTAATAGAATTAATCTAGGAACATTTAGCTTTTAATCCATAATTCTTCTATTGCATTAAAAAGGATAGGCAAATCAATAATAACCAATAATTTGTTGCTCAGAGAAGCCATGATCAACTTTAAAGTCTATCTAATCAACATGTTATTTGTAAATTTTGTTATGGTTATTACCTTAATTCTATACATTTATCTTTTGAATAACTCACTTATAATATCTTCATGTGTTTATTGCTGAAAATACTTAATAAAGCAAATTCTTTTCATTTTTGCCTGATAGAAGAATAATTATTAATAACATCTTACTGATATTCATTTTGCATACTGTGATAATCTGAGCAGTGCATCTTCCCATTACTAAGATTGTAAGAGTTATTGATCTTTTAGTGCTAGTATACTTCTCTTTTATTGTTGTTGTTAATGTGCAAAAGTTCTATGCTCATGTAAATGTTTTCAAATTGTTTGCTAAGGCATGAATTAGAAATATTTTGTTTACAAGCTTTTCATCAAGCTAACTGCTGATACATATTAAGATTTGTTGATATTTATATGATAGTTACTTTATTCTAGTAAAGACAGCTAGCTATTACTTCTTAGAAATGCAGTTTTCTCACAGCCACAAATAAAAATTTACTGCCTTCATAAAATATCGATTTTACATAAGTTTTTACATATTTTAAAAGCTAGCATTAAATCATTATAATGGTTGGGAGCTAAATTAAAATATTTAGAATTGATGTTAGCACAGTTAACTGAAACTTTTCAGTATAAGTACTTTTGTGAAGTAAACTTGTCCCAACTCTTCCAGTGAGATGATCTATCTCTTTTCTCCTTCCCTTTACTCAATGTCTATGTGTGTGTGATATAATTTTAATAATAATAAGTTTAATAACAATAATAAAGATAATATAAGAATACAATACTTTTATTTAATTTTCAAATTAAATAACTGGTCTAAATACTAAATCTATGAAAAAAATAATTATCTCCAAAGATATAAGCTTAATTCAAAATATTACATAAAAACAAAAATATCAGCAACAATATAAAAACTATTGAAATTTTTAAATAATTCAAATAAAAATAATATACAAAATGATCAGTGAGTATTTTTGCTTATCAAAAATCATATAAATTAGATTAATAAAAAAAATCAAAAATATAGATGTAACTTAATATTTATTTTTATATATTCTCTTTTATTTTTTTGCAATCCTTCATATAAATATTACTTTTTATAAATCTCCACATATACATTCTAATGCAATTTTTTTATATAATTCCTTTAATTTTCTATCAGTTTCGACTGTCCTGCAGTCTTCATCAGAGCTACAACATTTAAACTTATAATCATATAACCATTATTTTATATACATATAAAAATACATATTTTACATTATTATTCATAATCATATTTTATTTTTAACCCTGTACTTTTATTCTAATTATTATTTTTCCATTATTTCTTTACTATTTCTTTTTTCTTTTTATTTTTTTATCTTTTCTTTCTATCTATCATTCTACCTAACTCTCTAATATATTTATCACCTTTTTATTTTACTTTTAATACCTATAAATCTAAATCCATTTCTTCCTTTCTATTATTTATCTATACTTATTCTTTTATTAATAATTTTTATTCCTATTTCTATCTTTATTCCCTTTTATAATTTATTTTACTCACCATTTGCATAACTTTCTTATTTCTTTTTAAATTTATAACTGACTTTTTTCAAAATCCATAGCTTCTTTTTTATATACTCCTTTAATACAACTCCCTCTATTATCAATTTCTTTAACTTTTTATCTTATTTTTAAACTTTTTATTTTACAAAACTTTATATATACATTTTCTCTGTTATTATTAATATTCCTATAAAAATAATGTCTTTACCCCCTTCATCTTTATTTAAATTTTATTTTATCTTTTTTATTTAATATAGCTTCTTTTAAAATAATTGAGAGAGTGCAAATCTCTCAAGCGCTTATGACTACAAACAGCCAATCAAATCTTAAGCACTGGGACAGAGAATTTTAATAAGAAAAGAGCGGTTCCACTCTCTTCTTTACTTGTCTGTCTATATATCCAAGCCAGTCCAAAGTACTTATATTTGAAAGCGTGAATTTTAAATATCATCACGCTTAACTGAATTCAAATTATAAACATACAGCATGAAATCTTGCGATTTACTACGCAGTAGTTTTTAGATGTTATAAATTTGCAGCAATATATGTAAGTAATATTATTTTATAAAGTGCAATCGATATTGAAATAATTGAGAGAGTGCAAATCTCTCAAGCTCTTATGACTACAAACAGCCATCTTCACGCTGTGTGTTTATAATTTGAATTCAGTTAATTAAGTGTGATGATATTTAAAATTCACGCTTTCAAATATAAGTACTTTGGACTGGCTTGGATATATAGACAGACAAGTAAAGAAGAGAGTAGAACCGCTCTTTTCTTATTAAAATTCTCTGTCCCAGTGCTTAAAATTTGATTGGCTGTTTGTAGTCATAAGCGCTTGAGAGATTTGCACTCTCTCAATTATTTCAATATCGACTGCGCTTTATAAAATAATATTATAGCTTCTTTTATTTTTTTATCTCTTCTTTTACTAGTATATCCAATCATTCTTATGCTATCTCTCTCAAATATATGTCCTGTTTCCATAGCATGCATATAAATTGGTGACTTTTTATCATATTTATGCTGAATTAATCTTGTATAGATTGAATTTTTCATTTCTCCTACATATTTAGTTCTTATCTTATTATTTCTACATGATCTATATTCTATCTTATATATTCCATTTATATGCTTTTCTATTCCTTTAATATATTTATTATCTAATATATCCATTTACATGTCTTCTTTTTTATTTACTATCTTATATTTAATTACATTATGATATTTTTTATTAATTTTTGTAATAATTTTATTAATATTTTTAACTATTGTAATGGGATATATATATATATCTACTATAACGGTCAAATATGTGCATTTGCACAACAAAATCTAGAACTCCGATAGATCATTCTAAGGCCAACCAGGTTTACGGTGGTGGAAGCCACGGCTCTGGCCTAATCCTAGTTCCTCTACCATTGCTCATAGACTTACAACCTTACAAATGACATAATTGAGGTCACAGCAGCATTTCTCTTCTTCACGTGCTGGCAGTAGCTCATCAGTAGTGCATAAGACGGGTAACAATGGGTATTTTATATAGCATATTTATATAGGTATCATGTGGCACACTTATCATAATTAATTATATAAAAAATTTCAATAAGTTAGAAAGCTAATTACTAAATATTAAATAAAAGTGAGTCGGTGAGCAAGACTAAGACAAGAAACTAAAGTAAATTTAAACTCAATTTAATAAATTAAATGGAAACAACAATTTAAAACAACAATAGAGTAAGTAACTTCTTTGATTTCACATGCAGGTGATTCAGGGACATTGCAATTCAAAAGGGTTCACATGTAAATGATGCATTATCAATAGCAAATTTTGGATGTACAGATTTAAGCAGTGTGGTTTACATATATATAAGTTAGTTTACTTATAAGTAATTTTAACTTTCTAACACATTTAATAAAATTTGGAGGTTTTGTATTTCTGTTCTATATATATATATATATAGCCTCATATCACACGCAGGTGATAGTATGTAGATATAATTATTTATTTGGTTATACATATATATCTCTATCACTCGCAGGTGATAAAATGATAATACAGTAAAAATTTGCATGAGCGGAATTTTAATTTAGAATGATTTGCCTTTGCTCATGGTTATCTATGCCAGGTTTATGCTATAAAAGGACTTAGATTTGCCATATTAGCGGAAGTGATAATAAATTTTGAAAGAACATAATTTAACTAGATATATTCTCTACACAGTAAAATGCTATTTAGATTGGATTCCCTTTCAGATCAATGCTGAATTAACAAAAATGGTGGGTTGAACTGATTAATGGAAGTTAGACTTCAGATACAAGTGCGTAAAGAAAAACATATAACTCTGAGTCTTATTGCGTCTTATGTGTGCCTTATTCACGGGATTTTTACCGAGTAACAGTTCCCTGGGACCGATTCTCATTGCTGTGGTATAGGATGCCATTTTAGTTCGGCTGATCGAGCAATTTATATAAGAATATGGGAGGTTTATGCTCTGGGTGAGTCTCATGCTCCATTTGAATGAACGCAGGATGGGTTGGCGTGTACCAGTCACCATCTGAAGAAATAATTGCACAAACTAATGGTAATGGTGCAGCACGATGACATGCGACCATTAAAGACATACAGCAATAAGAAAATACGCCATGCACCACTGATTAGATAATCATATTTAAAAATTAAGATGCTAAAATACAAGTTTCTTTCATGAAACTACCCACATCAGTTCATGTTACAGTACTCTTAATAGTACTAATTAAGGGAATTTATGAATCCAATCCACAAAGCTATCTATATAGGCTTTGATTTAATTATCTTAAGGAGGATTACAGCATATGGGGAATTAAAATATAAACTTATAGACTTATGCTGTATTTTTATCACTTTAACTAAATATTTATTTAAAATATCAACTTAAAAAAACAAATCTATCTTAAGGTTATGATACGTTTGTAAGGATTTTAATTCTAGACATTTTATCCTTTCCAAAACAGCCTTTTATTTCGTATATAATTATATGTGTTATATATATATGCGCACTTACATATATATGCGAGAAAATCTTTATTTAATTCTCGCTAATAGTTTAATTTAAGAATAAAGCTCAGTTTTGAAGTTTTATAGCATAAACAAGATAACATAACTAAATAATAATAAATTTGGCATAGATTAACTTAAGAAATGCATTTTAAATCTTAAATAAATTTCAAGTAAGTGGGAGATCTCAAAATAGTTCATTCTAAAAGCAAGTTGTGCGAAGTTCGCTAAAATATGATTGATTTAGTTCTATAACGCTATCTGGGAAATTAATGACAGCAACCATTCTCATTAACTTAAGACAATAATAAATTATCATAGAAATTTTCATTATTACTTTAAAACTAGCTAATTGTATTTTATATGTTATTAAATTTATAAATACATTTAATTTCTATGTTATAACTAATTGAAACAGATAGCATTTAATTACTTATAGTCAAATTAATATGTAACTAAATCAAACATTATTTTGCGAGTAAACCAAAACATAAAATCATACAATTATATTAATAAAGATGTGTGTGAATGCGCGTATTTTAGATAAATCATAATTCATGTATAGATGAGTTTAAATCAACTCAAACATTTTGCATCAGTTAAATTATATCAATTAACTCAATTTTTATATTTCAAATCAGTTAATACATTTTTCTATCAGATAACTCAGTTAACCCACTAGAAATCAGTTATATTTTTATATGTTATTTATATCAGTTTTTATCATATCAGTTATATTTATATATCAGGCAAGACTTTAGGATTTAAATACAGTTATTATATTGATAATTTAGGTGAGTTTTTAGATTAAAATTATAAAACAAAATATACATACGTTTGATTTACAATATTAGGATGGCCATTAATTTAAGGTTAAGCTAGCATTTAAACATGGAATTAGTTGAAGTTTTTAGAATGGAAGAAGTAATTACCGTTGTTTATCTTGATCCTTTGTCGTACTGGCAAGTTCTTTGAATAGCGTGACATCTTTTAGGTTCTGGCGGTGGTCAACTCATGCTGTCCCAGCTTAGATGGCTGTTCGCTGGGCAGAAGGCTAGATTTCGAGCCCACTTTACCCAGACATGCTGGTTATTCACTTTATTACCAATATATTTCAAAAAGCTCTCTAATTAAGTCTGTGATTAAGTAACCAAGTTAGTGATTCAGTGCCTTGAAAGATGGCTGCCAATGCTTTTATACCAGTATCCCCCTCTCTCTCTTTCATTATTTTATTTTCTTAGAATTGTTTTCCTGGCCCATACGATAATAACCAATTATAGCGGAAGCCTGCTGTGTTAAATCTTAAATAGGTGAAAAAAAACCTATTGGCAGGCCATAATTTATTCCGTTTTCCAAGTTTTATTCTAAATATACATTTTTAATTAACCTAAAACCAGTAAAGATTAATTATGCTGGTGACGTGTGTCCAGAAAAACAAATCCAAGATTTGGAAAAACATTTTATTATATATGTAACCTGACTGTTCTAATTTACCGATATATGCAGAATAACCTTTTGACTAACCTGCTCGTTTTAATCGAGGAAATTTGACATCACTGTAAATTGCTTAGTTTTTGTACTACGTTTACGGTTTTGACGTCATTTTTTAGAACGCAAAAAGTTTTATAATATACTGCCATCTATTGAATTATTTTACAAGTAAAAAATCAATAAAAAGACGATTTATGTCAAACAAAAACAAAGCACTGCCTTTTCACATCTTTTCTTGAATCTTATTGGCTGTTGAAATTTTGTAAACAAAAGAAAATGGAAAAGCTCCGCCTTCTCATCATCTTTTCTTGAATCTTATTGGCTGTTAAAATTTTTATATGGCTGCCAAAAATTAAAAGTTACGAACGCTTTTGTTTTATTTTGAAAATGATAAACGAATGTTTTAGAGCATTTTAAAATATTTTTTGATGAAATACAACTAAAATACAAATTATTTTCATATAATATGTCAAAAATAAATATTATTTTACAAAAATAGTTAAGATTTTAGCAAGAATTATTTATTTATTGCAAAGTCGGGAAAAAAAATCATAACGTGAAATTGATGATTGACGTTTCTTTTCATGTCAACCGTAACAAATATTTTTAAAATTAAAAATCAAAATTTATTTTTGAACAAACTTTCGTTTATTTTTATAATGTGAGAAATTACTAATATACTTTTTAAAAACGAAACTAAAGTGAATATATTTAAAAAAACGGTCAATAACTTTTGAAAAATTGATACATTATTTTGTGCATCGGCCAATTAAAAGCTTTGAGTGTTATCACCTGCGGCGAATGAACAATTAGTCGCTTGAAGGGTTAAAACAATTTTGAAAATATACAATTTAATAAATATATAAATTATAGAAAACATAATGTTATAATCTATTAACATTTATATTCCCGCATATATGTAGTCTAAAGTTACACATACAATTAGCTTTTCACTTAGCAATTATTAATAATCTATATATGTGCGTATTCTGCATCATGAGTATATAAATGAATATTTCAGTAAATATTTAAACATATACACACACATACATGATTGAATTATTTACATTTAAATTTAGGCGGGATTTATTAAGATTATTTTTGATAAATATACGAGGATTTGGTGGTATTTATATAGGTATGAATACTACTATATAACATATATAGTAGGTGAAACAGTTGGTTTGAAAAGCTGACTGTTTCAATATATATATATGCGTTACATTTAAATTTTAATACTTAACTTTTTTGTAAATATCTAATACTGAATTAAAAGCACAAACATTCAAAATACACAAATAATGAATTATTAATTTATTAATATGTTTGATTTAAATATTAAAATAAGATAAGCTTTAAAAAAAAAATTGTAGAATCGAAGCAAAGATTCTATAGTTTAAATAAAATATAATAAAAACCTTTTAATTTTAAAAATAATGAAGAGAGTTTTTAATCTTAAAAATAAAAATTACAAACAGATCCTTAGGGCAGAATGACCATTGAAAAGATGATTACGAAAGAGATGAGTCGATGAATAGAAACAAAAGACTTGCTTTTCCCGCCCAAAAATATAGACACAGACCTCAGTGGAAAACCCAAAATCTACTTAGCCACAAACCCAAAATCTACTTAGCGACAAACTCAATGAACCAATGAAATACAAAGATGGAATATGTTTGATGGATTCTGAATTCCAGAGATAAAATGCCTCAGGACTATAAAAGGAAGAATTCAAAAGAAATAATTAATTGGAGAATTAGAAAATTAAAGTTTGAATTCATTTGTATTTGCTGAAAGTAAAAGAAATAATTAAAAAAAAACTATTGTCGCCATCACCAAGAATGTAATCAGCTTCACCGTGCTTCCTTTGGTTCGGCTGGCCAAAGGCAGCTTTCATCTTCACGGATCCCAGGATAGAACTACTGGTGCTATATGCAGAAATTCCCATCAAGCTTCAGAAATCATCACCCGCAAGAACAGGGCTCTTGCATAAATTCAAAACTTCGTCGTGATGGAACGAGCACGGACAAAAGGAGGTATAAATTTATAAATGATAAAATGGATATAAACTCTCTTAAATTTAAAATCTTTGAACTTTATCTGTCTTTAAAATGAACAATTGACATTCTCTCTGGAGCAAACATGAACTTTATTTCTTTCTTTTTTTTAAATCTTGAAATGTTAAAAGTAATAGCTAAAGTTTAAAATGTAATCTCTTAAAATATGTATTGTATTTTTTTATATTTTTATTCATGCTTAATAAGATCTGTTTGTAAAAGGGTAGGGGTTTGCGATTGCAAACTTAAATTTAGAAAAAATAGAAACACATATCGTTATTTGTGCATTATTAAATTTTAAAAATAGGTTAAAATAGTATAAATTTAAAAAGAAAAAAAAGCTAAATATAGTGTGTCATTTAAAAATGATTTAAAACCTTAAAATAAAGATTTTTTTTTTATTAAATTATTAAATTTAATGTAAGTTGAATGTAGATAGTCACTTAGCCTCGTTTAAATATAGGTTAGTTTTAAAGGGGTTTTGATTTCAGACTATTTGTTTCGTAGTTGTGTCAATGCTGGTGGAGAGATATATGGACATTTACATCAATGTCATGTGAAGTGTGTTAGCATATAAGGGTGACGAGTCCAACTGAATGCATAACCCCAAAGAGGTAGTCATACCATTACAATGGACACAGATATATTTCTTGTGCCATTGACCCATTCCAGCTCTATGGATTGCAACAATAAGCTAGAAAGATAGACAGCTCTCCCATCCATACATAGTATTATTCTTTTTATTATATTACATGCATGATTCCTTTGCCAGACATGTATATTCCTGTGCTGGATGAAGGTCATGTTTCTTCAAATAATATCACGCTGTTCAGATGCACATTCCTGTCAGCGTGATTTGATGCTAATATGTTCACATTGCATTGGTTGCAGATATATATCTGGAACCGAGCATTGGCATGGTTGCAGACCTTTAGCCTGGAGTTAAGTGCCTTGAAGATCTTGTAAAGGCGTCGTCTGGGTGGTCTACTTCGCTCGATATTCTAAGATTAAAAATTAAAGTTAAAAGTAAATAAAATAATGATAATGAAACAAAATAAAGCATAATTTTTTTTATAGTAATTATTTTTCAAGTTTGTGTGTTATTATTTATATATACGTAAATAAAGTTACTTTTTGAGTTATTAGTACTGACAGTGATCTAGTGATTGTTTTTATTATTCTTTATTAAAAGAAATATATTTAATAAATGTGTTAAACCTCTGCTACTCCATGAGCTAGTGACTAGGGCTGGCGGTCGTGATCTTAACAGTGTGTATCTGTCTACTTTATAAATTTTCTAGGTTCAAATGGCCTAGTGGTGCACTGTATGGCAGATACGGTAAGACTGCATATTTCACTTCTTTTCCGATCGTTATACTATATTATTACTACACATTTTAACACCATTCTTTTTTATGTTATCTTTCTTACATTTTCCCTCTCTTCCTCTTTATTTTCTCTTTTATATCTTTTTTCTGATATTTTTATACTTTTCTTTATTATTTTCTCTGGATATTCATTCGTTTTAAACTCTTTAACTATTAATTCTACCTAATTCTTATAATCTTCTTCATTTGAACAATAATTAATAGCTCTATATACTCTTGAATTAATATCACTTATTTTATATTTATTATCCACATTAGAATTCCAATTCATTATACTACTATCCTCATACATTTTTTTATATACTGAAGTTTCTATTCTACATTTTCCCTTCTCATATGATTTCATTAATAATATATCTAAATATGACAACTTATTATCTTTTTCCCTCTCTACTGTAAATTTTATATTCTCATCCAATTTCTTATTACTTTAAAAAAATTCTTATTTACTATAAAAAAACAAAAATACATTTTTTTTTTGTTTTTAAGTAAAATCTTTATTACACAAAAAACTTTACACTTTTTAATAAGGAGCATATGTGTATAATGACAAAATTATAATTTGGATGAGAATATAGAATTTACAGTAGAGAGAGGGAAAAGATAATAAGTTGTCATATTTAATGAAATTATATGAGAAGGGAAGATGTAGAATAGAAACATCAGTATATAAGAAAATGAATAGGGATAGTAGTATAATGAATTGGAATTCTAATGTGGATAATAAATATAAAATAAGTAGTATTAGTTCTAGAGTATGTACAGCTATTAATTATTGTTCAAATGAACAAGGGTATAAGAAAAAGTAGAATTGATAGTTAAAGAGTTTAAAAAGAATGAATATCAAGAGAAAATAATAGAGAAAGTGTAAATATATCAGAAAAAAGATATAAAGGAGAAAATAAAGAAGAAGAGAGGGGAAAATGTAAGAAAGGTAGCATAAAAAAGAATGGTGTTAAAATGTGAATTAATAATATAGTTAAGAAGTATTAGAAAAATTAATAAAAAATATAATAATGTAATGGATATATTAGATAATAAATATATTAAAGTATTAGAAAAGCATATAAATGGAGTATATGAGATAGAATGTAGATAATGTATGAATAATAAGATAAGAACTAAATATGTAGAAAAAAACAAAAAAATCAATCTATACAAGATTAATTCAGCACAAGTATGATAAAACATCACCAATTTATATGCTTGCTATGGAAACTGGACATATATTTGAGAGAGGTAGTATAAAAATGACTGGATATACTAGTAAATGAAGAGATAGAAAAATAAAAGAAGCTATATTAATTAAGAAGATAAAACAAAATTTAAATAGAGATGGCGGGGATTTTTATTTTTATAGGAATATTAATAATAATAGAGAATATATATATATAAAGTTTTGTAAAATAAAAATTTAAAAATGTAAAGAAATTGAAAATAGAGGGAATTGTATTAAAGGAGTATATGAAAAAGAGACTAAGGATTTTGAAAAAAGAGTCAGTTATAAATTTAAAAAGAAAGAGGAAGGTTATGCAAATGGTGAGTAAAATAAGTGAATTTTAAAAAGAATAAAGATAGGGATATGAATAAAAATTATTAATAAAAGAATAAGTATAGATAAATAATAGAAAGGAAGGAATGGATTTAGATTTATAGGTATTAAAAGTAAAATAAAAAGGTGATAAATATATTAAAGTTAGGTAGAATGATAGATATGAAGAAAAGATAAAAAATAGAATATAAAAAAGTAGAAATAGTAAAGAAATACTCAAAACGTAATAATTAGAAAAAAGTGCAAGTAAAGATATAGGGTTAAAAAATAAAATATGATTATAAATAATAATGTACAATATGTATTTTGTATGTATATAGTATAATGCATATATGATTATATGTGTAAATGTTGTACTCTGATGAAGACTGCAAGATAGTTAAAACTGTTAGAAAATTAAAGAAATTATATTTTAAAAAATTGCATTAGAGTGTATATGTGAAGAATTATAAAAAGTAATAACTTAATTTTTCATGCCCTTTAAATATTTATTTTTTATCAATGACAAAAAATGTCCTCATACTGTAAATTCATTAGGATTAGCTTTTCTTTATGCCACACCTTCACCATGTAGTAATTAACGATAGGTTTATGTATCCTTCATTTAGCAGTTTTCGCTTTTAGTAGCTCAGGACACTGTTAGCTTACAGATACACACACACACACACACACACACATATATATATATATATATATATATATATATTATAACCTACACTCCCAACACCACTCATATACATTACATGAGCGAAATGCCCAGGCGCCAGTTCTATTAATGAATAGAACAATATAACAAGATATATGATACAAAATTATTATTGAGACTCTTCAATTAAGTCTATGTTCAGCTCAGCTCAGTGGGAGGCTATAGGAAGTTCATAAGATATATGATTATAAGTAAATGAAAGAAGAAATATTACAAAACATTAAATATAATGTAAATCCTTTTTATTAATTAATTGTATGATAAAGAATCACAATGTTTATTTGTACAATCTATTAAAATATTCTTTCAACTTAATTTCTTCCTTCATCCAAGTATAACATATATCAGCTTGCTATAATTATATTACTAAACAATTCTATAACTTGGCATATCATAATCTAAACATCTACTTTAATGCCAATCAAGAAATAAACAATAAGATCTCAGGGAATTTAACAAACACAGTTGAATTAAATAAAATACATTGGCCCATAATTTATAATTCTAAAGTATGATAAAATTGTAATGAAATAAATTGACTAAAATATTTTACTGTGTTTCAATAATGATATAATGACAGAAATAGGGTATTTTAATCTCATATCATCATCTAACAAATATACCAACTTGGCAACCTTTCTAATAGTGGCAAATGTTCTTTATAATGTTTGGATTAAAAAAAACAATATTGTCAGACACCAGCAAATTTGATATTATAACTATAAAATAATATATCTACTCTATAATAGATTTATGAAATGTGGAGATGTGAAAATTGAAACACGAATGTACACAAGAATAACTCAAGACACAGTTTTTTTAAGATTTTAAATAACTAAAACAAATCATTTATTACAATAAATGAAATGTAGTTTAACATGATATTTTTACAATAGGACTACTTGTCTTACAGATTTCAAATTATCCAATAAACTTTGAGCATCAGCCTGGGATTATCCCCACTATGTTCCATTATTCACTATTCAGACCTTTTGAAAGCAAATTAACAATAAAACTCTAATATTCTGACTTCGAATATTTACTTTGCTTAAGTGTTTCATTTAAGCATAATTAAGCATAACATTGACTAAATAATATATTATATTATTGGCACACTAAATATTTACGAGAGGATTTCTATTAATTAATAAAATAAATCAAGCTAAGATATTTGGCCATCAACAAAGCAACTTTTTCTAACTAATGAAACAATCATTTTTGATTACATATACCTTTCACACATGACAATAAGATCATATTCATTTTGATGGTTTGATGATTTATAATTCTGTATTAAATGAATATAATGTGTTATAAAACATTTATTTCCCAATTTAATTTCAACAACTTTATATCTTTATATTCGCGATATTGTTCATATTACGCGTGTGTGTTTGTGTGTCAAGCAACAATAATAGAAAACAATCTTTTCTTTTAAACTATCCATTCATCTAAACAATATTAAATAATTACTTCATTTCAGACAATGTCATACCCACCTAACCCAATAAGACACTAACATTATATCAATAATTAATTTAACTATTTATCTGGCCACATATTAAATAACAGAGCTATATTTTCATGATTATACAAATTACACGTTCCAAGGGAAATTCACATGAGGAGTAGACAAACTTTACTTAATACTTCTACAATAATTCATCTAATTCTAAATACACTGTTGGTGGGGAACCTTATTCTCATCACCAAGACTCTAAGAAAAACATCATATAACTTCCTAAATATCATTTCATAATATGCGTATAATATAAACTAGGCTCTACTCATGGAAATTATTAAAACATACTAAATAAGCAAAATCTTTTATCCCTACAAAAATATTAGAACGCATCCAGATTATTTTCCATTCACAAAGCTCTTCTACATGTCTAACATTATATTTACACACTGGAAGATAAATACACACAGACATCCAAAATTTATACATAAAATATTCACAAACTGAACTTTATTAAACAAATGTCATAATTGTGCAAAATAGACACACATGCACAAAAATATAAAAAAATATTAACTCCAAGTTATACACTATGCAGATAATATGGTAATTAAATAATACATTAAGATATAACTTTTAATTCAGAATAAACTTTAAGTTACTTTTAAATTTTAATAGTTATAATTATTACGAATGAACTTTCTTTATCATATCGAGCAAACTATTTCAGTTACACGTTCGTTGATTTTTAAAGCCAAAATTCTCATTTTGCTATTAACTGAAAGGAGACCCTTTGATTCCTCTTGGAGGCCTTAAAGGAACTGAGCAGGGCAAATTCCTAATGTCCACTCCATACATTCTTGTCGTTGCAGCTGTTATTACTATGTGATTATTCATATAGTATACGAACATGGATGGGGAGAAAGTGTGCAGGGGTGATGTGGAGAAGAGAAGCTAAAGATCGGAGAAGATGGATTAAACTTGGAGAGACCTTCATCCTGCAGTGGATTGATAATGGTTGATAATGATGATGATAAAATAAATGTAAACCTCCCTCTAATGATATAATAAAAAAAATATATTTCTTTTCTTTACCTTCGTAAAAGAAAAATAAGACATATTTGTATAAAATCAATTTTTACCAACGTATCCACTGCTTGTGAATACGCATTCCGAGATGATCTAGGAGATCATAATAACCCAAATTATAAATAAAACATAATAATAAGTATGCCTATCTATCTATAATATACATTAATAATAACAAGCAATAAAAAAAATAAAGAAACAAAAGTTATTTGTTCTGTGACTTAAAATAAAAAGTTCGCTTGCAAAGTTCCACTCCAGGTTTATGAAACGATATGGGGACGGATTCCATACTGAATTTGAACATAAGATGAATTTCTGTAGGATAATCAAAATATATATATATATATATATAATTATATATATATATATATATATAATCACAACTTAAATATGATCCAGCATCTCCATTGTTCATAGCAGAGCTATTTTGAGTTTACTATATCACACATAAGCAATCAATTTCTCTTTTAATATGATGAAAATATAAGGCATTTTTAGCTACAGTTGAACAGGAATTATTTCATTCCCTCCGTAGTAGTTTTAAATTAAGTATGCAATTATTCTTAATAGTTTTCTTAAATAGCATTTGACATTTTATAATCTAATGTACACATAGTTTATTTTTAAATATTGCCAATTAAGATATCATGATTCATTAGTAATTTCACAATTAATATTTTATTATCATAGTGCATTTTTATCGAAGAAAACAGAAATTGCACAGCATTTCCGTCCTTCTATCTGATTTAAGTAAATATTTAATGAGGAGTTTTCTTTGGTTATTTGAAATAATTCACATTTTATTTCTTTTATTAAATACATATTATTTTTAGAAATACCAGATAAATAAATACTGTCACTTTTTTGTAATTAATTTAAACATGGCATGATATATCAAAATACACATATCCTTAATTTTACCTTTAATTTTCATAAAAGCATAATACAGAAGAGGGTGAAAAATCAAAATAAATTCTGAAAAACAGTCCTGCATACGTTTCCAAGATATATTAAAGAACACATATGGATTAATTATATAACAATAATGTTCATGCTCTCTATATTCTTTCTTAATTATAGATAAATAAAGTAATGCCATCTTAGCACCAATGATATACATTTTAAATATTAACAAGTAAGAGGTGGTTAATTCAAATGTTTAAATTAAGGAGAGTAATGAAAAACTAATACCTTCTTAAATTTTTTTAGCCTTGCATTTCCAATTGAAGACTTTTCCGTAATGGATTTCTTATAACTTTTCCAGAAGTTTACTCAAAAGTTTCTTTAAAATTAATTTGACTTCAAGAAAAAAAAATATATTTGTTACAGCAAGGAAGAATAATTTACTGGCTGCACATATAACAAGAATGAGCAATTTTTACTAGAAGCTATCTGTTAAATAGATATCTCCTTTCTCTTAGCAAAAGGTCATTTCCCTTCCCAAGGTTAACTCCCACATTTTTGCACTTAAGCTAATTACATATTCAAAAAAAATCTTTTCTTAAAAAAAAAAAAAATCATTCTGATTTTTACAAGTAAATCAAGACAAAAAAAATAATAATAATAAAATAAATAGTTTTTACAAACTTGAAAGAAATGAATATTAATTAACTGTTAAACAAAAAAGATTAATAATTTATTTAATTTGTAAAATAATTCACCTATCCAAATATCCATTAATCATTGGAATATATATATATATATATGTATAAATTATATATATATATATATATGTGTTAAATTATTAAAGATACTTACTGTAATTTAAATGTCTTCATGTTAAATGTACTATTGCTTAGTGTTATTAAAAGATGAAAATGAAATGAAACATAATACAGACATACATGCATGCACATGTACTGCAACCTAAATATTAAACTATCTTGACTAAATATAATTGCAATGGCTATTAATGTTGACAAAAGGATAAGTATTAATGAATAAAGGATTATGAAAACATTCAAACCAATACTAAACACTAGTATAAAATAACTTTGCATTTTCCTGCCAAAATATACCAATTCTTATAATAACCAACCCCTCTTTCTTGCATTAAATATCTCATTAACCACAATAATAATAATGAATACTTATAAAGTGGTCAATCAACTGCATAAACATTCCATATCTAAGCTTTAAACAATTTCCAGAAAAATTTTTTTTAAAATTCTAAGACTATTTCATTTTTTTAAATACAATATAATTAACTATTCAATGCAGATATAAAGTATCTCAATTCATTGTGCCCATTCAGATGATAAATATTGATTACTATGTTTTACTGTGAATGTTTAGGTAGTTACTGGTTGGAACTTAATTATATATATATAAAATAGATTTTTATCCATTGGCTATTTTGGATTTATTCCCATCTTTCTCTACTAGAAATCACATTTTGGAGGCAGATTTCTGATTCAAATAAAGTTTGCAGTCAACACTGCATCTCGTTAGTGATTTTTTTGGTTAATATGGTATTCATTCAGACTATTTGAAACATTTTGACATGTTGTTTCCAATGCAAACTCAGTTCTATTTCAGTGGTAAACTGAAAACCATTTATCTAGCTATATTTGTTGGACACTAAACCAAGGATATGTTCAACATTGATTCTTCAATAACTAAACAGAACAAAATGAATTAATAATTCTTCTGCCTAAGAAATAACTTGTTTTTTTTTATAATTCATAAGACAGGGTACCTTGTGTTTTAATGTGCTCAGAGATTTTTTCATATAATCTGTTAACAAAATAATTTAATCCTATTTTGATGATCTGCATTATCCCTAATCAACTTCTGTAATTAATCCCATACTGTTTTAATTATAAATAATAGAGGTTTTATAAAATCTAATTAAATGAAATTAACTAATATGAAAAAATTGTAATTCACAAACTAATAATATTTAATACAGGTAATTTTAATTAAGAGAAATATAATTAATATTCTTAAATTTATGTATCAATGTAAATAGTACTATACTAGAATTTTATCATTTTTATTTTTTAAAACAACCCATTTCCAATAAATATTAACTTTTTTTAATTTTAACTCCATAACAGCAGGTATTTACTTTCATATTTAATAAAATATACTATTTGAATGATCTTTTTTAGCTTTATGTATTGTGACAATGTTTTACATAAACATGTGGATCTTCATTTTTATAAAGTATTTGTGTAAGTTTATATATATATAATATAGAAATAAAACAAACTAATATAAATACTTTATTTGTGTAAGTTTATATATATATAATATAGAAATAAAACAAACTAACTCCTTTTTAAAACTTGATTTATTATGACTATAATCATGAAAAAGAAATCCGACGTTTCGACTATTTTTTATAGTCTTTTTCAAGGCACACTAAACTAAAATATATATACACAATAAATATCACATATTCCAAAAAAAATTAAATTAATTAAAAATTACAAAATATAAAATATATCCATAACCAAAATTTTCTTTTTTTTACCTTATCTCACTCTTCTTTCCTATTACAATCACAACTTAAACACAACTAATTCCTTTTTAAAATTCTATATATATCAAATAAAAACTTTTAATTAAAAACCTATTATTTTCTTTTATCTTTTTCTATTAACATGCTATTTACATTCATAAGAATAAATTTAAGCATGGGGATTTTGAAATAAAACCTTTGGAATGTATTAAGTCATATAATGAAAGGATAATAAAAGAGGGTGTATACATAAATGAAATATACCAGAATTAAATAGGATGTTAATAGAAAAAGATAAAAGAAAATAATAGGTTTTTAATTAAAAGTTTTTATTTGATATATATAGAATTTTAAAAAGGAATTAGTTGTGTTTAAGTTGTGATTATAATAGGAAAGGAGAGTGAGATAAGGTAAAAAAAAAGAAAATTTTGGTTATGGATATATTTTATATTTTGTAATTTTTAATTAATTTAATTTTAATTTTTTTTTTTTTTTGGAATATGTGATATTTATTGTGTATATATATTTTATTTTAGTATGCCTTGAAGAAGACTATAAAAAATAGTCGAAACGTCGGATTTCTTTTTCATGATTATAGTCATAATAAATCAAGTTTTAAAAAGAAGGAGTTAGTTTGTTTTATTTCTATATTAGATATATATGAACTATTTTGAAAAGAAGAACTGTGTGCTGGATATATTAAATTATTTAATATATATATATAAACAAAAAAAAAGACTTATAAATCCAATAAATAATATTATATTTCAACCAGAGGACTGGTTTTCATCAGAAAGAAAAAAAATACACAGTAAAATGGTGATAATCAAAAATTACAGATTTGGTAAAAGATTAAAAATTTAACAAAACCCCCCTGATTGGTCACAAAATCTAACACAGAATATCTACCCAATCAATGACAAAATTCAAACAAACAAAAAAAAACAAACAAACTACATTCCCTCCTAATCAAGCTTAAATTCTATTTAAATTAAAATAAATATAAAAATAAAAAATCCAAAATTAAAAATTAAAATATACATATGTGCATACATAGAAAAATTAAACTATGCTCACATACAAAAAATAGCTGTGCTCACATTAATATTCATCAAAAACTAAAATACTTATACATTTTAATCAAAAATTATAGTTAGTGCAAAGTACAATAATTTATAACTAATTATTTATCTATAAACCAATTAAACACAGATATTAAACATCCATGTAACCAATCTTTACATAAAAAACCTCATATAAGAAAATTTTCACATAAAAAACACACATATAGAAATCATTTAGGAGACCAGGTAACTCAGAGATGTAATAGTTCCAGTGTTCAAATTCAATCCATGTGGTTCTAAGGTCTTGAATTTAAAAATAAAAAAACTCTCCTTTTGTTTCCTCTCCCTTGCAGAAGAAAAACCTTCCTGAAGAATCACTACTTTTAAATCATCAATTGAATGATTCGGTAAGTTAAAATGTTTTGAAACCGGTCTATCTTTATTCTTATGCAAAATGTCAAATCTATGATTAGTCATTCTGACATGTAAACTATTTGCTGACTCACCTATATACTGGTTTAAACATCTACTACACTATCAAATATATCAAATTAACACTTTTACATGTAACATAATTAGGAATATACCATTTGAAATTACAATTCTTAGTACTAAAGACCACTTTTGTCACAACAATATGTTTACATGTAAAACATCTTTTATCTTTACATGGAGAACATCCTTTTTCCTGTACAGAACTACTAATAAAATTTGTTTTGACAAGTATATCTCTAAGTGATCTATGTTTTCGATATACAGCCTTAGGTGGATCAGAAAAAATAGATTTTAAATAATCTGTGAACTGTAATATGTTAAAATGTTTTGCCAATATCCGGTTAATATTAGGTAAATCTCTATTAAAAGTAAGAACCAATGGTGGAACATCTAATTGTTTTTTACTCTTTTCAGATAAAAGAAGTTTCTTTCTATCAATTAAAGAAGATCTCCTTACTGCATTATCCAACAATGTCTTAGGATACCTCATATTGAGCAATCTATTATATAAAATACTATTATTTTGTTGAAGAAATTTTTCATCATTACAAATCCTCTTCATCCTTAAAAATTGACTATAAGGAATATTAGCCTTTAAATGTTTAGGATGGTTACTATAAAAATGTAGACAGCGGTTATTATCAGTTGGTTTCCTATATACAGTAGTAGTAAGAACTCTATTAGTGTACATGTCAGAATGACTAATCATAGATTTGACATTTTGCATAAGAATAAAGATAGACCGGTTTCAAAACATTTTAACTTACTGAATCATTCAATTGATGATTTAAAAGTAGTGATTCTTCAGGAAGGTTTTTCTTCTACAAGGGAGAGGATACAAAAGGAGAGTTTTTTTATTTTTAAATTCAAGACCTTAGAACCACATGGATTGAATTTGAACACTGGAACTATTACATCTCTGGGTTACCTGGTCTCCTAAATCATTTCTATATGTGTGTTTTTTATGTGAAAATTTTCTTATATGAGGTTTTTTATGTAAAGATTGGTTACATGGATGTTTAATATCTGTGTTTAATTGGTTTATAGATAAATAATTTGTTATAAATTATTGTACTTTGCACTAACTATAATTTTTGATTAAAATGTATAAGTATTTTAGTTTTTAATGAATATTAATGTGAGCACAGCTATTTTTTGTATGTGAGCATAGTTTAATTTTTCTATGTATGCACATATGTATATTTTAATTTTTAAATTTGGATTTTTTATTTTTATATTTATTTTAATTTAAATAGAATTTAAGCTTGATTAGGAGGGAATGTAGTTTTTTTTTGTTTTGTTTTTTTTTGTTTGAATTTTGTCATTGATTGGGTAGATATTCTGTGTTAGATTTTGTGACCAATCAGGGGGGTTTTGTTAAATTTTTAATCTTTTACCAAATCTGTAATTTTTGATTATCACCATTTTACTGTGTATTTTTTTTCTTTCTGATGAAAACCAGTCCTCTGGTTGAAATATAATATTATTTATTGGATTTATAAGTCTTTTTTTGTTTTTATATGTATTTCCTTTGGTTAGTTTGTTATTTATATATATATATGTATTTCCTTTGGTTAGTTTGTTTTTTATATATATATATATATATATATATATATATATATATATATTGTACCCTCACTTCCAGAAATATATAATATAACTTAAAATATGACTAGCTCAATTAAATCGTTATGCTTGGCTAAAATATGTATAACTATAATTAACATATTTTATAATACTATATCTTATCAGATTTAGTACAACTAACAGAAAATTAATATGGTTCAATATCATGCACTAATTAAATAAGTATTTATTAAATCATGAGACTATGAAGTGAAGTTACAAGTGGTAATATGAATTTACATTGAGTCCATGTCTTCTAAGACATTATCTCAATGGCATAAGAATACTATTACCTCTTTATTATCTCACTAATACATCTATAGCACTCCTATGTCTTTTATAAAATTAACTACCTTCAATAATAGTAATAAATAAATTTCAATCTTTTTATCAAAGAAATATAACTAAATAATCTCAGGTTCTTTTAATTATCTTAAAGTAATAATACTTTGTGCAAATAGGCATGATAAGGGATTTAATATCAAACCTAACTACACTTAACTTATAATAATAATAAATAACTAATAATAATAATCTCCAGTGTATAAGTTAACCTTATCTATTTTATTATACTACTAATCATTAAGAAAAACAAGTAAATCATCTACATGTCTTTCATCTTCATATAGTATCTTAATTGAGAATATAATAAAATCTTATAATTTAATAATATGTGGCAATAAATAATATTATACTCTTATATTGTGCATTATAATTATTTCGGGACTATTATAACATAATATGTTAATGTCAATGAATTTTTATAAATTATATTAAGAAAATACTATATTTTTTTTTTTTAAAAAAAATAATAATTTAATTCATATTGTGCAAATATTATGTTTTATTCAAATTATCTGTTGTCAAATGCTGTGGTGCAAAATAATGAATTCGACACACTTTTAAAACAACTTAAACAAATTTATTTACATCAACTTTAATAAACAACTTATATACATTATTTACATTACAAGTGGAAATCAAGAAAAATAAAAATAAGAAAAATAATAATAATACAAAATTCTTACATTGTTATTATTTCTATAATCCAAAATAAATAATCCATACATTTCTTAAATGTTTTATCAGTAACATTTAATTGAGTTTATGAACTTATATTTTACTAGATATCATTTATAATCACTTAGTACAATAGAAGGCTTTTATGTAAAATATCACTTATGTAGCACATGTAAAATAAACAAACTTTAATAATTAAAATGCTACTCCATTTAAGTATTATAGCTATTTCTATTATAATGTAACTATTATGTATTACATTTATTATTAGCATTAACTAAATATCAACTAATGTATAGATTGATATAACTTTGTAATATTATGTGACTTTTATTGATTACATAATTATTTACTTCATTCTGATGTAATTTCATAATATATGTCTTACCAAAATATGCAATACATATATGTTCTTTTCTTAAAATAATATTTTTAAAATTATTCAACAATTTTGTGAAGATGAAATTTTTATTTATAAATTACCAATTTATAAAGTTATTATATTAAAATAAAATTCTATGATTCTTTTCCATTTAAACTATTATTCTTCTCTACTTGTTATTCCTATTCCCTCTTAATAAAATCCTATCTTCAAATATCATTCTAATCTTATTTAACTTCAGTATCAGCTTACCAATTTTTTTAAAAAAAAATGACTATCCAAACTCTCTTATATCTCATCATCTATCTATGATAAACCCTTCAAACAAAATATAATTTTCTATATAAAATTAATTTAACTTGTCTAATAAAAAATAAAAAATATAGATATATTTTTTTTTACTTCTTACTAACTTGAAAATAAATATAAATGACTCATACTAATATAATAAATCAAATTCCTAATATTGTAACAGAAACATTAAAGTTTATTCACGAAAGAATCATATAATTATTTCTGGATAACTCTTATTACGTTGTAATAAATTTATATTATAAAATAAAGTATGCATATTAAAATAAAACTATTATTGATAGTATTATGCGTGTATATTCTTTAAATATTTATACATTCACTCAACAATCAAATAATATTTGGTTTATCTAAAGAAAACAAAGCAAAATACATTAAATTATTAATATTATATAATTATTACCATAAATGATACTCCAATTTATAATCAGCCAAACGATGTCCTCCAGGATTATAATTTTACAAAATAATATCACATTTATACTCAACAATTATTCTTAAAATATTACGTGTTGTAAAATTATATATAAAAAAATAAACTTTATGAAATTAAGTGTTATATTAATGTGTAATTACTTTTAAAATGTACCTCTCTTATCTTTAATAGATCAATAAATAATTAAATATCTATGTTAGTTAAGAAAACAAAATATGTTACATAAAATCCAACGGTGTCTTCTTTCCACTCACAATTGTTCTTTTTTTCCTAGGCACAACATTTTACCAACACCACTTCCTTTTTCCGGTACATCACGTGTTTAAACAGTTTTTATGAAATAAATGGAAAACGTTTTTTTTTAAAAAAAATAAGATAAAATAAGTTCCACCATAAAGAAACAAAATAATAATTAAAACAGTTTATAGGATCCGGATTTATTTAAAAGTTATTATCTTCCTAGGATTAATCAATAGTTAAACGTTTAATCTAAGTTTTATAAAAATTGACTTGGATATCCACGTATACTTCTGTGCGCATTTCTTAAAATATTCAGCAAAACATTTTTTAAATTTTTCTATATAACCAGCATATAGAATTTAAATATTATAACGTTTTTTTATAGGTATTTATTTATCAATTAAATTTCCGATTTATCTGCCTTTTAAAATTATCGAAATCTAGTCTTTTAAACAACAAAGACTTAATAAGGCAAGTATTTCTGCAATTATTATTAACTTCCATATCTTTACCAAAAGATATATTAAAATATGTAATTTAAAAATACTTTCTTCATAAAGAAGTATTTATCTTTCTTTAACATATTTGTTTATAAAAAAATTAATTATAATCAACTTTTAAATTCATATAATGTCCAATATATTAATTTTATCCAACGAGTAATTCTCCTAGTTAATCCAGCGTTCACTATATTTTTAATATAAAGTTTCCAACACATTTTATCCTTATGCGATATTTTCATGATTATTTGATAGTAAAATTGAGCTTTGATAGAGACGATCAATAGGGAATTATGACTAAATTAGCACTGCATATTAAACGGTAAACTTTTATAAAATTATTTAAAACTACTCTCTTATAAATTAAGAAACTATTACGAGAGCGTCTATAATTTTTTACTTAGCTATATTTAATAGCTCACTTCACTTAAAAAAAAATTACAATCACCCCTCTGAACAATTGAACCTCGGTTTTTATACCGGAATAAATTACCCACTTGATTGGTAAATTAAACAATCACCTTGCTAGCCTATTTACATATCTTACCAACAATACGAAATTAAAAATAAATAATGACTTATTTAATATTTATTATTTATTACATTATTTAATTCTTAAATTAATTTTTATCATTTATTTAAATCCATTAAACATTTTTTAAAATATATGTTTTACTTTATTTCACTTTTAACTTTTATAAGACTATTTTTCTAAACAAACTAAGTCTATTTTTATTCATTATATTTTTTAAACAGTATTTTAAAAATCAGATTTAATATTTCACACTAATTATTTTTATTTTTATCTCGTGATAGCCAATGTAATATTTATAAATTTTATAATAGAATTTTAAAACAGTTTTGCAACTTTACTAAAAAACTTACAAGCATATGTGTACATATGTTTATCTGTCATCTGACTTACAACACAGATATAAACGCTTGTAATTATCTAAAAATAAACTAACAATTCAATTTTATAAAATAAATATTTTTAAAAACAAATAATATACTATAACAACTTTAAAATAATAATTCGATATTATAAAATCAAATATTAATCTTCTATTATATACTATTAATAATAAAAATATTCATATTCACTTACTAAATATTAATCTCTATCAATAATAAATATATATGCATTCAATTTTAACTTGTCTTTTTTTAAACTTTTAGCTTTAAACATTTATTTACAAAACTTATTAATGCAGTATTAATCATGGCCAGTTTTCCCAACCATATAATATTATCATTTTTTTTATTGAAACGTCTCTCCCAAATATTAGCACAATTTCACATATCAAATATTCATAGTTTACTTTGATTAAACTTTTGAAAGATTATTAGAAATAAAATCAACATCATATAGCTGTAATATATCTTAAATTTAAATTTTTTTAATAAATTGATATAACAATTGTATGGAGACCCATACAAAAGGGCACAATATATATATATATATATATATATATATATAAATTCAAAGTTAGTGGCAAGTAATTAATGCTAATAAATTCTGATCTGATTATAATAATTCAATCTCTTAGCTTAATTGATTTTATTTTAATCTTCTCAATTTGTATATATTTGTCACTAACATTTATTACTATCACTTCTGTATTACATAAGATTTTTAACCAATACATATCTTATCATTTCAATCTCTATTTGCTACATGATTTTGCATTTCTTGATTTCTATACTGTCTCTTCACTCTTAAACTTGTCTGAGTTGAACTTTATTAACTAATATTCCATAAAATGGATGCCATTTCAATGTATTGTAATGCTAGTATATAGATGTATGTTATGAAACAAACATGTTTATAATTTAAAAATAAATTATTAATAGAAATGGAAATAGAAAAGGATATGATATGTTTAGAGTAGTTATTCTTTTGTTTAAAATGTTTTGTAAAAATAAAAAAAAGATTGCATTATATTTTCTTTTAAAAAAGAATAAAGTCTTAGTACTGAGAGAGCTGGGGGATAATCTAAAATCAAAAGATTTTTAAAAAACTCTCCTTTTTAAAAATAAGTAAATATGAAAAAATTAGTTTTAAAAGATTACTAGCTGATAAAAAAAGTAAAACTAACAATTGAATTAATTAAAAAACTATGTAAACTATTGATGAGATAGTAGATTAGTATAAGCAAAAGAGTAGATTAAAGCATATGTAAAAAACAATTAGATAAAAAAAAATATAAAAATTAATTAAACCAAAGCAAAAAATATTCAAGTTATGATCAAAATTAAAAATAATGATAAGTAATTAAAACAATGAGAGAGAAGGGTATGTAAAGGTGTTGCTGTCTATTGTTATTTATTAAGGTCTTTATTTTGTGATTGAATTTAGTCTAGTCTTCATTTTATGTGTTACATTATTCATTGCTCCAGAAATCCAAGGACAGAATATAGCCATTCATTACTACTGTGAAAAATATCATTGCAGAAGCCACAAATCTAGCAAAAATGCATTGCTAAATCATCTTTAGAAGTGTTTGACTGGGCTTCAGGCAACTGTCCCTACCTGAACTCTTTTTGGAAACTAATGTCAAAATGGTGAAATAGGCATTGCCACAAACTCTCTCCCCCATTGTCAAAACAAAGAATGAAAAACAAGCCCTGTAACCATCAATTGAGACCAAAAAGCCAAGTGGTTGGAACTGACAAACATGAAAATCTAGGTAAAAACATGTTGATACTTATCTATAGACACTTTATATTTATTTTAAAGAATGACTATTATAAAATTTATCCAAAAACTAATCATTAATCATTTATATTTTATATAAAATATTATATTATGTTAGATATGTGTGTGCTTGAATAAATATTAATGTTTGTTTAAATATTATTTGGTCTATTTTCTCTCTTTTGTCACTGTGTCACTATTGATTTAAGAATATAGTTATTTTTATGTGTTAAGTGAATGCGCTGGACCCTGAGACAGAGTGTGAGCTAGTCATGGATTATTTCAAGCACTAGATTCATGGCCTATTGTCTGAGCATCCTGGCTATATAGCTTATATAGTCAGATGGTACCTGAGTTTATACTCAAAACAAATAAAATACTTGGTGTAGGATGTTTGATCTAGCAATTGAGAAATGCTATAGCCTGGAAATATGATTGCAGGTTATGCTTTGTATAGCCTCAATCTGGTTATAGGTACTGTTGATATTTCATTTATCAATGGTATTTTACTTCTCTGCTTGAAGGTCTGGTCCATCACTGCAGGGCTGCAAAAGTTATTCCAAAAATTATTTAAAAGAAATATAATGGTAAATTAAACTGCTAACTTCAATGGACGCAGTTCAATATATACATCTAAATATAATAAAATTTAAGTGTTCATATATAGATATGTTTTATGAAATATTCAATGCATAAAATAAAAGATAATATCAGTTTTATTTAGCTTAATGCATTTTTGGTGCCTAACATTACAATCATAACTATTTTTAGAATATCTATGATTGTTGTTTTTCACACTGAAAATGCAGTAAGAATAGCTATAATTATGGTGCTTGACAATGAAAATACATTAAGATAAATAAAAGTCATGTGTTTTTTTATTTTATGGATTGGATATTTCATAAATCACATTTATATATTATACTATCTTTGATTAGATTTAAATTAACTATTGTCATTACTTTATATGTTATTAATTGTTCAAGATTATCAAATGGTGTTTATTCTAATTTTGGAGCTACTGTAGATACACCTGAATACAAAGTAATATTCATGATTTATTTTTTTATTCTTTAAGTAATATAATACATAATTTACTATGTTAAATTTTATATTTTACTATAGAAATATATAAATTTGAAAGTATATTTTGATAGCTTTTTGAACATATTTTAACAACTATTAAGTTAAGAAAATATATAACAAGTTATGCTTTTAAATGTGTGTATGATCAGGCATGTGCATGCATATTTAGGTTATTATGTAAATTTGAGATTACATAAATTTAAAATCATGAATGTTTTTGAAATAATATTGTTGTTAAAAATATATAGAATGTAATAATATTTTTGTTAAACAAGCAACTATATTTTTATTCTCTGATTTGTGATTTTTAAAAACCATTATTATTTTATTTTAAATATTTTCTTTTTAAAAAAATAAAAATTTTTGTTCAGGAACACTGTATTTGTTTATAAACTAGTTAAAATGGAATTAGCACTCAATGGATTAAGAGGGGTAAATTTGAAATGATCATTAGCCACTGTTTCTAGGACAATGATCTAAATATTACACCAGGAAGCAAAATATATAAAAAGCTCATGACAAATAAGTAACAAGTTATTCTTATATATATATATATGCATAATCAGGTATGTGTACACATGATTAGGTTTTGTGTAAACTTGAGATTATCATATAAATTTAAAATCACAAATGTTTTTGAAATAATATTGTTATTAAAGATTGTGATTTTATAAGAAGAGATTAAAAACCATTGTTATTATTTTATTTTAAATATTTTCGCTTTAAAAAATAATAAAAAAAAACATTTTCTTCAGGAATGCTGTGTATTTGTTTATAAAACTCTAATTAAAATGGAATAATCACTCAATGGATTAAATGGGGTAAATTTGAAATAATGTTAGCTACTGTTTCTAGGACAATGATCTAAATGTTACACTAGTAAGCAAAATATATAAAAAGCCCACGAATTAAATTTGGACACTCTTTATATATCTTTATTACTTCAGTTGGTATATTGTGTTTAGCAGTAAATAAAATATAAAATATAATATTTTTAAAAATATTTAATTTAAATCATATAATGCAAGGCTGAATAATAATATTTACTCCAAAAGGCAAATTATCTTTTGTGAGTTAATCTATTTTAACAACTGAAAAAAATGGAATTTGTTTTAAGTGCATTCTGGAAAAGATTATAAAATGCTTATAATGTTTTACTATAAGAATGTGTGTGTATATATATATGCCAATAAATAATTTTCCAAGGATGTGACCAAATGTATAATAATTTAGATTTAATAAATAATATAATCATTTTTGGAAAAATAAAACAATGCTTATTATTTTGCATTGTGTAAAATGTTAAACCTCATTATAATTTGCTAAGTATTATTTATTTAAATAAACTTTGAATATTTAATAGGAAAAGGAAACAAACTCTTGCGATTGCTGTATATTTGAAAAATATCATTTCATGGATTTTTTTCACATTTAATAAATAATATTTAAAATAAGTGAACTTTTTATATATGGACTTTATTTAATATCTATTATTCATGTGACAGGTTGTATGTCTTATTTATTCTATAGTTATTTGTATTATTACTGTTTTTAAGATCATTTAATATATATATATATATGTGTGTGTGTGTGTGGATATATGTATAAATAAACAAGGAGAAAGATATTTTAGTAACTCTACATTAAAATTTACACAATTGTAGTAAACTTTTACTTAATTTTTCATTTATAGATAGTCATGGGTAATAAGTTGTTCATAAAATAACAATTATAATAAATTGATTATCTTATTTGTGACATAATTGATCAGTAAATGAACTAAAACTGATTAGCATTTTCTTTTGTATATTTGTATATTTTGGCTATTGAAAATATTAAATCAATATTTCTTTGTGGTAAAAATGTGCAATCTTTTAGTATCATATTACAGTTAAAACAAGTAGAATATTTTATAGTAAACTGTTTTAAGCAATTAAACATATTAATCAATGCCTTATTTATTTTATAAAAGAAAATATTATTTATTAAACGAGTTAATACTCTTATTTGATTTGTTAAGTATATGATATAATAATAACAATTTAAAATTTCTATGCAATTATAAACATTTAAAATTTAATTAACAAAATAATATAGATTTGGTAATATATTGTCTAATTACCCATACCACTCTATGGCGCTGTTGCTAGTGAAAAACAAATAGATATAATGTTACTGGGCTGTTTGATTTATGTTTTTAATTTTTGGATTTTGATTTTTATTTTTTTGTTGTTGTCATTGTTGTTTTTTTTGTAACCGGTTTTGTGTATATTTCTTAAAAATAAAAAAATGGTTTTTTTTTTTTTTGGCTTTTTAAAATATTCTGTCTTTTTTTAAAAAAAAAAACCAAACATTTCTTTTTGTCCGGTCTTTTTTTTTTTTTTAAGAAACTTTTTTTTCCAAGTCTTTTTTATTGTTTTTGAAGAAACTTTTTTTTTTTATTATCGAGAAACAAGGCTTTCTCGACAGACCTCTCTAAGACCTGTCATCATATTTCTTACGGCATTTTGACACCTTTCCAACTTGGCTCTAATACATTTCACTGTAAGCTGGCCCCGGCTTCAAGAATAAATTAGCCATACCGCTTGTGAAAAAGTGATTCAGCAGCCCTCAAATCCCATTTCTATGGTGAATGGAACACCTTCATTGGCATTGATGTGATTGACATTCCATTTCAGATGTTTGACAACACCTTAATTTCATTAAACCACCACGAAGACAGTTTTTCTGGGTGGGTAAAATATATTTTTTGGGTTGAATCAAGGCCACGACATCTGTTTCTGAAGCAGGTAAATCTCAAAACTACAACACCGAATGGTCGTCTGCCATTGAACTGTTTTGATCTTGAAAAAGTATCGGAAAGTGCGCGACTTGATTGTGACCTTTGCTGAATCATGATTTACACTCCTCATTTAGTGAATTCTGACCCCTGACAATGAAAGTAGGGGCATTTGAGAATTCGTTACAATTTTTACTAACTCACATAAATTACAATACATTTAAGCAAAAAAAAAAAATCTATTCTAATATACTTTTCGTCATTACAACTACAGAAACCTTCATATCATATGCTGGTACAATAGTCAAGAGTAATGTCTATAGAGAGTGTCACATACTCTTCATTAATAATGTTCAATATGCTAGAGATGTTGGGATAAGGGTGCACTTCAACATCCTAGTGTTTGAACAGTTTACAGGCCATAAGATCTATGAGCAGTCTTGTAAACAGCATATTTATGTGCTTTAGCATAGAAACAGTGCCATCGTGTGGTGTGGATCAACAGACCATGTATTACTATAGATTTTATTACTTTATTAAAATTCAGTAATTATCCAAACAAATGTTTTCATAGATATCAATTGGTATTATTTAAACATAAAAGCTAGTCAATAAATTATTGATGCAAACTTTATATGTAATCATCAAACTTAAATAATTTTATTCATTCTTTACACTATTGTAAATTTTAGTACATAATAATAAAAGAGTTATTTTGTGAATGAATCTCAATATAAACTATTACTTTATATATTATAAATTTTTAAATGAATTATTTTATTTTGTATATTACAATTTTTAAGACCAGTCAGGTTATCATATGTTTAATAAATAAATATTATTAGGAAATTTTAAAACTTTATTCTAGTAGAGATTTTTGGATTATTTTATTAGTAGTGTTTAAATAAATTTATTACTTAAATTTATTCATTACAGATTTGGCTTGCTCAATGTGTGTAGCCTTATTAATTTCAGTTAACTGAATTGTACTGTTATTGATTTGGGGTACCTAAAAAACTTAAGGCATTTATAAAATGACTTGTTCGGTTTTACCAATATAATATGTATACTTGAATTTTGTTACATTTATATTAATGCAGGTTTTTCATAATTATGTATTGTAAATATCATAACTGGTCAACTTTGTGGAGAGTCTACAAATTATGCTAGTTAAAATTATAAGTATTAAAATGCATTATCAATATCCATAAATAGCAATGCTAAAATGTATTTATGAGTTTGTTACAAAAAAGACAGAGCAAGGAGAGCCTTGGGGAAAAAAATAGTACAACACAAATATCAATGCTATGGGGAGTAAAGGAAATTTTATTGCATCCAGATAACATTTTAATTCAATTAGAGATGTCTGAGTTCAAATTTAGCCAAAAGGAATTTTTATATGTTCCTTAAACTTTAATATAAACATATTTTATATGCCTGTAAAATGTGTTAATTTATATTCTTATGTTAGCATAAATCTGTTTTTTTCTTAAGCATGCCCTTTGAACTATGTGTGAGAGTATTGAAATGTAATACACAAAATATATTTGAATGCTATGGCTAAATTAAAGCTTGTTACACATATATTTCTCATTGTTAAATATGTATGGTCAACAATAAATTCTCAGGGTTTAAGTATGAGATAATTTATCTATTATGCATCAATGAATTTATTAATATTGCAAAAAATGGTACTTTCCAATTTTACCTCATGCCACCACTTGAGGGCACTCATTTCCAATAGTTGGAGATAATTATATACTTGAGGTCACTTATTTCCAATAGTCTGAGATAATTATACAGTTGCAGGAACTAAAATTTAATGATAGTTGAAGTAAAAATGACCAAACAACAATTTTGTATTTTAATGTTTAATTAAAGTAAAAAAAAAACCAAAATCTTAAGTACTAATCAATATACTGAAATAAAAAATAATTTGGTATTCAATCAAAGCATTGGGAGTATTTAATGAAAGTAAAAGTAAAAAAGATGAAAACAATTTTGTATTCTAATGTTTAATTAAAGTAAAAAAACAAAACAAAATGAAAGTAACAAAAAAAAAATAATTACACTTTGCTAATCGCTTCTAAAATTGTGACAAATAAATCTTCTTCTTGATGCAATCGCCACCACATGAACTCAGCTAAATAGGAATCCATGTGTTTGCTAGCATTTCCCCTCTGTCTTTTATTGTACCATTTAACTAGCCCCCAAAGTCTTTCTATGTTTTGGGTACATGCCCAATAGAAGGATCCATAAAATTATAACTATGATTAACTTTAAAATGTTCAAATTCTGAGTTTCTTAATTCATCAGTTTTATAGACCTTCCAACAGTCAGAATAAATTGTTGATCTTTGTGTTATATGTTGTTGAATGACATCAAATATAATGGACGCTGTCTGACATGGAACAGTGACAATAAAACTCTTTGGTTTCTCTACATAAACCACTGAATAACCACTGTTGTGTAAGTATTCTCCCTTGTTGGTTCTTTTGTTTTTAAAGAGACTTTCATCAACTTCTACAATTTTTCCAGGTCATCCAATTTTGCACATTGGACCAAATCAATAAACTTTCTTTACCCACTTCTCTTAGATAACTGTTCCAATAAACAATAGTGTCTTTTCACAAATCCAATTCATGTTTTATGCATTCAATTGTCATGGTATTTCTACTCCAATAAATAAATTGGACGACTGTTAGAAATTTTATTTTAGAGCCTTCAAACTACGTGTCTTTATGTAACACTACACAGCATTGGCAGACTTAAATTACATTGCTGTTTCAGGGTTCAGGCAAAATTCAATTTCATGTTGTGGCCATTAGCACAGACTTTTTGAGAGGGCAGGATATGATTTTTTTGGAAAAATCTCACTGTCTCACATTCTGTGACCAATAGACCACAAATTCTCATCATCTTGAGCGTAAAAAGACAATCAATGCAGCATATCATTTTGCTAAATACTTTCATTAAACATTAGTTCCTGATACTGTATAATTATCTCTGACTATTGGAAATAAGTGCTCTTGCATGCATAATTATCTTTTTCTATTGGAAATAAGTGCCCTCAAGTGGTGGCATGGGGCAAAATTGGAAAGTAGCCAAAAATAAATAAATAATATACGACTTTGTTTAAAATAAAGTAATAAAGTTTATTTACAAATAAGCAAAATAAGTAAATGACAAAAGTGTATATAGATATTACATTTGGAAATATATATGTGTGAATTAATTATTGAGTTAATGTCTTTATTATGATGATCTAAAAATATATATGTGTGTGTATATCTCTAAATCTGATAATCATTTATGTACTTTTTTAAATGTAACATTTTATATGCTAAAAATGAATAAATTGATCAGTTTTAAAAATGTATCTTTCTCACACTTAATAATATTGACCCATAAATATCATACATGCATTGTATAACACTGAATAAATATTAACAGAAGACCATTTTGTAATTACTTAATAAGGAGTGACTTGTTCTTTTTTTTTATTATAAGAAATAATAATGACCTCCCCTTTTTGTATTATAAGTAAATGACAAATAAACTAGTCTTTTTTTAAGTTCACTATTGTTAATAAAGGTATCGCACGCATAATACTAAATGCCAGTGATGTTATGCATAGCTATACTTCCTTCTATAAATAGCTTAAAATGGGTTGATTTTTTGCAGCTTGTCATTCACACATTGCAGCTGATTCATTGAAATTTTGTTTACTTTTTAAATTGCATGAAAACTATAAGCATGATGTCAACAGATATTCCAGTATTCACTGCTGCTTGAATCCATCTTTAAAATGATGTATCAAACTTTAAAATCAGATAAAATTTGAATTTTTTTATTAATGTTTTTATTAATAAGTGCATTTAATTTTTTTAATTTTCTCATCAATTTACTAGTTTACATTGGTTAATAAAGGCAGAAAATCTTTATTGGCCTTATAAGCTAATATAATGGATTAAAAATACGCTGATAATTCAGATATTAAGGCCTTCGATATGATATAAATGTAATTGCAGAATATCAGTCGTAAGTTACTAATTAAAATTTTTTGAGTAATATTTTAATTTTTTTTAATTATTTGATAAATAGTATAATTTATGAATTTGTGTTTGTTTTGGTGTGTGTGTAGTACATAAGTTATATAATATTAAATCATTTATACTCTTTATTATACAGTATATAAATTTGTATTCAAATATAACAAGAGTGTTTTTTGTATAGTGTAATTTTTGGTTTCTGATCCAAGCTTTAGGCAACCTTATTTTATAGACATAATGATTTTCAAATGGTTTAATAATTTATTTGTATGTTTATATTTCTATTAGTGTGTTTGTGTTTGCTCTTGCTTCATATTTGTATAACAAGTAATGAATTACATGTATAGAGCAGTGCAATGTAAATTTTAAAAACTGATAATCAAATGTACAGAAATATTACATATTGCAGTTGATAAAACAATCACAAAATTTACTGGGCATAGTGCTATGTGAAAATATAAACACTTAAAACCAATAAAGAGAAATTTCAAATGGTGTATGTACAGTGATAGCCACAATGGTTATGAATATACCACATGGAATTATATGCAGTTAGTAGTTTTGCCACATCTTGCAACTCCTTATTTTCAAGTCTATAGCTAGCAAATGAGCTATATGCAAATAAATTATATCTATGTGGGACAGTGAATATAACAAGATAGCATAACTGGTGGCATAAAGAATATAAACATCACTGATGTACACAAAAATATAAAATAAAGAGATAAAACTCATTTTATCAGTGACACAGACAATAACCCACAATTTCTAGTTTTAGATAGACAAAAATCCAATTGCTATAATCACAAATGTATATCCATCTTCTGAAAATGATTTGTTTTATATATTTTATCAGGATGAATCTTTTTCTTATAGATACCTTTGAGATTTGGTAACTTTTGGGGTAAAGATAAAAATGAAGAATTCATATGTGACTTATTTTGGAGATTCTGAAGCTATGAATTATTTCAGGTAAGAAGTATTATTTATAGTTTGAAATATAATTTTGTGAGGAATACAAAGAAATTATCAATGAAGATGTAATTTAAACTTAGTTAATGATAAATTAGAAATTTTGAACAAACAAAAAAGTAATAATTATGTTGGATGTTGAAATTTTTTTTTTCCTTATTTTTTAAATGGTTATCATTATTTGTCTTAGACTTATTGTTTTTCTTAATTTTTCTAGTTTCTATCAATGTAAAGTTTTTTGCTCTAACATTATTAAAATTGAAGTTATTGTGAAAATTGTGTTTCAGGTCAGTTTTTTTTTAAAATTCAATATGGCGTCTGGAGATTCAACCAGTTGTAAAATTATTTAAAATTAATTTGTTCCTTCGTGGAGTAAACTAATCATATTTGAAATAGTTCTATACCTTTTGATGATGAAATAAAATAGAATAACATACGACTTGAGAGTTTTGATACTTCAGCTAGGATAGATTAAAAGCTTTACTGCTAAAAATGTAATAACAAGGTGTTGCAACTTACACACTCGGATGGCTTTTATTTTCATTTATATGTAGGAGCTGTTGTTGGTTTTATCCTCTGGTAATAAGAATGATATTTGAAATCTCTCATGGACCTCTACCCATGATGAATTTATTCCTTCAGTATTTGGTTATTTACCATACTGATTTTGAAATATAATTCCCATTACAGTATTTCTTTTTTTTTTTTACTTACTTAAAGAAAAAATCTATAAAACTTTATTATGTTCGAAGAAAGTTAATCCAAGCTTTAGAATGTCTTGTTGTTAAGCATTTCACGCGCGTATTATTTGAATTTACGTTTTATAGTCGTTCTTTGACTTAATTATGTACTTTTTAATTTCGTCTCATGATCTTCAAATAATATTATTCATAATGATTTTAAAAGACACACTCAAAAAATAATTTATAGTATTTTTTCTCTATAATAAAATATATAAAAGTCATCTCCCTTTTAACTTATATGCATACAAACTGCATAAACACTTCATTTACATATATATGTGTGTGTAAAATGTATTAATGGCATATTCTTGTACTGATTTATCGCCACTGTTTTCATTTAGCCTCCCCCCCCCCCCAACGGAATGAATATGTTCATGTCTTATAAAAATAAAATGTGTTAGATATTGTTCGAAAATAAGTTTTTGAAGTAAGGGCTAGTCCTTTATAATTCCTTTATTTCTTATAATTAAACTTTTTTTTTTTTAAATGTAGACCACAAATATACAGTTACTATAAATATAATTACAGTTGTTACATAATATATTTTGGTGGGATACCAGGGGAACTAATACAACCACTCGAAAGTTAGTCTCAATTCCAATTCAGTTTTCTTAAATGAGGAAAATGACACAGTCCATTTATTTAATTCTGAATAATTTTGATATTGTGAAGAAAGTGACAATAAAAAATGAAAGATAAAAGAGATGTGTTTAGGTACAATTCAAGCTACAACCTCAAACAATACAAATCACAACTGGAATATTAATTAAAGTGTAAAATCATTTAATATTAGACACGAGTTTCGCATGAAAATACCAAAAACCTAATGACAAATTTTAAGTTAAAAATTTAAAAATATTTTTATTTCACATCAAACTAACTTTTGAGATAATGTACATAATAATTGATCAGAATGTATTACACACGCACACACACACACACACATATAAGAAGTCTTCAATTGTCTATTATCGAGAACAAGTGAAGAAATGAGACACTATTCATCAGGACTTGACAATTACTCTGTGATTTCTTTCTAAATAAGAATAACTAAATATCTATTTACTAACTATTATATGAAAGAAAAAAATGCAGCTGAAAATGTTTTCCAAGTTTTCCTCAATTCAAGTTTCAAACTCAAGCAATGAGCATTCAGACAAATTTTCTACTAATATACAAAGTAATAGATTTTCAATCTATACTATTCAAAATATTTACAAGTCTTCATTCACTTTTATTTTTTTATCTTCTGATTAGCGATTCTTTACTGACTTTATTGGTTACATTTTATATCAAATTCAATTGGTGTCTATTAGTCATAGTTTTTTTTTTCATGTGTCAAAGTGTTGACTGGGAAGCGAACTTGGGCCAGCTGCTTGGAAGCAGCTATGCTAACCACAAGGCCAGCATTTAATAGAATTCTTGCAAAATTAATATTTTTTTACTTTTACTGAGATATTAGTAGTTGAGACATTAATTATTATTAATCTTTAACTTTATGAAGAATTGATGTAGTGTTCCCTATTACTAACCAATATAAATAACATGCAGTCTTTCCTATTTATTTTTTTTATCTTCATGAAAATGTATCCATGTTATAAATTTTGAGAAAGATGAATATGTATTTAATATTCTATCAATGCTCAGCATTAAAAAATTACTTTATTTTATTTACATTTTATATATATATATAATTTTCAAACGAACTTTTATCATTGCATATTATAATAAATAACTCTAGTTTTGAGTGTAAGGTTCTCAACATAAAAGTAGGATAGATTTTTCCTGAATTGGATTGTGAGACAAGCCTGGTTTGCAATCTTTTCTGGTAGATATGTTACCACAAACATAGATATTAGTTTTTTTTAGAAGATTGCAAACTTCTAGTAGTCAAGGCATAGTCTCTGGGATGTCATATATCTTTTTTTATATATAAAAAAAATGCCATTTCTTTTATAAAACACTTGAGTTAAAGCTTACTGATTATAAGATTGCAGAAAATTACTATTCTATATTGTAGAATGCCACTCAATCATTTATATCATATATGGGATAATCTTCAATTATTTTCTAAGCAAGAATTTAATCACTTTCAATTCTAAAGCATTATTTGATCTAAGTTGAACTTTTCTTTCGACTGGTATTATTGCATTAATAAAAGGAAATACGTCGTGAATTTCTTATATATAACTGAATGTATTATTTTTAAATATAATCTGATTTTCTTTCATTTAATTTTGTTGATAAGAATTTTCTGTTTTCGACATTGAACTTCAATTAAGGTGAGGATTTATTATAATTATCTTAAATATTGTTCTACTAATAATATGCTTTTATAAGTGAATACAAATTGAACAGCTTGATTAAAAATAATTCTATATGTAATGATAGCATGTCCCAAGGTCATTTAACTTTTAGAAGATAATCTTTAATGATGTGACTTTTTTTTCGCTTACTTTATGGTTTAAGCTTAAATAAATTAAAAATGTCAATAAAATGTTAATTTCGCACCTTTTTATAAAATGTAAAATCTTTATACTCTAAATTTTATAGTAGATGCTATAATATATAGGTTATATGAGCACAGACTTTCACAGGAACACATATATGTCGAAAAGATAAATAATCACCAATATATGTATTTTATGCTAAACCAGCAATCACCAATTGGTCCAGAGTATCACCTCTATACATATATGCAATAAATGCTCAGATATATATTAAGTTAGCCAATCTTCATACTTTAATGGACAGGCTTCAATCTACTACACACTCCAACTCTTTAATCATGCATCCAATTGAAAATCTGATGATGGAATGCTCAAAGGCCACCCTGAGGCCGAGATTATCATCATACCCATGTTGATCTAAAGTCAATCTGACCCCTCATGTATAGGACATGCTATAATGAAATTTTATTATTATTAGCAACAATTTATACCTAAAACTACTTTCAGTTTATCAGGACTAACTAATTTCATAGAAATATGCTAATTCATTAGCCATCTTAAAATAAAGTGTAATTCATAAATTGTTGCAAATGAATATATACATACACATTGCAGCAGAAACACCTTTTGCTGTTGCCCATGTTATTTATAAATGCTCAAATAATGCTTTCCAGGGTATATATAAATTATTCTAAACAATATATCGTCCATTTATCCAAAGATTAAATGACATTTGAATTTTAATTAATGATATTTAATAAAAAAAATGGATATTGATGATGATGATCAAATATTCTGTCCTCAGTATAATAACATATAAAAATGGTTATATTTACTGGTCACCATAGGGTTGAACTTCATTAACGGGCATTCAGAGCACCACTTCATTTTAAGCAAGATCACATATGAATCACTTACCTTCTGGAATCATCATCACAGTTCTCATATTAACAATCTTGCTTTGCTTAGTTCAACACATGAGTATTCAAAATCAGTAGAGAATTTATGCATAGAAGATGAGATTACTGTGAGAATTATGCACAGACAGCAAATTAAGTTAAATAATATAATTTTAGATAATTACGATAGATTTCAGAAATTATTATTTGATAATTAAAATAATAAATTAACAAACATAAACAAGGTACCGAAGACTAACTATAAATAAATAGATACATTTAACTAACGTATATATCTGTTTACATTTCATTCATATTTGCTCTCAATAAGCAATATTTAAGTAATTTTGATTTGCTGCATCTCAAATTTTTTAATTTTAGTGTTGTTTGTATTATTTTTTTCTGACTTTAGGCTTCATAAAACTGCAGCTATATGGCCCTTAAATCAGCAATTTTTACACCTTTTTTGATGTCATTTACAATTATGAGATCATCGTTCAGTTTTCTATAGAAATAAGTTAAATTGATTGTCACTTTCATCTCATTGCTAATTTGTTGCTTTGCTAGCTTTTAAATTAAGTATTGGCTATCACTAGAATTAACAATGACATATTCACTGACCTGATCTAGAATTAGTTCATGGCAATACCTCTTTTAATAAGATTCCCTCTGCATTGTAAGTCAAAGTCTGCCAAAGATTGTTTTCTAAACTTGACATCTAATGTTCTTCACAGTTATTATTTCAAATTAGCTTTTTCCACAAATTGTCTGTAGAAACAATTCTTTGCTAAATTGCAAAGAGCCACATTATATTCCTTATTTTTTTTTTACTCTTTATCTAGTAATGGTTTCTAAAATGGAGTCTTGTAATGTGTTCTGAGGGAGATGGGGACAAGGATGAAGATAACCTTTCTCCTATTATATTGTAAAAAAAAAATTCTGGTTATGTTGATTCAAACAGACTGTTTCTATAACCTTCAAACCAGAAAATCCTAATAACACATTTTTTATGGCATGTCCTGAATATAATGACCAGTTAGCCACATTGTTGATATCAAATTCCCCAATAAACTTTTGTATCATTTTAATCTATTAGGTATAATGGGGTTTATAATTTGGTCTGTACCAATTGATTCTTAAAACTAGATCCTGTTGACTATGTCAGCTGGTTTGTCTGACACTGTATTGAATGCACATCAGGCAAACACTATTAATTTGGTACAACAAATCAATTTTATTTGAAATAATACATTTAATATACGGTATATAAGTTATCTATAAATATTTGTACAAACAGCTACATTATACCAATACAGTGAAGAATAACAATATATGAACAAAATATGTCCGTTTATTCAAGTTTTTTTCGGTTGCCTTTCCACTCTGATATTTGCCTTTTGCTTATGTGTAATTTTCTTTTTATAATTAATATGTATGAAGCGGCAAAATCATTAATTAGATATTAATTTTAAGTTGAATAAGTTGCATAGTAATTATAAACCGATGCATATCAGTTAACTATTAATTTAAGTAACATTTTCTACAATATATATACACATAAAAATGTATAATATATATATATCTAAGAGATTCACTTTTATAACTATCTGTAATGATTTTATATTATTACTTAAATACTTCAACTTCTTCATGTATTTATTGTGTGGGAAAGTTCTATGATTAGGCGGCAAAATTATAATAGTTTGCATCATTTTTGCATATCATCACCACAGATTTAGATAAAAAACAATATTTACAAATTTTAATTCACTTGTGCACATGCGCATACATAATTTTCTTTAGTTCACTAAATTTTTTATTACTTAAGCGCCACTTTTAATTATCTTTTGTCTATTGTTGATTGATCTTTTTTAATAATTTTTAAATAGTTTTATGCTGCTGTTGTTGTTAAGCTTATTTAAATAAATATTGGTCTTTGATATTTTATATTAATTGTAAAATAATTTGTTAAAATATTTTTTTATTTGATTTGATTTGTTATAAAATTATATATATAATATTTTTTAAGGAAAAAAAAATTAGATAAGTATTTATAAAGCTGTCAGAAAAATTGGATATTGTTAACCAGAGAAATCATTTTCAAGGGGTAGTAAAATAAACAGTGACAGGCTATTTCTTTGTATTTTTGGATTATAAATCCAATAATAACCTTCTAAGAACTGCAAAGTGAAGGTTTTAAAGAAGATAAATGATGGAAAAATTACAGTAGAAATTTAGTTTAAGCTCGTGAACTTTTTAGATCCGTGAGAAGCTTAAGCAGCATTGTACCATCTAGGATTTACTTAGAGAGAAAAAGTGGAAGAGAAGTTGAAATATTTTCTTATTGTAGATGGCATATCTTTAGTAAATAGACAGAATTTATTAATCTTTAAATTTGTTTTCTTTGGATATAAATCTTTGCTGGTAATATTCTATAAAAGAAAAAAAAATTGATTGCTTTATCTATATGCTGGTGTATTGTTCGTACACACACATTTATGTCATCGTTATATGTGCTCTGTCTGTTCTTATTCCTTCTTGTTGCTAATCTGTTACAAATAAGCAATACATTTGTTCTGGTTTGATTATCATTAGGTATTGGTTATTCTTTGCATATTTTTTCCAGATAGTATTATACATATGAATGTCTGTACATTATATATACATATATGTTGCTGTATATATATATATAGTATATTTATCGATTTATAACTTTTTCACATTTGGTATTATTTTCATTGATATAGACTATAAATAAGTAAAACATTGGGTTTTTAATTATTATCTGCATGTTCAACTGGGATTCATTTCAAAAATTTGTATTAAAGCGTTAAGAACTTATTAACTTTTCCAATTGCTACCGATTTTGCAGAGCATAGTTTTCTACATTAAAATAATAATAAAAAAAACCTTAAGAAATTCCATGACCCAAAAAAGTTTGTCTAATTTTAACAGCAAGCTCGATTGGTTTCCCAAAATATCTGTAAATCAAAATCTCATACAGAAACAAGCAATTATAATGATTTCCTTTGATTACTTTAATTTGTTACCTAAATTTAAAATATATAAAAAATGTTAAAAATCTAATTTAAAAAAAGTAAATCTTAATTTTTTTTTAAAAAGTGATAATTAATAAATAAACATTTTACTAAGCATATTATTAATTTTTAAAAAGTCCTAAGCTGTGCATAAATATATATATATATATATATTTTGAAAAAAATTATCATCACCATTTTGAATTCTATATCAGCTAAATTGATATTCTACTAAGTCATGATTTATTAAACTAAAATGAAATGAGTAGAGAGGAAAAAAAAGTTGACATAATTGTATATTTTTAAATTTATATTTAATGCACTTAATTTCTTTTAAAATCAATATTCTGTCTTTTGTATTTTTTACATAGTTAAATCAAACAATGTAATGTAGATACTGATTGGTTATACATACTGTGGCTGCTAGGCAATGCTGAAGTACCATCAAGAAACACCAAAAAGCCTGCAAGTGATAAATTTCTATCCAAAAATTGCTGAAATCGATGTAAAATTAAAATGCAAAAATTGCTGAAATCTGGTACTGCAGTGTCACCTAGCGGCCACAGTATGTATAACCCACCAGTACCATAATGTATAATTGATTTCTGTAGTTTTACGAATATAAATGATTAAATCTTTTTTGCAGATATTATTTTCATTTAGAATGATACACTTTTACCTAGAAAAAATTAAAATTTTTATAGATCTAAAAATATTAATTATAAATTAGTTAAACAAAAAATTGTTTTTAAAGTAATGTATGCAGTTTAAAATATATTAATGCACTTAGTTGTTGTATATTGTTGTTTGTTTTCAATTATCTATTGCACAAAATGAAGCTTTATTTTTTTGCTGTGCCACAAATTAAACTGCAGTCCATAAAGTATGGATATTGAATAAAAATTATGTAATCACAGTAATTATATTTATAATTAGTATGTACAATAAATAAAACCTGTACTGGACTGTACTTTTTCTTGGTATAAATATCACCATTTTATTCTATATAGATGACATTGCTTTTATGAAATTATTTTCTTATGATGTCATTAGTCTTACAAAATGGATATCATTTTAAAAAATGGTGGACATTTAAAAAAAATGGGATAATTTTTTTTAATGATTATTATAGTGAGTATTTGATTGTTAATCAAAATGATGGGTATAAATTGATGACAATCACTATAGCAAATCATGCAAAAGTCCATCATGCAGTAGGAAAAGTATATTGTTTTTGAGCATAAATTACATGAAATTGTAAATTATGATGATATAATCAACAATTTTGAGAATAAGAGTACAGAAAATTATATTTTGTGAAATAATTATAAATTTTGAAATAAATAATATACAAATCTTTATCAAAGTAAAGATTGGTATATTATTTCAAAATGATTCATAATCATCTCATTATTATTATCAGTATAAAATGTTATTAGAATAGATTTGTGTCAGCTTTAAGTGACATGAAATAGAGAAGTGATGTTATCTGTTTCCAGTCAGATGTTTTCAGTAATACAAACTTTTTCTCTTTGCTCTATAGATTCTATATTGATGGCTTTGTCTAAAATAATCTCTAGAAATTAAATCATCAAACATCACATGATCACCATCATGTTTACACAAGCTGTTTTTCACAGAGGGGATATTGGATGAATAGGCACCAGATAGAGATTTTATTCACAAACCTTCCTCCATCCATTGATTACTCTGGTTTGACTGTGTGGCATTACTGTATGGAGAGTTTTTGCCTCTGAAAAACAGCTTGTGTAAGCATAAAGAATGGTGATCATGTGATATTTGATGGTTTAATAGCAATCCTGCTCAATACTATTATTGTGACTGTGGCTATTAAAAAACCAAAGACAACAAAAAGTATGGATCTGAACTGAGTTCATGTCTATACAAATGTACAAGCTAATGAGCTTAGCTTGAAAACATTATTGTGTTTTTATTTTGGACTCAAAGCTTTATAGTTAGCTAAAAAGTAAAAGGTGGCTGCTGGGGGGTTGCATTAAATCCTAAGATGTAGGATGCTCAGGTCCAAGGCTCCTCACTGATGAAAGCCACAAGCTAGAAACTAGTCTGGAAATATTCAATGAGTAGGCACTAGATAGGGATTTTATACACAAACCTTTCTGCATCCATTGATTACTCTGGTTTGCACTGAGTGGCGCTAATATATGGAGAGTTTTGCCTCTATAAAGAAGTTATTAAACTTTTTTTATAACAAAAATCCAAAGATTGGTGTAATATGTTGTTGTTTTTTAATATCTATAAGTTGTTTTTATTATGTATTATGTTTTAATTTATTTCATTCCATTTTCTGCATTTTTTAAGTTTATAAATTTTTTATTATTGTGTGTGTGTGTGTTTTAATATATATATATATATATATTGTACCATTTATTTATATATAAAGTACAAATTACTTTTTAATATTAGGTATTATAAAAAAAAGAAAGGAGAGCGAACACGATCTTTATTTTTTTTTTGTAACATAATGTTTTAAGAAAAAAAAACGTACAGTGAAAGTTTAATTTTTCTTTTTTTTTAGAAATAAGTTAACTAAAATAAATTCAATGTTGGAAAGTGCATATTGAATCATTGATTCAAATAGTGAAAGGAAATTTCAAAAGGTGAAAGATTGCTATCAGAAACAACTTTCTGATAGTAATTAAAAATGGCAGAAATTCTTAACGGAAAAACAGACTTTGTAATAAGAAAAGGAGAATAATGTAGAAGTTTATAAAGTAGAACAAAGAAAAAAAAAGGAATGTGTGCAGAGCTTCTAAAAAGAATCTAGGAGTATAAAAGGAGCCGACAGATTTGAAAAGGGGTCTTTTTTCTCTTATTGTTCCAATAGTGCTGAGCAATTTGAAGTGCCTCGTATTTTTTTAATAAAATGTGTCCACTTAGATACGAACTGAAATCGCTCGCCATGAGTGAGTAGAACTCTATCGTTTGCCAACACTTTCTCTCGAAAAAAGTCACCTAGATCATCATCTGGCTACCTAAATTAGATCGGAGATTCGGAAATAAAACTAAAAGAAAAACAACTACTGCGGACTACCCACTAACTGAATTGTACGTCGGGAAGATCGATGACCTACTTAATGTCAACTTACCGGTAAGTAAATGGCCATAATTTTTTTACATAAAGCTTTATGAATAGTGAGTTGAATGGAAATGTTATCCCATAAATTTTTCTTGGATCAGAAGATTTGCGAACTGAGAAATGAACCAAACTGTTACTACGGAAAATAAGACTAAATAATTATTACTCCAATATTTGAATCAAATTATTGAATTCATATGCACAATCTTTTCCAACATTATAATTTTGTCTTAATCATAAATATTGAATGCTTGACGAGTTAGAATAAATATTTATTATTAACTTCACTTTCATTGTATGTGTATAAAATTAATGCTATTCTATTTAAGTTTTACCTTTAGTTATTTAACTTAGATCGGTATACAAATTATTTTTTTTTGATAGATTTAATTTCCGTAATTAAGAAAAAATGGGGATATCTTCTTCTTAACGAGAATGTTAACTCAGATCGTATAATTATTACCTTACGGGCTACAATATGTTTGATGCAGTCTCAGTGGGTCTAACGACTCTGGCGCCCTCAAGTAGAAATTAAAAACTGGTTCTGCTCACGATTGTACTCGGTAATAGTTCTAGGCCGAAGTTGATCAGGAAAAATAGCTGTGTTGAGAATAGAAATACAACTTTCTTTTTTCTTTTGATACAGCTTGATCAACTCACGCTCAAATATAAATTTGAGGCGTATAGTGGCCTAGTAATACGAAAAACGTTACAATATATATATATACTTTTAATTAATATATCTAATTGCTTTGTTTAATAGACTGTTTTAAGTGAATAGGTAAAACACTTTTTTTTAATAAATAGCTTATTGCAGGGCAAAGATCTCTCTAATGGTCCCCCATGGAGGAACAGCAAAGACTGTGATTGAGTGGACACTATCTCCTCTGAAATGTTTAAATCTTTATATTATTATAGGGAAAAAATCGGTTTTACAAATTTTTTAATTTGTGAAATATTTATGGGGTATCTCAAAAATTATTTTTTGGTTATTTTATTTTTATATATATAACACCTTAGTTATCTTTTTAATTTGTGAATGTGTGTTTTTGTTTTTTTTATATTTTTTTTTTTTTTTTTAATTAAATTATAAATTTAAATTTTTAGGCAGCTCTCAACAGCCTTTTTAATCACTGGGTAACTTTGAGATTTTTTCTATTCTTGTTTTGCTATTTAGTTAAAAAATAGCTAGCTAACTATTTTCTAATCATTGTTGGATAGTTTTCAGGATTCGCTATTAGCCAGATATCTATAAGAAAATTCACAATCTCTTGGAAAGAATTTTATTTAAGCTGGCTTCAGACCCCATTTTGTAAGCATGGTAGTCAAAGGCACTTACTTCTGCACACTGAGGCCCTTGTAAATAATTATTAATATCATATTCAATAATTTTAAAAAGTGCAATTTTTTTAGGCTCACTTCAGATACCAAAATTGATTGCCTCAATTTAAGTACAGTTATTTAAGTAAGTAAACAATGAGAATATTTTAGAAAAATTATTTATAATTAATTTATTGGTCAAAAATTATAGAGCAAATTAGTTAAAATTAAATTTCTATTTAAAAATAAAAGTATGATTAATGGTTTGACTATCTTTAATTTATAAATGAACTCGGATTCTTCCAAGTAAAAAAGAGGGTTTAAATTAATGCAAAAATTTTTTTATGTAATATAATGGTGCATTATTCATTCAAAGGTAGGCTAAACGTTATTTAGAAGGTATATGGTTAGATCCTGAATAAGATAAAATTCATTATATAATAGGACAATGCAAGCCCATGACACATTTCTTTCTTTTGTACTTTGAAAAAAAAATTAAAAATGCAACATTATATTCATAGAAATGTTTAAAAACATTAAATGTGAGTTGAAAAATATTTATATTCATTATTGTCTTTAGGTTGTTTCTATGAACTAATTTTATCAAACTGCATTTCATGTATAGAGGGGAAAATTGTTAATCAACAATTATATATTTATTTTAAATAAATTAAATGATGGCAGGTGTTATGGGGATGCATGCAAGCTTTTTTATTATTATTATTTTTATTTGTGATTATTTTCTGTATTGACTTGTTATTTAATAATAATAAATCCTTGTGATTTGATAACTCCCAATTGTGGTAAAAAGCACCTGGATGATACATTCTACCTTTCTCTTTTGTGCTTAAATATCACTTGATTTCAAGATGAGTAATCTATTAAATACAAATGGCAGAAGTGCTTGCGGATAGATGTAAAAAGGGATATATATTAAACATAAACTAAATGTGAACACAATCAGAATGAGTGCTATTTGAGCATGAAAATTTACAAAGGATTTAGAAATACTATAGAATATTTTTATAAAATTTCAAAATGAATGTTGATTATAAATGGGGTTACGTGATTCATTAGGAGTAATTTCATTCTACTCCATCACTTACATCTATTGTAAGTTTATAAGTTATCAATAAATATATAGTTCTTAGTAAATCCACATTCAGTGCTATTGTAATCTTATCTATCTCCAGACTAGTTTCTGACTTATTGCCTTTTTCAATGAAAATTTTGAATACAGAATTAGGCAAAGAGGCAACTTCTCAGAGTCTGGTTTGGAATAAGTACTAAAATATATTGTCTTATTTTTATAATAATTTTTATTTAATTAATAGTTCTTTAATTAAACAAATTTATTTAACAGAAGTTTAAACAAAAGATTTTATGGAATATGTTTTGTGTGTGTGTGTGTATAACTATAAAATGAAGTAGCTGAATATATTGAAATTGATAAATGATAAAAGAAAGAACATTGTTAAAAGACAAAACAAAAAAATATTATGGGATGCATTGTCAGGGCTAACAAAAGCCCAACAGTGATTCAGTATTATTATGACTTTTTTTCTATGACTTTCTAAATTATTTATTATATTTTAATTTATTTTGTTTTATTTTTCTGCATTTTTTTTAGTTCTGTAATTTTTTTGTTTTGTGTACATTTTTACTTAACAAATGTTTTTTTTTCCATTTTACATCTATTGTTATATTCAGTAGACCATTTTAAACAAATAATTAAAACAGATTTTAAACTACCCCTCATAGATAAGCTCATCCCTGATAAAGACATGTCATAAGGCATGAAACAATTATTCAGAAGAGTTGATTGGCTGGTTATTTTAGAGTGATATCAAAGTCGGTGTTTATTATGAAGGGATTAGCTGGTATAATGTAACATTTTTTAAAATAGGTAATCTATGTTATTACTATTTTACATATTTGATTTATACTTATAAGAACATATTTTAAAACTTTTTAAAATAAATTTAAATATTATTAACTGCATTTAATGTTGTATAAATATATTTATCTCTGATATATTAGACTATATCAGGATCTTAGTACATTTTAGATATAATTTAGCTTTTGTCAGATATGCTGGAGGTTTAAATACTTGTTATATATATTTTTAAAAGTGTATGTATATTAATTTCCACAGTTTTCAGTTGTGTTGAAACCAATAATGTAATATTAAATACATACTATACAAAGCAAAAATATCTTACATAATATTGGCAATTATTGTTAAATTAAATATGTAATGTAAGTAAATGCACTGAGAATAATTTGCAATAAGTTAAAATATGTAGTGTAAGTTTAAATTTTATTATCATTAACCACTATTTAACATAAAATAAATAGAGTGATCTCTCATGCTACATAAAGATAATTTTTCTTTGAGATGTATTTTTGATTTTATTGGAGGAATTGTTGATAAAATATCAAAATTTATTATAAGATATTTTAAGGATTATATAAAATTAGGTCAATTTTGTGTTTTTTCTTTTTTGAAGCTTTTAAGAAAATAAATGGTTTTGTTTTGGATGATGATTGTGTTTTTGGTAGTTTAGACATTGAAAATATGTACCAATCAGTTAATAGATTAAAAAGTATTGATGTTTTTGTGTCAATTTTAAAAAAAATTGGAATGTTTTTCTGCAGATAAGATTAAGGTTTTTCATGATTTGCTTTTGCTGTTAGAGGATTCAATGTATTTTATGTCTAATGATGTGTTTTATAAGATTAGAGAAGGTTGGGTTATTGGTTATGTCATTTCTCCATTGATGTGTGCTGTCTATATTGATTATTTGGAGTGTAGTGTTATTAATATGTTTTCATGTTCTATTAAATTATTTGTTAGGTATGTTGATGTTTGTTTGTTTGTTATTCAGAAAGAGAAATTAGAAGAGTTTTTATGTGGATTGAATGCTTTTGATTCTAGTATTAAGTTTACAATTGAGGGGGGTAGTTTTGATTTTGTAAAATTAAAGTTTTTAGATTTAAATGTTGAGAAGGTTAATGATGTTTTATTTTGTAGTCATTTTATAAAACCTAAAAATTTGAGGAATATGATTAGGCGTGATAGTTATCAGTCTTTTATACATAAAAAAATGTCTTTGTTGAATTTTTGTTGTAGGAATAGAAGGCTGAATAATTTTAATAATAATGCTGATATTCAAAGAAGTCAATTTGCAGCTGAATATGTAGAATTGGGTTATAATCATGATTTTATTAAAAAAAATTGTATTTAATAATAATGTTTATAGTCATGATTGTGATGGTAAGAATGTTGTTGGTAAAGATAATGATTATATGTCGTTACCATTTAAAGCTTCAATTTATAATATGGTTTATAAGAATAGTAATTTGTTGGGTGGAAGGAAGGTGCATGGAAGAAAGGTTCTGATTTGAATTCATTACTTAATAGTTCTAAGCAGTCTATTGATAGTAGGTCTATTCCTGGTATTGTTTATAAGATTCCATGTAGTTGTGGTAAGTTTTATGTAGGCCAGAGTAAGTTTAGTCTTAATGAAAGGATTAAGGTTCATATAAGTAGAGTTAAACATAGGTCTCTTAACTCAGCTTTATATATTCATGAATTGAATACAGATCATACAATATTATTTGACAATGCTTCGGTTATTTTTTATGAAAAGAATGAATTAAAAAGAAGAATAAAGGAGACTTTGATAATAAATCTTCTTGATTCTGAGGCTATCAATCTTATGAAGACTTCTTTTAATATTAAGGGAAGGTGGAGTTTGAAATGAATTATGGGAAGGTTTGATTGTGTGTATATATTTGTTATTTCTTATAGTTTGATTTTCACTTGAGAAGGTCTATTTGTAGTAGATGAAACCATGGTTGTGAAAGGATTTCGGTAAAATTTTTGAATTTAATCTAGTATTGTATTGTTTTATGGTTTTGCATTGTTTTATATATATATATATATATAAAGGGGGGGGGGGAAATATATATATAAAGTTCTGGTTAGTTTTCTACCATGATTAGCACATCTCATATTTGTCTAGATTGTGCTAAAACATATGCAGTATGAGAGATTTACTTATTTTGTATTGGGTAATGATTAACAATATTAAATGAAAATTTTTACAATTTATTAAAGTATATATTTAATTTAGCATTTATAATTATTGCTAATTAATATAAGATTTGAAATGAGACTATAATTATCACTGTCTTGCACAACAAAAAATTATTATTGCATAATTGGTTTAAATGTAATTGAAAATTGTGCTTGTGTTTCAACATATTCTCACTTTTAACATACTATATATTTCTATTTGTAAATGAATCCTTTAACTACTCTTCCATTCTGATTAACATGTGTTTATATTTTTAGCATACTTTGTATGGCTAGGTTGTAACTGAAACATATGTAGTATGATTGATTGGTCATTACTTTTATTTAAGTAGCATTTAGTAATAATTCTGCCATTAATGGTGAAGATTGTGCCATGTCCAGTGGTGACCAAAGTTACAACACAGCTGGATTGCAAATAAATAGAAAATAAATGTCACTAATCTAATCACAGGCAGCACCACAACTTAAATTATAGATACACCTTTAATTATAACTGTTATTATAAATGTTCTTTTATCTTCAACATTCAAAGTTATCACATATGAATACGAGTTCAAGGCAGTTGGTTTATGTGGATCCTACGACCAGGTACTGCTGTCTCGAGTTATTAGTTAAGAGTCCAAAAAATAATCTTGGAAAGGCCAGTTGGCAAGGCTGACAATAATTGTCAGTGGAAAAAAAGTATCCATTCTTCAAGGGCTACAAATAGCTAATAAAGTTCTCTTCCCACTTCTGGTGAAGATTGATATTCATGTTTTTGTTTTACTAATCTAATTGGTTGGAATCCTTTGGTCCCATGTGGTAGTAATAATGTTATTACATTCCAATCTGCATTATTGTTTAATCAAATTAATCATACGAGTTTTTATCTTTATAATTAATTTCACTTCTTTTTTCAGATGATTCTTGTCAGGAATTTAATACGTGTTTCCCAATGGCATTTAATGAAATAAATGCTGTGTCCATTGCGTTTATACATGCACATACTTATTTTAACATTTTCTGTTTTTGCTGGTTTCAACAAAAATACACATTGATCAGATTTTTATTTTAATATAAGCATATTTAGCAGATTGCTTCATATTATAAATTTGATTTTTACATTTACATCAATAATCTTCTGATTAATACATATTAATCTGAGACATTCATGAAACAGTCATGAGACAATCACAAAGATGAATTCCAGTTTTTGTATATGTAAGATGGATGCACTAATATAATTCTTTCAAATGTACTTTTGATATTTTCTAATCAAATAATGCATTCGAGCATCTTAAGATATCCTAGACATAGAATACATTCTCAAATTAATCACAAACTGTAATAAAATTTGGTCTTTGCATGATTAAAGAATGAATATCTTTACACCATCTACCCACATCTGCAATTTAATTTTAACGTTTTTTATTTTATTTATCAATCTTTAAATCATTCTGAGGTCTATATATAGATTCAGATATTTTCTAAAAAATAATTTGATTGATTCCAACGAGTCTCTTGGATAAAATAATACTACAATGATGACACACTATAAAACTACTAACTTATGTGACTTTTGTCGCCATAATAGTTTCTTATTTATCTATATTTGCTCTATGAATTAGATTCTATATGATACATTTTTGGGGGGAAATTTTCATAGTATAATTTTTTGTTTATAATAATTTAGTCACTGTTTATGCATGTAGTCATAAAATATATTATCTTCTCAATATCGGAGTTTCATTAGCATGATTATTAAAGATATGGCTACTATGCTCACTTTTTTTTTTGAAGATCTTAATTCTGCCAATATCATTTAATAAAAGAAACAGGTCATTAGCCATATTATTTTTCACTTCTATATGGGGAAATTTTTTTTTTTTTTGGATTATTTATGACTCTGAATTTAATGTAGTCATGATACTAACAACGTATACAAAATAATTTTATTTCAAACATCCAAACTAAGGTTTCTCAGTTTGTTTCTCTCAACTGAAAATTGAAAAGAATTCTCTGATCTTTTGAATTGATCCAAACTAATTACTGAATTTGTTTCATCTCTAAACCCACAAAGGGTTAACTGTTTTCTAATGAAAATAATCAATAATTTGATGAAAGTTGTTGGAAAGTTTTTTCTTTCAAATTAAACAATTTTATTTTTAATTTTGATATTATTAGGAAGGTATTTCAAAATAAAAGATATTTTAATGGATTTTTTTTTTTTTATCATTTTGTTTCCTAGATCATCAAAGGTGGAATTCAAACTGTATATTATTTGAAATGTTTGTTTTAAAAAATATTTAATTAAGTAAAATTTTAATAGCTAAAATGAAATGCGTATTATTTGATGACTGTAGATATCACGGTCTTTTAATCAATTACTGTCAAAGCAAGCTTTTAAGTTGTTGGAAAATTAATTTGTGCTTTTAATCATTTCTTTATTTTATTTTTTTGCGAATATGAAATAATTAATTTTTGAACATTACAAAAAATGCAAATTTATGTAAATATTACTACATAAACTCACTTTGTGTACGACTATAAATAAAAACTTTAAATTCAGGTATATATCTATCTTTTAACAAAATAGATGATATTTCTGACTGCAATTAATATAAGTAAGAATAATAGAAAAGTATTTACTGCCTAACTAACAAAATAATAAAAATCAAATTTATTTAAAAAATAGTGCAGATTAAAAAAAAATAAATATTATGCATTTAAAAATTTATAAACAGATATCTTCATGAAGCAGCTTCATTAAAAAGTCAAGAAAGATTATAAAACTATTTGAAAATTGTATTTATTATTCCCATAATGCATTATAATTTGTTAACTCAAATTCTAATACAGAATATAAATTTGACATTAAACTAACCACTTAAAATATTATACACCTCTATCACATGACACCAGCTTACGTATTGCTGTTTTAGCAACATATATTTTTCTTTCAATAACACTAGTTCACTTACTATAAGCTTTAGTAAGTAATAGGATTCTGATAAGGCTTAATAGGTCCCTATCCTATGATATCCTATCCAATATACTCAGACTAATTTCAAGCTTATGGTTTTCATCAGTGAGAGCTTTGAATATTGAAACAGTACATCTGAACCTTTAGAATCTAATATACTCTCCCCATGGAAGCCATCATTTATCTCTCTGTTATACTATCTGGCTATCAGACCACACTAAAAAATATACAAATTTATCATTCATAGTCAATTGCTTATAGTCATATACATATGAAATCAGTTCAGTTTCTATATATTATGGTGACTTGGTTTTTTTAAACAACTATAGGCATCTTTATTCTATGACCAGAAATACTAAAACTTACAGTGTCATAGAGATGGTGACACAAAAATAGGCATTTATGAATATAATTAATTTACACAGCTTTATGTTATAAGTGTGATAGCACTATTTAATATTATTAGAATATAAAAATGTAAACATTGAAATTAATGAAAAAGTAAGTTATCTTAACATATTTAAAAAATTAAAAATATTAATTAATAATTATAGTAAATTTTTGACCAATTTTAAAAACAGCAAGTCATTTTTAACACAATCAAAATAATTCAAAAAGAACGTTCTAAAAATAAAGTTAAATATTTTTGACAAATATTCAACTGAAAATTATATTCTTTTAAATTTTTTTGCAAAAAAATATATTAAATAACATCCCCAGCAGCTAAAAACAATCAATTCTAGTTGATTAATAAAAACCGAGAACAGGTAAGTAACTGACAAAAAAGCTAAAATGAAATGGTAAATAAAAGTAGTTCAAACATAAATTTAACAATAAAATTAAAAATTCTGAAAAAATGATAAACTTTATAGTAAATCAGATTTTGTGTTTGAGAAAATAAATAAACTTATATTTGATAAATAGATATCACAAAATTTTAATAGAATTAAATCAAAAATAAATTTTGAAAAATCTGGCAGAAAATTGTTATAATTGATGAGATACAAAAATTCCCATAATCCCAAACAAAACATATTCACAAGCTTTTTCTGAGATGAATGGGTTTTAGAGAAAGCTGTTATATTTATATAGGTAAGCTAAGGAAGTAAATCATCATTTTCAACCATTAGTGATCCACTACAGAATGTAGGTCTCTCCAAGTTCAAATCTTCAATCTATAGCCTTTCTTTTCCATATCATCCCCAGCATACTCTTAATTGATTCATCCATCTCACATGTGGTCTATTTTTAGATCTTTTACAATCTCTTGGAATCCCATTTAAGATTTCAACTATTCATCTGTTATCTGTTCTAACAATATATCCATCTCAACTCCACTTCAGTCTCTTAATTTTTTCAGTGATAATAGCAATACCTGTTTATTCTCTCATTTTTGATCTCTTTTTGTTACTCCTAATATACATCTCTCCATACTTTGTTGAGTGATCCAAAGTCTCTGTATTACTCTTCTGTTCAATGTCCAAGTCTCAGATCCATAAATAAGAAATGGTAACACTCATTTATTAAAAAATTCTTTCCAACATATTTCTTTTAATATTAAATTATTTGTAACAAGTTTAACTCTATGACTAATTTCATCCATTATGTTTCCCTCTGTAGTAATAATCTGATAAAGATGTTTGTATTTGTTAACTTCTAACTCAACATCAATCTTTTCCTTTTTTTAAGACAATCCATTAAACATTACTTTAGTCATTTTTAACATTTGTCTTTAATCCCACTTTCTTACTTTCAGCTGATAACTCTTATGACATTTCCAGAAACTCAAGAATTATTTACAAAAACAACTACATCATCTACAAAATCAAGATGACTTAAATAATCTCCATTTACTTTTTATTCCCTTAACTTTCTATTTTAATCCACAAAATACTTTTTGCATATGGAGTCACTCTGTCATACATTCATCTTTTTAGTATCATTATGTAATCTAATTATTGCTATTACATTTTTATAAATATTTTTCAGAACTTGACAATATCCTGGGTATATGCACTGATGATCCAATGCTTTAATTACCGAAGAAATATTTATAGAATCAAATGCCTTTTTATAATTTAAAAATCCAAAGCATGCAGGCAATTCGTATTCATTGATGCTTTTATAACTTCTCTCAATATGTGGATATGATCTATTGCACTAAAACCACTTTTAAATTCAGCTTATTCTTTTCTTTGGTTAAAATCCAAAGTTCACTGTAGGGGGGTTGTAATTATTTTGGTAAAAATTTCATATAGAATTGATAAAAGACTGATAGGTATGTAATTTTTATATCTTCTTTATTAACTTTTTAAACATTAATATTAATACTGCATTTATTCCAAAAATCTGGTACGTCTTTATTATTTAGATATTTGGTATATAACTTTGCCAAAAAAAGTTATACTTCTTTATCTGCTTCTTTTAAGAGCTTATTATCTAGAGCTTTTTTCTTCTTCACAAATTTAATTACATGTCTCACTTCTTCATTTAAAATTCTGGACAATTCAGAAGATATGGTAGTTGTAGGAGATACTTTTCTTGTTCTTTATTGCTATATAATTTTTGATAGAACTCTTCTATACATTTCATGATGTCATCTCTCATTTTAGTAATAGTTCCATTTTTTTTCTTATTGCAGGAATAAATTTCCTATCAATACCAAGTCATTGTTTATACTCTTGAAACTTTTATTCTCTTCTACAGCTTTCCTTGCTAATTTACAATTATACTTTTTTATATCATTGTCAATTTTTTTTTGCACCATTTTATAAAATTCGAGGCTTTTGTTCATTTTTAATGCATCATTTTTATATATTTTCATATTTCTTCTTTTCTTAAATTGACTTGTCTCAGTAGAAATTTTACTGGTCAATTACTGCTTTTTTGGATCAGTTATCATTGTTGCAATTTTAAAAAGACTATCAGTTATCTTCCTATTGATTTCACTCAAATCTGAATCATATTCAAAATCTGTTAATATCTGAAAACAATTTGCAAGTTCTAATTTAAATTCATTGGAATGTTTTTGAAGGTTAGGAATATCAACTGTGAATATTGGTTTTTGTTAATAAATTTTTGTCTTTCTAATTTTACATTAACATGTAACTCGTGTTTCACTAATTAATGATCACTTCCTGGATTGAATTTATTAAGAGCATTACAATCTGGAAATACACATTTTCTGTTAGTCAAAATCCAATCCAATTCTGCTGTATCTTCATTTGGATGTTTCCATATCCATTTTCAATTAACATTTTTCTAAAAAAAAAAAAAAGAATTCATAATATAAAGTTTTTATTTTTTTGAAACCTCCATAAGTCTATGTTCTCTCTCATTTCTATCACAATAACCAAATTTACCTAGAGCACTTTTATCTTTCAATTGTTTAACCATTTCTAGCATTAAAATCTTCCATGACAATTTTAAAACGTTTTGTCTGATCAAAAGCCTTTTTTATGTCCATACCTCTACTTCATCATTGCAATGATAACTTGTAGCATAAACCTAAATTATCATCATTTGATATTTGCTATTAAGTTGAATAACTAACTTGCCACTTTTTCTGATTCTCCAATAATCTTGACAATGTTGTTCTTCCATTTTTATTCATAATGAATCCTATTTCACTTGTATTTCCAATGTTTGTGCCTTTGTAGTATAGTATATGTTCACTTTACAAATCATTTGTCTCTATAATTTCACAAAGTTCAATAATGTCTCATATTAAGACAGTTCTAATTCTTGCAATCTTCCTACATTTGTAAGTGATCTGCAGTTGTAAGAACCTAAATAAAATATGAAATAGCAGCCTGGATCTGTAATCAAAATATTCTTAGCACCTTCAGTTGTCAATTGCTGCATTGGCTGGTGACTTTAAAGTCTCCTGAAATTAAGGATCATGATTTATTTTTGTTTGTCATGATTGTAAATATCTATTTTAAAAAAAATCATTCACACACACATGCACATTTATTCTGTCCTCCAAAATACTCAACTGATTCAATTAAGAGCTATTGGGCATCTAAAAAGAAAGACCATGGTATGTCTTGATCTTAAACTCGGAGTTAAAATACCAATAAACTCATCACACTAGTTAATGTTTATTGGTCAGTAGCCATCCATATTTGTATACTATACAAATAATCATATAGTAATAACAGCTTCAGGGACAAGAATGTATGGAAGGGACATTAGGAATTTGCTCTGCTTAGTTTCTTTGAGGCTTCCAAGAGGAATTAAAGATTTTCTTTCAATTAATAGCAGATTTCTTTCTGCAGCCAAGTAAGCAAATATTTATTGTTAGAGTTTATTGAGAAAATGTTCAGATATACTCAATTTCAAAATTTTCTCAATAAAATGTATGATTTTTTTTTTCATTCATTTATTTATTTCTATGCATTGTATGGTTTGGCACAATAGAAGATTGGTTGACTTTGAAGATCTAGGAATTGTGATCAGTTCTGCAACTTTTAATGCTTGAATATATTTTAAAAGTGTATGGTTTTTTTTCCCTCTTATTTCTTTTATAATACATTATTTTTACCACAGTAACTATTATTCATGCTGAATTTATTTTCAAAATTGTCATTTTATTGACTATGAAATTCTCTTAAGAATATATTTAAATAAATCATTTTTTATAGCGCGATGTTTGTAAACTGTAATATTTAACACAGCATTATGCTGTTGCACAGTATTCATTCATTTATAGTTAAAATCTTCAAAGCTCATGTGCAACAGCATAATGCTGTGTTAAATATTAAGAATATATTGTTGATACATTGGTCTAAATGTCCTTATTAGACTTTGGAGGATGAATAAACATAATTTATTTGTACATATAATAGTCAAATATTCAATATAAAAATTATGTGTCTACAAAATGAATGGGGAATCACACACCAACCTATTTTCCTAAATTGCATGACATCAATATTTATATAACTGTGCCAAAGCTCAAACTAGTGCCAAATCAATCTTCTATGAGCACAAATGCAACCTTGGCCACACCATTATACCTACAGCTTTCAGTGTAGTCTTCTTTGAATGTAATGATACTAATCAGAAGGTGAAAGGGGCCTGGTACATTGCCAGAGATAAACACCCAATTAACAAAAAATATACCTGCATCCACCTTTTGAAAAAAATGGCCAATATAAAAAACTTATTCGCCTTTCAAATATGCAAATTCTCTGCTGAGTTTTGTTTCTTTAATACATGCCATATTTTTATTTTTACCAGAAATGCCATGATTATGACTCATATGATTAAGTAGTTGAAAGTGCACTAAGCATATTTTGCTAATTTTACAATATAAAGCTTATATCTAATATGGTTATGAGTATATTTTGTTTGTTACATTTCCCAAGATATAGCTCACTAAATTCTCAAAGTTACATTATAATAATCAATCTAAATAAGATTAAAATAAACAACTAATTATTTAAATATTCCAATTACATTCAACTGTTAGTAATAGCACACAGATTAGTATAATGTTTCAAGAGGTATTATTCTCCTCTTTTCAGGCTTTGCTAGCCTGACCAGTGACAATACTAGCATGAGAATCAAACTTGGACCCTTATGTGCTAACCAACTGAGCTCCTGCCAAAGGTTAGATTATTACTTTAAAATTCAATATTCAAGAATATAAGAGTCCAGGTTCAATTTCCACACTACTACTGTGATTGATCAGGGTAGCAACACCCTGAAGAAGAGTGAAGAATAATACCTCTCAAAATGTTATGCATATACTAAAAAACTGTGTGCTACTTCTAACAGTTGAAGGTAATTAAAAACAACATAATTATTTAAGTATTAAACCTTTAGTTTCAATTTTATTTAGATTGATTATTATATACCTTTATCCTGCTTAACAAGGTCAATTGGCCCACAAAAGACATTGTTAAGCAAGAATATCATATACAGAATAAGTATTTATAATAGTTGTCTATGGGGAAAAAATGACCAACTATTCCAGCTAAAAAATTACTCTACAAGTTGGGAATATTACATTATAAAAATAACTTATTAAGTATATATAGAAATTTACAAAACCCTTGAACATATGTTATATGCTTGAGCAAACTGTGCTGTGTGAATTATACAAATATTCATTTAAAATATGTGTGTATGATAATGCAATTTAAATCTATGTAAAAAGAAAAAAAACTTACAATTGTTACTTCCTGTAAAACTAAACTAGCAAACTAACATTTTTTTTTGGATTCTTCAATATAACTGGTTTTCATTATGCTGAAAAAAAAATCTATACTGTTTGTTAAAATTTGTACTACCATATTGTACTATATTACTTATGAGAAACACTGTTTAATAACAAATCATTTGATTGACCATAAAAACTTGTTATTTATCATTAGTGTAATAAGGGCCAAATGAACATACGATACATTACAAAAAGTTAATCACAGTCAACTTTAAATTAAGAAATTCAGCATATTGAAAAATGGAAAAAAAATGTAATGCATTCTGAGTTTGCATATTGTAATCAATATTTAAGGCTTTTGTTACAACGTGTACTGTGCTGATTTAAATAAACAAATACGATAGCTGTAACAGGGTTTTTGGGGCATGCTATGTCATTATTTTATCAAATGTGGTAATGTTTTTGCAATGATTTATTAATTTGTCAAATATTGTATGTTTTGATGACAGAGTTATGGGCTATTTAAGTAAAAATTAAAGGCATTAATTAATCTTATTCATTTTATTTGCATTGCATTTTCATCATACACAGTTTATTATTAATTGCATAAAATCATCCTCACATTTTTTTCCATAAATGCAATTCAAATATGATGGGTAGCAGTTTCGATTTAATTGAAATTAGCATTCATAACGATTTTAATCCAAAACTGATTATCTGAAATTATAGTTAATATTTTTTACTATACACAAGTTAAAATTTAATATATATATTTTTCTCACTACTGCTTTTTTTATACACATGTGATAATGTCTCCATTGCTTTGGATAACTGAAAAGAATTATTAGATGATTTAAAATCAAGGATGCAGAGGTGTTATTTTTAATTTACATTTAGTAATTTTTGATATTACTTGCATAAGCAGGCCAAATGATAACACTCTTATGGAATAATTTTGAACTACAATGCATAGTTCTTGGCAATACTTGTAATAAATTCCACAAAAATGGTGCCACTATTGCTAAGAGTCCTGAATGAAAATTTCTGCAGATAGGATGAAAATAAGGCATTGTTGATACCAAATTACTATTTTAGTTTATTTTTCACATGCATCCATAAGTTCTGTACATTTTGTATATGAATATCTGTGTTATCTGGATTCATGAAGTTCTTCTGGTACACAACAACAGAATTCACATATGTGCTATTATAAATTCTTCCTATGTTATTGTATGCAGCCCACCAGTCCATAATGATGTGGATTCTTGGCAAAAGGTATTGCTGTATAAGGGGTTTAAGAGTAGCAGCTGTCCTATTCAGAACCTCTGTCATGAAACCCTTTTTCAATCCTCTCTCTATGCCACTGAACATCCAAATGATCTCGCCATTCTCCTTCATACTTTCTATGAAAATATTTAGTCTCATTGATTTCTACAATTAGTGGCACTCCATCATTGTTAAATCTACTCATCTGCAGTGGATTTCACTCAAAGTATCTTGCACATTTGTCTCTGCAAAAATTTGCTCAGTCTATGATAACTTGGACACTTACATCAGTGTTGTGAACAATGTAATCTTGCAGCAAATTATTTTGCCAATAAAAGACAATATGCATAAGGATTTGGAAGGACAGATGATTTTTGGAAAAAAGAGCTGTGCCTGATGGATATATGATGGTGACATAATCTACATCACCATCTAACATCATTTGTGCCTTCAGCATGTCTCACCAATGAACACTGGTCATTGTAATGCTGACATCGGACATTGTTCTTTAGCAGTCACCTTTTCACTAACTACCTCATTATCAATTTTGAAGTTCAAAGTTCCTTCATCAACTGCCATGAATGCCAAGATTCTGCATGAATAGCTAGCTACAAGGTGTAACATTTTATTCACCAGCACAATAAGTGTTACATGATTTATGCTTGCCATAGTCTTATTTATGCTTGCCATAGTTTTATTGTAGTTAGTCATGAAGTAATGCAATTCTTACATGAGTTCTCTGAATGGATCTCAAACACCAGATAGTATACATACAATATTCTCATGAGTTTTCTGAATGGATTTCAAATACCAGATAGTATATGTACAATTATTTTGTCAAAGTACCAACTTCACAACTACAAATGTTATCAAAGGACCAAATTTACAATTACATAAAAAAAAAATAGTAATAAAATTAAAAAAAAAAAGTTCAAAAATTATTCCACCAGAGCACTATGTTTAGGCCCACTAAAGTTAATGTTTACCTAAAAGTTTTATCTTCTTTGCTCTCATCTTTTTTTAAGTGAAAATATTTTAGATTAGCAATGGTAGCAGTTTCAATTCGATAGAAAAATTTTAATTCAAAATTAATTGACTGAATATTTTAGCTAATATATGTACTGTATATTTTTAATTTTATGCTGAACTAATTTGCTATTTTTACAGAATTATGTTGTTTTATATTCATGTTCTGAATGAACCTTTTCATGTTTTTGCTTCTGTAGTCATTAACAATGAAAATCGTTACTTTGGATATGTTATTAATGAAGTACTAATTGTCTCATAAAAACACTCGATGAAAATGAAATAAAATATCATACATTCATTAATACATTGACTACATCGATATATCAGATAGATTGGCATTAGTTTGACTGCAAACTTTTGGCTTAGGGTTGCTGTTTTCTTTTAATTAGCAAATGGCACATTGGGGCATGCTTAATGCAGGATTGTAGATTTCCTGCCCAAGCAGATGCTAACCACAGAGAAAGTCATCAGCAAACGTCATGTAGATTGGATCCCAATAGATAAGGTCAGATCAGGTAAATAGTAAAATTTTTTGATAAGAAGTGATTATTGAAGAACAGTTCACTGTAGAGAGTTGATTGGTATTTATATAGTATATCATGCCTAAAGAATGATGGGGTGAAAAGATCGGCCATTTGCTTTTCGGAGCTCTATTTTCACCAGCTCATCACAATGCCATTCCAGTGCTTTTAATACATAGCCCAGAGACTGTACTGTGTCAAGGAAGCCTGATAAATGATCTGATTTTATAACTGCCTGTTTCCAGCCATGGAATGTCTACCAATTGGTTCTGAGGTAACCTCCAATTTGCCGCAAGCCTCTGATTCTAGTTTACATTGTTTTTTTTTAAATCAATGTTAATTTGTATTTTTCTGTAATGTTTATACAACTTAATTTTAAAATGAATCTTTTAATTTTTTTCTTTAAATTTAAAATTATTAATTCTTATAAAAATTCCACATTACTTTGATGCAGCAAATTTATCTTAATTTTTTTTTTGTTGGTTTATTTGTAATATTGACTTACTGAAACTGCCAAGTATAAAACTCAACAAGCAACTAATTTTAAACCCTCTCACTCTTATTTTATTCAGTTAAAAATTATTTCAGGAGACTTATTTCCATTAAATTAATTAATAAAGAAAGCTCATTTAGTTTTGTACCTCTTACATTATAAATTTATTTTTAAATGATTGACATTATTTTAAAAGTTAGGTATCTTATTATTATCTCCAACTTAAAATTGTCCTCATAATTATCTCTTAGAGAATAATGTATTTTATTAAATCATTTAAGTAAAATCTATCATAATTTCTGTAAACCAAATACACCTGGGTCTCGTTTTATGCGGATTTTTTTAATGCAATTTTGAAGTTATGCAATTCATGTTTCTTCTTAATATCTTTCATATTTCACTATATTTATTAGATATCAAGAAATTTAAATTATTAATAATTATTTTGACTTGAAATACTTTTTTTTCCAAATATCTAACATTATATTAGCAGCTAATGTGAATATGGCCTGAAGTATTTAGAATCTTAGCTTCTATGTAAATAACCTACTCTTACTAATGAGTAAATAATAATAATAGATTTATACTTATGTATAAAAAATATCGCAATAAATATTCAAAAATTTTAAACTTTTAAAATGTATTTTGTTAGATATAACAAATAAAAAATTTTTTAGGTTGCTAAAATAAATAACGAAGATTTTATTGATTTTTTAAAACTGAAAATAATCTTTCTAATGATAATCTATAATCTTTTTGTTTTGATTGTGATCTCCTTTTTTTAATATAAAAACAGAAAACCATTAACAAAGCACAAGACTAAAAGTGGCACTAATTGTACAAACATCATTAATCTGATTCTCAAATAGCGGTAATGATTAAAATATGTATGAAAAAATGTAAAATTAAATACTGTAGTTATTAAAAAAAGTTTGTCTTGTATTAATTTTTTTCAAATATTTGAAATTTTTTATTAGTCATACTTTATTTCCTTATTTTATTAATGCGAATTTTAAAGTAATTTTTTCTTGTTGCTTTGCTTTTATGCGATTTCTGAAAATTACTGGAACATATCCCCCATTTTGCAAGGTAAGTTAAGTCTATTTTTGTGCAATTTCTTTTGTGCACATTTTCTGAGGAACCTATCTACTGCATAAAATGAGACCCAGGTGTATCTTAAAAGAGAATCATTTAAAGCACAGCTATCAGCGTTTATATCAACTACTAACAGTATATGTTTTATACATAAACATTGTCATTTGTTTAGCAAAATATTAAAATTGTGATGTATCATTTATTATGCTATATGTTGTCAAACTTCACCAGAAGTGAGTTTGATATTTAATGCCCAGTCTGTCTATGTTAAATCTGATTATCTAATTTATTTAAGATAAACTATTTTGCTTTCCACACTCATTAGTGTTTTAAATGCACATCATTCATGTCTTGTTATCTATCTATATATAATAGATTTATTTGTAATCTCTTAAAGAGGGCTAATGATATTTTATTGCTGATTGGTTCTTGGCAGATCAATTAATAAATTTTTACTTTTAGCTGCATCAAAACCTACTTTATGTATGAATTGGGTTGCAATTACCTACTAAATTGAAATGTTCAAATATTTCTTTAATTTAAAATTTATTTAATGTACTTAATGAATATTTAATGGATGTAATTGTGAATTCAAAAAGTATAACCTAGTTGTATAAACAAAACTCAATTTATTTTCTATTGCCAATCACTCAATTTCTTAATAAATTTCTATAATGTTATTGCTTTAAATTAGCTTAGTTTGTCATTACTCCGAATCTTTAATATTAATTAGACCCTAGTTATTTATAATATTTCTTTGATTTAAATTTAATTCTTTGTAATGTTACCATAAAGAATTATAACTGTTACAGTTCAAACCATTAGTAGTTGATATCAAATAACATCTGTACCGTTCTGCAATCATCAGAATTCATCAAATCATTGATTTCTCATATAAATCCTTTATTATTTTAAGTCTCTTAGTGAACCGTGACCTCAAGCTGGGATGGAATAAAACCAAGGACTGCTAGTGTCATCACAAACGTTATCCATTAGTCAGAGGAGGCAATAGTTCTGGAAATTAGGTTAGGATTCACCATTGCCCCAACATCTGTATCATGTGCATGGTTGGATTCAAGGTACTTTTGCTTGGATTATTGTTCTTGTTGAATGAATACATAATTTTGACTGCACAGTATATAGGATGAATATGCTGATCCTGATTTCAGCAAAGACTCCTTGTTTGAATGATTCAAATAGGCAATTAATCTTTATTTTTGAACAGTATATATATATATATATTATTGAACGAATTTTATCAAGTCCTTGGCATAAAAGGTGATCCTGTGTTTTTGAGTCTTTGTGCACAGTTGTTCTATGTTTCTTTTATATTTTAGGAAATGTTGTTTGGGAAGTGAATCAAGATTAATTTTTAATAAAAAGCCACATTATTTTAGTTCAAGTTGTATTTCAACTACTGTAGAGTTTATTCCAGAGTTTTTTGTTTATATATATATATATATATATGTCCAAAAGATGGCGCTATACCAAAACCGCCGAACAAGTGTAAGATTTGTTTTACATAAACGAAAAAAGAGTCAGAAATTAACTACCTCTTTCATTTGCTCACTCCCAGATCAGCTGATTTCAAGCTGGTTTGCTATCCTCAGTGGGAGATAGAGTATAGAAACTAGATCTAAAACACTGACTCTCAAGTGTTTATGCAAAACGTTTCTATCAGATTGCAAGCGTGAATTTTTCAGACCGGTAAAGTCTTCAAACCCAGCCTAGCAAGCTAGATATTTATATGGGTCTGATCTCAGTTCAGAATCACCATATAATCAAAGTCTCTGCAATATATATCATTGCAAGAAAACTCTAAAGGTACATTTATGAAAAAACAAATACAAGTTAATCACGTAACCTGCTATCACTTGTTATTTATGTCCAAAAGATGGCGCTATACCAAAACCGCCGAACAAGTGTAAGATTTGTTTTACATAAACGAAAAAAGAGTCAGACCCATATAAATATCTAGCTTGCTAGGCTGGGTTTGAAGACTTTACCGGTCTGAAAAATTCACGCTTGCAATCTGATAGAAACGTTTTGCATAAACACTTGAAAGTCAGTGTTTTAGATCTAGTTTCTATACTCTATCTCCCACTGAGGATAGCAAACCAGCTTGAAATCAGCTGATCTGGGAGTGAGCAAATGAAAGAGGTAGTTAATTTCTGACTCTTTTTTCGTTTATGTAAAACAAATCTTACACTTGTTCGGCGGTTTTGGTATAGCGCCATCTTTTGGACATAAATAACAAGTGATAGCAGGTTACGTGATTAACTTGTATTTGTTTTTTCATAAATGTACCTTTAGAGTTTTCTTGCAATGATATATATTGCAGAGACTTTGATTATATGGTGATTCTGAACTGAGATCAGACCCATATAAATATCTAGCTTGCTAGGCTGGGTTTGAAGACTTTACCGGTCTGAAAAATTCACGCTTGCAATCTGATAGAAACGTTTTGCATAAACACTTGAGAGTCAGTGTTTTAGATCTAGTTTCTATACTCTATCTCCCACTGAGGATAGCAAACCAGCTTGAAATCAGCTGATCTGGGAGTGAGCAAATGAAAGAGGTAGTTAATTTCTGACTCTTTTTTCGTTTATGTAAAACAAATCTTACACTTGTTCGGCGGTTTTGGTATAGCGCCATCTTTTGGACATAAATAACAAGTGATAGCAGGTTACGTGATTAACTTGTATTTGTTTTTTCATAAATGTACCTTTAGAGTTTTCTTGCAATGATATATATTGCAGAGACTTTGATTATATGGTGATTCTGAACTGAGATCAGACCCATATAAATATCTAGCTTGCTAGGCTGGGTTTGAAGACTTTACCGGTCTGAAAAATTCACGCTTGCAATCTGATAGAAACGTTTTGCATAAACACTTGAGAGTCAGTGTTTTAGATCTAGTTTCTATACTCTATCTCCCACTGAGGATAGCAAACCAGCTTGAAATCAGCTGATCTGGGAGTGAGCAAATGAAAGAGGTAGTTAATTTCTGACTCTTTTTTCGTTTATGTAAAACAAATCTTACACTTGTTCGGCGGTTTTGGTATAGCGCCATCTTTTGGACATAAATAACAAGTGATAGCAGGTTACGTGATTAACTTGTATTTGTTTTTTCATATATATATATATATATATATATTAGCTATCATTTATAAATAAGTATACCCATTTTAATTCCAGAAAAAAGAGAGACATAAGGAACAAAAAGTTAAGGATGTTTTGGATGATTATATACACTAATGTGTGAAACACAACCACATGCACACACCTTGATATACTAATCCTTTAGGGCACATATTATCTCTTGTGGTATTTAATTCTGTTTTCACATATTTATTGTGAAAGGCTTCAGGAATTAACATAACTGCAGCTGGACAATGATTTCTCTCCTCAATCATATACTCCAAATGAAAAATGTGCTACTACCAATCTGCTTTCAGTATCATCCTATAAAGATTATAGGAAGAATATACAAATTAATTTCATGATCTTGCTATCATATGTTTCAAAATTTTCCTTTGCTTTTAAGCTGTAAAGTGGATATTTGTTTCACTTTCATCAAATGACAATATAATTTAGTTGAAGTTGTTATATCACTATGATGATGCAGCAGTATGATAGTAGGATCTGATATAAATGTCAACATCCATCTATGATCTCCTGTCTATAAAGCTGATGAGATATAAATTCATCCACAATCTTATCATTGTCTGATAAATTACCTCAGGTATTTTTTCAACTTAATTGCTAAATCATTTTTTATAGATTTCTTTCAAAAAATTAATATTTTGCCAATAATTTTTAAAATTATTTCAAATTAAAAATGAAGAAGCCAAAGCATGTTAGTGCTTTAAGTTCCAATCAGTTCAAATTAAAAATCCCACAATCAAATCCATGCTGCATCTTCATATCTGCTTTATGAAGACATCTACAAATTCTTTGACAGCTAAGCATAAAAATGGAAAACAGTTCTGCAGTGAATGCCCAAATCTTTTTAATAGTAGTTTTAATTTAAAATGTTTCATATTTTCCATTACTATTATAAATACAGCTATATAAAATAAAAATGCTTCTATGAACACAGCTCACTTTTAACATTTCCACAAATTTTCTTAATTAATTTGACTTAAATATTTTGATCAATTTGATAAATGCAAACATTTTTGCTCTACATGTTTTTAATTTGTTTTTCTATGTTCACAACACATATCTATAATATTTTGTGTGTTTGTAAAATTACGTGAGTTTCTGCTAATTAATCTTCCGTTCAATTGCATTCTTGAACGTATTTTTGTTGCAGTAAATGATTTCATAATTATTAATGCAGGTTTTTATTTATCTTTTAATTTCTGAAATTCAGAACAAATTTATCATTAACATTAGGCAACACAACTTGATAGATCGTTATAAAATTAAGAATAAAATGATAAATAAAATATCACTACCATATTTTAAAATTTCCCCAGAGTTTCCATCCAAACCACACAGCCTTTATACTTTTACGATTATGGACAGCAGTTTCACCTCGATATTTCTGTCCAAATTTAAATGAATTTATAGGATGGATATACCATTAAATGCAGTAAATACATAAAAAATAATCAAATTGTTTATTGGTTGGGAATTCATATAAAGTTTGCATTGGAAGTGATAGAATTGAAGTCACAATTCATGGATGTTAATCATCAGAATGCTTTATTCTTTATCTAAACCATGTCAGCCAAATCAATTTAAGAGTCTGTTGCTCGGAAGTTCATAAAAAGTTTGAGGATGGTAAAACCACAATTCATGGATCTTGTGATTTAGAGTCTAGAACTTCTAATATACTATACCATGCAGGACATATTCAAATTAATAACAAGTCATTAAAATATGTCTTGTTTAAACTATATTCAGTGAATGTTTTTTCATAATATTTTTCTATCTTCTGACCGTAATAGCTATCTAGAATAGAAAACACTTTTCTCTCTCTTTCTCTCTTCATAATAAGAGTAGCAAACTCTCCATTCAGTAGTGCCAACAACTGCAAGCTTTCATAATCAATGGATGCAGGAAGGTTTGTGTATAAAATCCCTATCTAGTGCTTATTTATCCAACACCCCCTGACTAATTTCTAGCTTGTGGCTTTCATCAGTGTTAGCCTTGGATTTGAGAGTACTGCATCTAAATCTTATGATTTAATGCAACACTCCAGCAGCCATTTTTTTACCTATTTGGCTAACTATAAAGCTAAAAACCCAAGATGAAAGCACCATAATGTTTCCAACCCTAGATCATTTGCTTGTATATTTATATAGAAAGCTTTCCCTTGCTAGAACTACTGTATGGAGTTTGGTACTCTTATTAACAGCATGTGTAAGCATATGAAATGGTGATCATGTGATGTTTTGATGAAATGGTTACATGATCTCTTCATAATGTTGACTAAATATGGGATATATTATTTGCTAAGACATGACTAGATTTTTATAGCATTCTTTAAATATTTGTTTCTAGTTTTAAAATTAACCTTTAATTTTTTTTCTTTTAGTTCTTTTCAATATTAATTTTCATATTTATTTATTTTTCTATTTTTTACTTTTTTTTCAATAATTATTTTGTTGGTCTTTATTAATTTAACATATACATCTGACTAAATAATCTTTACCTTTTATATTCTATTCTATTATCTTTTGTTCTTTCATTAAACTAATTTCTATGTAGAGTTGAAAATAATAATTATTGTGTTATATAAACAAATCCATCAATCATCCTATATTTTACCATGAAATCTTCTAAATTAAAAAATGACTAGTATATATTTATTATAAAATATAATGACTATATTATCATTATTATCTCATAAGTAAGTGCTGCCATTCTAATTCTAGAAATTAAAAAATAAAATAAGATAACAAAAATGAAATTGAGATGCAAAAAAGAAATAGTTGAAAGATGAGTTTTGTGATGATTAGATAAACTAATGTATGAACCATAAATATACCAATGCTGGATCTTCAATCTGCTTATTTTATATCTTATGATATTGATCTTCAATTTCTTCAGAAATGAAGTTTACTTTCTGAAAATAAGCATGTTATTTGTCAAACTTTAGTTCTGAAAAAGATTACAAATTACACAAAACGTAAAAATATAATAAAAAGCATTGAAAAAAAAAAGTATAGACAATTGATGGACTTCTTTATATGACAACAATAATAATTTTATGTCTGGATTTGCAATTGTCAAAGCTTTTGATTTTTAAAAACCTACAGATAGTCCATTCATTAATTTCTTTTCTTGTGTCATTTAATGTAATGATAAAATGGCAGATTTTGGAGTTCAACTCCATCACTTCCAGTGCTTAAAGTCACATGAACTCATGAACAATAAACTATACATTTAGTATTATTACATATACCTTCATCTTATTCTCATCTAAATGCATTAATATTCATTACATCATTAATTTCAGGTATATATATATATATATATATATATATATATATATACAATATATATATATATATATATATATATATATATATATATTGTGTTTTCCTGAAAGTTTGTGATAGTATTTTAGTTATATTTGTAGATTGGACTATTTCCATCATTTAATATTAAGTATTGAATGTTTTAGAAAAATTTAACTTTATATAAATATTCCAAATTACATTCAACTGTTAGTAATAGCACACAGGTTACTTCTATAATGAGTGTGTCAATAACTCTTAACAAGCTTTTCAGAATATCCTTATCCTCAGACTGGTTTCTAGCTCCAGCATTCATCAGTGAGGTTCTAGGATATTCAAGCATTAGATTTAAAATACTAGGTCAAGGCCAGCACTTTATCTAATGTTTAACTATTAATTATTTTAAATCTAATGCTTTTTTTCTTAGCACCTCACTGACAAAAGCCAGAGCTAAAAAACAGTCTGAGGATAGGGATATTCTGAAAATTTTGTTAAGAGCTATTGGCATGCTCATTATGTAACATGTGCAATACAAGCTTATTAAATTAAGTCATGTGATATATGACTTGATTTCCTTGCACACAGTTTCAAGAAATATTATTATTCTCCTTTCAAGTATTTCTGGTCTGACCAGTGACAGTACTAGTATGGGAGGATGGCTCAGTTGGTTAGAACATTACCTTAAAATTCAATATTTAAAAATCTAAGAGTTCAGGTTCGATTCCCATGCTAGTACTGTGACTGGCCAAGCCAATAACACCTGAAGAAGAGAAGAGAATAATATCTCTCAAAATGTTGTGCATATACTAATCTGTGTTCTATTATTAACAGTTTGATGTAATTGAAATATTTAAATAAAGTTAACTTTTTATAAAGACATTCAATACTTAATATTAGATTATGGAAATAGTCCAATATATAAAGACATATATATATATTCATATGTGGCCAAAAACTTAGTGTTCCAATTGAATAATTTAATTTTTTTTAAGTATTCTTTTTTTTTTTATTCTTTTTACAAAAATACAAAAGTAGAACTAATTCACTTAAAAGTTAACAAAAATATATACGTTGATATCATTTTAAAAAAATGAGGTAGAGAGAGACGTATCTTTAACCAAAATTATTATTAATATGAGGCCACAAGATGGAATTTTACACTTGAAATATTTAATTGAATTAAGACTAATTAAGGGGAAAAAAGTTTTTAAAAGCTTTTGACAAGTATTTTTAAAAGAGTTTTGAAAAGATTGCCAATGATGGATATTACCGTTTCCTTTGATATTTTTATTATTATAATTATTTTTACTCTTTGATTTATGAAAGAAAAAATAATGGATATTTTTTATATATAAATACAGATAAAACTTGAACTGCATGAAAAAAAAAAGTGTGGAACATTTTTTTAATTTTTATAACTTTTTTTTTTAATTACCTAACACCACATATTAATTTTATTGGGAAAGTGATTATATAAAGAGGTAATGGAAATGCATATGATTGAAGATTTATCAATCAATAATCGTATGATTAACTAGGTTGTTATTATTTGACTATCTAAAAAAATAAGCTCAAAAGTTTTAAACTTTTATGTGGGTTCAAACTCAGTTCATAGGCATAAATGGTATTATTACACTACTAACCATATTATAAGACTTTTTCTCTGCAGAAAATAGAACATTTATATAATTTTATAATTCTTATGAATTCTGTTTAATGGAACTCCAGTTGAAGAATAAAAAGTAATACTGTTTAATTAATAGTGATGATCAAACATTTTCTAATCTAAATATATATTTAAAGTTATATTAGCCTTTTTACTTTTATAACTAAACTTGATTTTATTTATAGTGCAATTCCCTTTGTATCCATATTTACATATTGTCCTTTCAATACATGTGTAAAGTTTTATATAAATACATTGAAAACAAATTATCATTATAACTTAATAACAAATTTATTTGAAGATTTAGATTAACAACTGTGACCCATCTTCATAACACTCAACTTATGTCCATGCCTATAGTTATGAATAATTAATGAGTACTTAACAATATCACCAAACAAATCCTCAATTGTATTTTGTCAATTAATTATTCTTAATTAAAAACCACTGTTTTGCACTGCTCTCTATGGATTAATACAATGGTGGTGTGACTTAACAAAACCAAATTTTTGAATTGAGGTTCACCTTGTCATTTATTTCTAGTGTTCGAACATTCTGTGCTAAGCAATTAACCATTTTATTATAACTATTATAATTATTACTCCTACTATTACTAGTACTACTACTATGACTTCAACTATTACCATTTCTGTTTAGCACTCAGTTATCCATTTTTTTAATCTATCTTGATAATCAAGGTAAAAGTATGACATTTTTTAAACTGTGAGGATTTGAATCTTTGGATATCTGTTTTGCACTAGAATGATATGGTACAGTGGTCAAATGCAGATTTAATGAGAACATACATAATGTATTACTTAATTTTGGTGTAAAATTTAGATTTTTAAGATGGACGAATTTAGTAAAAGTTATACACAAAATATCCTAATTATATTTCATTATGTCTGCTTAATGTCTTTGATTGCAATCATAATTTTTTGTTTTAGATAATCAGTGGCACTCACAGAATGTTGTTAATAGATAATTCTCTGACTTAATTAAACATTTCTTGTCATACATAAAATGTGAAATCAAAAAATGTGATGTATAAATCAATCCAGCATCGATGCTTAATTGATTCTGCTGTGTGAGCATCTTTTATAATACATTGTAGTGGTTAATTTTTATTAGTTAACATGCATTTAACAGAAATTTGACTTACATAAAAATTCAACTTAAGAAGTCAAGAATCACTTTATTTATAGACATAGAAAACTACCTGTATGTGATTACATGAACAGTTAATGAAATGTTGATTAAAACTCATATAAAAAATCATTTAATCACACCACTATATGCCATGAATATGATATAGTAAATATATTGAAAGCATGCTAGGCAGTAATAAAGCTAAATATTAAAAAAAACAAAACATTTTCTGTGAAAATACTCATTAATTACCAGATATTAAGTTGACTCAGAAAATAAAAAAAATTAGTAACAATTAAATATTATGGTTCAATAAACTTTTAAAAGCAATATCTTTTTTTTCTTCAGATTCATGGCAGAAAAGGTAAAATCAAATCAGATAGTCATGACAATATATAGTGATACTCGGAGATTTTGAAACTTTCTCTGCCCAATATTTTTGCAAGTCATGATTTAAATGTTTGTTTTAAATTGAAGTTGTGGAACTAATGTACATTTGATATACCTTTTATCGAATCTATGTCTTTTTAAATTAATAAAGAATTTTAATTTGTAAAAATATGGAAAATAATATTTTGGAGAAGACTATATAAATTATAATAAAACAAATTTAAAAAGGTTTTTTTTTTTTTTTTGCAAAATATTTTTTAATCTAAACAACTTTAACTTAGTATAAAATATTTGTTTATTTAAATATATTTAAAGAGATTACATATGGGGAAAAGATGAATGGAACTAGACTAAAACAGTTATGTTAATAAAAATATATAAAATTTAAATATATATATTTCGCCTAGGAATGGTAGGATAATCTTTAGTATATTTATCTCATATGGATGGTATCAAATATGGGATTGCAAGAAACTTAGTACTTGTATATCAAATACTATTAAAATATTTACTTTATCAAACTTTCAATTTTGATTATTTAGAAAACTAGAAACAATAAATATTATATGATATTTTATTTTATTATGCAGTTAACAAATATTATAGTCACTTGGGTGTTTTTTAATTCTTTTTGTATACACAAACGTAAGCACGCCCAAACGCATAACAATATTCGAATATCCAAAGAAATTTCTTTAAAATAGAATTTACATTTTAACTTCTCATTTGATAAAATACTATTATAATACAATAACAAATTTGCATAAGAATCTGAACAAACAAAAGTTGGCCAAAAAAAGCTCCACCCAGATATTGTTGCCATACTACTTAATAATTATAAATAAAAATAAATCATATGCAGTAATAAGTTTTTTGAAAAATCATATTAAAGCACCAAAAATGACAGGTTTAACTTTGGTTCAAATTTTGGTCCATCATTTGACTATTGTACTAAATAGACTTTATACAATTCCAGCAATATTTTATGAAAAAAAAATTTTGGTAAACAAAACCATAAAAAATTCACTTTAATCTACATGCAAGTGTAATAGTGCAATAAGATAATATCTTGGTAATGTGGAGTTAATGTTGAACAACTCTTACTAAATTGCACTTCCATGTCTTAATGCAATCCAAACATAAATATAACTTTTCATTTTATCACCTATATTTTAATCACATGAATAAAGATGTCTGAAAAGAATAAATGATATCGAAGATTATAATTGTAATAAGAAGCAGTCTGTACTAATAGAAAAACTTGCTGACCTCAATAATGATATGCTAGTTTTATAACGAAAAGTTGTGTTTTATTTCTGGATGAAGAATATAAAGTATTCACAAAATACACATTTTAAACTTTTTAAGATTATTAAGCTTTCTAATGCTAATTTAATGCTTTCTAGACGTTACTGAAATAACAATATCTTTTGAGGAATATTAGTTGTATTGATATTTTCCTGTCTTATTCATGGAAATACATTCAATGTGAAATAAATAATTTTTTTAAAAAAAAAAGAGTATTGATCACAAATCAGAATTTATTAAATCTAATAAATAAGATGAAAAGAAAGTGGTCAAAAATAACCAACAGAATATAAAATTAATAATTAAAATAAATACATAAAAGTGAATCAATAACAGAATCTTGAGAAGTGCATTAGTTAATAAACATCTCTCATAATATCTTTGATTTTAATTGCCAGGTTAAAATCATTTCAAAATTTATAAGTTTGCTTTTTGGAAGCTATGATTAATTGAGTCAAAGGCCTTACAAAAAGTCACTTTTTATCAAGTAATTTTGAGGCCTTTGTTTAATATAATCATGATTCTACTAAAATAAAGTTCTTAAAAAAATAACAACAACTTATGTTTGAATTTCTTAGTAGCAATATTTTTTTTTGACAATAAAATCAGATTGCTGAATGAAAAGTTGATTAGTTTTTGTACATAAATAATGCATTTAACAATTACTTTAAAAAATCTTCATTGATTGGTAAGAAAATGAAATTGTTAAAAAGAAACCAATTTTTTTTTAAAAACTGCAATCATAATTCATACAAAAAAATAATGAAAACAAAAACAAAACTGAATAGGCAATACATAATTATTATTTTTTTTTTTTTACAAAACATGTAATACAATAATGTTATCATCTTATGCTTTACATTCATTTCAAAATGTTTGGAAGTTGATAATGAAATATTATCATCAATTAAACAAAAACTTGAACAATAATTGAGATAGCAATAATAAGAAAATAAAAAAATAGAAATAGAAGATGAAACAAAATAGATAACACTCAATTTTCACCAAATACTATTTCAGAAATAGGTTTATGCAAATTATATATATATCTTTAATCGCTTCGTATTTATGAAGGATCTCAGGTTTAGTGCATTTACATTTGCCTATGACCTGCTGGTCAGATGTAAACTAAGTTCCAAGAAAGCTTAAAGTTATTTTTTCAGACATTTGATCCATATTAATCAAATCATCTATCCAATTATTGATTGGTAAATGGCTATCCAGGTATTTTTAACTAAAAGATAAAATATGCATGGAAAGCAGCTAAAATTCTTACTATCTGAATTAGTTAGTTTCTTGAATAATATCTTCTCTTGTTCTTTTTTATTGGAGAAGTTTAGCAAAAAATAAGGTGTTAAATGAAAATAATCAAATGATAAATTGCTGAAGAAGTCATGTGTTATTAACGCCAAAAGATTAGGTTGTAGCTATGAGATAGGATCTGTGGTTACTAATGAGCCATTTAAAGACTTTTTTAACTCTGCATTTGATAATAAGAACATTACAAAGAAATTTCTAAACTATAAGTTACTGTTGGAATCCTAGCAAAAGAATTTATTAAATATATTAACATCAACTATTAAAGGAATTCTTCTAAAACCAAAAATGATATTTTTAAAAAAGAATCACTTTATTTTCTATTGATTTAGTTTTGGAATAATTGCAGACAGTTAAGATTTAATTCTCTAATATCTACTTTTTTTTTCCAATAATGTAGAAAACAAAAATGAAATTAAAATAAAATTGATTATAAATAAAAGAAAACCTTTTTCAAATTAAAATTGCCAAAATTAATTCAATACTTTTTACATTCAACTTATTTGTCTTTTATATAGTTAAAAATTAATAAATCATTTATTAAGGAGATCAACTAGATGTAATGTTCAGTATATATGCTTAAAAATAAACGTTTTAATATTATATAAAGTTAATGTTATCTATATTCTAATTACAAATATATTTAACAATGTATCAACTAATTAAATCCTATTGTTAGATTGTTTTTGATATCTATAAGATTTGGATAATTTACTTATTCTTTATGAGATAGAATGATTCAGACACATGGTTTTAGTAGTTGTTAATCAATTTTTATGCCTTTTTCTCTGTGTAATTTTAGTCACATAGTTGGTATATACAGAAATTTCCATATAGAATATTATACAACAAAGTAAGGTTTTTTGCAAGAGAAACAAAGTTAATGTTGACATCATTTATGTGTTTAACAAACTTATTTATATTTGCTAAAGATTATTCATCACTGATAAATTGTTATGATTCCATATTTTTTGTTTCCAGTGCATCATAATAATATTAGTATTTTAAACATTAATTTTGTTGGTTTATTTTTTATCATTTTCAATAGTTTACTTACAGTTTTATAATTTTTTTCACTATTGCTTTGGTGTTTTATAAGAGTTGTTATTAAGAAATTTATTTCAAATTCTTTGAAAGATTCTTATTAATAAAAATGATAGTATTAATAAAACAAATCAAATTGCTTATTACTTGTAAGTTTATAAGAAGCTCAGGTGATAAAGCTGGAGTGAACCAATAACCAGTACAGTTAACCATGCAGAACAAAGTCTAAGTGTTATTAGCCAAGGGGGCAGTGCAGCTGCCTTGCAAGCAAGCAGTTGGTTGCAGACAGTTGTTGTGGGTTCGCCTCCTGGCAGATGCTATGACATATGAAATAAAAAGTCTTATTTATTTTATTTACAAAATTATTTATACACAAACTTTTTAATGGTGTAAAGTTTCAAATTTATGATATAATTCTAAATATTGAGATGATAGAACAAATTGCAATACGAAAGTGGTAAATAATGATAAAATATCATTGATAAATAATCATATAATATAATTTGATTAAAGTCCACTAGTATTTTTGTTTTATTTAATTATTTCTAGCAATTATAAAATAGTGCCAATTCTTATCCTTCCAATTATAAAAGAGATATAAGTTAAAATAAGAATGCAATTTCATTATTATAAAGAAAAAATATGCTGGGTTGAAAAACTATTGCAGTAATAAAAAGCCATACAATAATGAAAAATATATATCACTATATATAGTAATAAAGTTTGGCAGTTAAAGGATAGATGAAAAAAAATTGATGATATGTAAATAGATTACTGGTGAAGCTCTATAAAAAAGTTGCACATAGAATGGATATAAAATTTAAAAAAAAAAGCAAGAAATAATTGAATATATTATATAATAAATATAGCTTTACTTCTCACTATATGTAAAATATATAATTGTTAATTAGAGAAGATATTAATTAGTATTAAAGTTTATTGGCTTAACGTTTTCGAGGATCCATGCCTCATATTCATAGCCTTCATAAAATGTATAATAAAATATGCAAATACAAATATTCAAATAAGCTAGTATTACGTAGCCCATTTCTTCGAGATCTCGAAGCAAGTATCCTTTCTATTAATGGCATGGATGTTTCCATTGATGTAAAATGCCTCCTTTATTTTTCTTTTGTGATCATTTGATTCTGAGCACAATATTATGGGATTGGCGGGTGTGAATATATTATACTAAATAAAACTAAAAAAAAAGAGAAATAGGATAGTATTGACATGTACAGAGGATGTCTCAGAAAGTACAACAAAAACAAATAATTGAACATCACCAGGAAAAAGAGAAGTCAAGCATTGTTAGCCGAGAGGTCATCGCAGCTGCCTTGCAAGCAAGTAGTTGGTTGCAGACGGTTGGGGGTTCGCCTCCTGGCCAATGCTATAATATATGAAAAAAACAGGAAAAAGAAACCTATAATGAACTGGCAAAGTGAAATCAATAGAAAAATAAGAAAGATCTTTAGGACGATTTATAGACTAATAGAGAGGCTTGATAATTGGGCAGCAAAAGTTGAACTGTAATTACATTTTACAAAATTTAGATAAATATTTTAATGTCTTAATTTTTTGAAAATTATATATTATTTTTTATCATATTGAAGATTTTTATAATTTATTTATATAAAACTGGTTTATGTCTAGAATCTACCAAAGATTGAAACTTTTCAATATTAAAATTCTAAATAAAATCTCTGCTTAGATAATCAACTCAAAACTTTTTTTAATGTAATAATGTGATCTTATCAAATATCTGTTATTGTTAACATGGATTTGTTTGTAAGGAATTAATCATTCTTTGTAATATTTCACTTGTGCTCAAAGTACTTACATCTATATGCCTCACATATGATAACTACCAAAGATCAGCCTCTCAATCCTCACACTACATAGATTTAAATTTAAATTAAAGCTAATATAAATAATTTTTTCTAATTAAACAGATAATCTATTAACATGTGTCTTACTTAAATATTTTGTGAAAATTTTTTATTTTAGCAAAAAGAGTTATTTTTTTATTTTAAAGATTATAATAAAAAAATAATAATTTGGTTTATTTTTTGGGAATTTATAAAAAGTTGGAGCAGCTGGACTACAAACCATAAATTCTGAACTCCAAAGTCTGTCACTTTGCCACTACAATAAATTACACAGGTATTTCAGAGATTTATGCTACTATATATATATATATTTATAAGTAAAAGTCATGATAGAAGATATAAAATGTAAAGAAAAAAATTATAAGCTCAAGTGTCACGTGATACCTGAGTATCAAATCGGAGAGGTTTTCACAAGTTTTATTCAAAATCATCCAAATAAATGATTTTTTTGTTTTACTTTAGTTGGAAATAATTTACACTCACCTTAACTAAAGATGTCATTGTTTCGATTTTTAAAATATTAATATATATATATAATTCAAAAATAAAACAAAAAATTATAATTACACTTTCATTAACTGCACATTTTTCTGAAAATTTCATCAAGATTATATCCTCTCTCATTTCTATGTTTATACTTCAATAATTTACAATTCTATCATTAAAATCTTTTATAATAATCTAAAAATATTGTTTGATATGATCAAAAATATTCTGTACATCTATATAAATGTTTTTTATTTTTTCATAAGAATGATAACTTGTAAGTATAGAACTAAATTTGTAATTATATGTTGAATTATTTTCATCGTGTTATAAAATGGAAAAACAATAATTATGAATAAAATGACATTATCACAAACTTTCAGACAAACAATAAACCAAAAATTTGCATTTGATATCTTTCATTAAATTAAACAATAAATATTGCTACTCTTTCTTGATATCATCAAAATGAATTTTTTTCTATAACTTAATTGTAATGAATTTTCATCTACTCATGCTTCATTATTTGTGTGTTTTTTTTTAAAGAAATTACATGGTTATCTTTTAAATTAAAAGTGTTTTCATTTTTTCTTCCATAAAAATCTGACAATGTACTATTTAATAATAGACAGCTTTTCCAAATTTATATATTCTTCTTTTTGTTTGAAAGCAATCTATAGTATAGGAAACTAAACAAAAGTACATCCCCAAATGCCTACTGCTTTTAATTATTAATTACTGCTTGCTTTGTAAATATTCCATTTATAGAATATGATGGATATATTTTTTGTCTGTCACAGGCATAAATATTATGATGCATGAGTAGTACATCTGACTTCCATGCAAATGGGATGGTTTGAACCTAGGCTAAGTATACAAACTCTTTAAGTAAGCTTGAGATTTTTCTTTCAGATAGATGATCTGTAGTCATTACAACTATTTATCTAATAATTGTTCTTCTCTTTTACATTAGAGGGTAAACAAGAATGGAAGATTCTTAAATTCTTGCTACTCAGTAATTAGCAAATGTGTTGAGTTTTTATTTTTATTTACTATTAATCTATTACAACCTTTTATAAAAAAATCAAAAAAAAATCTTTGATTTGAGTGATCTATTTAAAGGTTATGTTAAACTAATATTTTCATGAATTTTTTAAGATGTAACCATTGATTTATATATAAAATTTTTAGCATGCCATAACTAGAAAAAAATATTGAGCAGTCTTGTTTAGTTGGTAACCACCAATATTAAAACTGACAACTATGTGCTCTAGCAACCAACAATAATTTTTGTTTGAATTTATTTAGAGATAAGAGATGGTTTGCTTTTAACTCAGACAAAAACAATCGTTGGTTTTTACAGCATAAACTTTAGCTTGAGCTATTAATTTTAAGTGGTTGTTATCTAATTACAATATTACTGAATATTTTCATTTGGTTATTATATTGATATTTCCATTACAACTTAATGTGTATGTATATATATATATGTATAAGAAACCTACTTAATTTTATCTTAAAAACTGATTACTCAATTAAAATTATCAAGCATCTGAAAAGAAAGATTATGATGTGTGTTTTTTAATAAACTCAGAGATGAAATCAAAGAAACTTCTTTTGTGACTTATATGAGTAGGTAAGTAGCCCATTCTTTTCTTAAGTTTGTTTTCTTTATTTCAAACATATAATTATAGCAATTTCAATAATAAGAGAGTGTATATTAAAACTTTACTTTGCTTTGCTCAGATTTTAGGTTCTCAAAGAGAAATTAAAATCTTTCTTTTCAGTTAATAACAAAATTCTTTTCAAAACCTTTTCAACAATCACATATACATGGTTGGATTTATTATTGGTCTATTGTTAATATTTCTGAATTTTTTATTTTATCTCTCAAACTATTTAAAAATAAAGTGCAAACAATTAGCTTAATGGCCAAATAACATTCATAACAAAGATCCACTGTTCAATTTCTGACTTAAGTTATTCAATAAAATACCCATCTATAAATTCAAATATTACTTGACTTTGCAAACAATATAAAACTATACAGTATATCACGAAGCTCTACTCATAGATATGTGATCCCTTACTGGTAGTAAAATTTTATTATAATTGATGCATAAGTTCTAAATTGATTGATTTTGATGTTTCTATTACTTACTTAATAAAGATTGGGTAGATGCTATTTGCTGAATAATATTGAATAGTCAATTAAGTTGTCTAAGAGTTTGTAGTTTAATGACATGCGCACTGTCTTTGTAAGCCACGAATTTTAGAATCATTCGTGGCAGGTTAATCAGCCTAAGTAAAAAGAAATATTTGTATAGTTTATTTGATGATTAATTGTTTATTAAATTTATTCCAAATTAATTGTCAACCTTCAGATTAAATTATTAAAAATAGGAAAGCCATGTGACTTTCTCAAAATAATTAATATAAACAAATTGGCTATAAACGAAATATATAAACAAAGCCTGAAAGTTTTTTTTTTATATATGTCAAAGCGTCGGCCGGGAAGCGAACCCGGGACAACTGCTTGGAAGACAGCTATGCTGACTACTCGGCCACCAACGCTTGACAACAAAACCTGAAACTTGTTTGGAAAATTATATAAAATTTCAAATATACTCTAAATTTGAATCCAGATTTGTAGCATTGCCTCCCCATGCACTGCTACGAGGCAACTCTCCAAGTATTTAACATGTCTTTTTATTAATTCTAACTGAAATATTTTTTAAAAATAAAGTAAAATTTCGTTTTAAAAAAATTATTTCTTACTTCCTAATTTATTATTTGCTGTTTTACTTTTTATTAGAATTTCAAAATAAATCTATATGACTATTTGTGTTAGTATTTCTTGTAATAATCATGTTATTTATGACTATTAACATTTGTTTATGTACATTGTAGAGAGCAAATGTCTTTTCTTTTTTCATTTACCATTTATGGATCATTTACTTCAACTAACTGTTTAAAGTGTTTAAGTTGAGAGACGTTTTGTAGAAAAATATACTGTTTGTTGGATCTGCCAGTATCCAAAGACAAGGTCATTGTTCTTTATTGATGTTCCGCTATAAAGAATTGCTTAAACTGTTTTCAATAAGATTTATCAACAAATGATAACCGATGGTTACATTTTCAAAGTTTTCATTCAGTCTAACTTAGAACAGTGATGTCTCTTAAAAAAGGTAATTAACTTCTTCTAAATTATTAAAGAGTATAAATGCAGTGAATTAATGTATATACAAATAGCGTATAGGTAAATGCGCACACACAATGCATTAAAAGGTACAAATATATATATATGCCTCTCACATCACATATAGCTTGCATAAACATTTTATCAAACCTGTGAACATGTATTAATTTTTTAGAGATTTTTTATTCATGCATCCCTAATTTTAATTTCATAATACTGCAAACATCACTAGTATAAAAACTCAAACTGTCCTATATCACTCGGCATAGACTTTGTGAATAACCTTCAGTAGTCAGATGAGTTAAAGATATTAAGCCCTGAATCTCAACATATTTCATTACTTTATTCTTGTACAAAATAGGGATTAGCGACAATTATTGATGTATACTATTTTAGATTCAGAAAATCTAACTTTATTAGTTTCTTTATTTATTGTTAGAATTATTTACAAACTTTATTCATGCTCTTCCATAATGTCGTTTGTTCAACGTCAATTGATTATTAATCAATTCTAAATAACTTTTGTATAATATTAACATTCTATACTTTCTTGTTGATACAATATATTCTTTTATTGTTTTGGATTATGTATAATTCTGAGCTAGTGATAGTTTACTGAAGAACAAGGATCTCTCCAGCATTTTCCCATAAAATTTATCCCCAAAATTAATTTATCCTAATAATACAGAAGTCTATTTTGTTTCGTTATTCTAGTCAAATTAGATATCTTTCAAGAGGACATCCAATTTTATTTTAATATTTTAGTAAAATATTGATTTAGTCCTGTCTTTTTCTACATATCTAGCTCATCTGCTATTTAAAATATACTAGTAGTATCAATTTAGACTTGGACATATTTATGTTTTCTCTTATAATGTTTTGACATTCTTGACATATTTTTTCTATATTTATCCACATCACATGTGATTATTGTTTAATTATGAAATTCAATTTTATATTTTTCAGTTATTAAGGCTAAAAGTGTAAAATCTTAGCTCATGAGTTCTAATTCATAACCTATCAGAAACATTCCATTTATTTTATTACTAACAAATGAACTAAATAAATATAATTAATATAGCTATATACTTTTATAGTTTACTGCCCATTGAAATAAAAAAGATATTTATAACTCAGCACCCATAGGAGTATTACTTCTCTTATAAGAGCAACAAAGATCACATTCTCATTTTTTTAATCTTCTCAATCAGCACAAGATTAGAGAGAGGGAAATCACTTAAGTTTTCACTATGAATCAAAACATGAACTGAACTAAATATTTTAAATAAAAGCATCAGTTTTTGATTGATTTAACAATGTTTCATATTTCTTTTAAGTTTTAAAAAATTATTTAAATCATTAAAGCCAGTTGAATTTCATATATATTTTTTGCATTAACAAAAAGATCTTGTCAAACTCTATTAACCAAGATGTTGCATCATAACTGCTAATATTCAAATACTGAATTTGGTTTTAATTTTTGTATTTCTGATTTTGGATTTCTTATCTTTGTTATTGTTCCTTTATAAATAAAGTTCAGAGTTTCAAACAATGTTTATCAGTTAAGAATTAGTTATGCAACATTTATTGATAGATTTCTCATTTTTAAATTAAATATATGAAGTAAAAAAACAGAACAAAATATTACTCTTACCTTACTAACATTCATATTTGAATAATAACAGCAAATTTACTATTTTGTAAAATTTATTCAGAATATAATACAAACTAATTAATATGAGCTAACATGAATAATTTCATGTCATAGCATTTTGGGATTTTATTTAAAAATCACTTCCCATAGAGAAATAAATTCCATATAGGCTATTATCAATGGCTTTAACTCTTTTCCCGCCTCTTACAAGGCTCCTCGTCGACATCTGACGTCACTCTAACTCTGCCAGTTCTTATGCTAAAATATTCGTTTGACAGGTATTGAATAGATTTTTAAAAGTTCTGTAAGATGGTGCCCTCTTTCGAATTATTTTACAAGTAAAAAATAAAAAAAACGCATTTAAACCTAAACAAAGAAAGAACATGAGTTGTGATTGGTTCTTAGCATGCTCTCAGCCGAAAAAGACATTCTGATTGGCTGGAAAGAACAAAGAAACCGCCTGATCAAAGAAAATAAAAAAAAACACTGAGATTTTCATTTCGAATATGATTTTAAAGTATTATAAAATAATATTTTGAGAAATTACAAATTATTTTCAGAGAGAATACTAAAAAAACAAAATTATTTTCGAAAAATATTGAAGATTTTAGTAAAAATATTTAAGATTTAGTAAAAAGAAATATTTACTTTTCTATAACGTAAAAGTCGACCTTTTTGTTTATATTATAGCTTTTATGTTGCCGAAATTGAATATTTTAGAATAAATAAATAGCAATTTATTTTTGAAAGAACTTTCGTTCTCTTCATAACCTGAAAAATTAATAATATACTTTTTATAAACGTATCTGAGTTGAATTTAATATTATAGGCGAATATGTTTTAACAATAGGCTTTGTCTTCAGTTTGTGAGTTGGCCAATTAAAAGATTTGATTTTTACCTCATACAACCAATAATATAATTAGCGGTTTATTACAATGTAGTGGCAAACAACAACACAACTTCTAAATAATATATAGATTTGATTGTAAAAAAAGTGTTTTCACATATGTTTATATGAGACAAAGATCTGGAAGTGTGAGAATATATTAAATGCATAATGTTCTGGGATAAGCAGTTTTATAACATTCAGAAACTAAATAAATAACTTATCATTTTTATAAAAAGAAAGTTATACATAAAAAATTAAGAATCTTATAAAATATAACTATGAAAATTTTGTATAAATTAAAAAAGATATAATCTTTAAAAGAAGCAAAACTTCCATTGTTCCTGTAGACCACATAATTGACTACTGTTCTAAATAAAATATTCTAAGCCTGTTTGTGACCTAAAAAGTTTCAAGATTTATTTAGTCAGATTTGAATCCAAGTCATAGGCAATAAATATGTTTATTTACAAATTCTTGAATATAAGTCATTGGTTTTCCATTCAAATCCAACATTTCAATAATGAAAATCATTAAAAGTCTAGAAATTTGACTTTTTCAAATTAGATATTTTAAAACTTTTAAAATAACATAAAATAGTTTTAATATATTGCATTTTCTTGAAAAGCAACTCATTCTATTTTCAATTTAATTACTTTATTAGTGGGATGAAATTTTCATAAATTTTCAATATAAGTCATTTCCAATTATTAGATTTTAAAGATATTAATTATATCAGTTGTGTGTATATACATAAACTCAAAAGTATTTTCATTCTCAAAAAGTTTAAAGTCAGTAAAATTTACATTTCTGAAATGTTTCATTTTACTACATGCATATTATCTTTGGTATAAAATCTGCTTCTAAATACATATTTTTTCCACTGGCCAAAATATTTTTTTTTAAATCTTTCACATAGTTCTAAATAGATTATATCAGCAGTGAGAATAATAGACTCAAAGTATAAATTTTTTTTTTTGATTAATCCTCAACTAAAGAAAGTAAAAAAAAAAAAAATCTGTAGTTTTTATTTTTTGAATGGAACAGCCATGTTTATACTGCTACTTTGGTACTTAAAAATCATTACATTGATTATAAATTAATACATTGTACAGGCTTAAACCTGCATTTATATATGTAATAATTGCGGGGTTTGAACTCAGACTTTTACACGACCCACCACTCTCAGTGCCATCTCATATTGCTGATCCACCTGATCACACACATGTTGAAAAGATAAATAATCACCAATATACGTATTTCATGCTAAACCAGCAATCATCAGTTGGTCCAGATTACTATCCCCACACACATATATATGATCAGTACATTGATTATAATAATCTTCTATATAGAAACAATAATTATTAAATCTTAGTGAAAAATTCATATATGATTATTATAAATATATAGACTGTCATACTACTACTAATATTACAACTATTATTACTTCTACTACTACTACTAGTAGTAATAATACTGATATTCTTTCCTTTAATTTTTTTTCAGCCTTTGCTTTTAATACATAGAATCTCCCCTAGCAACTAATTTATTTTTTTGTGTATGTGACCTTCAATTACATTATTTATTAGTGTATTTTTCAGCTTTATTTTATTAAAAATATTAACATGATTGATATTAAATATTTCATGTTTAATCACCACATAACTTTACAACACTTTAAAAAAAACAATATACTTATGTGGGATTCGAACTCAGACTTTCACATGACCAGCTACCCTCAGTATCATCTCATATTGCTGACTCACCTAATCACATACATGTTGAAAAGATAAATAATCACCAATATGAGATGGCACTGAGAGTAGTGGTCGTTTGAAAGTCTGAGTTCGAATCCCGCATATATTACATATATAAATGCAAGTTTAAGGCTGTACAATGTAATAATATACTTATAAAATGCATTACGTACTTAGAGATATAAATACATATTTAATAAATTGGAATTAAAAAAGCTTTAAAAAAATCTTACATCACAGCCATTACCAATAAACAAAAATCATTAGAATCTGTTTCCTCTCATACAAGTATCAACAATTTGTACTTTTTTCTTCTGATTATAAATACCTTATAGAAACAAAAATTAAAGGTAAATTAGATTACAAATATTTAACAAATGAAAAATATGAAGTAAACTGGATAAAAAAAAGCTATTTAACAGGTAATACGATTCTATAAAAAGTTTGAAACTTTTACTTTAACCAATAACATGGTTAAGCACATGTTTGCAAAAGGGATAAAATGTTTATCCATTCTTTCCACATTATATTTAACAATTTCCTTTGCATCTGTTTATATTTCTTTAATGATGTGGTTAGCTAAATAAAAATGTATTTAATATATACATATATAATCATTAAAACCAGTCAACACTTAGACAATCCCAATATCAATAAATCTCAAATTGGTGTCAATGCAAGCTTATAAGTGATGGCTTTTTAATAGATTAATAGAATTGATTATTGATTTTAATATAAATATATTGCAATTTAGAAGTTACATCTTAATAATTTTAATAAGCGTGTAAATAAATCATGGTTATTAAATATATAACATTGAGAATATAAATTAATTTAGAGCAGCTAAGCCTAAAAATGTTACTTTAACAATTCACGAGTTTGATTCTCAAATAATCAATTTGTAACAAATCTGCAAATAATATTAATAAATTGGCATTAATATATAAAAATAGATAATCTTTTCAAGCTTGTTAAAAAATGATTTCTTTAGCTTTTGCCTCTGATTTACTATAATAATTTATTCAGACTTACTTGCTCTTTGAGTAACTTAAATCTTACTTTTCAATTTTTTACACTTTTTCAGCATTAATTTTATGTGTATAATTTTTTGTTAAAACATTATATTATCAGATACTACACATCATAACAATGTAAAGATGTTAAATTTTATAATGCACTTCTAAACATTGGGATACTGAAATAAATAGTAATTAAAAGATTGTCAATCAACAGCAATTAATCATCATTGTTAAACTCTATTAGTAGATATGTCTTTAAATAGAAAACTTAACATTCATAAATGTCTAGTGATTAAATTTTTAATTTGCATCACATGAAAAGTTAGAAAATTCAGTGCTCATTCATTTTAACTATGAAGATTTATGAAAACAATAAAGTAAAACCTAATTTCAATTATCTTCTGAACTCTTGATTTCTGTTTGTCAAAATCACACTTGCATAATTTTATGAATGACACCATTTCAATACTTTCTGTAAATGTATTGTTTAATTAATATATAAAATGTTATATAAGAATCAAACTGTGAATTGTTAACTATGATAATGCAAGGTTTGTGGAACAATTCAGAGGGACATTGTTAATCAGCTGTATCAAAACACAACATCATTAACTCAAATCAGAATGAATCTTATTTAGTTAACAAGTGCACATATTATTATATCCTGGATAAGTAGAAATCAAATTTATTTTCTCAAATAATTTCTCATTAATATACATACATATCTATTTATGTGTTGTTTACTTTATAAAATTTATAATTATTTATAAGTTGCCTTTTACACAATTAATAATCAGGTACACAAATACATTCTGATCAAATAGTAACTTGATTTTTTTTTATAAAAATCTCATCAATTCATTAAAATTTCACATAATATACCCAAATATCTAATTAATATAATTATGGTGCTTTAATATTATGAATGAGAGTATTTAAGTTCTCTATTAGTTCATTATTTAAGGATGAACATAAGATGTTATATAATAGCAACATTCTGATTAGAATATTCATGTATGAACTTATTAATGATGTAAAAGACAAAATATTAAAAATTGTAAATTTCAAGTAAGTAATACCATCTTTACACACACATATTATAGCTTTGTCTGGCTAGATACAAATTCATAAAATTCCAGAATATATATAGTAAGTCAGAAAATATCATAGCTCTTATAAATTTTATAGATGAGGCAGTAAAAAGACATAAATGATTCCCCAAAAATAGCAAGTGTAATGTGTTGCTAGTCTCTCAAATAAATATTTTGTGTTATTACACACACACACACACACACAAAGAGAAGACATATTTTTATTAATTATTAATCAATTATAATTGCTTGAAAGAAGAAATAAAGTGGATTTAAAATAAAATGGGCAGGATAAGTTTATTAACTAAGCAAGAAAGTTGACAAGTTTTAAATTTTCATATGTATAATGTGGTTTATTTCAAAATGTATTTAGATTTGCAAAGAATTTTTTTTTCATTTTTTTTCTTCTTTCAATTTATTATCATTGCTTATCAATAAACATGCCATAGAAGTTGACTGAAATAGATAAGATGGATTTTGGAGGTGGATGACCACAGATGTGAACAATATATTTCTTGATAAATATTTTTGATAAACAAATAAGCATATATAAAAAAGCTGTAATAGTTAATTTTACATAGAACATATTTTTCTAGAGGAGATATTGTATTTAAATCATTTACTATGGTAATCAGAGAAGTCTTCATAGGACAGTGTATTTGTTCATCACCATCTTCCTTCATGAACTCCATTTTACAATATAATTGTGAAAATAGAAGAAAACTGCTATTATTGTTATTAAAAATATGTAATGATACAGACACTTATAGTACAAACCTAATCAGTATAGTTGGCTAGATTTCCAGTGGTTCATCTCATTCTAACATGCTGCCACATAAAGAATAAAATGACAAAATCCAGTGCTAGCTTGAAGATCCAGCTCTAATATGAAATAAAATAAAGAGCATTGCATTTTGAAGATCCTGTTAATGAATTAGAAACACATTTGCCACCTTCCTCCAATATTAAATACCTATCTACCAACTTTACCAGAAAAAATAGAATATATATACCAATATTAATCAAATAAATGATCAGGAATCATAGATTGATTTATCTTGACAACAAAATATAAGTATTAATCAACCAATATACATATTTACTAAGTAAGTCAAAAAAATTGTGTATCCAGAATTAATTAAAAACTTAAATTTGAAACTATTCCATTTGACAAAAAAAATAACCAAAAGAATTAGCAAAAATATATTTTGTCAACAGCAAAATATGAACACACTCAGAATTTTATGCATTTTTGGGCATTTTGACTAAGAAACTAAACATAAACAGGCTAAATCATTAATTAATAAGCCAAACAAGAAGTAAGACCATTTTTTGTTTATATGTCACATGTGGTCAAAATTTTATTAACATCACAAGTTGAATGTATTTGGAATATTTAAATAAAGTTAAATTTTTCTAAAAACATTCAACACTTATATTAGATAATATGATGGAAATAGCCCAATATATAAATACAATTAAAATACTTTCATCACACGTCTTCAGGAAAACATAAACTAATACTGATTATCTTTGTTAGAATTTAATACATATTAATCAAGTTTCAGAAATATATGTTTGATTTTTTCAAAATAATGACTTTTTTTTTTTTATGTATTATCTCTTTTAATTGATTTAGGAAATTATTTTATTTCCATTATGATTTATTTATTTGTACTATTAAAACATTGATCAGGCATATGATATAAATAAAGTGTTATTAGTTTAAATTTATATGTGGAGGTTAATGGAAGTTATTAAAAGACCATTATCTAGAAAATATTTTCAATACTTTATCAATGGTTGCACTCTTCATTTTGGCAGAATCCATTATCTGAGAGAGCGTATTGATACATCATGTTTTTCTTACTGTGTAAATAAAATTGTTGAATTTTAACTTTTAGTCTTTATTCGTTTCTCATTTGTCTATTTCACTAATTTTAGTAGAGATTTAAACTAAATGGCATAATACTGTAGTTGAGTTTTGTGCACTTCCAGATATGGTTTGATGCTGATGGGATAACTACCAATTGGATATGGATTGAAATCTGGGTGATGTATACAATGAAGTAAAAATTGAGGTGTTTGAAGACTGGATTTATATTTGAATTATTGAATGGTATTTCCAAGCTATAAGTGAATGGTCAAAGAGTGTTAGATAAATATTCCATATTAGCACATTCATGAAATAAAATAATTTATATCTCACTATATCTATTTTAAGCTGATTACAGTTTTCTTAATATGGCTGTTAACATAATGATTTTGATTGAATGAGTTTTTTTTAAAAGTGATAATAGATAATTTTTTTAAAAAAATACAAATTTATACTAATATCAAAATTGGAAAGGAATAAATATTTGAAAAGGGCATCAAAGCAGATGCTGAAAAAGCTTTTTATGTATAAAATTATTATTTGATTATATAGCTAGCTGTTATAAAGAATTATTATAATAATTTTTTTGATTATTAAACTTCTAATAAAATGGTCTCACATATAATGATCAACTCATGCAATGTACAAATCAGTCAAGTCACAGCCTTCTCATCTATAGATAATATTATAACTGACTTAGTATATTTTTCACAGTTACTTTTTATACAGTCTTTGAGATATCAATTTTATTTTCTCAATGATGCATGCTTTAAATTTAAAGATGAATATATATAAATAAGTTCATAAACTACAGTCTTACAATAGATTTTTTTCATTTGCCCTTCATAACAGGTATATTTTAAATTAATAATTTAAATATTGATTTAATATAATTAATTGGAAGCTAAAACTATGTAATTAATTTTTCATATAAGCACAGTCTTGATTTATTAAATAAAGTTTATGATGGAAATAAAATCATTTTTAGCTTAATTGTTTTTAAAACATCTTTAATGTTATTATATTCCCCAAAGTAATTTAAATGTATAGTTTATAATGCAAATTAGTGAAAACAATACAAAACGTAAGGTCAATATGATTTTCTAGTTCTAAAATTTCAATATGTTTAATATTTAATAAAATTATTTCATCGTTGTATTAGTTCAATAATATTATTAATTCAGTCCCAAATGACTCATTGGGCAAAATGAGTTAAAAGTTGTTAAGTGATAAGATCATATAAAGAGTTTGGCAAACTTAAGATCCATAGGAAATTAACCCATGATAGTAGGTATTAGCTAGCAATAGTGAAGAAAAAATAGAGAAAGATGAGTGATGAAGAGATAATGATGATAAAATATCAAACTCATTAGAAAAACTATGATCATTTTAATGAATATTTTCATATTTCCAAGTATGTAGTGTACCGGTCAAAAAGAAGCCAACACATCAACAAACCCAAACTCAAAGTCGGATTCAAACTCAGGCGGTTCAAACTGAATTCAAACCCAACTCACGAGCTCAGACCAAATCAATGGATGACATATATCGATGGTACATGACTATGCGCCAAGGAACTAGCTCAACGAATGAAGATGATTAATGAGACCCCTGATTTAACTCTAATGAAGTATAATAAAATAACTAAGAATCTTTATAAGTCAACTCATATACATATGTGTGTGTTCGGGTTTCCAATACAGACAGCGAGCATTAATATTAAAAATAATTATTGAATAAGAAAGAAAGTTAAAAACCAAATGTGTTAATAAAATGTTTAATAATAATAATAATTTTGTTCAACTTTTAGATTATGATATAGATTATCTCTAGTCTTTAAACGGAATTTATATTTACAATAACAATGTCAGTCCTTATTATATGCCAATACGGTTACGCAATATTCTAGGAGAAATATATATATATCTATGCCCCGACGAGGAAGTAAAAGTAGATAAAGGTATTTGGCTGTGACAGAAATTATGATTCAAATTCTAAAAGAAAGAATGTGAGATTTATTTTCACATTCGTAAATCAATTCACAAAGAGCAAGATACGTGTTTAGGGCATAACTTTAATATTTAATAGAAAACTTACTTAATTATAAATAAACATAAAGTTAACAAAGAACTTAACCACTAAATACCTAACACTGTTTAACTCAATAATGTTAGTTCCATAACTCATCTCCATATTTATAATATATCATCCATATTAATTAGTTTAATAAATGTTTTGAGAAACATGAATTTGTTCGACTTTAATAAAATCAATTCATCACGATTTACGAGCATGAGAGCGGGCTTTACTGGAACTGAGAAATAAACGGTACTGACGACTTATGAGCTATAAGACTAAATATGAAAAATAATGGCTTGTCTGTGATTTGAGAAAATAGCAGGGCGCTTGTATTTGACAAGTCTTTGATGCCCTATATGAAGGATCCATAGAACACGGAAAACCAGGTTGGGTCGTAGCCTCGAACCTTTGGTGTTACCAAATATAAAACGAGCAAATGAGGAAGCACTTTCTTCCTATGTAATTTAACGAACAGTAATATCACCGAGGACAAGCCTGTGAAGCAGGAGATGGCTCGCGTCAGCAACGTTCGGAAAAATGATAATGGTAATCATCTTTTAATGAATAATAAAACCCATTTTATATAACGAATGCTCTACGTGATGACTTGATCAAGTTAAATTAAAGTCAAACGTGCTTTAATCAACAAATATTTAATACAATTAGAAAATACTTTAATTATACTCTAAATCTCATGCCCTCCCTGAATATTAATAGAAAGTATAACATTTGAATTAGAATATATATTCATTTAATTCCTTTATCAACCTTTTTGCGAAACAATATATTAATGTGAATAAATAACTATTATAAATTCAGTAAAGTGGCCGGGAGCATAGGTTAAAAATTGAGCTAATAATTTGTTGTTATTAGCCATTAATAAAATAGCAAAAATTGTACAAATCCTTCAACTCAATAATTAATAGAACTGTATCAAAATAGTTATAGTGGGTAAGAATTACTGTAAAAATAAATATATTATTTAACAAGGCAAATGCAACGAAGGAAAGAGTTGATTGGCATATAATAAAAAAATAAACAACATTAATAAATCACACAATAAATATATATAATATAATAAATGAACCGCCATCGTAAGAAAAGAGAAAGTTAACAAATATTAAATTTAAAGACTAGAGATTAAGATAGAGAATTACTACATAATTTAAAATAGCATTAATACATTAAGGAAAGAGAAGAGCTTTTAACAGTACTTAATTTAAAGGTAGTGTAAAATAAAGTTCGAAGACCGGCGAGAAAATAGCGGTTCATATAAGAAAGATATTATCATTTCTTCATGGTTGGCTCCTTAAATTACACACGGCAGAGTCCAGTTGGATGAAATGTAGATGCGCATTTTGGAAAATTATTTGAATGACATTTTGAAGGATTTCTCTAAGGTTTACGCAGCTTACGATTGGTATATGAATTTTTATATTACAGCCACATTGAAGATTTTCAGGGGACTTCAGGAATTGTAGTCAGACTCCTGAAGTTAAGCCCCCCCCCCATCATGGTAGAAATACTATTTTACTTCATAATTTAACTGGGCAGCTTTTTCTCTAATGAAATATATATGGCTTCTCTTAATGAGGAATCATAGCTGCTTGGAAACTTTTCCTGGGCTCTTTATACTGTATCTGATGCCTTCAGGCTAGCGCTTCTTTCCTAATCAATCTTCCAAAAATTTACTAGTTGTTTTTAGATAAATTCCTTTGATAAGGCTTTCAAACTCATTAACTTGAATTCATTTTCTAATTAGAAAATGAATTTTTAAAATCAGAAAATGATTTTAATTAGGACCGTCCTTACATTTTTAAATACTTATCTTTTTCTAATTAATAAAAACTTTACCCATTGTTTTTGGAAAGGGACAATCTGAAAGCTTATCGAAAGAATGTAGCTTTTAACCACTAAAAATTTGAACAAACTATTTAAAGTAAAATAAAACATTTCCGACGCAATGAAACTTTAGAACGAATATGTACATTTAAATATTTATAAATATATACGCACAATCCACACAGTTATAATATATATATATATATATATATAAATTCATGAATAATTCTATCATGAATTTATTAATAGAAATGATTAGTTTAAATCTCAAATGAGTTAATTTTAACACACATTTATAATAGTTTTTCTTTAAGGGAACTAGCGTGGACTGAACGTATAAAGCCCCATTGCATCGGAAATTTAGGGTTAGTACAAGGGTTTGAAGTTGGCTACATGTGAAAGATCATGAAGCTAGGATTGAACTTAGATCTGACTGCTTCAGTAGATAATGAGTATATTTTATTAATTATTCCATTTAAATAAGTTTAAGTTTATGAGTCATTTTATTGATTTCCAATGTTAAGGAAAATGAATTATTATTCAGCATTTCAGGATTTTCAACATATGTGAAGTAAATAGGTTGAATTTCAATTCAGGAATAAAAAAATATTTAACAATAATTAAGACTCATTTATAAAGTAGATGAAAAGTTTTACCAATATATTATCCAAATAATGAATGCCAAGATCAGGAATAAATCGTCATTTGATGAAGTGTCAATTACAATGTAATTATTTGAGTGATTATTGACTCTATATCTGTAGGAATATGATATCTTTTTACCAATGATAAATATAACTTGGTATTACAACTGTATTTTTGTTTTTATAATCAGTCATTCATTTGACCATTCCAAATTAACTTAGGGCCTTTAATCTCTATATAGTAATAGTTAATATTGTATGGTTAATAGGATTGCTATGAACCAATTACTGGGAAAAAAATTATAAGACTGTGTGTGACTTGAAAATATTTTAAAGACCAGCTCAGTCAGAATATAAACTATATTTTAAGTGACTTATTACATTACAATGCCATTACACACGCACACACACACACACATATATATATATATATATATATATTGTAATGATAAAATTTCTTAGTATGGGTTTGAACCCAAGACCAACTATATAATATTGTAAATAATTCTCTAAAATAAAAAAAAAATTATATTCACCAATGTGATAATGACGAATAGGATTTATAATTAAATGTACTCCTAACAGTATTTTATTTGATTTAGATTTCAATAATAAGAAACTCCAGCTGTTAAACCTCAAAAACGAGTTTACTTAGAATGATAATGAAATAATGATCATCATCAATGCAAATTATCCCAGCATACTCTCCTATGGTTTGCATATTATCTCAGGGTTGTGGAATTTATAATGCTACTCAAACCAAGAAATGGATTACCAAAACAATAATTTAACACTTTATTAACCAAAAAAAAAACAAACAAACAGTCAGTTGGTTATATATACTAATGATTGTGATTACGTAAAATTGAACACATTGTAATTATTAATGTCTTTTCAGTTTTGTGTTTAAGGTCTTTTAAATATTATATGAATATCTTATTGATAAAATATTTAAAGGCATACAATCATGGGTTTTCAAATATCGACTTCTTTTCTTGTTTGCAATTACAGTCATTGTTATAAGTTTACTTGATAAATAGATTTCTTCTCCTTGCATGCTGGAGATTGTAGTTACAGAAGCATGGTGATTTATTGGTATAGTTTAGTTTCTTTCATTTACTGGCATCTTGGAGGATATTGTAAGCTGGTTCCATAGACTTTGATGTTATTTTCTGAATCAGACTGCATACTCAGTATCTTCTAATGTGCTACCTTTTTGCCTAGCCTTGCATAGTAAATAATCCACTACTGGAGAAGGCAAATATTATTAAGCTAGTATGACTGTGAGTATGTCAGTAACCTTTGGTTGTCATTTTCTGTGTATTTCACCATGACTTTAAAATATAGCTTGCAATCTGGAATCATGATAGCAATGTAATGGAAATCAGCAATGAAACAAAATCAACATCTGAATGACTGATCACTTAGTGTTTATGAATTTTGCTAACCTCTTTATATACCTTTCTGTTATCTTTATACCCTATCTATATGATTTGCCAGCACCCGAACCATAATGTAGACCATTCGAATGTTTATTTTGTCTACTGACTTGCCAGCACTCGAACCACAATGTAAACCATTCAAGAATCTCACCCTCTCCTCCAAGTAAAATGTTCCATTCATCATCATCATCAACCATTATCAATCCACTGCAGGATGAAGGTCTCTCCAAGTTTAATCCATCTTCTCCGATCTTTAGCTTCTCTTCTCCACAACACCCCTGCACATTTTCTTATTTCATCCATCCATCTCACATGTGGTCTCTTTCTGGGTCTTTTACAATCTCTTGGAATCCAGTTTAAAATTTCAATTGTCCATCTATTATCATCTCTTCTAGCAATATGTTTAGCCCAACTCCATTTCAATCTTTTAATTTTTTCAATAAGGTCAGTAACACCTGTTTGTTGTCTTACCCATACATTGCGTTTTCGATCTCTTCTTGTTACTCCCAACATACATCTCTCCATACTCCTTTGAGTAGTCTGAAGTCTCTGTATTGCTCTTCCATTAAGTGTCCAAGTCTCAGATCCATAAGTAAGAACTGGTAAAACACATTTGTTAAAAACCATCCTTTTCAAACACATACATTACCTCTTCAAAAATCATATTAAGAAAGCAGACTTATATACTATATTATATTATAATGAAAGAAGAAAAGTAGTTTTTTTTATTATTTTCTTTGTGTTATAATATTGGACAAGAGAAAATTATTTGCCTACTTTTACCATTTTACTTTCTAATTTCACAAATATCTTTAATTCACAATTTTTAATCTTAAATTTGAATTCACTATTCAATTTACAGTAAGAACAATCAGAACTGGCAAAAACCAAAAGGATTTCAACAGTACCATGAAATATTTTTAAATTGATTGGCGATCCGAAGTAAATATTTTTTCTTTTGTAATCTTATTCATTATTATATTTTTATTCACATATTACATAGTAAACTGATCAATAACATTATACTTACATTAATATTTTTTCTTTTAGTCTTTTAGGCAATTTCTTTAAATTACGTCATTTGCGTGCGTACACATACACATGTTATTGTTCAAAGCTTTATTAATTAGTTTATAAAAATTTAAGCATAAATTGTTTTTCTCAGTACACAATAAATATTTAGTAATATTGTCAAATACATAAATCAACCTTCTTTTATATTTTTAGGTAGTTTATTTTATGGGCTCATAATAAGGCATTTTTTTTATATTTTTTCTTCTATATTTATTTATTTATTATGCCGTGTTTCAATCTAATCGGCCTGCATTTCGGTTGATATGGTTATAATATATATATATTAAGAGAAATAAGTAATAAATACGGCTAAAGAGAGTTTAAAGTTCGTATTATACATGCATTATGTAAATCCCCAAATCTAATCCTTTATAATCGGAATTACTGCAGCACTCTGCTAATTATCTACCAGTTCTGCTTTGAAACAGACACTCTGTTTTGAAAATTAACTCAGTAGATTATAAACGGATTTATTTTAAAATCACTTTAGCCGTATTTATTAATTCTTTGTCTATTACATATTCTCTACTGATCAGCTTTTTGTTTTACGTATTAAAAAAAGCAAACTCTTCTCCCTCAAGATATGAATAAATGCCTTATTTAAAATAATCACAAATATATGTATTTTATGCTGAACCACCACTCATCAGTTGGTCCAGATTATCATCTCCTACACACATATATAATCAATGCTCTGTTTCTATTAAGATAGCAAATCTTCATACTTTAATGGACAGGCTTCAATCTCCTCCAATCACCAATTCTTCAGCCATCCACACCATTGAAAATCAGAAGATGGAAAGCCCCAATCCTATGCTGATGCTAATATTACTGTTATGCCCATGTTGATCTCAAATCACTCTGACCCCTAAGGTATAGGAACTTATCCATTTAAATACATAAAAGAAGAATGGACAGGTTGCAGGCTTAATGTGTATTATTTGAAATACAGACATTCTTCATATACCTGGGGCTTAATTGTAAATATAAGGGATTTAAACACAGACTTTCAAGTATTTTCAACTATCCATACTGTATCATACCACTGATACACATAACCACACACATGTAGAAAAGATAAATAATCACTAATATATGTATAATATTAGCATCAGCATGGGATTTTCTTCAGATTTTTTAATGGTATGGATGACCAAAGAGTTGGAGGTTGGAGAAGATTAAATCTTATCCATTAAAGTATGAAGATTTGCTATCTTAGTAGAGGCACAACATTGATTATATATGTTGTGTAGGAAATGATAATCTGGACCAACTGATGAGTGCGGTTCAGCATGAAATAAATATATTGATGATTATTTATCTTTTCTACACGTATGTTGGTCATGTGTATCAGTAGTATGAGATAGTGTGGATAGTTGAAAGGTGCTTGAAAGTTTGTGTTCAAATCCCCTATATTTAAAATTAAGCTACAGGTATATGAAGAATATCTGTATTTCAAATATTATCCATTAAGCCTGCAACCTGCCCATTCCTCTTCTATGTATTTAAATGAATAAGATCCTATAAAAGAGGGGTCAGAGTGACTTGAGGTCAATATGGGCATAGCAATAATATTGGCATCAGCATGGGATTTGGGCTTTCCATCTTCAGATTTTCAATGGTATATATAGATGAAGAGTTAAAGGTTGGAGTAGATTGATGCCTGTCCATTAAAGTATGAAGATTTGCTATCTTAATAGAAACAGAGCATTGATTATTTATATGTGTAGAAGATGAAAATCTGGACCAACTGATGAATGCTGGTTCAGCATGAAATATGTATATTCATAATTATTTATCTTTTCTACATGTGTGTGGTCATGTGTATCGGTGGCATGAAATAGTGTGGATAGTTGAAGGCTGCTTGAAAATCTGTATTCAAATCCCCTATATTTACAATTAAACTCCAGATATATAAAGAATGCCTGTACTTCAAATATTACATATTAAGCCTGAAATCTGCCCATCCCTCTTCTATGTACTTAAATGGATAATGTTTTATATTTGAGGTGTCAGACTGACTTCGGATCAACATGGGCATAACAATAATATTGGCATCAGCATGGGATTTGGGCTTTCCATCTTCATATTTTTAATGGTATGGATGGCTGAAAATTTGGAGTTTGGAGTAGATTGAAGTCTATCCATTAAAGTATGAAGATTTGCTATCCTAATAGAAACAGAACACTGAATATATATGTGTGTAGGAAATGATAATCTGGACTAACTGATGAATACTGGACAGCATGAAATATGTATATTGGTGATTATTTATCTTTTCTACATGTGTGTGGTCATATGTACTAGTGGTATGAGATAGTGTGGATAGTTGAAGGGTGCTTGAAAATCTGTGTTCAAATCCCCTATATGTATAATTTGTCTAAATTTTAGAAATAAATTTGAATTTCATGTTGGTTGTTTAAATATGTATGATGCTTTGTAAACAGAAAGATGATGTTATTCAGAATTTCTTACTTATTGGGATTCTTATGATAAATTTATTGTCGAATCAATTGAATCTATTTATTTAGTCACTGAATGTCTTCTTCAAGTTTTTAAAATTGACATTATCATTATCATCATTGGCACCCACATATAAATAAATATGCATGCTTATCAATGAATGACAAATCAAGAAATTAAAATTCAGTATTATACAACAATACAGATCTATCTGTGAATCAATCTTTATTTACTATCAATCTTATGATAATATACAAAATAAAATAAATGATAAGTCATTTGGGAGTCGTATGGTGTTCAACACCAAAAGTGTGAAACTGAGTTTTGATCCAAAACCGTCTACTTTAGCAATACCTTTTAACATAATCTTTAGCCAATTCTATCTACATATATAATATTACAACAATCTAATTAATTTACAATTATCCAGTTATATTACATAGATTGCATAGTCAAAATTACAAGATTGCTATTTTAATGATGTGATGTGATTAAACATGCTGTATAATGATATTTGTTATTTAATTCCTGTATAATGCTCTACATATTTGTATGAAAAACAAAAAGTATATAACAATGCAACTAATAGAAGAGATGAAAGATCTGCATTATATATTCATTATTTAAAATGAGGGCATAAAATAGATTGTGTAAAAATATAAAACCTTTAAACTACAGCTATATCCTGCTTAGTGCTTATGTGAGGATTCATAATAGCAATTAACATCAATTTGTACACACTATTTTGATTTACAATTGATTACTCACTATAACTATCATTAAAAAATGTAAAAAAAATAAATTGGTGGCCATTTTGTAAGACTGATGATGTCATAATACTATGCCATCCAAAAGCAAAATAATGACTTTGTACAATACAGTATACAATATTAATATTCATTACATTGTTTTGATTATAAACTTAAAACATAATTAATGAATGTATTTTCATCAAAATGTCTTTGCACGGCAATCAATCCTTTATTAATTATATATTCAAAATAAAGATTTTAATCATTAATGATTATAAAGTCCAAAGTATGTTTTATTCAGTATAATAAATAAAATCATATTTTAATGACATACAATTATCAAATATTATTAATATCATATTAAATTTTAAATGTGGCAATTAATTTAAAAGCGGTATACTGTATTTACCCACTTTTATGGTTTAAAATTTATACTAGAAGTACTTTGCTTGAAGCAAAAATAATGATCATAGTTATCATAGTTATTATTTTGAAAAAAAAAAAAAGTCATAATAATGAACTTTATAAGATCAAAAATTGCAAATCTGAATTAAAAATGAACTTTATAAGATCAAAAATTACTAAATCTGAATTTAAAATGACACAATCCATTTGTTCAATTTTAAAACATCTCTTAACATTATTTGTAACAGTCAGATTTGTACATTCACATAACAAAATCCAGAATCCAGGTAGAATACCCCAAAGCTGACCAAATTGAGATGGTGAGATCCACAGTTTGACCCTTCTACCCATACTTCATGATTTAATACCTTATGAAAAAGATTTCTGAGATTACACATGAGTTCCAATTTCTTCTACAAGATGGTGTAGCACAGGGAGAAAAAAGAGACACCATGGACTGGCATAAGCTTGACCAAAGGGTTAAATAAGCTAATAATATGCTTAAATCAATAATTAAGTCTAAAAATACATATAAAATGTGGTACATAGATCAATATGAAATTGAATCTGGGCTAGACTATGAGTTTATATTTCAAGAAATAATTTAATCAATAAAATAAAATAAGTAGCAAATAAAACAAACAACAAATACATATTTTATAGTATATAGAATTTCACACTCTCAGGCATTATATAGTGAATGAGATCGAAAGTTGCAAATTGTCTCATCTTTATATAGTTAATAAGGTTATGTGTGATTATTTGATTTATGCCTAAGTTTAATATGCCAAATCCTATTTGCATTGGCCTGCTAAACCATGGGAATATGTCAGTACATGAAACATACAGTGCTACTATGGCATCTGTCTACATATAGATTTAGAAGATGGGCATATAATTAAGCTCAAAGTTCATGAAGGTTTAGCATAATAAATGAGATTAGGATTTAAACTAATGCTGAATCTACATTTAACATGAGAAAAAAGAACTGCTGTACTTTAGGTTGACACACATTAGCTCTGGGACTTAAGAAAATACTAGTTAAACATGATTATGGTGCAAGTGGATACTTTTTACAGGCTTCAGCATCGAATGTTCAGTGCCTTTGGATCAAATGACTTAATGAGAATTTGAACATTAATAGTTGAAAGAGTTGGGCAGGTTTTTGATAAACAGTCTGGACCCTTGTGTTACCCAAACTAACATGTATAAACATGACCTCTGTTAGCAACTCATAAGAAAAAATGTGGCAAGTAGATAATATAAAGCGAGTACTTCGTAAAAACACCTGCAATGTATATAGTAAATATAAATGTGAATAATTAACTTATGGTGCCTTAAAAACAGATAGCATCTATTTGCATAGCTACAGAACCTAGTTCTTAAAACTAGCACATCAATCATGCTACATTAAAAGACAAAATAAATTAGGAATTTAGTTTAAGATACCTGACCTCCATATCTAATTAATAATATAAGAGGGAGAGTATATTTAGCAGGCAATTAACCATAATACATTATAAATATACTTTAATATTATCTCTATTCCCTAATGTTAGGCATAATAAACATATCTAAAGTTAGAATTCATAACTATTTGAGCAAACCACAATTTTATATTGGAGATAACTAAACATAAGCAGTCCATTATGATGACAAACAATAGGATCTCAAAACAGTAGAGTTGAAGAACAAATTAGTTTTACCAATATTTATTAAAGTAAAGATATGAATTATACCTTCATCAAAAATTGACTAAAATTATATGCATTCATGGTTTTAAGATATTTTTTATATTATAATATATGTAAAATTTAAAATTGAGTGAAATAAAATAAATAGATAAGTAGACATAGATAACCACAGTAATTTATAGGTTAATCAAATTGCTACAGTGGTCTTACATTTTAGAAAGATTAACTTAAAATACAAGCATAGTGTCAGGCTAGATTGGTGACAGGTTTAGTTTTTACTTTAAGTTGAGAATTTAGAAATCAGACTTTGAATGTTCATTTTGAATGGTAGCTAGCTTTAATAGACTGAATTTAAAGATTGAATGTTTTTAAATAGAGTTCTGCAATAGTTGAAAAAGTTACCAATTTTCTTGATTTCAGATTCTGGCACACTGGACAGTGGTGTAGGCACTATTACTCTCTGGATAGACAGCTTAGCCCTCATTGTAATCTTACAGCAAACTATTGGCTGGAATGCTCCCCATCGCAATGGTGATGATAGGCTGCTACCATGTGAAGAATGAGACCATAGATCACCACTTTCCCACAGGAAAAGTGCAAGTCTATGCCCTATACTCCATCATGTTAAATTTAAAACAGACATGGATCTTGTTGGCACTCATATTAAAAATCAATATATACTTCTTGATTCTAAAACCTAGACTATTTATATGTTTTATTCCTAGCTACCTGTTTGTTAACAAAATCATGAACTGCTGGAAAATCCATTAGCACTTCTATAACATTTAGTCTATTTAATTTATTAAGTTTAACCTAGCTTTTATTCCAATTTTAAATATCATACTTTTAGTTTATTCGGCCATCTAATGTCCCACAGAATTGGCCAATAGTGCTGGTTGAATAAACATTGTTTATAACAACCATTTAGCAAAAAAAACATTATTGTAAAACTAAGATTTCAAATCTAGATTTCATGCTATACCAGTGCAGATGCGATGGTATAATTAAAGTTGTTTACAATAAATTCAAATCAACTCAAGAATAATAATCGGCATAAACTGATCTTCTTCTATATATGTATGATGGTAGTATCTGGGATATACCTAAAATATACATGCGACCTAAGTATAATAACTACAAAATTTACTGCTAATTCATAACTAAGCTGTATAACCTGTAATATATATATATATATATTACATATATATAATACATATATATATATATATATATATATATATATATATATATCCTATTATGAATCTAGTGTTCACATATATATTTGTGGTCATAAATATATAACTGTTTGAAGTTGTTTATTTAGGTACTCTAGGGGGTTTAAATCTGGCACACATATAGATGTGAGAGACAAATAGGTGAATCAGGCAATCAATCAAAAATGGCTGTTTCATATTGCACATGTATAAAAATGTAGAACTGAAAAAAAAAAAGAAAATTTTATTCAGCATAAAACTGTTAATGTATTTTCAGTTTTACAAAACATATACCAAATTGCATACAAATAAACTGAAAAAGATTCTTACCATATACTATTTATTTAAATTGTTTGACTGCACTAATCAAAAAAGTTTTAAGTTATTTCAAAAAACATGTCTTCCATGTTTAATAAAATCAAACATCTTGTAGCAAAATAAAATGTCACAGCTATCATATTTATATATTGTAACGATATATAAATATGTCGTTACATTAATTTAAAATAAATCTTAAAAGTTCGCAAATAAAAGTAAAAAACTAAACGCTAAAATTAAAATGTTTGTTAAACGTATATACATTCACACAGATGCCAAACTTTAAAAATATTTTTTTTTTAAAAAAACAAATAAATAAGTATTTGAACATACTTTTTTATAAAAAAAAAAAAGTACAAGATTTAAAAATAAAAACAGGTATTAATTAATTCTTGTAATCTGTAAATGGAAATGATTGTTTATAAATTGTTTGAAAAGCAAGCTAGCCTTGGGCTCTTGTACAATTAAAATGATCTGATGAAAGATAGATAAGAGGAAAAGAGAAATTAGCTTGACCAATGGAAGCACTAAGCCTTGGCTCGGACCCTAACGAAAGTGATGGATTAGTGACGTTTTGTTGATTGAATCCGTGTGGATTAATATAAAAAGGGAAATACAGTTTTTTTGGAAGTTCCAGCGTTGTGTGTTTGAGAGGTGGTCGGATGCACATACCACACTCTCTATTTAAAAAGGAAAAATGAAAAGACTGTGACACCTTGAACCAGCTATTGCCATCTCCAGAACATTATCTTCCAATGGAGGCATCGCGGGAATTAAAAGCAGAAACCTGGACTCTTCTACCATGAGCTATGAACTTTACAAATTAACAACAACCAAAAAAAAGTAATTAAGAACTTTCGTCATTGATTTTTTTTTAAAAAGATTCAGCTAATTTAAATTTTAAAATGAACTCTTATTTGATTTTCAAATTAATAATTGATTGTTTAAATTTATATAGTTAAGTTTTGCTAAAATCATTTCCATTTTATTATTTTTATTTGTAGTAATATTTATTGTAGAAATTATTAAATGCATTACATTTAAGTTGGGTATAGATGTTGCATAGATTCGTTAGCGGTTGATTATGTTGTGGTTTTCACAGTCGATTGGAATATATAGGTCAACGATGTTAATGCGGGCATCTTACAATGAATGCCATGGGGCCTTGTGTATTCCCTGTTGAAATTGACATTATCGATTGACTTTGTATTTTGATCGGTTGTGTTTAATTTGGAATGTTTTGACCGTGGAATCTGTGCAGCTGATCTATACCCAACATTTTTAAACAAATCTGTGCGAACGTATTTAAATGTTAAATTTAAGTCGGGCGTGAATGGCTATATAGTTTTGTAAAGTTATATTAAGGGAGGGTAATCTTAGGTTATTCATTTCGTAGTTGAATTGGTTCAATGGATTGGATATATTTATGTAATTGTAGATGTAGTATGAGGTCCGCTATGGGCAGGATTATAGATATACGCCACACACTCTCTGTTTGCCTATGGATGGGTTTGTAAGTCGGCAGAAGACCGCGGTCCATTCCTATGGAGTTTTTTGTTTATTATTCTACTTGCCAACAGATGTCACATTCCTGTTGGTGGAGAGTCAAAGTCTTCTCTATTTCTACTTATTGTTCAGATGTACATTCCTGACAGTATAGTATTTTGTGTTGTCATCATGCTACATTGAATACATGAATGTATCAGATGGATTGGCACCAGTTGATTGTGAAATTTGTTGCCTAAGGTTAAATCAGGGAAGAATATTTTCTTTTCAAATGCAGATCTATGTAGTCTATTCATACTTGACTATCTAAATAAAATATTAAACTCATTGAAACTTAGTTAAATGTAAAATTAAAAGATTAATAGAAAAATCTAAAATGTTGAATTTATTCCTCAAAATTCCTCAAAATTTAAATGTTATTTTATATGTGCATAAATAAATATTTTTATGTGTTAATTTCTGGCAGTGGCTTTTATTTATTGATATTTAAGATATAAATTAAGATATAGATTTTTATCTCTGTGTCTCCGCTGAGCTAGTGACTTGGGTTAACGATCGGAATATTGAAATAAAGTGGAATCTTAACAGCGAGTATCAGCCTACTCTATAAATTTTTCTAGGCTCAAATGCCTAGATGGCGCCCTGGTAGTTGCAGATATTGTTTTTGCAGTTAGATTCGATCTTCACTTTCATTTCGATTGTTATAATTGGCATCCCAAGTGTGGCCTTACCTCAGAGATTGACCCTGAGAAGGGGAATTGATGATGATGAAATTTTCTATCTTTAATAAATCATGAGTGCCCTGAGAATTTTAAAAGTGAATTATGCTCGTAATATTTTTCCTGAAATTAGCATAAATATATTTGTTGTATTGACGTGGAGTTACAGTTTGAAGTTTTGTTTAAAAAGTGCTGCCAGTAAGAAAAATTGCGCATATGTAAATATAAATGCGAGGAATAAAACGTAATAATAAATATAAATCATAATTTTTTTTTTAAAAAAAGTCTTGTTAAATTAACATCTAATCGTTCAACTTGTCTAAGTAATAGTTAAAGGTAGAAGAAATGAAACTTGGAAGGGAGGGGGCAGAAATTTAGCTGGTAATAGGGAATCAACAGTCAATTTTTTTTTAATCATTATATTTGTGTGTAATTACGTTTTTGTCTTGTAAAAAAAAAAAGTTTTGACTTTTTGAAATTTTCATATATAATCAATTTGTGTAACGTAATTACTAACACTAAGTAAATTCTTTTTTTTTTTTTTAATGTTTTTTGTTTTTTGAGGAAGTTTACTGATATGTAACGATATATAAATATGTCATTACATTAATTTAAAATAAAAACTTAAAAGTTCGCAAATAAAAGTAAAAAACTAAACGCTAAAATTAAAATGTTTGTTAAACGTATATACATTCACACAGATGCCAAACTTTAAAAATATTTTTTTTTAAAAAACAAATAAATAAGTATTTGAACGTACTTTTTTATAATAAAAAAAAAGTACAAGATTTAAAAATAAAAACAGGTATTAATTAATTCTTGTAATCTGTAAATGGAAATGATTGTTTATAAATTGTTTGAAAAGCAAGCTAGTCTTGGGCTCTTGTACAATTAAAATGATCTGATGAAAGATAGATAAGAGGAAAAGAGAAATTAGCTTGGCCAATGGAAGCACTAAGCCTTGGCTCGGACCCTAACGAAAGTGATGGATTAGTGATGTTTTGTTGATTGAATCCGTGTGGATTAATATAAAAAGGGAAATACAGTTTTTTCGGGAGTTCCAGCGTTGTGTGTTTGAGAGGTGGTCGGACGCACATACCACACTCTCTATTTAAAAAGGAAAAATGAAAAGACTGTGATACCTTGAACCAGCTATTGCCATCTCCAGAACATTATCTTCCAATGGAGGCATCGCGGGAATTAAAAGCAGAAACCTGGACTCTTCTACCATGAGCTATGAACTTTACAAATTAACAACAACCAAAAAAAAGTAATTAAGAACTTTCGTCATTGATTTTTTTTTTAAAAGATTCAGCTAATTTAAATTTTAAAATGAACTCTTATTTGATTTTCAAATTATTAATTGATTGTTTAAATTTATATAGTTAAGTTTTGCTAAAATCATTTCCATTTTATTATTTTTATTTGTAGTAATATTTATTATAGAAATTATTAAATGCATTACATTTAAGTTGGGTATAGACGTTGCATAGATTCGTTAGCGGTTGATTATGTTGTGGTTTTCACAGTCGATTGGAATATATAGGTCAACGATGTTAATGCGGGCATCTTACGATGAATGCCATGGGGCCTTGTGTATTCCCTGTTGCAATTGACGTTATCGATTGACTTTGTATTTTGATCGGTTGTGTTTAATTTGGAATGTTTTGACAGTGGAATCTGTGCAGCTGATCTATACCCAACATTTTTAAACAAATCTGTGCGAACGTATTTAAATGTTAAATTTAAGTTGGGCGTGAATGGCTATATAGTTTTGTAAAGTTATATTAAGGGAGGGTAATCTTAGGTTATTCATTTCGTAGTTGAATTGGTTCAATGGATTGGATATATTTGTGTAATTGTAGATGTAGTATGAGGTCCGCTATGGGCAGGATTATAGATATATGCCACACACCCTCTGTTTGCCTATGGATGGGTTTGTAAGTCGGCAGAAGACTGCGGTCCATTCCTATGGAATTTTTTGTTTATTGTTCTACTTGCCAACAGATGTCACATTCCTGTTGGTGGAGAGTCAATGTCTTTTCTATTTCTACTTATTGTTCAGATGTACATTCCTGACAGTATAGTATTTTGTGTTGTAGTATCATGCTACATTGAATACATGAATGTATCAGATGGATTGGCGCCAGTTGATTGCGAAATTTGTTGCCTAAGCTTAAATCAGGGAAGAACATTTTCTTTTCAAATGCAGATCTATGTAGTCTATTCATACTTGACTATCTAAATAAAATATTAAACTCATTGAAACTTAGTTAAATGTAAAATTAAAAGATTAATAGAAAAATCTAAAATGTTGAATTTATTCCTCAAAATTTAAATGTTATTTTATATGTGCGTAAATAAATATTTTTATGTGTTAATTTCTGGCAGTGGCTTTTATTTATTGATATTTAAGATATAAATTAAGATATAGATTTTTATCTCTGCGTCTCCGCTGAGCTAATGACTTGGGCTAACGATCGGAATATTGAAATAAAGTGGAATCTTAACAGCGAGTATCAGCCTACTCTATAAATTTTTCTAGGCTCAAATGCCTAGATGGCGCCCTGGTAGTTGCAGATATTGTTTTTGCGGTTAGATTCGATCTTCACTTTCATTTCGATCGTTATAATATAAAGTGATCTTTATTTATTTCTGCATTGTACATTTTGTAAAAAAAAAAACAAATGTTGATTATAATATGCAAGCACAGAATGCATTAGATACATTTTTTATCCTGTCAGAATTTGATTTAAGTTAACTGTGATTAGTTTGTGACAATGTATAATACGGTCATACGGTCATTTTGTTACTCTTATGCTAATAAGAAATAATGAGTCTTTATAATCAATTAAATGTTATTAAACATTTTTTTAAAAATTCTAAATATTTTCATGTAAGTAATATAATATAATAGCACAAATTTAAAAAAAAATAAAACTTCAATATGATTTTTTTTTTTTAGTGTAACAAGTTAAAAAGTTCATTTTTTTTCTAGTGATTCTGTTTAAAAATTATATGATCACAAAAAAATATCAAAAAAATTGGTGAGCTTGGAAACAGAGATGGATATCTTAAGTCAATTAGAAAGAGAAAGAAATAATCTGTTCTTGTATAAATTTATCTATATTTACCATCACTACTATTTTTAAAAAACAAAGACAAAATAGAACAATGTGCTTAAACCATTATAGGTTCATCCAAACTTTCTACAATCATAAAATCATGACATCCCATATAAAAAAAAATATCCAAGAAGTCCATCAATGAATCCATTCTAAACTTTTTTTCTAGAATTCCTCAGCTGTTATCTGGTGCACTCCTGAAAAAAAAACAAAAAAACAAACAAAATAAGAGCATCAAAGAATTTAAAAGACAACAATGAATTTTAGAATAAGCAATTCATGATTCAGAAGATTAGATAATTACAATTGATGAATAAATCACTGAAAAGAACAATTTTAAGATAAGTGTTTTTCTTACATAGATTTAAGTTGCGTTATCATAAATACATATGTATTTTAAATGCATAATTGCATAATACACATAGCACAGTTTATGTAAGCATATAATGCACATTAAGGAAAATGTTTTTAATTACTATATATACTAGATTAAACTGTTTGTCACAGCTTATAATGTAATTTTTAGCTGGAGTAACCAGCCAAATTTTTTCATAGAAAACCATTATAATTATTTGTTCTTTATGTAATATTTTTGCTTAACAATGAGCTTTGGGGACAAATTGTCTTCACTAAATGGAGTAAAGTTGCATATTAAATAACCTAATAAAAAAAACTATATTCATTACAATATATATATAGCAAGTTACGTGATTTATAACTTGTTTTTGTTTTTCATATATATATATAACATCAATTAATAATTGGCTAGTTAAAAATGAATGGAATATTATTTATATAGATTGCAAGTAATTTAATTGGAAATGAAAGAGGGAAAGAAAAGAAAAAAAGGGGAGGGGACCTTTTTAAACTTGTATATTATATTTATAAGTAATAGGATTGTTGTTTATTATTGATTAATTCTAATTAATTTTACATATAAAAATATAATGTCTCTATATTTACAATGCAAATTGAGGCATTAAATAGTTTATAACACATTGATAAGGGCAAAAAATATTTGCCAAAAAAGCTTTTCTATATTATCCTTATAATATGTATACAGTTATCGCTGTTATGTAATATTTTTCTTTGTATTATGTTATATGATTTATTAAAATTACATGAAAATACTGCATAATGAATTAAATTTCTTTCGATTTTTGATGTTATATAAAAATAAATAATTGTTAAATACATTAGACATCTGCATACACGTTAAAATTCATTTATGTGCATGCTTATGTTCATAATGTGGAGTTTATTCAAAATTAGAAATACAGCTCACAACTTTGAAAATTATTTAATAATTTTTTATTTAAACACTTTAACACATTTGTTTTTAATATTCAGCTGCAATTTAAATAATTTTTGCATAACAGAAATAAAAATAATTACATTTAAAATGAAACTTATTCTTGAATGCTTTTTTTTTTTTTTTTACAAATCAGTTTTTCTTTCCTCCTCAATTATGAAAGTGGAAGATAAAAATGCAACGTGTTTCATTCATTTACATAAATCTGTTCAGAAAGATAATATAAATAGTTTTTTTTTAAAATAAATATTTTATTAGAATGTGGGATAAGACTTGGTTTCAGTTAAAAATTTTGACTATACTAATTTCATATTTATATATAATTGATTCAGTTTATTTTGAAAGTTATTACTTTATAATTTACTTTTAATTTTTTTTTTTCATAAAAGTTTTGATGGGTTGAAAGTTTAAAGTATGTTTTATTATTTTCACATTCTACTTTCGGTTACATTTCGATATTAATTTATAGATGGGAATATCTTAATCTATATAAATCTTTATTTTGTGATATTTTATTCCTTTAAATATTGTAGTACAAATGCTTCAATTTCTTTTTTTGCTTATATATATGTTTTTTCTCAGTGTTGGAATGGCCGTAATAGTTAGCCAATGGCCGCTACAGCTGATGTATATTGTTTTTGACCGCGTTGTGTTTATCCAGAGATCTGCTTTTAGTTTGATACTAATATATGTAAATGAATTAGTTGCTTGTATTACACATTTTATTGTTCATCACAGACCCAGTAAATGTAGATAGAGATGATAAAAGATTAAAGCAGCAATGATTTTACCTTTTAAACATTTAAGAAGTTTATTGATAATGAACATATTGATAATGATACAAGAATAAAAATCGTAGAAACTAAGTTTTTAACAATTTTGCTATTTTTTGGACTATTCAAGTTATATCTAAATGTGATTTGTTAAAATGTTTTGTTTAAAATAATGGTTGTAATTTATATAGAGCAGAAGTTTGTTTGTGCTTTAAAAATATGAATTTATAATAGAATGAAAAAAAAAGTTAAAATAGAAGTGTTGAAAATGTGACTAAAACAATAATCTTCAAGGCAAAACTCTCTCCATACAGTAGTACCACTCTGTGCCAATCAGAGTAATCAATGGATGCCAGAAGGCTTATGTATAAAATCCCTATCTAATGCCTACTCATCCAATATCCCCAGACTAGTTTCTGGCTTGTGGCCATCATCAGTGAGGAGCCTTGGATCTGAGAGCACTGCACAAGGATCTAATGCAACCCTCCAGCAACCACCTTTTATCTCCACTTAACTACAAAACTACGAGCATGAAATTGAAAACACATGCCACAAGCCAGAAACTAGTCTGGGGATATTGGATGAGTAGGCATTAGATAGGGATTTTATGCACAAGCCTTCTGGCATCCATTGATTACTCTGATTGGCACAGGGTGGCCTATGGAGAGAGTTTTGCCTTGTTTAATAACAATTAGGTGCTAGTATGAGATAGTGATCATGCGATGTTTAGTGGTTTAACAATAATCTTCACTGAGAAATTAAGAAAGAGAAGGGATTGGTCATATCATTTATTTAAAAATGTAAGTCATGAAAAAGAAGAAAAAAGTTGATTTTTTTTTTCATATGTCATACCATCGGCCAGGAGGCGAACCAACAACCGTCTGCAATCAACTACTTGCTTGCAAGGCTGCTGCGATGACCTCTCGGATTGATTGATTCTGAAAATTAAAAAAAAACCAACAGAATAATATCTGAAAAGAGATGGTTTGGGCTTATGTATAAAAACTATATATGTCAATTCAGTAATGATAATATTATTATTTACATTTATCTTGTTTATTAACTATGCAAATATTTTATGAAATCTGCTAAATGGTAAATTTATTAACTCGGAAAAGTTAATAATAGGAAGTGCTCTAGTTACAAACACCGAGTTACAAACATTTCGCTATTACACAATCGCGTTTGGACTTTAGATCTTTATCTATGCACATGATAAAAAAAAATATTTAAATATATTCGTAAATGAATTTTTTCTAAAGATAAAAGCACATTTTAGAAAACAATAAAAACATCTATAAAATACAGTAAATCTTCACATCTCTCTGACATTGATTACTTTTATTTTTAGCATCGTCACAGACTGTCTTGATTAGTACTTATTTTTAAAAGTAGTTTATGCTCGATAATGTTACATATACCCTGTATATATTTCTGTTTTGATGAATTTTTTTCATTCTTATTAATTAAAAACATGAGTGAGAAATGAAAAAACAGCAGTGTTGATATAACTAAAAAGAAATCAAGGTCTCATAAACCCCAGATGGTCGAGACAAAAATGGATATAATTAGATGTTCGGAAAATGATTAATTTTTTGCTTCAGTATTACGTTCATGTAATTTAAACTGATCAACAATATATACAATTGTGAAAAACAAGAACAAAATTAAGGAATATGTTAAAAATTGTGGAAATATTTATTTAAAGATTGTTCCAAAAAGACATGGCAGAGTAATGAATGAAATGGAGAAATCTTTGCTTTATGGATTGAAGATCAACATCAAAAAGGCATCCCAGTAAGTTTATCAATTATTCAAGCTAAGGCTTTTAGTTTGCATGAAGATTGGAAGAAAGAATTAAAAGAAGACTCTGCTGCTTATTTTGTAGCAAGCAATAGCTGGTTTCACAAATTTAAAATGAGATATTCTTTGCATAATATTAAATGTATTGGGGAAGATGCCAGTGCAGATAAGAAAGCTACCAGTGAATTTATTTCCACTTTCTCTAATATCATTAAAGATGGAACTTATTTTCTATACTAGTCTTCAGTGTAGATAAGACAGGATTATTTTGGAAAAAGATGCCTGCATGTACATATTTAGCAAAGGAAGAATCAGTTGCACCTGGGCATAAACCTTCTAAAAACAGATTAACATTGCTTCTTGGAGATAATTTAGCTGGTGATTTTAAATTGAAGCCAATGCTAATTTATCAGACAGAAAATCTAGAGCATTGAAAGGAAAAGATAAAAGAATGCTTCCAGTCATTTGGAAATCAAATCATAAAGCTTGGACTACTGCACAGATTTTTCAAGATTGGTTCTCACATCATTTTGTGTCTTCTGTTAGGCAATATTATAGTGAGAATAATTTATCATTTAAAACACTATTGCTCTTAGACAATTCTCATGGACATCCAAAATCCCTGCAAAATTTATATCCAGAAGTTAATGTTGTGTTTATCCATCCCAATACCACAAGTGAAATACAACCTATGGACCAAACTGTGAGAGTTACTTTTAAGCATTATTATGTGAGAAGATTAATGACTCAAGCAATCAAGGCAATTGACAAGGAAGGTGGATCTACACTAAGAGGTTTTTGGAAAAGTTATAATATATGGAATGCAATAAATATTATTGGGGATACATAGGTTGAAATAAGAGAGCCAACAATGAAAGGTTGTTGGAAAAAAATATATCCACAAATGATGAATGTTTCTATGGATATTGAAGATACTCCTGAAGATATCACAACTGAAATAGTCAATATAATGAATGAATTAAATTTAGATGTCACTGATAAAGATATAGATGAGTTAATGCAATCTCACTCAGAACTTCTGTCAAATGAAAACTTGATTAAACTACAAGAGATGAATGAAATACAAAACAACGAAGAACCTGATAATGAACTTATTGTTAAGAGTTTGACAATAAAGAATATGAATGAAGCCTTCATGCATCTTGACAAATTTTTGACCATTATGGAAGAATGTGATCCTAATGAAGAGCTTATATCTCATGTACGAAGTGCAATAGAAAAAGACACAGAGTGTTACAAAATTCTTTATCAAGAGGAAAAAAAGAATAAACTCTTGATAAATTTATAAACAAAACTCTAGATGCTAATCAATAAAAAATAAATACTGTATTTTGAAAACTGTTTTTTATGTTTTTTTTACAGATCTCTACTTTCAAACAATTTCAATTTCCAAACACATATCAGGAACCAATAAAGTTTGTAACTAAGGGACTGCCTGTATATTAAAGGGAATTTTAACTCATACTTTCAAGCTATATTAAGCTATCCACTATATCTCAGACAATTGATACACATGACCACACACATGTGAAAAAAATAAATGATCTCCAATATACATATTTCATACTGAACCAGCACTCATCAGTCAGTCCAAAGCATCAGATCCAACATATATGTATAATCATTGCTCAGTTTATATTAAGATAGCAAATCTTCAAACTTTAAGGGACAGACTTCAATCTTTTTCCCCTCCCTCCAACTCTTCAGCTATCCATACTATTGAAAATATGATAATGGAATGCTCAACCCTTGATGATGCCAATGTTATTGTCAAACCCATATTGACCTTAAGTCATTCTAACCCCTCATATATGACTTTAATATGTCCATTTAAATACACAGAGGGATGAGAAGAATTCAGGTTGAATTTGTAATAAATTAATACTAGTATATTGTAAAAACTGAACTTTAAATGACTTAAAGTCAACATGGGTATGATAACAATATTGGCATCAATAAGGGTTTGAGCATTACATCATCAGATTTTCAATGGTATGGATAGCTGAAGAGTTGGAGGGAGGAGAAGACTGAAGTCTGTTCATTAAAGTTTGAAGATTTTCTATCTTAATATAAACTGAGCACTGATTATATATATGTATGGGAGGTGATGAGCTGGGACCAACTGATGAGTACTGGTTCAGCATAAAATACATATATTGGAGATTATTTATCTTTTTCACATGTTTGTGGACATGTATATCAGTTGTATGAGATAAAGTGGATAGTTGAAGATAACTTGGAAGTCTGGGTTTATATCTCCTTTAATTACATTTTAAAGTTCGGTACTTACAATATACTAGTATTGAATTATTATTCAATATATTATAAATTTTTATAATGGCTGAATTTAAGTACTGGTGGAAATATGCTGTAATTTCTTTTGCCTTTAGAAGTCACATGATTTATTTAAAGAGTACCATATCAAATATTAACATACATTACAGCAATTATGTAAATATATCTTAATCATAGCAGTGAATCTTTTTGTTTTAATAAAAAAAACTGAGATTTATAATATATGAACCAAGACAACTAAAGAACCTTCACTGAAAAGCAAGATACTCTATGTTTTATAACAGTTAACTTTTGTAAACTTTGACACCATAAGGCTAGCAGTACTATGAGTTTTGCATTGTCATAGTTCGCAATTCAGAAGTTATCTAATATTCTATTTACAATGGGCTTTTTTAGGGTACTTCGGTATTATAACCCATATATTTTAAATAGTATATACAAATATATTTATACTTTTAAGTCTAATTAACCACATTATATAACAGAAAGTAGAATACTCTGTTGTGATTTAACTACATCTTATAATAAAAGATAATTGGAAAACACCAAACCAGCAACAAAATATAATCTTGAATTTAAAGAGAACAAAAATATTCTATTTGGGTCTATAAATGTAATTGGAATTATCTTGCATATAGTTTAAGTTAAAGATAGACAATAATTTTCTATTCCTATTTATAAAATCTCAGTGGTATAATGTAATGGGTCAATATGCATATTGATATATTTTATTGGTGATTTGAAGTTTAATTTAAAGCAGTTCTATAATTTCTTAATTCACTAAACATGAAATTTTTATTATTTAATAAAAGATCACTATATATGATTTAGGGCATTGGCAGAGTAGCTCAGTCAAAGAAAAAAATCCAGGATTGATTTTAAGTGAAATAAAATATAAAAAACAGAGTTTGGATTAATAGAATGGAATTATCAAATGCTCAGTCTAGCTTTTTTTTCTCATGTGTCATAGCATCAGCCAGGGAGCGAACCTGCTAACTCAGGACAATTGCGTGTAAAGCAGCTGTCACTGACTTCTCAACCACCAATACTTGACTGCTCAGTCTATCATTAGATGCTCAAATAGACCGTGAACATTTGAACAATTTTTCATATTAGCTATTATAGTTATATGCAAGAAAGAATTATTGATAAAAGTATTAGGACATCTTTGATTTTCTTAGATTACACAATAAAGATATAATTTATTTTTATAGTTTAGTTAAATATATATATATATTTAACTTTTTTCATTGTAATCAATTACGTGTGTATTTAATTAACGGACATTTTATTTATATATATGTTGGTATAAGACTCAAGAAAGTAACACTAACACCATTAAATAAATTAATAGGCTAAATTAAAGCTAAGCCAGACATATTTCTAGAAGAGAGAAACATTAAAATCTTAACATTAATTCAAAGAGATGGTAATAAATACAAATTTGTTAAAATAATGTGGAAAAAGCTATGGATTGTAGAAATTTGATTAAATTTGACTTATATTTTATAGTAGATGATAATAATTGTCAATGATATATATATTTCAGGTCAGAGTGAATGATGATGTCAATATTATTGTGATGTATTTCTATTTTGCAATGTGTGTGAGATGATGATCTAATATTTGCATTTGGTGACAAAATGGTGTAAGTTGAACTATAAAATTGTATAATTGGTTTGTAATAAAAATAGTTTAATATTAAATAAACTGCTTCTAATTGAATTCTCTAATTGGGAAAAAAAAAGAGGAAAAAGGATGCTAAATCCAGCCAATTGAGTTTAAATTGCTGTATTCTATTATTTTTAGTAGCCAGGTATCACGTGATATTACAAGCACCTGAATATACAACATTTTGATTGTTTAATTTCTATATTTGTAATAAACTTAAGTATTGCTAAAGTATTTAAGAATAAATAAATAACTGACATGGTTAGTGGTTGGAAAACCTTGCGTTCTTCAAGCACTCAAGTGTTAAGATCACCACAACAATTCAGTTTATTTGGTTGGTGTAAGTTTTGTTTAGTTAAAAACTTGTCTTAGAAATAGTTAGTTGCTCCGGAGATTTACAAACATTGGAGTAACGGGTTGAGCATAATAATTCATTTAACTGACTGAAATGGGTTATTTTTACTTTACTCAGGTAAAAAAAAAAATCGATTCAAAATTGTTTGGCTTTTAGTTCACCATTTTATCATAAAATTAAATTGCGTAAGGATAGACTACATAGGGCAACTTTACGTTATCTTTTTAGTATAAATTATTGTAGCAAACATACGTGTATAAATGAATGCTACCAAGAGTTAAAAACGGATAGACTCATTATTCGTTTAGATCAGCGTGATCAGAATTTTCCACATTTCTGTAAATTTATAATGTTTAAATGTATTTTCTTTGTATAAAAATTAGAAACGCCATGACAAAATACGTTTCATATTTATAACCTTATTTCGTTAAACAGTGTATTGAACATTGATTACGAACCGCAGGTACGAAAAATATTAAGTCATTATGACTTTTAGCTTCATTATTCTAAAGATACAATTTTGTAGCCACCAAACAAAGATGACTTTTAAAATGTCAAACACATCCTTTGCTCTTAAATGAATGCTGCCTGCTAACTTCTACCAGGCGTTAGCAAGCAAACAGACTCCTCATTCATTCAGAGCAGCGTGACCAGAAATTTTCATTTCCTTAATGGATACCAACCACAAGAAAAGAAAGGGAAGAACGCCGCACAGAGAAGTGTATGCAGACGTTCAATCTAAGATCAGCAATTGTAATTACAAAACAAGGCTAAGTTGTCTCGCTTAATGTCAAGGAAACGATTGGGACAAGAAAATGAGGCTGAAGAGAGAGAAAAAATAAGCACAAAAAATTAGGAAAAGCTTTAATACATTTTTAACACTTCATTGCTTAGAGTAAACACGCTAGTAATATGTGGGATGTTTACCTATTTAATGGTAATTTTGTTCAGCCAATTTGAAATCTTTAATTTATATTTTTGTGTATTGAGCTTGATATATATAAATATTTCTATTAGGCAAGCAAACGAAAAATATAAAATGTATATATTTAAATTAAATATATCATTTTTTATTAAATCATTACCTATGATAGGTACATAAAACAGTCTTCTAAATAGCTCACTGCAAAATCAAGTTTTCTATCTTTACTTTATACTCTAATTACGAATAGTTAAACACTTCTACTAACCAATAGTGGATAGTTAACAGAGTTGGATGTGAACCAATTATCTTAAAAAAAAAATCAATTTGATTGAAATGATTCAAGTTTATGCAACCTAGCTTTGAACTAGGTCATAGACCAGGACAGACTGATATGCCACTATTACAACATGAGTTTTTGATAAATCATTACTTATACTAGACAGTACATGTATTTTAGTATATTTATTTGTCAATAGAATTATTGATTTCACTTAATTTGCACTCAATGATAAGTCTCAAAAAACCTTTACTTACTCTTTATCACCCATAACAAGAGAATATACCACTATCTATCAAAAGACTCATCGGACAAAACAAAAAGGATTTTTTTCATTTTTACAAAAGAAATGTAAATGTTAAATTGTAGGTTTAAAAATCACTTACTCATAATAAACACCCAGACATAAAGGATATGTATATGACTTAAAACTGTTACAAAATTCAGAGATTATTTTCATTACTATCAGTAGTAGTAATTTATAAACAAGCATGCTCATTCTATCCCTAGAAGAGAGAGTTAATAAACAAAGATAGAGAGAAGGGTCAAAAATTAACATCTAGAAAGTCCCTCCCCCAACTCCCCCCCCCCAAAAAAAAAGAATAATGAAATGGTGAATTTATCAAAAAGTCATGTGATGTTGGCCATTTTCATGATTGATTTTTGACAAGTAGTCTCTAACTCTTGAATCAGTACTTTTAATATTGTGCTAAACTGCACAGGGTTAAACATTTATGTGAAAAATGGATATGTGCTTGCACAACACAATCTTTTTTTTTTTCATATGTCATAGCATCGGCCGGGACGTGAACCCTCAACTGTCTGCAACCAACTACTTGCTTGCATGGCGGCAGCGATACCTCTCGGCTAACAACGCAAGACCACAACACAATCTTATTGATTTAATTAGTGCAAAGAAATGGTATATAATAGGCTCATGATATCTGATCACTTTACTAATCTATATAAGAAACGATAGTAATGTAAAATAAAAGGAGTGAAGAAAAAATAATAATGATTAATTTAATTACAAATGTTAGTAATAATAATTAATAAAATAAGAAAATGATAACATTCAGTAATTTTTATTCAATCATATAACAATGAAGGATAAATAAAGGATAATTATAAAGGTATATTAATATTATCAATGCTTTGTTTAATTTATTGACATGATAGACTATTGGTTTATATTACATCACAAAATGGATATTAGTAATCTATGTTCAAGACCAATATTGCACTACATTAAAAAATATTTAGATAAGAAATATGATTTCTCAAAAATGATTCATTCAATATTTTATACAAAAACAGTTTATTAGCATTGTTAGTAAATAGTCTAAAAGTTACGATAAAGTCAAAATTTAATGTTTATTATTAATTCTAAATTAAAGAATAACTTTTGTATGCATAACATTGTATTATTTTATATGCTATATATAATCTTAATTTTTAAAAAAAATATTGTACTGTATAAAGGTATATATATAATCAAGCTTACTAAGGCACTCAAACACAATCATTAAGAAGTTTAAGATAGTAAAAAGTTTTGATCAAAAATTAGTCTTCATCAGATTATATAAATAGATTTGGGCATGGTAAGGCTATGAATAAATCCCTCTTCCTCAGACTCTGAAATAATAATTGTTAGTCTTTCAAAAAAATACTTTCATATTTTATTCATACATCATTATTGTATTCAATGATTATAGACAAAAGTTAACCAGTCAAATTTTTCCTGCTATTTTCTGTGTACAGATCTTTGTAAAGTTCAATAAAGTTACTATCGAAGGAAATTAAAATTTTAATCGTTTAACATTGATCAGATAGAAAATATTTAAGTAAGAAGTCTTAGAGTTGATTCCATTTATTAGTGGAATAGATTTCAATTGACAAAAGCAACTTCAATGAAAATAGCAAAAATACCTTAGATTGCCTAATTGAATAAAATCATTATGTCCAGTCTATCACTTTAGTATTTAAATGTCATGTGACTTTATGACCTTCCAAGAAATAGTCTCTACATTAATTAAATTATAAATTATCTAAATCAGATTTGTTCAGCTTCTAATTTACTCTAGTTTCTTTTAGAAAACTTAAAATATATAATTATTTAGTGATTTATTTTAGCATCTCTCTCAAGAGGTTGGAATAGATTAAACAAAAATTAAATCTTATTTACTACCTAGTAATATATCTTATTATTGAGTTTGGAACTGAAGATGCTATGATGGGGGAAAAAATTATAATCAAATCATACTTTTTTTAAAAGAAAAATATATATTATTAATGCATTTTCAAAGTTTATGGTGAAGCTATAGAATTGAGATTCTAGATTTTGAAGTTTAGATAAGCAGAGACAAACAACCATTGAGAATGATTGAAGTATTTTTACCTAACTATAGTATTCAATTGCAATTCCTGGCAATTGATAATGCAATAACATTAAGTGCTCTGTTGCTTGGTTACTAAACTGAAACTTAGCAAATTGATTTATTTTATAAGTGGTTATTTTGCATATGAAATGCCATTGAGATGTGATCAGCACAACAGATCAACACAGTAAATCAAGATTGAGACTTTTGAAACATTTTGTTCTCACTTGAAAATTCATCCAAAGATTTTAAAACTATTTTTAGGTATACTTTAATGTTGGTTAACTTTCTATAAGGGTCTCATTCTTTCTTTTTGACCTCTCATATGAGATTTAAATCCATGCGATTTTAACAATTTTTTTAATAGTTGAAATTATCCTAATATATAGCCATTCTGTCTCAATGTTGCTTATTAAATGAGGATACAGCTACTTTTAAATGGAGAAAAAGAGAAAATCTCAAGGAATCTAATCAAATCGAAAGAGAGTTAATGCACTGACTGCAATGAAAATAAACCCCAATCAGTTAAAATAATATCATCTACCCTGCTTACTGAAAACAATTAGATTCCAAAAACTCATTGTAAAATTTGAATATCATATTAAAACAAAGATGGGTTTCTATGGGGGAAAAAATTAGTTTGTCATTGCAGATAAAAATTATATCACAAAGAATAAATATTGTATTAATAAACAATTTAACCGAATATATATGGTAATAAAAAAAGCATAATATATAATATATGTAAGTGTAAACTGTGATATGAGTGTATTATGCAGGTATTCACTTAAAATAGGTATGTAAAGCAATTTTATGAAAAAAGGAAAAAAATTCATAGCTTAAAGATGGTTTTTCTATAATCCATACATTTATCACTTACTGTTATTTCTGAATCATCAGTTGCTCATTCTAAAGGTTCATCATTATCTTCTAAATTCTTTGACAATCTTTTGCTTTATTTTTAAGATGGTTCACCAAATGTTGAGGTTGTATAGAAAAAAAGTTTAGAATGAATAACTGACTTGCTTCTCTGATTTTTTTTCATAAAACATCTTATAAGATCTCATTAGTTGGCTTAGGGCATTTTTAGATTTGCTGGAATGTTCTAAATCCAGGCTCTCTCTACAGGTTTGTCAATTTTTTTTCATTGTTTTCCTATTCTTCACCAGTTGCATTAATTCCTTGTTAATTATTTTTTTCATGTGACATTATCAAAGCTTTCCAATTTTGTCAACATCAACTTCTGTAAATGCTGCTTTCTTTGTTAAGTGAAGTGTGGTTTTTCATAATATTGAAGTAAGTTCTTTTTTTACTCCAGTGCTTGTAATGAGTTGCAGGTAGACTTGTCTTCCATGTAATGTTAAGAGTTGCATTAGTAAGCATAATCCATGCATTGCTTATAAAAGCAGTAGCTGTTTTTATATTGAAATCCTTCCAGAGTTGAAGAATTGTTTTATGGACATTCTTATCCAAAGTACTAAAAAGATTCTGCATTAATTATTGAAAGTTGCAATGATGCCTTGATCCATAAGATGAAAAAGTGATGTGGTATTCAGTGGTATTATTTGTTGCAATGATTCCAATTGAAAATGTATATAACTAAGTTTATCACTAAAAAAACCACTTTGCTTTCATTGTACAAACGTTCAGCAAGATGAGAGAGTAAGCTTGGAATTGACACTTATTGATGTTCTTCTGAAAAATTGTTTCTCATGGTGTTTTATTTCTTTTAAAATTCAGTCTTATATTATTTATGTAAAATTATCTAGAATTAAAAAAAATAATGTTTAATAATATCTCGATTGTATTTTTTTATCATAACAACTTACTATTTATCACATAATCATAGTTAACTTGGAAAAAAATAAAATTCTGATGTGTTAAGAAAAAAATATAACTAATGAATTCTGTGTTTGCATATTTAAGACATTTTTTTACAGTATGTATTCATCATCATTATCAAGCATTAGCAATCCACTGCAGGATGAAGGTCTCTCCAAGTTTAATCCATCTTCTCTGATTTTTAGCTACTCTTCTCCACATCACCCCTGTACACTTTCTTTTTCATCCATCCATCTCACATGTGGTCTCTTTCTGGGTCTTTTACAATCTCTTGGAATCCAGTTTAAAATTTCAATTGTCCATCTATTATCATCTCTTCTAGCAATATGTCCAGCCCAACTCCACTTCAATCTTTTAATTTTTTCAATAAGATCAGTAACACCTGTTTGTTGTCTTACCCATACATTGCGTTTTCGATCTCTTCTTGTTACTCCCAACATACATCTCTCCATACTCCTTTGAGTGGTCTGAAGTCTCTGTATTGCTCTTCCATTAAGTGTCCAAGTCTCAGATCCATAAGTAAGAACTGGTAAAACACATTTGTTAAAAACCTTCCTTTTCAAACACCTAGGCATATTTCCTTTTAGTATCAAGTTATTTCTACCAAAAGCACTCCAACCAAGTTTAATTCTATGATTAATTTCCTCCATTATGTTTCCATCTATATTAATAATCTGACCCAGGTATTTGTAACTGTTAATTTCTTCCAATTCGTTATAATCAATCTTTATTTTCATATTTTGAGCAAATCAATTAAATGTTACTTTAGTCTTTTTAACATTTATCTTTAGTCCTATTTTCCTACTTTCAACTGATAACTCCTGCAACATTTCCTGCAGCTCTGAAGAATTATTTGCAAAAACAACTACATCATCTGCGAAATCTAAATGACTTAAATAATCACCATTTACTTTCACTCCTTTAGTTTCCCATTTTAATCCACAAAATACTTCTTGCAGCACTGCTGTAAAAGGTTTTGGAGATATGGAGTCACCTTGTCTTACACCTTTCTCAATGTTGACTTTCCCAGTATCATTATGTAATCTAATTGTTGCTGTTGCATTTTTATAAATATTCTTTAAAATATGACAATATCCTGGATCTATACCTTGATGATCCAATGCTTTAATCACTGAAGAAATGTTTATAGAATCAAATGGCTTTTCATAATCTACAAATCCAAAACATAATGACAACTCATATTCATTTGCTCTTTCTATAACTTCTCTCAATACTTGGATATGATCTACTGTACTAAAACCACCTTTAAATCCAGCTTGTTCCCTTGGTTGGTGGAAATCCAATGTTCTCTGTAGATGAGTTGTAATTATCTTGGTAAATATTTTGTATAAAACTGATGAAAGGCTGATAGGTCTGTAATTTCTAATATCTTCTTTATCACCTTTTTTAAATATTAATATTATTACTGCATTCTTCCAATCTTCCGGTACATCTTTATCATTTAGACATTTGGTATATAACTTTGCTAAAATTTTTTCTATTTCTTCACCTGCTTCTTTTAATATATCAATTATAATTCCATCATTACCTGGAGCCTTTTCTTTCTTCATGCATTTAATTGCATGTCTCACTTCTTCATTTAAAATTCTGGGCAATTCGGAAGATGTAATAGATATAGGAGGTACTTGTTCTTTATTACTATCTAATTCTTGATAAAAATCTTCTACCAATTTCATGATGTCATCTCTCTTTTTACTAATAATTCCATCTTTTTTTCTTATTGCAGATATAAATTTCCTACCAATACTAAATGTTGTTTTACATTATTAAGAGTTTTATTTTCTTCTACAGCTTTTCTTGCTAGTTCACAGTTATACTTTCTTATATTATTTTCAACTCTTTTCCGCAACATTTTACAAAATTCAAGATATTCAATTCTTTTTAATGCATCATTTTTGTATGTCTTCATATTCCTTCTTTTCTTCATAAATTCTCAGGTCTCGGTAGAAATTTTATTGGTCAATTGCTGCTTTTTTCTACCAGCTATCTTTGTTGTAGTTGTTAAAAGTGTATCAGTTATTTTCATATTAATTTTATTCAAATCTGAATCATGTTCAAAATCTACTAATACTTGAAACCGATTTGTAAGTTCTAATTTAAATTCATTAGAATGTTTCTAAAGATTAGAAATATCAACTGTAAATATTTTTTTCTTAATAATTTTTGTCTCTCTAGTTTTACATTAACACCTATCTTACACCTTACTAATCGATGATCACTTCCTGTGTTAAATTTATTAAGAACATTACAATCTTGAAATATGTATTTCCTGTTAGTCAAAATATAATCCAATTCTACTGTACCTTCATTTGGATGCTTCCATGTTCATTTTCTTTTAATATTTTTCTCAAAAAAGGAATTCATAATATAAAGTTTTTCTTTTTCTGCAAACTCCACAAGTCTGTGTCCTCTCTCATTTCTATTACCATAACCAAAAATTACCTACAGCATTTTTATCTTTCATTTGTTTACCAATTTTAGCATTAAAGTCTCCCATAACAATTTTAAAATGTTGTTTACTCTGATCAAAAGTCTTTTGTACATCCATATAAAAATCTTCTACTACTTCATCACTATGAGAACTTGTTGGGGCATAAACCTGAATTATCTGCAATTGGTATCTGCTATTAAGTTGTATAACTAATATTGCCACTCTGTTCAATACACCATCAATCTCCACAATATTGTTCTTCCACTTTTTATTTATAATGAATCCTACTCCACTTGTATTTCCAATATTTGTGCCTTTATAATAGAATATATGTCCACTTTTTAAATCAATTGTCTCTTCACCTTTTCTTCTAACTTCACAAAATCCAATAATGTCCCATTTAATATAAGATAGTTCTTCTAATTCTTGCAATCTTCCTTCACTTGAAAGTGATATGCAGTTGTAAGTATCTAAATAAAAAGTCATCATCAAATGGCAGCCTGGGTCTGCAATCGAGATTCTTAGCACCCTCTGCCTTCGGCCACCAACCACTGCCTTGGTTGGTGACTTTACAGCTTCCCGGGAATAAGGGCCATGCTTTATTTGTGTCTGTCATAATTGTATATATATATTGGAAAAATATTTATCATTTACACAAACATTCACTCTGCCATATCAAGCACTGAGAAGAAAGACCATGGTGTTTCTTAATCTTAAACTCTGTGGTAAAAATCCAATAAACTCACCATGCTGGCTAATGCATGTTGGTAAGCAGCCCATCCATGTTTGTATACTATATGAATAATCACATAGTAATAACAGCTGCAGTGACAAGAACGTATGGAGTGGACATTAGGAATTTGCCCTGCTCGATTTCTTTAAGGCCTCCAAGAGGAATCAAAGGGTCTCCTTTCAGTTAATAGCAAACTCCTTTCTGCAGCCACAGTATGTATTATGCAGATCTAAATAAACAGTACCTTATATACAAATACATTAGCTGTGATTTTCTTACTATCATGAGATGCTACATTTTATTAAATGCAGAAGCCATTTTCATTGATAGGCCCTAGCAATATTTTGAATAATACAGTTTGTTTTAATTGCAAAGATATGGACCACTTAAATAAAACTTAAAAACAAGAATCTTATTCAATTTATTCATATTCCATTTTCATTATACAAAACTTATTACTGATTGCATAATGAATGAAATCATTTCCTGCCTTTTTTTTCTATTGAAAATACATTTACAATAATAGCAGTTTTGATTTGACTGAAATTAGTATTGTAAAGGTTTTAATTTAAAATTTTTTGACTTAATATTTAACTTTTATGAATACATTATAATGGAAAAGATATAAGTTAATTAATATTAATAATAGGCTTAACATTTTTGAGAATCTATGCCTCATAATCATAGGTGTAATAAAATACATATAAAAAAATGTATGAAAAAATATTTAAATTAGCAATGTATTATGCAGTCCATTTCTTGGAAATCTCAAAGCACGTATCTTTTCTGTTAACAGCATGGATATTTACATGAATGTAGAATGCTTCTTTGATGTTCTCCTGTGATCATTAGCCTCGGTACATAGGATTATAGGATTGGTGGATGTGAAGTCATGTCCGGCATTTTTGGCATGTTCTAAGAATGCAGATGATATATTATTGGACTTTTGAGCTCTGTTATAGATTTATAGATGTTAAGCCAATCTAATGTGGATGTTTGCTTTGGTTTCACCATCATATACTACTTGGCATCTGGAGTATGGGCATGATATTAAAGTTGTTATCCTGTACAAGCTTTTAAGATCTTAATTTGCTCATGCATTTTATTTTTGTAATCATTATTGTTTAGCAAAATGAATCGATTACCTTTATCTTCTTTAAGGCATGTATTACCATGATATTTGAAGTATTGTTTAGTCTTCAAGATAAAATGCCAGATCCAACTTCACACCCATCAAACCTATAATCTTATGCACCAAGGCTAATGATCACAGGAAAAAAAAATCAAAGAAGTATTCTACATTCATGGAAATATTCATGCTGTTAATAGAAAGTATACATGCTTTGAGATTTCCAAGAAATGGACTGAATAATACATAGCTAATTTAAATATTTTTGCATACATTTTCTTATACGTATTTTATTACAGCTATGATTATGAGGCATGGATCCTCAAAAATGTTAAGCCTATTATTAATATTAATTAACTTATATATTCTCCATTAAAACTTTATTTATAAGTGTGTGTTTGTTTACATATCAACAGAAATTAAAACTGCATTTATTACATAATGAATAGTGGTCAAGAAAAGCAGATCTTCCATTGCGGAATTTCAATGAAAATATTGAAGTAAGTCTCTCATTCTTTTCTAAATGCATGGCTTATAATATCCCCAACTGCTGCATCATTAAAATTAATAGAGCAGTACATAATAATGATAAAATTAAAAACAAGCTTCAGAAATAGCTTTTGTCCTATATCACTAGTGGAGTTAGGCTAGCCTTCAAAAAACAAGCAAGTAGATGAAACAGGATGACTTCAAACTACATGGTTCCTTAGTGGATTCAAGATAAGCTTTATAAAATTGAAAGACTTCACATATTAAAATTTGATCATAAAATACAATTTTTGTCTATCAAACAAAAAAGAAATCTCCAGATTATTATAACAGACTCTTTTGTTAACAAATCTTCGATTACATCACAGTATGAAATAAAGAAAATATTATACTTGGGACCCTCACTTCCATTGTGGCCATAGTGGATATATGTGTAAGTCTAATGTTTTTGATTTTGGAAATGAATTGGAAAGAAGAGTTGATGGTATATGAACTAAACATTGTCCATGAATCTTTTTCTATCTAGCTTAATATTAAAGTTGTTATCCTATACAAGCTTTAAGATCTTAATTTGTCCCACTGGACCTCCCAGAATGTTTTCCAACTCTAAATTACACAAGCCAGGTGAACCATTAAAGTTGATTCAAGATAAGCTTTATAAAATTGAAAGACTTCACATTAAAATTTGATCACAAAATAAAATTTTTGGCTATCAAACAAAAAAGAAATCTCCAGATTATTATGACAGACTCTTTTGTTAACAAATCTTTGATTACACCATTGTATGAAATAAAGAAAATATTATCTCTGGGCCTAAACTTGTTAGAGGCTACTGGAGGTTTCTCAAATTTGAATTAATTTTAGATGTTGAGGCAAGCCTCATTAATAATACTATCATCACATGAATATTTAAATTTTTAAACAAAAATCTGACTAACAGAGAAAGTAGAGAATGGAATAAAAATATCTTGAAGACTAAACAATACTTCAAATCTCTTTGTATTACCTGCCTTAAAGAAGATAAAGGTAATCAATTTGTTTTGCTAAACAATAATGATTACAAAAATAAAATGCATGAGCAAATTACGATCTTAAAGCTTGTACAGGATAACAACTTTAATATTAAGCTAGATAAAGAAAGATTCCTCAACAACAGGTTTTGTACATTTAAAGACAAAATCTGAATACTATAAGATTTATCCAATTGCCACTAGACCTCCCAGAATGTTTGCCAACTGTAAACTACACAAGCCAGATGAACTACTAAGATTGATGATGGACTTCAGCAGCATGCATTATTTGAAAACAGCCAGACTAACCAATCAATGCTTTATAGACCACCTAAATTTTGATTCATATTGTACCGGTCGATTTTGTATGTTCACATAACAAGATCTAGCATCTAGGCAAAAGTACCTCGAATCCAATCATGCGCAAGATACATAAGTCAGGAACATTCATGAATTCTGCCCTATTTGCCTATTTCCCAGATCTAACAACTTATGAGCAACAATCCCAATGACATCAATCTAATTTCATCTCTCATACCGGCATTGCTCATCGGAGACACAAAAAGACTCTAAGCTAAGTTTAATGGTGGGATATTTAGTATGAAACACAATTTAGGAGCAATTAAAGATCATAATCTATCATATTAACTATATACTAGTGGAGATCATCTAGTCAGTAGGAGCATAACTTATTAATAAAATATTAACTTAAATAAAAGAAAATACAATTATTCGGAAATGTTATAATATATATATATATTTAAGATTTATTATTTTAACAAAACATACGTAAACGCATGTCATCATTGATTTATCATTGGCCTCATTAAGATTACATAACAGTGGGTCATAGAGAAATAATATTACATTTGATTGATACATTAAGAATTACATTTCAGAGATGACTTTCTTGATAGTTGCAGCTATGCCAATAATATGTACTATAATGATGATTATTTAGCGCTATTAAGAAGTATAATATTGAAATGCCACTACACCCCCAGAACGAACAAAATAGCATTTAACCAACTTGAAAGATAATCATACTTTGATAATGAAACATTATATTTGTACAAAAATATAGTTATTAATTTGGTTTATAAAGTGGCAGACGTGTGTTAAATAGCTAATGAATATATTAATAATAATAAGATCGTCGCAATGATGCACATTTAAATAATGAACATAGATATTTGTTTAGCAAAAATCACAACATTACGGCTTACGGATGTTCATGGATTTACTAGAAATATAACAAAAGGTGGTGCATGCATGGCAGCATATTTGATGTGATCCAGTCATGGATCCAAACATGTGCTTTATGGAATTCATTTTCGAGAAAATACCGATATAACTCTGCAAACGTTGGCGGGATAAACGAAGAGCGGTCGGTGATGCATTATTGGGCTGGTTTTCCCAGAACAATCCCCATATAAAGCATGCATTAGTGACCAAATGAGTCTCCAGGGGGATTTAAGCCTGGTTCTTGGACATTGAGAATGATAATGGGGTTTGACTTTGCGATACCTCCATAAGAAAGAGAAGCACGAATATATATAATATAGGAACGAAGGTGTCTATAGGCATGCAGCATTTGGGATAACGAAATATATAGCTTTAAAGACTATTTTAATTATTTAATACCCATAAATTATAGAATATCCTGCGTAATGGTATGATCTAATTGCTAAACAGGCATGGATCATTTAAATTAATTAAATTACATAGGTTTTAAGACATAAAGATTCCCCCTTCCCTTTACTTTAAATTATTAATAACTTCCCACACCGTTTAACAAAATACAAATTTCAGTTAAACTAATGCTATTATTAGAAATAAAGATGTTTATATAAAAACAAATGGGGTAGTGGAAATAACTGGGATAATAATTAGATTTTTACATATATAAGATATATTTACGGTTGGGATTAGCGCATTTAAAAGATAAAAACATTTTTAGAAAAACAGATGTTGATCTGTTTTCCTACAACAATTTATAAGATAATTATTTTGTTTTTCCAATCTCGCCAGCATTTGCATAAGTCGAATAAGACTTGTTTTAATTAAAATGAGTTCTTAATTACCCTGTAAGTGGTGGGTAGGAAAACTAGAAAGGAATTATATGCTAGCAAGCTTGAAATATTATTGGCATTTTAAAACACAAAAATATGTAATATAATAACAAAATAAAATATGATTGCCACATGGAAATAAGAAAAAGAAAACATTTTGAATGGAGGTTCAATGATAGTAATAGATTAAGTTATATAGAGTTATAACGAAATAAAGTTACATAAGATATAAATATTTTACATATAATATTATATGAGAGCATCAGATTATTTGTTATTATAGAGAAGGCTGAATTTAATAGAATCAGAGCAGCTAAAGTTCTTTTACCTTTTGTAAATAGTAGCAGTCCTTGATGTTTGAAGTGTTCATCAGCATTAATACACTAGATCTAGTTTTGGAATAAGGCATCACAGGTAGAATTTTGAATAATTTAATTAATAGACATTTGAAAGTTCATAGGCACAGGATCCAGAGCTTTTCTTACAGGAACAAGCATGTTAGAACAGAGGGAAAGGTGAAGTTTCTCCTACTCACAGCACATTGGATGAAGATTAAATTTAGCATGGATTCTGTTGCCCATTGTTAATTTATGGTTGTCTCCTCCTTTTTTGGATTCAAATCTAGCAGTGTTTATACTCCTTTTTTTGGTGATATAGCATAGCAACTAACTGCTGGACCTGAGGCAATTTGTGCACTTTAGCCAAGCAAAAATCTGCTGACTGGATCTATTTTGTCTTGTAAGACTTTTGAAACAATGTAATTCTGTTACAAGTTTCTTGAACGATTGTTTTAAAATAAGTCTTATGATTTTAAAACAAGTTGGCATGGATAAAATTTCCACTAATGGACTTATTTTACTATTACAAAATTGTAATCTTTTACTTTTAACTAATGGCCTTTTCTGGGTAATTGTTTTCGAGAAACTTTTTAAAAGAATTGCATCATTTTCTGACTGCTAAATTAAATATAAAAAATAATAAATTTCATATATGACTTTTAAATACATGAATAATATAATTATTAGTATGATTTATTATCAGTCTCCCCACACTAATATAAATATATATATATATATATATATATATTAGTGTATATAGATATATATATATATATATATATATATATATATATATATATTTATCCATTACGTATGCATACACATTAAGATAATATTAAATATTTGTTTATTAAATTATTTTACGTTAAGATATAAAAATATCTATGTCAGTTATGTTTTAAATGTTTAAACAAAGGAAAATATATGTTAGTAAATATGTATATGCATGTAAGGATGGGTTTAAACATAGTTTGGTGGTAGGAGACTGTAAGTGGGCTGTGAAGCATGATCTAAGCATCAGATCATCTACTTCAATATACCATCAACTCTTCTTTCCTATTCTATTTCCAAAATCAAAATCATTAAACTTACACATATATCCACTATGGCCACAATGAATGTGAGGGAATTGTATGGTTCCATCAACCAAAGGGCATCTATCCATATAGTACATGAGGAATTCTTGTGAGGACAATGCCCTAATGAAAGAATTAAATTTATTATTGCTTTATTGTCGTGGCTTGATACACATATTTTCACATTATTTGAGGGTAGTTGGTATACTATGAAAGACAGATGACCTATGGACCTACCTATTAGTGGTATATTGTCGAGTAGCTACTTAAATAAATTTGAGCACTCTATTATACCAAAATATTATAATTCCAACCAAGACTTGACATATATTAGATATGTGGATGATATTTTTATCATAGCCACTAGAGAAAATATCTTAAACATACAATGCGAATTTCAGAATCTAACTAAACTATCACTTAGTATAATACATCAAAACAGCAACAAAGAAATTAAATATCTTGATCTTTCCTTATCTAGAAACAATCATACAATAGACTACAAAATGATAGTTAAATCATTTGAAATTCGAAGCTGCATTCACCCTAAATCTAATTCACCCACATTACATAAATTTGCTGGGCTAAACACATTTTTATTTAGAAATCTTCATCTCTGCAAATATGAAGCAGACAGGAAAGAAAACATGAACAACTTCATTAAAGATTTATATACAACAGGCATCAAATTTAAATCTATTAAAAATAAAATTACCAAATTTTATAATAGAATAAATATCATTGCGCTTTGAGCTGATCTACCTAGAATTACCATCCCTTATATTCCCAAGATTTTTAACAGACTAACTAAAACATTAACAAAAAAATTTAAAATTCTTTTCAAACTCTGCCTAATTCTAACAGACTGATCAACAACTCAAAAGATTACATTGATCGATCATTCAATTGACATGTTATATACTCCATATTGTGCCCATTTGCCGAATGCCAAGTGGTATATTATGGTGAAACCAAAGCAACCATCCATACTAGATTGGCTCAACACCTATACACCTACAACAGTTATCAAAAGTTCAATAATACATCACTTGAATTCTTAGAATATGCCAAAAATTCTGGACATGACTTAACACCCACCAATCCAATAATCCTACGCACTGAGGCTAATGATCACAGGAGCAAAATTAAAGAAACATTCTACATTCACAAAAATATCCATGCTAATAATAGAAAGGATACATGCTTCGAGATTTCCAAGAAATGGACTGCATAATACATCACTAATTTAAATATTTTTGCATACATTTTCTTATATGTATTTTATTACAGCTATGATTATGAGCCATGGATCCTCAAAAATGTTAAGCCTATTATTAATATTAATTAACTTATACCTTCTCCATTAAAACTTTATTTATAAGTGTGTGTTTCAATGGGAAGTAAAACTGCATTTATGAATACCTTATATAATTTAATTAATAATAGTATGTGACCAAAATTTATTTTTATTTTTATACTGAATGAAATTTGCATTTTTTTATTTTTTTAAGTTTGCAATAATATTACCATTGACTTGGATATGTCTGAAACAAATTATAAGATTATTATTTAAAACTGGGCAAGTAAATGTTATTTTCAATTTAAATTTAGAAACTTTTGATCATATAAAGTAGATTATTAATTATATAATTAATGAAATCATTTTCTCCCCTTTTTCACTGAAAGTACTTTAGATTTATGATCATAACAGTTTTGAAAAGTTTTAAATCAAAATAGAATATTTTAGCTAATACAGTACACAATTTAAAATCTCTGTAATTATTGAAAGCATATGCTCAAAATTTATTTTTAGTTTTATGCTGAATGAAATTTTTTTTGGTATTGTATTTTTTTACATTTGTGATAATCTTGCCATTGATTTCAATGTATCTGAAACAAATTACAATATTATGATTTAAAATTAAGGATAGAAGTTCTTTTAGTTAATTTATTAATCTTCTTCAACTGAAAACTATTTAAATTCAAATTTAATGGAACTAAGGATCATCATATGCCAAAAAGTTATGAATTTTCAAATGGCTGTTGATTAAAGATATTCTATTTTTATTTATCAAAATTACCTCCTTAATTTTTTTTATTATGATTACTATCCTCAAGAAAATCTTAGTATTTTTCAGATTTTTTTTATGATCAAAGCAAACAGATACCAATATTAAATCATTATTATTTTTCTTTTTTATTATGATAAAACCATTGCCAGAAATAGGTTATATACTTTGAACATCAAAAGTGTCAATTGTGCATAAGATGACAAGTAAAATTCTCCAGACAGTAGTGCCATCAGTGCCAACCAGAGTAATCAATGGATGCCAGAAGGCTTGTGCATAAAATCCCTATCTAGTGCCTACTCATCCAATATCCCCCGACTAGTTTCTGGCTTGTGCCCTTTGTCAGTGAGGAGCTTTGGATCTGACAGCACTGCACCTAGATCTTAGGATCTAATGCAACCCTCCAGCAGCCACTTCAGATCCAAAGCTCCTCACTGATGAATGCCAGAAGTCAGAAACTAGTCTGGGGATATTGGATGAGTAGGCACTAGATAGGGATTTTATGCACAAGCCTTCTGGCATCCATTGATTAATTTGGTTGGCACTGAGTGGCACTACTGTATGGAGAGTTTTGCCTGTTTTAATAACAGTAATGTGCTAGCATAAGAAATAGTGATCATGTGATGTTTAGTGGTTTAAGATGACAAGTTTTAGATTTTTTAAAACATTTTACCATGAGAAATTATGTAAATATGATAGTGATAAATTACAAAATATTGAAAGATTACAAAAGAGTTGATTGAAGTTAATTACAATATTAAACAAATTTATTGTATGCTACATCAATTTAAAAAGAAATATATTACTTTAAATAAATAGAAAATTAATAATAAAAATAGATATCTATTCTATATGTTTTAAATGCTCTAGCTAATTAAATATATAAAGAGAGAAATTTATATAATGTTTGTCCCACCTAATGTTAATAGACTGATAAATAATTAAAACAATAAAATACATTTAAAGAAAAAAGTAATATTGTGTATCAAATTTTATGTAAGTAAATATGAATCGAAGTGTAGTCTTGAGAAAAGGTTAAAAGAGTATCAATTCTTTTATAAACATATAAAAAATAAAACTAGTAATGATTTAATAATGGCATCTGTATTCTTTGATTATTAAAAAAGTGTGTGTTTATTTTCAATTTCGATCTGAAAAATTCTAAGCTTTTTCATGAGAAGAGAAAGCATAATAAAAGAAAAATTAAGATGATATTTTGATAAATAAAAAGAGGATATCTATTATTAACAGACAATGTGTTAACATTAAAATTCATAAATCTTAGAATATGACATATATGATGGTTACTTCCAGTAAATTTGAATGTAAATGATTTTCAGTTGAAGAAGATTAAAAAATTAAGTGAAAGTACTTCTGTGATTTCCATTTCGAGAAAATGGACAAATTAATTTTCATTCGCATTTGCATATTTTATTATTTTATAACATTACAGCAATGTTTATAACTTATTTTGCCCATGAATATGAGGGAAAACCTCGAAAGTGCTATGCCTAAATTGACTTGATTTTTTTGGTTGATACTTATAGCTTCTTCTTCAGCGGGTAAATCGCTTTTATATGCTATGGTTACTTATATAATGTATTATCATCATTATAATTTATTACTTTTGTTACAATTTTTTATAATAATTATTCTACAATGAACACATATTTTATTTACATATCCATCCATCTATCCACCCACCCACCAATCCATGCACCCACCCAATACCTACCTACCCAACTACTGATTCACCAATCTATCTATCTATCTATCTATCTATCTATCTATCTATCTATCTATCTATCTGTCTGTCTGTCTGTCCGTCCGTCCGTCCGTCCGTCCATCCGTCCATCCGTCCATCCATCCATCCATCCATCCATCCATCTATCCATCCATCCATCCATCCATCCATCCATCCATCCATCCATCCATCCATCCATCCATCCATCCATCCATCCATCCATCCATCCATCTATCTATCTATCTATCTATCTATCTATCTATCTATCTATCTATCTATCTATCTATCTATCTATCTATCTATCTATCTATCTATCTATCTATCTATCTATCTATCTATCAACATTGAAAATATAACAGGATTTTTCATCTATCTATATAAACTTTATCTATGTTGTAATTAAGCAAACAATTAACCTTTATTATGTTGTTAATATTTTTAAAATGAAGCTGAAATTGTAAGATTTATTTATATAAATATAGTCTTTAGGTTGAAAAGAATTTATGGCAAAATAAAATTATCTTTTTTTACATACTTTTTATTAAATATTACTTTCCTAATATCTAATCTAATTAAAGTGTTTAGAAAAAGAAACAAATTTATTATGTGAAACTAAAAAAACGTTTGCAAACTTACCTTAGAAAGATGTAAAAAAAAAAAAAAAGTAATAATATTTTTTTTTATGTTTAATGCTTAAATATACATATAGCACAAACTTATTTTTAATGTTATGTATCTATATCATATATATCATTTTTATAATTATATATTAAATTAATGAAAATAAATTTAAAATTGAGATAGATATAGAATTATATAAAATTTAATATTTATATATTTTTGGAAAAAATATATAAAATTTAATATTTTTTCCTTCGTAGTACAAAATTAACAATAACTAATAAAGCTAATATCTAAGTTTTAGTGCTTTATTATTTAATTATTCCTGATATCTGTGAACATAACAAACATATTGAATCACTAATATTAACATAAAATCTTTCAATATAAAATTGTGCTCAATGTTTTTAACTATTGGGTGATTTAATGCTGTGAGATATTACATATTTACGTTAGAGAGATAGAAGCACTATCTCCTTAAAATCATATCTCAATTATAAGTTAAAACTAGATTGCAAACTACAACCACAACTATCTAAGTGTATTTTTGTCTGATGAATATTTAACTTATTAATTTATTTTTATGTTAACTAATTATTGGTGCTGTGATCAATAATGTATTATACTGAAAACCGACCCTATCCAGTCTCAGTACCACAATCTAATTTACAACACTACATACCTAATTTAAGACCTACACAGAGTGCTATCAAATTCTAAACAGTGAAATCTATAATTAACTTAGTTGTTTAAATTAACTAATATAGGCCTCACATGTGGAGATTATAAGCCAATTTAATAACATATTCACAAGCCACCACCATTATCAACCATTATCAATCCACTGCAGAATGAAGATGTCTCCAAGTTCAATCCATCTTCTCCAATATTTACCTTCTCTTCTCCACATCACCCCAGCACACTTTCTTATTTCATCCATCCACCTCACATGTGGTCTCTTTCTGGGTCTTTTACAATCTCTTGAAATCCAGTTTAAGATTTCAATTGTCCATCTATTATAATCTTTTCTAGCAATATGTCCAGCCCAACTCCATTTCAATCTTTTAATTTTTTCAATGAGGTCAGTAACACCTGTTTGATATTGCATTTTTGATTTCTTCTTATTACTCCCAACATGCATCTCTCCATACTTTGAGTGGTCTGAAGTCTCTGTATTGCTCTTTTATTAAGTGTCCAAATCTTAGATCCATAAGTAAGAACTGGTAAAACACATTTATTAAAAACTTTCCTTTTCAAACACATAGGCATATTTCCTTTTAGTATCAAGTTATTTCTACCAAAAGCATTCCAACCAAGTGTAATTCTATGATTAATTTCATCCATTATGTTTCCATCTGTATTAATAATCTGACCAATGTATTTGTAACTGTTAACTTCTTCTAACTCATCATAATCAATCTTTATTTTCATATTTTTAGAAAATCCATTAAACATTGTTTTAGTCTTTTTAACATTTATCTTTGGTCCTACTTTCATCTGATAACTCCTGCAACATTTTCTGCAGCTTTAAACATTATTTTCAAAAATAACTACATCATCTGCAAAATCTAAATGACTTAAAAAATTTCCATTTACTTTCACTCCTTTAGTTTCCCATTGTAATCCACAAAATATGTCTTGCAGCACTGCTGCAAAAGTTTTGGAGATATTGAGTTACCCTGTCTTACACTCTACTCAATGTTGACTTTCCTAGTATCATTATGTAATCTAATTGTTGCTGCTTCATTTTTATAAATATTCTTTAAATTATGACAATATCTTGGATCTATACCTTGATGATCCAATGTTTTAATCACTGAAGAAATGTTTATAGAATCAAATGCCTTTTCATATTCTACAAATCCAAAACATAATGGCAACTCATATTCATTTGTCCTTTCTATAACTTCTCTCAATACCTGAATAAGATCTACTGCACTAAAATAACTTTTAAATCCAGCTTGTTCTTTTGGTTGGTGGAAATCCAATATTCGCTGTAGATGAGTTGTAATTATCTTGGTAAAAATTTTGTAAAAAACTGATAAAAGGCTGATAGATCTGTAATTTTTAATATCTTCTTTATCACCTTTTATAAATATTAATATTGCATTCTTCCACTCATCTGGTACATTTTTATCATTTAGACATTTGGTATATAACTTTGCTAAAAATTTTTTTATTTCTTCACCTGCTTCTTTTAATATATCAATTATAATTCCATCATTACCTGGAGCCTATCCTTTCTTCATAAATTTAATTGCATGTCTCACTTCTTCATTTAAAATTCTGGGCAATTTTGAAGATATAATAGATATAGAAGGTGCTTGTTCTTTATTACTATATAATTCTTGATAGAAGTCTTTTACCCATTTCATGATGTCATCTCTCTTTTTAGTAATAATTCCATCTTTTTTTCTTATTGCAGATATAAATTTCCTACCAATACCAAAATGTTGTTTCACACTCTTGAGATTTTTATTCTCTTCTACAGCTTTTCTTGCTAATTCACAGTTATACTTTTTTATATCATTTTTAACTCTTTTCCGCACCATTTTACAAAATTTGAGATATTTAATCTTTTTAATGCATCATTTTTGTATATCTTCATATTCCTTCTTTTCTTCATAAATTCTCTAGTCTCAGTAGAAATTTTATTGGTCAATTGCTGCTTTTTTCTACCAGCTATTTTTGTTGCAGTTTTTAAAAGTGTATCATTTATTTTCATATTAATTTCATTCAAATCTGAATCATGTTTAAAATCTACTAATATTTGAAACCGATTTGTAAGTTCTCATTTAAATTCATTAGAATGTTTCTGAAGATTAGGAATATCAACTGTAAATATTGTTTTTCTTAATAATTTTTGTCTTTCTAGTTTTCATTAGCATGTATCTTACATCTTACTAATCGATGACCACTTCCTTTGTTAAATTTATTAAAAACATTACAATCTTGAAATAGGTATTTTCTGTTAGTCAAAATATAATCCAATTCTGTTGAATCTTCATTTGGAGGCTTCCATGTCCATTTTCTTTGAATATTTTCTTAAAAAACGAATTCATAAAATAAAGTTTTTCTTTTTCTGCAAACTCCACAAGTCTATGTCCTCTCTAACCAAAATTACCTTCAGCACTGTCATTTTTTATTTGTTTCCCAATTCTGGCATCAAAGTTTCCCATAACAATTTTAAAATATTGTTTTACTATGATCAAAAGCCTTTTGTACATCCTTATAAAAATCTTCTACTACTTCATCACTATGAGAACTTCTTGGGGTCTAAACCTGAATTATCTGCATTTGATATTTGCTATTAAGTTGTATACCTAATCTTGCCACTCTGATACACCAACAATCTCAACAATATTGTTCTTCCAACTTTTTATTTATAATGAATCCTACTCCACTTGTATTTCCAATATTTGTGTCTTTATAATAGAGTACATGTGTACTTTTTAAATCAATTGTCTCTTCACCTTTTCTTCTAACTTCACAAAGTTCAATAATATACCATTTAATATAAGATAGTTCTTCTAATTCTTGCAATCTTCCTTCACTTGAAAATGATCTGCAGTTATAAGTACTTAAAGAAAAAGTCATCATCAAATGGAAGCCTGGGTCCTCAATCAGGTGATTCTTAGCACCCTCTGCCCTCAACCACCAACTGCTGCCTTGGTTGGTGACTTTACCACCTCCTGGGAAAAAGAGCCATGATTTATTTTTGTCTATCATAATTGTATATATCTACTGGAAAAATATCATTTACACAAACATTCATTCTGCCATAACAGACAACTGAGAAGAAAGACTATAGTGTTTCTTGATATTAAACTCAGAGGTAAAAAGCCAATAAACTCCCTTGCTGGCTAATGTGTGTTGATGAGCAACTCATCCATGTTCATATACTATACAATATTATTTTAAGCCCATTTAAAAAATAAACATACTAAAAATAAAATCTATGTTATTAAAAAAAGGATCAAATTAATAATCATTAATTAAATTTCCTGATTGCTCTTTTTGATATCAATCCCCATGTGGATAAAATATTTTTCAAAAGCACAACATTAATATTATGCTTTATTTTTGAAAAGAGTGAATAATAACCAAAAAAAATGCATTACAGTATAGCAATAAAAAAAATAATTCTTTGATTTATGCGACATTTTGGACATTGCTTTTAAAATTATTTTCATTAACATCACATGGATAAGGAGTAATACAATACTGTGTAGAAGCAAACTTTGTTTATTATTTAATCTCAATAGACTACAATATTAGAATTGAATAAATAAAAATTTCTTTCAAGATGCACTTCACTAAATTCACCAAAATTGTCTGCATTGAAAGTATGATTCTAAGTGTCAGATAGAGAACTTTTTCCAATTCATAAATGTCATTTTTAAACCAAAAAAGAAATGTATCAAAAATCTTGCTCAAAAATTAATTTCAGATAAAATGCTCACTCATTACATTTATTTTAAATGATGGTAAACATATTGTTATAAATGTAACATTTTTTTTTAATGTATCAAAACGTCGGCCGGGAAGCGAACCCCGGGACAACTGCTTATAAGGCTAACCGCTCAGCCACCAACGATTGACAAATGAAACATATTGGTTATTCATTATTTTCATTATGTCAGAAAGCGCATTTCTATTTTTTATCTGATAATCAAGTCTTTTTGGGATTAAAAAAATATTCTAAACTTTCTAAAGTGCTATCTAAAGAAACTGATGATCTTTTTTATTTCAATGAAGATGACATCAGTTTTCCACTACTTGATTTGCAATCTATTGACTTTATAAAATCACATTGCTAATAAATTAGAGATTATTTTTAATCAAAGTAAATAAACATCGAGATTCTCAAAGATTAATATGCAATGGCTAAAAATATTATTTCCTACCTGGGTTTGTGTAAAAGATTTTACAGTGGAAACCAGTTGAAGTATTAAATGCCAATCATTATATGAAAATAAAAAAAATGATAAAAAAATTTACAAATGATAAAAAACTTATAAATATTTTTGCACTATGTACTTTGATTCAACATCAATATATATAAAAATAATTTCTAAGAGCTAAACATGTTACTATAATAAATAAAGTATACATAATTACAATTAAATCACAAGCCAAAATCAAGGTAAAAAATCCACAAACAATCATTTCCCATCAAAGATAGACTTTCCCAAGTGTAAAATAGCACAACATAAAACAATTATATATTATCCTATAATTCTTACAATTCCAATAATTTTTTATATCAAAATAACTTTTAAATAAATTAATAGATTCAAAATCATAAATCTTTATTTAAAAAAATTCTTCAATTTTTCTCAAAAAAGATAACTTTAGCTTTTTTAAACACAATTTTATGGATTGTATTTTTCCACAAATATATAATAAAGAACTAAGATTCTTTACTTTTCTGAATGATATATAATTGTAAAACTAATAATTTGTTTGAAAGATTTTTTTGGTATCAAATATAATTGGAATGTGATTTATAATTATGAGATGTAATATAATATATATTTGTGTCGTGTTATGCTACTGTGCATTTGAGATATCTATCTTGGCAGATGAACCATTGTAATGAATTTGTTAAATTCGATTTTGGTTAGTGATTTAAATATGAATTGATGTATAAGATTCATTATAGTTACTATATTAGCTTTTAGCACTTAATGTTGTACATTTTGAGTAGTAATCCAAGTTTAAAGGAAATAGTGAAAATTCATGAAAATAAAGAATAATTATTTTAGTTATATAGACCATAAGATTATCTTTGTAAAATCTAAAATTGTTTTCTATAAGAAAAATAAAATGAATATAATCTCTTGCAATAAAGATGTATAATGCTGAGACTATTAATATATTTAAAAGTTCTTTTGATATTTTTTGACAGCTCCTGCCAATCATTTAAATTAAATTTCTAACTTCTATTTTAACAAATAAACTTTTATTTTTTGTTATGTTTCCATAAATTTCAAATTATTTTTAACATATATAAGTTTACAAATAAAAATCATTTTTGTTTTAAAATATATTTATTAAACATAGTAACATAGTAATATACAGTTAAACTTTATAAAAATTTACATAGCATTCAGAATGAAACTTGGAAAAGTCAATGTAGAGAAAAGGGTATCTTAATAAGATTAAGAGGAAAATAAAACTTTCACCCAAGTATCATCATGTAGACTCACAGGCGAAAGCAGAGAGTCTCGCTGCTTGACTTGATCAAGAAGCTTAATAAAGACACTTAGAGCCGAGTCCTGAGAATGACCAAAGATGAGCCTGCAACGTGTCAACCATAAAGAAAATGTTATAAAGATAGATAATCTTATTGCTGCAAACGATCCCTTCTTAAGAGTGTTAGAAACAGAAAGAGCATCCCTAAGATCCAGAGAGACATTCGCAACAATAAAGTCCCTAATCGACTTAAGAGCAGGACAGATATAGAAAATATGGAGAATTGTCTCATCATATAATCTACACAACTGACACTGAGACGAAATCCTAATGAAGCCTCTGCTGGTCACTAAAAAATAACTTGTTGGGAGTGCATTTAAATTTAGTTTAAGTACAAAATCAACATGTCTTGCTTCAATGAAAAGAAGTTTCATTTTACGCAAGAGAACTTTATTTGAAACACCTAATGAAGTCAAAAGAGGAGTATAATGTGGAAATTTTAATTTATAAACATCCCAGAATGTCAATTTCCCATCAAGCACAACTTGAACTGAGGGTATCGACTTAATAACTGACTTCCATAAATCAGCAATCCAATAACTTGAAAATGGAGGTGGCGTATCTGTAGGATCAATAACCAAAGGAAGGGATAACTGAGCAAGCTTTAGACAAGTTACACGAAGAAAAGATATAGATCTCTGAAGATATAGAGTTGAGACCGAGTGCAAACCTAGACCATTTAAAAGCTTTGGCATTTGAATTTTAGCAATACTGATGGCTATGACCTTGTTTTTCCAAAATAATTTTGAACAAAGCGAATTTATAGCCCTCTCAAAACGCTTTGTTGGCCTAATAATTGGTAAATAATAACTAAGCCTTGAATATACCAAAGAGTTCAAGAGTGTAACCTTACCCATAAGTGAAATATTTATATTAACAAGCGATGCAACTATCCTTTTTGTTTTATCAAGAATAATATTTTGAATCTGCCTTGTAATTACTGAATGAGATAAAACTATTGGAAAACCAAGGAAAGACTGAGGCTTGGCTGTGAAAGTGGAAATAATTGATAAACCAGATTTAATTTTCCACATTGCGGATTTTGTAACATTAATATGAAGATTAAAAGTATTAGAAAAAGAGTCCAATATTTGCAACAAAGCCGGAAGAAAAGATTTATCAGGAAGAAAGACAGAGACATCATCAACATAAGAAATATGATGAATAGTCTGTTTAAGAGCAGGAACATAGATACCAGGCAGTTTAGATTCTATCTGTAAAAGTAACGGATTTAAATATGTAATAAAACATAATGTGGCAAGAGGAGATCCCTGTGGCACTGAGAGATGCGGACGAAAACCATCTGCAAGTTTACCATCCAATGAAGTAAAGATGGACCTGTTAAGTAGAAGATTGGCTATAATATGGACATATGGAATAGGAACCTGATAATCCCGAAGAGTCTGAAACAAAACAGAAGGCAGAACACAATCAAAGGCTGATGTGAAGTCCAATTGAATGACCACAGGTTTTGATTTATTATGATGCCTAATATACTCAATAAGAAGAAGAAAAAGCTGAACAGCTTCAGTTGTTGAATGACCCTTCTTTGCAAATTGAAATTTTGATAAATGAAGATAAATATTATTTTGTATATGATCTTTAACAATAGATTCAATAGTCTTTATCAAAAGAGGTGTCATAGAAATAGGACGAATATTAGATAATGGAGAAGGAGTTAATTTCTTCTTAAGAAAAGGGACCATCGCCACCGGATAGAGATCAGGAATATTCACAAAATCGTTAGCTAGAATATCAACCATATTACGAACTATTGGAGCTGTAAAAAATGAAAGATGAAGAAGGACAAACCTGGGAATACCATGAATCCCAGGATGTATATTGTCTGGAAAAGAATTTAATTTTTGAATAATCATAGTTTCAGTTATATTATGACTAGAATCAAGCTCAGATTCATTCCAGATGTCACCAATTCTAAAAGGCAACATTTGAAGCTTAGTTTTGAAATGATTACATAGTTCAAGCAACATAATAGGGCCAGAACATACTTTATTTCCTGTGTCAATCATTAATGGAGTAGGTCTAGAATAAGCACCTAAAGCCCATCTAATATAACTTCGTGTCCAGTTATGATGATTTTGAAGAAAAATTTTAGACCATTTAATAGCCACATAATGAGCAAGAGATTTCTGTATATCATGATACTGCACTTTAAGTTGCATAATATTTTCTATGGTAGAATCAAAAGAAGAAAGATTAGAAAGTTTGGATGAAATATCATCCAATTGCTTAAGTAAAAACTTTGGACCTTTTGTCTTTCTAGTATAAGAATTAATAATAGAACTGAGAATACCAACAAAAGAAGACCATGCCGATATGGCAGGTAATGAAAGAATATCCACTTTTCTAAAAAGAATATATGCCTCCGAAAAAATTGAAGCAGGAGCTGTTAATTTATTTAAGAGCCTTATTGTAAGAGAACTATGAGACTGAGCAACAAAGGAAGTATCAATCAACAATGCAACATGCATAGCCAAATGATCCGAGAAAGGAACAACCTGAAGCTTTGCTGAAATGTCAAGGTGAAGTTCAGGAGAATAGTAAAGAAGATCAATTAAAGAAGTGGTGATCGACGAGTATAAAAGGAAAATGCATTAAGAGGAAAACATCCTTCACCAGATAAAAATACTCTATTAAAAAGATGTAGGAATTTATTATTAAAATGCATGTAACACATATTGAAATCACCAAGAAATATAGTTGGATAAGAATTTGAAGACAAAAGAGAATTAATTTTATTAAATATAGAATGAGCAAAGAGGAACTCACTCTTAACATATAAATAAATGATATTCAGAGTAAAACTTCCAAATGTAATATTGGTCATCAAAAAATTATGATCCAAATGCATGATTTTGATATCATTAAAAGCAAGATGCTTACTTACAAGCAAAGCGACACCAGATGAAGCAGATATATTAGGAACATAATAAAATGAACCAAGATTTTGCATTAAATCACGAATTCGATAACTGGAATGATTATGTAGCTTCGTCTCTCCAAAGCATGCAATATGAAAATTGCATTTCTGAAGCCAATGCATTATAGCATAAACTCTAGAAATAGAATTTAAACCTCTAACATTAACAGCAATAACATTAAGCAACATAATAATAATAATATATATATATATATATATATATATATTATTATTATTATATATGTATATATATATATATATAAATGAGAAAATATTAATGCAAATCATCTGTGAAGAATTCAGGTATAAGATTAATTTGTGAATTGGGATCAGAAGTATGAGATATTGGAGATGAAGGACCATTATTTAAAGTAAAAATAGAATCATTTTGAGGAGAAGGTGACAGCGAAAGATCTAACTGCTGAGAACTTTTATCTCCCGACCATTTACTTTTTTTAATGTCCTTTTCCCTAGAACTCTTTGAACGTCTAGTCAAATTAGTTTTCAAGACAGAGGGTGCAGTATCAGAATCAGGATTAGAAAAATTATTTTCAAGTTGCGACTCTGAAGAATCATAAATCTTCCTTTTATTGTTAGAAGAACTAATATCAGTTATAAGTGCTTGATCTTGCAAAGATGAACAACCAAGAGTAGACTGAATGTTAAACCTATTCTCCTTCAATAACATATCCTCGTTTTGAACTGTATGAGATGAGTCAAGTGATGAATGAGTAATGTCAGTCGGAATAGAAACAACAGACCCACTGACCTTCTTACTTAAATCAGTAGAAACTTGTGGTGGAGATGAAAGAGTAACATCAGATTGTTGCGCAGTAATATGTTCACTCAAATGCTGCTTTTGCAAATCTTGCAAAACTTTAGGACTACATCTATGAGTACGTGTTTTCTTAAGCTTGCAAATATTGCAAAACCCCTTTGGACAATCTTTAACAAGATGAGTCCTCTCCTTACAAACAAAACATTGAGGTTGTAAACCTTTGATAGAGATATGTATTGGACCTTTATCAGTCTCTAAAGTAGATGGAATATCAATCAAAGCAAGACCTTTATTTAACTTTAAAGTAAAAGCAGCTGAGTTGCTGGGTAACTCTAAACCAACTCTTTTCTCAGTAAGATATTTAAATTGAGTTATTTCACCTAAATTAGAACATTGCCTCTGAAGATCCTTAGCTCCAAAATTGGGATAACAATTTCTCACAAGACCAAAAGCTAGCCTAGGCCTGTCCATATCAATAACAACTAAAAATCTGTGATTTAATAAAAGCTGTTGTCTTCTAAACTTTTCCTTCTCCAAGACATTATGAAACTCCAATATGATGTAACGTTTATTAGGGTGATGATATAGCCTCTTGATAGCATCACCAAGTTTCAAATCCTTCAACAACTGGAAAAACTCATCAATAGGGAAGTTATAAAGCTGACAATTACTGTCTGTAGTTGTAAGAATCAAAGTATTGCTATTAGAAAAGTGTAAAAAAGAATTGAATAAAACCACTGGTATCCTAGAATTAAATTGAACACTTATATTTTGATGTTCATCAACCAAATCTTTATGATTAGAGAAATTCAATATGGATGTATCTGCAGAAACATCTGACATTATTTGTTCTTCATCATTCAGATCTAAATAACCAAATTTGTCTGACTGTGATTGTGCAAGTTCAGAGACTACATTATTATTAAGAACATGAGCATAACTTTTCTTTTTAACCTGAATATTATACACTTGTGTTGTATTTTCTTTCAAAGTAGGAAAGGAAATATCCTGTTTCTGAACTGAAGTTTTTTTATCTGAAAGAGGCAAATTTCCATTCAAAGAATTAGATTCAGAACAATGTATAAGAGTATCAGATAATGAAAAATCATTCAAATGCAAAGATCTCAAATTCTGTTTCATAGAATGTTGAATGGCATTAGAAGCAATAGAAAATTGTGGTACTGCAGGCAAATACATTGATAGTTTACTAGAAGATAGAGGCGAACCAGAAGTAATTAAATCAGAAGTTTCTAAATGAATGTTTTTTACTCTGTCAGAGTTTGCATCTGCTAGAACACAATTTGCCTGCAAAGCAACATCCATTACTTGAGATTTATCTTTGGCTAGTAATGTTTCATAAGACCTGATATTATACTCCAAGTCAGATGATGTAGTGGTAATATCACCAACTGAAACTGATAATTTTTTATGGTGCAAGGTCTGCAAAGGCTTAGACAAAGAAGAACTAGCAACAGTCTTTAAATTATTATGCCTTGGAGATAGCTGCTTCAATAAATCTTTATTAGAAGAATGCATATCATTTAATTTGGCATAATCTTTTACCCGTGAGCGTGTTCTATGTGAGATAAAATCATGTCCACTGGCTTGTAAAGAAATGTTTTTTTCAGATCCATCAAAAATATATATGTTGTTAGTCTTTTGAATGTCTCTATTTTTTTGGCAACTTGAATTCGCATTAGAAGTCACGGATAGCATTTTCTTTTTAGCATTGATATTCTGAATTTTATTAGAGACATTTTTAACTTTAGAAAGCGGTTTTAAACTATCTGCTCTTGTTAAATCTTGCATACTTGAAGCTTTTGATCTATTAATGACAGAGCTTGAACAATGCATTAAAGAGTCAATTTTAACGTTTGTTTTTTTGTTTACATTCGAAGATTCTTTTCTATTGAGCGTCGATGATTCTAAACGTTTCTTAGAACCACTCATTTTTAACAAAAAAGAGGTAATTTGGAAGAACAGCACCTACCTTGTACTTCCAAAGTTTTTTTTTTAGTAAATTTCAAGCATATAAAGCAAAAAAGAGTAACTTTAAATCCCAACGATACGATGTGATGTGATGTGATGTATTATGGCTTCTCCTTAAACGAAGTCAAGAATATCTCAGCAATTATGCCCAGATAAACCTGTTAGCCACTTTCTTTTACATTCCCCACTCTAAATTTACCCATAATCTGCTCTATCCCATTTCCACAACATAATTTTTGTCAACTCTATAACCTTTATATCTAAATCCCCCTTATCTTTTCCCAAACCCAGCATAAAAACCAATAATTCACTTTCTGTATAATCACTCTTTTCATATTTATTTTTCCACAACTTCATTATATGTACCCTTTCTGTTTTCAAACATTTACATTCAATTAACAAATGCCTAATATTTTCAATTCCTTCCTTACATAATTTACAAAATAAATCACCCATATTTTTCCATTTACATGTATATTCTTTTGTAGCTAAAGATCCCGTTCGAGCCTTAAACAATAAACTACTTTCCTTACTATTATCATATATTAACTCACACCTAATATTCTGTTTATTTCTATATATATTTAAACTCTTTTTACTCTCCATACTATTTCTCCATCTCTCTAACTCCCTAGTCTTTATTAATAAATTTATTCTTTTATCCCATTCCTTACTACTATAACACTCAATAATCCTCTTAACACAATCATCCCATCTTTTGTACAAATATACTGATATAAATTCTTTATCCAAATCTTTTGCATACCGCATTACCTTTCTCACCCATCTTGTTACCTGCCCTTTACTCATAACCCAATTAAATACTATTTTAGCTATTCTTTTATTATCCATAAACTGCAATCTACCAAACATTTTCATTTTACTTTTTGCATCTCTCATATGAAAACTTGACCATCCCATTTCTCCTTGAATTGCCTCCCTTGCTGTCCATACTTCTGCATCCAATGCATGTCTTCCTACTTCCCTTTGAGCTTTTTCTAAATAATCTAATATCTTTTTACTAACATATAATGCATCATTACCATATGTTAACCCTGCTACTGCAACTCCTTTCCATATAATTCTAGCTACATCATATTTATTATATGAAAATACTGTTAATTTCTTTATCAATCCCTTTCTTTTCTTTGCTTCATTTATCAATTTTTTCTCCCATTCATCCAAATAATTTTTCTGATTACTTAAAATAATTCCCAAATAACTATATCTATTCACCACACTTAACTTAATATCTCCCAATAAAAATTCTACATCTTCTCTTTCCTCAGTATTAACCATCATTATATTTGATTTTTCTTCACTAAATTTAATCCCCATCTCTTTACCCACCCTTGCACATGTCCTCAACATAACTTCCATATCTTCTCTTTTTTCTGCACACAAAAATATATCATCTGCAAAAAAAAAGACCTGACAAAATATATACTCCCTTACTACCTATTAACGGTATCTCTATCCCTCTTCCTAATCTTTCTATTGCTCTTTCCATTTCACTCAAATACAACACAAACAAAATAGGTGACATAGGGCATCCTTGCCTTAGTCCCACACCATTTTTAACTTTAATTGATTCTATATTCTCTAATTGATATATATAATAATTATTTTCATATAATTTCTTAATAATATCTATTAAAGCTTCATCCATTCCCAAATTTGCTAAACTTATCCATAATCTATTTCTATTTACTCTATCATATGCCTTCTCTATATCTATAAAACTCATATATAACTGTTTATCTGCATTCCTACTCATATCCATAAGTTGTGTAACTACAAATAAACTATCTCCTATACGCCTATCTAATCTAAAACCTCCTTGCATTTCCCCCACTACATTATTCCCTTCCATCCATTTTACAACTTTACTAGCCACCATATATGAGAAAACTTTATATAAAACTGATGTTACCGCTATCGGTCTATAATTATTCAACTTTCTATGATCCTTACCCTTTCCTTTAAATAATAACCTTACTCTTGTATTACTCCAACTACTTGGGAAAACTCTATTCTGTGCCATTTTATTAAAACAGGATAATAACTTTACTTTTGCCCTATATCCTAAATTCATTACCATCTCTGCTGCCCATCCATCTAAACCTCTTGCCTTCCCACTTTTCAATTTCTTCTCTACCTCATTTAGTTCATTTTCTGAAAAACTAATATTCCCATTACTATATTCTTTCATATTTTCTAATATTCTATCATTCACATCTAACATCTTTTCTATATTCATTACATAACTATTTAAGATTCTCTCTAAATCTTCTCTAGAACTACACTCAGTTCCCTCATCATCTAGTAATACTAACTCTCTCTCCCCTACATTTCTCCTTTTAATATAATTCCAAAATTTTTTACTTCCATCTCTTCCACTTTTATTAATATCCTCCAACAATTTACTATTCAATTTCATTCTCTCTCTATAAATATCTATTTTAGCCAACTTCTTCTTTTCTAAGTACTTTTCCCATTTAGCATTAATATCTTTTTCACTTTCCTTATTCTTAATAGCACACTTATATTCTCTACATGCTTCTTTCCTTTCTTTTACACTTTTACTAATTTTAATTTTTTTATTACTTTTATTCTTTTCAATATTCTCACCTAAAACCCTATTTGCAACTTTTTCTACTTCCTTACACCAATCCTTATACTCATCCCCAACCCACTCTTCCATTATTTCTTCAACTTGTATTTTATACTCTTCCAACTTATTCTTATCATTTACTCTCCATCCACATCTTTCACTATTATTTCTACTTTTATTTCTATTCTCCATCACATTACTAACCATTTCAATTACAATGAAATTATGATCACTAGTGCATACTTTTTCTTCATTATCAAATACCTTAATTTTCCGTATTTTATTTATTCCCTCTTTCTCTACCAATACATAATCTATTGTGTGAAATATATTATTTCTGGACCATGTGTATTGTCCCTCATAAATATTTAATAAATTTCCAATACTCAAATTCACTTTCTGACAAAAATTCTTCAAAAGCTGTCCATTTTTATTATCTACATCATCAATTTCTTCAATATGTCCATTCATATCCCCTATAACCATTATTCTCTTCCCCTTTTCTTTAAAACTTTGTATATCCTTAACTAAACATTCGTATATGTTACTATTCCACTCCAATATAATTTGACTATCTCCAGTAGCTATATAAACTATAGCCAGTCCATTCTGCTCTACCCAACCTTATTTCAAACCACAAGTGTTCTTGACATTTAACAATATTTAAATATTTTTTTGATATAACACCTATACCACCACCCCTTTTTTCTTTTTCTTTTCTATTTATACCCTGCCATACCAACTGTTCCAAAATAGGTTCTTCTTCTTCTCTTAAATGTGTTTCCACTACTGCTAATACCTCAAGCTCTTCATTTTCAATTGTTTTATTTAATTCCATCCACTTTTCTGGTTTCCTACCACCTTGCATATTCAAAAACCCAATTTTAACAATTTCTTCTTTCCTAACTACTCTTTTATAAATTCTTTTAATTCTTTCTTCTCCATTACATTTATAAATTACTTTCTTACCATTAATTTTACAAACCCATTCCTTCTCCATATCTATATTTATATCAAAATCAAATTCCTTTTGCTTACTTCTTATATTGCATCCATTCTTTTTAATAATATTACAATTTAAAAACCCACCCCCCTTTATAAGTTAGATCCGAAAAAAATTCTTTATAAATCAAACTCCCTAAAACTTCACTTCCTTGTTTTCCTAAATGCAACCCATCTTTACTATATAACTCTCTCTTTCCAATAAAACAATCCCACACATCCACAAACATAACATTATTTCTCTCACACAATTTTTTCAATCTCTCATTTATAGAACATGCCCTATCTAACAAATAACTCTTGTCAAACCTTGGTAATAATCCAACTATTCCTACTCTTCCTTTAATCATAATCAAATTCCTAATCAAATCCCCATACTCATCCATTATTCTCTCTGATGATTCTAATAAATTATTAGTCCCCACCATAACATATACATCTCTACTACCTTGTTTTTTAACTTTATCTGCTACATCCCTAATTCTAGCTCCAGGCAAACATACTCTTACATACCTACTTCTATTTTCCCTTGCAATTATATCTCCACATTCTCTAATTAGTGAATCTCCTATCAATACTGTTTCATAATCTACTTTTTCTGCTCTATCCATAACATTTTCTAATACCTTCTGGTCCTCCTTATCTATTTCTTCCTTATCATTCCTACTCAATAATTCCTTTATCTCCTCACATTTTATCTCTAATGATTTTAATTTTACTTCTACATCCTTCAATTCTTCCTCTATCTTATTTATTCTTTGACTAATCATCTCCATTACACTATTACTTTCTCCACCCACTATTCTTCGACTATCTACACTTTGAAAACACTTTCTCACCTCTTTTATCATATTAATACACTGACTGCATAACCATAAACCTTTTACATCCTTCCTAGTCTTATTTAAACATTTCAAGTGATATACCCCATCACATATAGTACATTCTACAACAGCACGCTTAATTTCCTTTTCCCGATTATATAAACATTTTGAAATACAAATATAATCCATTTTTTTTATTTTACGTTTTTCGAATGTTATATTTTTCTTAAAAGTAAATCTTTTAATAACAAATTTACAAAAAACTAAGTCAACTAGCGCCATCTAGTGGAATATAAAAATCATTTTTAAAACCACTATTTCAATTTTCCAAATACAGAAAAAAAAAACATCAATAAACTGAAATTTGTATTCAGAACAATATATTTTCTTATCATGAAATGCTTTGATTGTCAATTAAAATGTTTTACAAATGAAATCAACTTTATTTATATTCCATTTCTTCTGTTTTAAAATTTAATAAGTCCATTTATAATTAATAAAAAATGAAAAAAAACCCTGCTACAATGATTAAGAAGTTCTTTTTTCAGCCAATTACAATATTTTGCTTTATGTTATTACATTTTTCTTGACTTGTCTGTTTCTAAAAATAAATATTTTTGAATAAAACCAGAATTTAATCAAATGATTTTGTAAAAAAAAAAAATCAGAAATATTTTGCAAAAATAATCACAAATATATAAACAAATTATAGAAAATACATGTTTCAAATTTAAAATTTTTAGAAAAAAATGTGCTCTCAAAAGTTCTCACAAAGGCGAGATCTGAGAGTAAAGAAACTTCCAATCAGTATATTGTCAGCTTTTTTGAACTATATTTCTTTATGAAACATATTGAGATTTAAAAAAAAAAAATCAATAAATTAATACTATTTTTATTCTAGTTTTTATTATTAAATAAATGTAAGACTGGCAAATGAATATTGTAGGTAGCTGTAAGAAAATTTAAGTCAAAACTATTGAAGTGTCATCAAAGTTATTATAACTTTGTGATCAGAACTATGAAAGAATTAAAAGTAATTGAAATATGATTTCGAATTGTATTAGTTTGCATTTATTAGTGGTAAAAATTTTAATTTTGGTTAGTAATTTAATTGTCAATTGATGTCTTTAGTATTATATATATATATAATTATAATTGAAATAATATTTTTAACGGTTTACAAACAATTACAAACAATCTTTAAATCTGCAGAAGTACTTTCAGTTACTTTCTAACCAGCCTCAACTGCCATTAAATTCAAAAACCAAAAGCGGAAGCAAACGTCATCAATTCAAATTCCACGAATCTCGTATTTTAATGTTAGAAGCTTGTCGATTTATTAAATGCATTTTATTCCTGTTTATAAAAATTGCCTCTTTAATTTTTCTTTTACTATGGTTTCTCTCTTCATGAAGAATTTTCACATTTTCAAAATTAAATTTAAATTTATATTTACATGTTTTTTTGTGATCAAAGAAAACTGAAGGAGATATTAAATCACCATTATTTTTATTTTTTACATGCTTATATAACAGTTCATGTTCCTTCAATCTTTTCTCAATACTGCACCTAGATTCACCTATATATGATAGCATACAATCACAAAAAATTTGATATATGACATTACTTTTTTGCTTGACAGGTAAGGATGTCATACCTGTCAAGCAAAAAAGTAATGTCATATATCAAATTTTTTGTGATTGTATGCTATCATATATAGGTGAATCTAGGTGCAGTATTGAGAAAAGATTGAAGGAACATGAACTGTTATATAAGCATGTAAAAAATAAAAATAATGGTGATTTAATATCTCCTTCAGTTTTCTTTGATCACAAAAAAACATGTAAATATAAATTTAAATTTAATTTTGAAAATGTGAAAATTCTTCATGAAGAGAGAAACCATAGTAAAAGAAAAATTAAAGAGGCAATTTTTATAAACAGGAATAAAATGCATTTAATAAATCGACAAGCTTCTAACATTAAAATACGAGATTCGTGGAATTTGAATTGATGACGTTTGCTTCCGCTTTTGGTTTTTGAATTTAATGGCAGTTGAGGCTGGTTAGAAAGTAACTGAAAGTACTTCTGCAGATTTAAAGATTGTTTGTAATTGTTTGTAAACCGTTAAAAATATTATTTCAATTGTAATTACAATATTGTTTTTAATTAATGGACATTTTATTTATTATATATATATTACAATGGTTGGATATTAGAGTCTTACATATCTGCACTACAGGGCACCTTTAGGCTATTTGAACCTAGAAAACTTATAGAGTAGGCAGATATGCAAGTTAAAAATCCAACTTTTACTTATTAAGACCATCAGCCCTTGCCACTAGCTCATTGAGTAGCAGAGGTTTATAAAATATAAATTCTTAAAATATTTTTCAATATTAAAAAAAAAAAAAGAAGCCACTTCCAGTAATAACACACACAATCATTCATTAAACATATATAATTTAGAATTATTATTTTAGTCTAACTTTTACTTTAGCATTTAATTTACATTTTTAACTTTTATTTTTGAAGTTCGCACAGATGAATTTAATATTTTATTAAAGTATCAAGTATGAATAAACTACATAGATTGCATTTGAAAAGAAAATATTCTATCCCTTATTTAGCCTTAGGCCAAAAGTTCGCAGTCAAACCAATGTCAATCCATCTGATATATCAATGTATTCAATGCAGCATGAATAGGACAGCACAAATACCATACTGTCAGGAATGTACATCTGAACAGCATGGTTATAGAAGACATTGACTCTCGTCCAGTACAGGAATACTACACCTGTCCGGTGAGAACAATAAAAAAAAACCTCCATAGGAAGGGACTGCATTTTCCATCTTACCATCCCATTCCATAGGCTAAAAGAAGTGATCCAAGGAGCAGTGAATACCATCTATTTCTGATGGTCAGTGATATAGGCTTATTTTGCCCAAGTGTGGCATATCATGTGATCCTGCATGTAGTGGATCTCATACTACATTTACTAACTACACCAATATCCAATTGATTAACCCAATTTAACTACGAAACAAATAACCTAAGATTTACCCTCCCTTAATTAAACTAATATAACTTAACAAATCTATGCAGCCATTCACGCCCAACTTAAATTTAATATTTATTAAGTTTAGTTTAATGAAAAAACAAAAATCATAATAAAACTTAAAAGAACAAAACAAATAAATGGAAATGATTTTTTAAAAAAATACATCAAATAAAATTAATTATTAATAATATTTTACATTGGTCAGATAGGATTCTATTTCTATTAAATAGGGAACAAGTTTTAGAATTAAAGTTCTTATTCTTTTCAAATACTGGAGTTTTAGAATTATAGTTAAAGCTTATTAGAGTTCATAAAGTTCTTACAGTTTAAAAGAAAAGTCCATACTTTCTAGTTGCTTGCAACTTGTAATGTGTTAATTCTCACAAGGTTCTTTATTGTGGCTGGTATTTTATTGCTGGATCTTGGTGTCCTGGAGTACATGATATAGGAAGATGATGTCATTTCCTTTCTTTATAATTAACTGAAGGAATTGGAAGTGTGTCTTTCCAATCCCTTCTCCTTCGTCTCTCCCCACACCAACACATATAGCACACATCTCTTTCACATCTCCTTTTTTCTCCCAGTTCTTTCTTCACTCTTTTATTTCCAAACTATTTCTTTTATATTAGAATTTTGGATTGAGTGGAACATTATGTCATGATGATGTTGATAGTCTTTTCATTGAGGTCCATTTCCCGAGGGATTTCTTTCATTGGCCATTCTGTTCCCATTGTTTTTCTCTTTTATCTGACCTTTAATTATACATTTTGAAATGCCCCAAAGCTATTTCACTTGGAATAATTAATAAACATTTCCATTTTATACAATAGCATTAATTAATTTATTGTACAAACTTAAAGATATATTTTTATCTCTAAATCATTTTAAGTTTTTGTTGAAAATTTAGTTTTAAAACTTTTTTTTTCTTTAATAAAGTTTCTTTTTTAATAATTTTTTATCTGTGCGATTTTATATATTAGAGTTTAGATGATTTTTAACTTTCAATTTTTAATTCTCAAAAAGAAGTTTTTATTTGCGAACTTTTATTTTTCATGTCTAATTTTTAGAAAAAATAATGCAATGGCATATGTGCCCATTACAATATATATATATATAAAAAAATATATAATATATATATATATATATATATATATATATATATATATATATATATATATATATAGTGACCTTGTGAATGGGCACAAGTAATTAAATCATACTGTGTCAGGTGAATAACTGCATTTAACTAAAAAAAAGTGAAATAGCACTAACATGATAGCTGGGAGTTTTATAAGCATTTAGTATTATTATTATATTTGATGAAGTATTTAATGCAAGAAAAGAGGGTGGATTATTACAGAAATTGTTGATATGCAAGTTAAGTTGATGTAAATTTATTTTATTTATTTGTAGAATAATGGTTGGTATTTGTTTAGATGGTTTTCTGATCTGTTTACTGATTGGCACACCTATCCATGTATAAGTAATATAATCAGTGAAATATGTTTAACCTATAGCCATACCAGTCATATTTTAGTCAGGATAATTTAGTATTCATATAGCAGCATATGTGTATGCATGTATGTCTGTATCAACTTCCAATTTCATTTTCATATTTAATTACAGAATAGAATTTTACACTTTACAATAAAACATTTAAAATTACAGCAAATACCTCTAATAACAGATGTAAATATATTTTGAGTGATTAATGAATATCAGGATTAGTGGATTATTTGACAATTAAATTGTGTTATCAACTATTTTATTTACTAGCTAATTAATATTCATTTATTTCAATAGTGTAAAAATTATTTTTTTATTTGTTTTATTTGGTTTGATTTAATTTAGAAAATCAAAATGATTTTTTTTTCAAGAAAATATTTCTTGAATATTTGTTCTTTAATTAACTGAGTGCAAAGGGTGGAGCTAACCTTTGGAGGATAAGGTGACCTTTTGATTGATGGAAAGGAGATGTATTTAAGTGATAGTAATAGATTATTTTCCATTTGGTCATTCATTCAATATCATCCATTATATTATTCATTCCTCTTCTGCCACTTCTCTTTTGTGCATTTTTTAAATCTCTTCCAGAAATCAAGTCAGTTAAATTTCAAAGTGTAAATTTTTAAACATTATTTTCTTTATAAAATTCAGTGTGGGAATTCTAGCTACCAGACAGCTTTAAGGATGGATGTCAGGCTAATTTATACAAAAAGGTATATTTTCTTCACTTTTTCATCAGTTAAACATTAAATTAACCCTATCATTTAAAAATGTATTTATATACTGATAACTTTAATCTACTTTGTTTGCCTATGTCTTCTATTATTCTTAAGAAAAAAAAAGAAATTGCATGAACTTTCTAATCTTTTAAGGAAATTGTGTGAACTTTATAATCTTTTAAGGAAATTTATGCAGAACTGCTTAACAAAACCTACCATAGACTCTAAATTTAAATTCTCTTCTAATTATGTAAAGATTAAGTTAAAATGGAAGGATGCAAGTATAATTTATTGTGCTACATTTTGAACTACTACATGGTAATAATTGTGCTTATTATTATTCATGCGTATAAAATACTTTATTAAAGAAGTGAATGCATGGCTTAGAAGTAATTTACTAATTACTAGTGTTTATTTAATGTGTACATGCTTAAGTCAAGTAGAAGGACATTAATATTATATATTTTTTGTTCTCCTTGGTATGTGGACTAATTATAAAAGAAAAATATTATTACTTAAGGAATTGTAGATTTACATGATTTAATCAATTAGCAATGGACCAAAATAATTATATTTGTGATAATTTATAAAGTTTATGACAAAATGTTTTCTTTTGGAAACCTGCTAATGTTACTGTTAAATTAAAATATTTCCAGAATTAAGTAAATGATAAATATAAAAGAAATATGTAGCTGAAACTATCTATTCATATCTCCATCATTATTATAAAAATTTATTACTTGCATGTCATATTAGTGAGCTCAATTAGCTATTGCTAAGAACATTTGAGATTGCTAAATTAAATCAAAGTTGTGAATGTTTATCCTATAGAAATTTATCTCCATGTTTACTAACACGTACTCATCTGAAATCACCAGCTTTGTCTTCACGTCATTCAGGAAACTTTATGTTAAGAAAGAAAGAAACTTTGCAAGGAAATTTTTCTTTTTAAGTTGAAAGAAGAGTGACTTTTTTCTTTTTCTTGTTTCTATTGATACTATAAATAGATATATAGGTTTATTATTTATTTGCTTATTTAATTCATGCTATGTTCTTGACTTCAAGAACATTTTGGATAGCGTTTTGCAAGTCACAATATGCCGATAAATGATTATTATTCGAATAGAATTTCTTATGTATGTTATATATATGCTTTGTGTATTCCATTATATATATATATATATAATTTATTTAAGGTCTCAAAGTGAGCGATTGACTTAGAGAGTAATAAATGTATGAACGATAGATATTGTTATCAGAAATGGTGAAATTCATTGACAATAACTACTGTCATTTTAAAATTTTAAAACAGCTAATAATTTGTCTCAAACTAAAAGTTTTAATTTCAGTTTACCATTTACTTTACCGTATTATTCATGTATTATATAATTTGAAGTTGTTTTCATGCTCTTATTTATACATATGTGTGTCTGTCTTATGCATTTATTTCATATAATTAGTAAATATTCAGTTTCATGACTGTTTTTCTTTCTGTTAATTTCAGATAATGCTGTATGCTAAAAGAATTGATAGAAATTAGTGACCTTTCTGTATGTGTATTTATTTTTCAATATATAAAATGAAATGTATAGAGTAGCTGTGAGAAAGTTATTCGTGATATGTTCTATGTAGATTGGGATTGAGAAATTTCTCCCTTAATATATCTAAGTATTTGCCATGAGTGAAGTATATTCCAAGAGTGCGTACATATGCATTATAAAAATATTTTATGAAGTTGAGTAGTATATGCCCCCTTTATTCTGGTGGTGAGACTGAGTCCCACACCAATAGTATACCTCAAAGTTAGGTGAGGATTCATTTTCTGTCGTTAGATTTATTAGCTAAGAAGCTTGTTTACTCCTCATGTGGTTAAATTTTTCTTGAATGTTTATTTTTGTGTTATCATAGAATCATAGTAAGGTTAAATAAATGGCAAGGTTAAATTCTTTATGGAATATTAAAACAGAAATAGTATTATATTTGTTGGTTGGTCTATGACATTATCCGTATTATAATACTTATTTAGTAATTCATAAGTAAATTAACAAGATGTAAATTTATTGATTTTGTCTTAATTATAGCATAAGATGTGACACACACATAATGCAAATAATCTTGCAGACATGAAAGTATAATACTGTTGAATTTATACATCAGGAATTAAATATTTTGAATTATATCATGTTAACTTACCATAAGCTTTAAATCATCAAATCATCAGAATGATTACTTTTATTTGGAATGTGTGAAAAGTATAGATATTTAAAGAAATTATTTGATTGAGCTATCTAAGGTTAATCTTTTGACAGCCAAATTTATTAATTTGTTTTATCCCAATAATTGATAGTGTGACCTCTCCAACGTGTATATTCGTGCCCATAATATGATATTTAATTATCCAGTGTTGTTTGCTAAAAAAAAGATGTTAGAGTTAATTAATGACCTAAATATATTCGAAGCTAGAATATGAGGGTATTATTTTATTTGTTAATTCATGTCTTGTAAACGTCTAGTCAATAAATGATAAAAAGTGTAACAAAAGAGACATCAAACCCAGATTATTAAATGTATGTGTAAATTTAAGGATTAGGACAAATAAATGCTTTATTTATTATTCAAATTTATTATTCAAAACTTTGTCTCCAGTTCTTCTTATATGCATTCATATTATAGTTTCCACATTCTACATATCTATTACAACATAAATGCATTATTTTTTAAGTGTGATAATAAACATACTGAAATCTGATAATATTGTTCTCTTGATCCAAACATTATATGAAATACTTTACCATTGGGTAAACTTATGAAAAAGGTTGCATACTTAGTTATTATTTAGACAATGATGTGAGATTAAAAGGTACCCTATTTCCTTCATTATCTAATTGCTAGTCCAGTGAAACATCACCCAAATTATCCCATTATTATTATTATTATTATTATTATTATTATTATTATTATTATTATTATTATTATTATTATTATTATTATTATTATTATTATTATTATTATTATTATTATTATTATTATTATTATTATTATTATTATTATTATTATTATTATTATTATTATTATTATTATTATTTTATTACAATAGTTATAAGTTATTGTGTAATAGAATTTCTTTAATCAAATCATATTGAAGATTCCATGATTTCTGATTTCATAGTTCCAAATTGATATTAATTTAGCTATTTAGATTAAAACAAGCTAGATAGTGGAATTATTCAATGTCATGTTTTTCTGTTAAAGTTGTATTGTAGTTAATCTATGAGTGTATTTAGATGATGGAAGAAATCAAATGTAAATTATATTTTATTAGCTTGAATAAATAAAACTTTGTTAATTTCTATCATTTGGTTGATTAACAAATGAAGCATGTATCTTATTTTAATCATCAATAGTATTTCTTCATTCATTTATTTATATTATATATATTTTTAACTCTCTATAACACTCCACTGAGCTAATCTGTAAATCAGGCATAAGTAGAAGAGTCTCAATTTTAATTCAAAGCAAAATATAATTATTAACTTATTCTATTCATTAATAGAATTGGTGCTCTGGGCATTTACTCATATAATGTGGATCAGTGTTGAGTGGGGGGTTATAATATATATATATATATATATATATATATTATAGTTCATATATATATATATATATATATATATATATATATAATGAACTAAATTCTACAAGAGAATGTAGATAATTATCAACTACTATGGTAATAAATTTTAATGTAAAACAATATTTATTACTTTGCTAAGCCAGGATTTCATTACATATCTTTAGTTATGTTTTTGACAAAGATATGCCATATTGAAAGCCTAGCTTAGCAAAGTAATAAATATTGTTTTATAGCAAAATTTATTATCGTAATAGTTGATAATTATCTACATACTTTTATAGAATTTATTTGATTACGTATTATCTGTGGTATATAAATAATTTATTATTATATGTATATATAACTTCTGTAATCTATCTATATATATATATATATAACTATTCTGTAATCTATCTATATATATATATATATAACTATTAGAAAACAGTCAACACTTAGACAATCCCAATATAGATAACAATCAAGAATTTCAAACTGTTGTCAAGGCAACCTTCTTTTAGCAATAGAGGTGAAATCCCACCTCCATTAATGGTACCATATATTTATAAAGACACTAAAGATTGCAGCTTGACTACAGATATTGAAATTATTGATTGGAAGAAGTTTAAATAAACTTCCTTAAACAGGTAAATATAACCTGTTTTGAATGCAGATTAATAAATAGTCAGTTATAACATTACAAATTACAATTATAATTAAATATATATATATGTCCAAAAGATGGCGCTATACCAAAACCGCCGAACAAGTGTAAGATTTGTTTTACATAAACGAAAAAAGAGTCAGAAATTAACTACCTCTTTCATTTGCTCACTCCCAGATCTGCTGATTTCAAGCTGGTTTGCTATCCTCAGTGGGAGATAGAGTATAGAAACTAGATCCAAAACACTGACTCTCAAGTGTTTATGCAAAACGTTTCTATCAGATTGCAAGCGTGAATTTTTCAGACCGGTAAAGTCTTCAAACCCAGCCTAGCAAGCTAGATATTTATATGGGTCTGATCTCAGTTCAGAATCACCATATAATCAAAGTCTCTGCAATATATATCATTGCAAGAAAACTCTAAAGGTACATTTATGAAAAAACAAATACAAGTTAATCACGTAACCTGCTATCACTTGTTATTTATGTTCAAAAGATGGCGCTATACCAAAACCGCCGAACAAGTGTAAGATTTGTTTTACATAAACGAAAAAAGAGTCAGAAATTAACTACCTCTTTCATTTGCTCACTCCCAGATCAGCTGATTTCAAGCTGGTTTGCTATCCTCAGTGGGAGATAGAGTATAGAAACTAGATCCAAAACACTGACTCTCAAGTGTTTATGCAAAACGTTTCTATCAGATTGCAAGCGTGAATTTTTCAGACCGGTAAAGTCTTCAAACCCAGCCTAGCAAGCTAGATATTTATATGGGTCTGATCTCAGTTCAGAATCACCATATAATCAAAGTCTCTGCAATATATATCATTGCAAGAAAACTCTAAAGGTACATTTATAAAAACAAATACAAGTTAATCATGTAACCTGCTATCACTTGTTATTTATGTCCAAAAGATGGCGCTATACCAAAACCGCCGAACAAGTGTAAGATTTGTTTTACATAAACGAAAAGAGTCAGAAATTAACTACCTCTTTCATTTGCTCACTCCCAGATCAGCTGATTTCAAGCTGGTTTGCTATCCTCAGTGGGAGATAGAGTATAGAAACTAGATCTAAAACACTGACTCTCAAGTGTTTATGCAAAACGTTTCTATCAGATTGCAAGCGTGAATTTTTCAGACCGGTAAAGTCTTCAAACCCAGCCTAGCAAGCTAGATATTTATATGGGTCTGATCTCAGTTCAGAATCACCATATAATCAAAGTCTCTGCAATATATATCATTGCAAGAAAACTCTAAAGGTACATTTATGAAAAAACAAATACAAGTTAATCACGTAACCTGCTATCACTTGTTATTTATGTCCAAAAGATGGCGCTATACCAAAACCGCCGAACAAGTGTAAGATTTGTTTTACATAAACGAAAAAAGAGTCAGAAATTAACTACCTCTTTCATTTGCTCACTCCCAGATCAGCTGATTTCAAGCTGGTTTGCTATCCTCAGTGGGAGATAGAGTATAGAAACTAGATCCAAAACACTGACTCTCAAGTGTTTATGCAAAACGTTTCTATCAGATTGCAAGCGTGAATTTTTCAGACCGGTAAAGTCTTCAAACCCAGCCTAGCAAGCTAGATATTTATATGGGTCTGACACTTGTTCGGCGGTTTTGGTATAGCACCATCTTTTGGACATAAATAACAAGTGATAGCAGGTTACGTGATTAACTTGTATTTGTTTTTTCATAAATGTACCTTTAGAGTTTTCTTGCAATGATATGTATTGCAGAGACTTTGATTATATGGTGATTCTGAACTGAGATCAGACCCATATAAATATCTAGCTTGCTAGGCTGGGTTTGAAGACTTTACCGGTCTGAAAAATTCACGCTTGCAATCTGATAGAAACGTTTTGCATAAACACTTGAGAGTCAGTGTTTTGGATCTAGTTTCTATACTCTATCTCCCACTGAGGATAGCAAACCAGCTTGAAATCAGCTGATCTGGGAGTGAGCAAATGAAAGAGGTAGTTAATTTCTGACTCTTTTTTCGTTTATGTAAAACAAATCTTACACTTGTTCGGCGGTTTTGGTATAGCGCCATCTTTTGGACATAAATAACAAGTGATAGCAGGTTACGTGATTAACTTGTATTTGTTTTTTCATAAATGTACCTTTAGAGTTTTCTTGCAATGATATATATTGCAGAGACTTTGATTATATGGTGATTCTGAACTGAGATCAGACCCATATAAATATCTAGCTTGCTAGGCTGGGTTTGAAGACTTTACCGGTCTGAAAAATTCACGCTTGCAATCTAGTCAGTGTTTTGGATCTAGTTTCTATACTCTATCTCCCACTGAGGATAGCAAACCAGCTTGAAATCAGCTGATCTGGGAGTGAGCAAATGAAAGAGGTAGTTAATTTCTGACTCTTTTTTCGTTTATGTAAAACAAATCTTACACTTGTTCGGTGGTTTTGGTATAGCGCCATCTTTTGGACATAAATAACAAGTGATAGCAGGTTACGTGATTAACTTGTATTTGTTTTTTCATAAATGTATCTTTAGAGTTTTCTTGCAATGATATATATTGCAGAGACTTTGATTATATGGTGATTCTGAACTGAGATCAGACCCATATAAATATCTAGCTTGCTAGGCTGGGTTTGAAGACTTTACCGGTCTGAAAAATTCACGCTTGCAATCTGATAGAAACGTTTTGCATAAACACTTGAGAGTCAGTGTTTTGGATCTAGTTTCTATACTCTATCTCCCACTGAGGATAGCAAACCAGCTTGAAATCAGCTGATCTGGGAGTGAGCAAATGAAAGAGGTAGTTAATTTCTGACTCTTTTTTCGTTTATGTAAAACAAATCTTACACTTGTTCGGCGGTTTTGGTATAGCGCCATCTTTTGGACATAAATAACAAGTGATAGTAGGTTACGTGATTAACTTGTATTTGGTTTTTCATAAATGTACCTTTAGAGTTTTCTTGCAATGATATATATTGCAGAGACTTTGATTATATGGTGATTCTGAACTGAGATCAGACCCATATAAATATCTAGCTTGCTAGGCTGGGTTTGAAGACTTTACCGGTCTGAAAAATTCACGCTTGCAATCTGATAGAAACGTTTTGCATAAACACTTGAGAGTCAGTGTTTTGGATCTAGTTTCTATACTCTATCTCCCACTGAGGATAGCAAACCAGCTTGAAATCAGCTGATCTGGGAGTGAGCAAATGAAAGAGGTAGTTAATTTCTGACTCTTTTTTCGTTTATGTAAAACAAATCTTACATTTGTTCGGCGGTTTTGGTATAGCGCCATCTTTTGGACATAAATAACAAGTGATAGCAGGTTACGTGATTAACTTGTATTTGTTTTTTCATAAATGTACCTTTAGAGTTTTCTTGCAATGATATATATTGCAGAGACTTTGATTATATGGTGATTCTGAACTGAGATCAGACCCATATAAATATCTAGCTTGCTAGGCTGGGTTTGAAGACTTTACCGGTCTGAAAAATTTATGCTTGCAATCTGATAGAAACGTTTTGCATAAACACTTGAGAGTCAGTGTTTTGGATCTAGTTTCTATACTCTATCTCCCACTGAGGATAGCAAACCAGCTTGAAATCAGCTGATCTGGGAGTGAGCAAATGAAAGAGGTAGTTAATTTCTGACTCTTTTTTCGTTTATGTAAAACAAATCTTACACTTGTTCGGTGGTTTTGGTATAGCGCCATCTTTTGGACATAAATAACAAGTGATAGCAGGTTACGTGATTAACTTGTATTTGTTTTTTCATAAATGTACCTTTAGAGTTTTCTTGCAATAATATATATTGCAGAGACTTTGATTATATGGTGATTCTGAACTGAGATCAGACCCATATAAATATCTAGCTTGCTAGGCTGGGTTTGAAGACTTTACCGGTCTGAAAAATTCACGCTTGCCATCTGATAGAAACGTTTTGCATAAACACTTGAGAGTCAGTGTTTTGGATCTAGTTTCTATACTCTATCTCCCACTGAGGATAGCAAACCAGCTTGAAATCAGCTGATCTGGGAGTGAGCAAATGAAAGAGGTAGTTAATTTCTGACTCTTTTTTCGTTTATGTAAAACAAATCTTACACTTGTTCAGCGGTTTTGGTATAGCGCCATCTTTTGGACATAAATAACAAGTGATAGTAGGTTACGTGATTAACTTGTATTTGGTTTTTCATAAATGTACCTTTAGAGTTTTCTTGCAATGATATATATTGCAGAGACTTTGATTATATGGTGATTCTGAACTGAGATCAGACCCATATAAATATCTAGCTTGCTAGGCTGGGTTTGAAGACTTTACCGGTCTGAAAAATTCACGCTTGCAATCTGATAAGTGTTTTGGATCTAGTTTCTATACTCTATCTCCCACTGAGGATAGCAAACCAGCTTGAAATCAGCTGATCTGGGAGTGAGCAAATGAAAGAGGTAGTTAATTTCTGACTCTTTTTTCGTTTATGTAAAACAAATCTTACACTTGTTCGGCGGTTTTGGTATAGCGCCATCTTTTGGACATAAATAACAAGTGATAGCAGGTTACGTGATTAACTTGTATTTGTTTTTTCATAAATGTATCTTTAGAGTTTTCTTGCAATGATATATATTGCAGAGACTTTGATTATATGGTGATTCTGAACTGAGATCAGACCCATATAAATATCTAGCTTGCTAGGCTGGGTTTGAAGACTTTACCGGTCTGAAAAATTCACGCTTGCCATCTGATAGAAACGTTTTGCATAAACACTTGAGAGTCAGTGTTTTGGATCTAGTTTCTATACTCTATCTCCCACTGAGGATAGCAAACCAGCTTGAAATCAGCTGATCTGGGAGTGAGCAAATGAAAGAGGTAGTTAATTTCTGACTCTTTTTTCGTTTATGTAAAACAAATCTTACACTTGTTCGGCGGTTTTGGTATAGCGCCATCTTTTGGACATAAATAACAAGTGATAGTAGGTTACGTGATTAACTTGTATTTGGTTTTTCATAAATGTACCTTTAGAGTTTTCTTGCAATGATATATATTGCAGAGACTTTGATTATATGGTGATTCTGAACTGAGATCAGACCCATATAAATATCTAGCTTGCTAGGCTGGGTTTGAAGACTTTACCGGTCTGAAAAATTCACGCTTGCAATCTGATAGAAACGTTTTGCATAAACACTTGAGAGTCAGTGTTTTGGATCTAGTTTCTATACTCTATCTCCCACTGAGGATAGCAAACCAGCTTGAAATCAGCTGATCTGGGAGTGAGCAAATGAAAGAGGTAGTTAATTTCTGACTCTTTTTTTTCGTTTATGTAAAACAAATCTTACACTTGTTCGGCGGTTTTGGTATAGCGCCATCTTTTGGACATAAATAACAAGTGATAGCAGGTTACGTGATTAACTTGTATTTGTTTTTTCATAAATGTACCTTTAGAGTTTTCTTGCAATGATATATATTGCAGAGACTTTGATTATATGGTGATTCTGAACTGAGATCAGACCCATATAAATATCTAGCTTGCTAGGCTGGGTTTGAAGACTTTACCGGTCTGAAAAATTTATGCTTGCAATCTGATAGAAACGTTTTGCATAAACACTTGAGAGTCAGTGTTTTGGATCTAGTTTCTATACTCTATCTCCCACTGAGGATAGCAAACCAGCTTGAAATCAGCTGATCTGGGAGTGAGCAAATGAAAGAGGTAGTTAATTTCTGACTCTTTTTTCGTTTATGTAAAACAAATCTTACACTTGTTCGGTGGTTTTGGTATAGCGCCATCTTTTGGACATAAATAACAAGTGATAGCAGGTTACGTGATTAACTTGTATTTGTTTTTTCATAAATGTACCTTTAGAGTTTTCTTGCAATGATATATATTGCAGAGACTTTGATTATATGGTGATTCTGAACTGAGATCAGACCCATATAAATATCTAGCTTGCTAGGCTGGGTTTGAAGACTTTACCGGTCTGAAAAATTCACGCTTGCCATCTGATAGAAACGTTTTGCATAAACACTTGAGAGTCAGTGTTTTGGATCTAGTTTCTATACTCTATCTCCCACTGAGGATAGCAAACCAGCTTGAAATCAGCTGATCTGGGAGTGAGCAAATGAAAGAGGTAGTTAATTTCTGACTCTTTTTTCGTTTATGTAAAACAAATCTTACACTTGTTCGGCGGTTTTGGTATAGCGCCATCTTTTGGACATAAATAACAAGTGATAGCAGGTTACGTGATTAACTTGTATTTGTTTTTTCATAAATGTACCTTTAGAGTTTTCTTGCAATGATATATATTGCAGAGACTTTGATTATATGGTGATTCTGAACTGAGATCAGACCCATATAAATATCTAGCTTGCTAGGCTGGGTTTGAAGACTTTACCGGTCTGAAAAATTCACGCTTGCAATCTGATAGAAACGTTTTGCATAAACACTTGAGAGTCAGTGTTTTGGATCTAGTTTCTATACTCTATCTCCCACTGAGGATAGCAAACCAGCTTGAAATCAGCTGATCTGGGAGTGAGCAAATGAAAGAGGTAGTTAATTTCTGACTCTTTTTTCGTTTATTAAAACAAATCTTACACTTGTTCGGCGGTTTTGGTATAGCGCCATCTTTTGGACATAAATAACAAGTGATAGCAGGTTACGTGATTAACTTGTATTTGTTTTTTCATAAATGTACCTTTAGAGTTTTTTTGCAATGATATATATTGCAGAGACTTTGATTATATGGTGATTCTGAACTGAGATCAGACCCATATAAATATCTAGCTTGCTAGGCTGGGTTTGAAGACTTTACCGGTCTGAAAAATTCACGCTTGCAATCTGATAGAAACGTTTTGCATAAACACTTGAGAGTCAGTGTTTTGGATCTAGTTTCTATACTCTATCTCCCACTGAGGATAGCAAACCAGCTTGAAATCAGCTGATCTGGGAGTGAGCAAATGAAAGAGGTAGTTAATTTCTGACTCTTTTTTCGTTTATGTAAAACAAATCTTACACTTGTTCGGCGGTTTTGGTATAGCGCCATCTTTTGGACATAAATAACAAGTGATAGCAGGTTACGTGATTAACTTGTATTTGTTTTTTCATAAATGTACCTTTAGAGTTTTCTTGCAATGATATATATTGCAGAGACTTTGATTATATGGTGATTCTGAACTGAGATCAGACCCATATAAATATCTAGCTTGCTAGGCTGGGTTTGAAGACTTTACCGGTCTGAAAAATTCACGCTTGCAATCTGATAGAAACGTTTTGCATAAACACTTGAGAGTCAGTGTTTTGGATCTAGTTTCTATACTCTATCTCCCACTGAGGATAGCAAACCAGCTTGAAATCAGCTGATCTGGGAGTGAGCAAATGAAAGAGGTAGTTAATTTCTGACTCTTTTTTCGTTTATGTAAAACAAATCTTACACTTGTTTGGCAGTTTTGGTATAGCGCCATCTTTTGGACATAAATAACAAGTGATAGCAGGTTACGTGATTAACTTGTATTTGTTTTTTCATAAATGTACCTTTAGAGTTTTCTTGCAATGATATATATTGCAGAGACTTTGATTATATGGTGATTCTGAACTGAGATCAGACCCATATAAATATCTAGCTTGCTAGGCTGGGTTTGAAGACTTTACCGGTCTGAAAAATTCACGCTTGCAATCTGATAGAAACGTTTTGCATAAACACTTGAGAGTCAGTGTTTTGGATCTAGTTTCTATACTCTATCTCCCACTGAGGATAGCAAACCAGCTTGAAATCAGCTGATCTGGGAGTGAGCAAATGAAAGAGGTAGTTAATTTCTGACTCTTTTTTCGTTTATGTAAAACAAATCTTACACTTGTTCGGCGGTTTTGGTATAGCGCCATCTTTTGGACATAAATAACAAGTGATAGCAGTTTACGTGATTAACTTGTATTTGTTTTTTCATAAATGTACCTTTAGAGTTTTCTTGCAATGATATATATTGCAGAGACTTTGATTATATGGTGATTCTGAACTGAGATCAGACCCATATAAATATCTAGCTTGCTAGGCTGGGTTTGAAGACTTTACCGGTCTGAAAAATTCACGCTTGCAATCTGATAGAAACGTTTTGCATAAACACTTGAGAGTCAGTGTTTTGGATCTAGTTTCTATACTCTATCTCCCACTGAGGATAGCAAACCAGCTTGAAATCAGCTGATCTGGGAGTGAGCAAATGAAAGAGGTAGTTAATTTCTGACTCTTTTTTCGTTTATGTAAAACAAATCTTACACTTGTTCGGCGGTTTTGGTATAGCGCCATCTTTTGGACATAAATAACAAGTGATAGCAGGTTACGTGATTAACTTGTATTTGTTTTTTCATATATATATATATATAAGATCAGGAACAAAAACCTTAAAAACAATAAAAAATGGATAGCACTACCATACATATTGTATGCTGGAAATAAAATTGGAAAGATCTGTGCAGATAAATTCAATATCAGATTTAGAACATCCACTAGGTTAAATAGATTAATCAATAATAGCAAGGATAAAATATATAAATTAGACAGATCTAATGTTATGTAAGCAGTAAGCTACAGTCAAGCTAATTGTCCCTACATTTGCTATGGTGAAACACAAATAAATTTAAGAACAAGGATCATACAGCATGTGTAATGTGCAAGAAAGTTAAAACTGATTTAACAAATGCATCAATCTTTTATAACTATGAAAAGAATTATGGAAATGACTTTGACCTGTTATTGCTGAGATAATGTATGAAGAAAAGAATGACAGAAAATGGAAAATCAAAAACTTAGGTTTATTGCACAAAATAAAAACATAATGAATCAATGAACTAATAGTATTCTAATTAACAAAGATGGGCCTTCCAAAACATTAATGATAAACTACAAACTTATTGACAATCATGATCATGATGCTTATGATTCAAAAGTATATTCAATCTATTTAATTTGTTTATTCTTTGTTATAGTGTTCTTCATATTATTAATGGCAGAGTATCAAAATATTATATATATTGTGACCAAATTAATAAAGGATGGAGGCCTTTGTAACCATCTACAATAAAGAATAGTAAACATATTATAAACTGACTTGGCTAAATAGCATGAACAAATGAATCTAAAGGAAAGGTCACAAAGTATCCCACTACTGATCTTTATATTACATTACATCAGCCCTTCATCTCTCATAGCTAATATGAAACATTGATTAAACTAACTTCAATATCTAAAGCAAAAATATTAAAAGATAAATTTAATTTGCAATTCTACTAAATAATTAATGATTAGGAGGGCATCCATCTGTGAAATGAATATGGAATCAGAATTATGAGTTGGATGATAAATGAATCAAGATGTAGAAGATTAAATGGATGATAAAAAACAAATAATAATTAACTAATGAAAGTGAATGGACTAAGGAGTGAGAAGGAAAGGGAAAAGTGTCTTAGGGATCAATGAAGGATGAATCAATTATGATAGTGACTTAAGATGAAATGAGAATGAAAATGGAAGTAAGAAAAACATGGATGAGCTATGATAAGAATATTTATGATGAAGAATGAGATCCTAAACTATAAAACTAATATTGTATCAAGCAAAAGCAAGATAATAATAAAATAAAGGCAAGGGGTTTTAAGCTTGACTAAAAAACATATTTAACCATTAAATTAAAATAGATTATAAGTTTTAAACTAGAAAAGAAACTTACAACTTAAAATTACACAGAATCAGTTAAACAAAAAGAATAAACATAAGAGATCAAGGCAAGGCATAATAAATAACGTATTTATTTTCTTAAATAAAAATCATAATAAATATGAAATGAAAACTAACAATAGATTCAAAGTTGAGACTATTAATTAATAATTCAATTTTCTCAGAGTTCAAATAATTTGAATGTTACTATTTTAAGGATATATTTGGATCAGAGAGAGGGATTTTGCCATTACCCAAATATAGCAAGCAAAGTCAGTTTATAAAACAAAATGGAATTAATAAAGAACATTTTACAATTCCAATACTAACAATAAAATGAACTTTAAATTTTATGAGGTATTAATAAATTCTTAATAAAACCAATATACCCTATATATTACATATATGGACACAGGTATATAAAAAGCTTGTGTGTTTCAGTTATTACATAGTAGAGATGTCTGCCCATCACTTGTATATGTATTAAATGGATTATGGTCTGTACATGAGGGATCATATTGATCTTAGGTCAACATGGGTGTGACAAAAATCTTGGCCTCAGCATGGCCTTTGATCATTCCATCATCCGATTTTCAATTGGATGGATCGTTGAAGAGTTGGAGTGTGGAGTAGATTGAAGCCTGTCCATTAAAGTATGAAGATTGGCTATCTTAATATATATCTGAGAACTTATAGCATATATGTGTAGAGATGATAATCTGGACCAACTGATGATTGCTGGTTTAGCATGAAATATGTATATTGGTGATTATTTATCTTTTCAATATATATGTGTTTAAGTGTATCAGTCTTATGATATAGCATGGAGAGTGGTGGGTCATGTGAAAATCTATGCTCATATACCCTATATATTAAAACAAATATAATAATCTACAAACTATTTTTAGTTAATGACAATGGACAATATGATCAAGATCAGTGAATAATGTATCTAATGATTTAGATATACAGGTTATTCAAAAAATTAAATATTTAATCTTTAAAACATTATTTGAAAATAATACATATACTTAAGATGATCCGTGTTTTGATCAATAAGTAATAAGACTTAATTTGTCCTAAATGCAAGAGCTTAGCACAACTTATTTTGATATGTTAACACATAATAAAACCTATTATATTAACCGATGATGACATGTATGACAACAATAAAAAATAATATATTGATAGCAATAGCAATAATAATATGGTTAGTGTTTAGCAATAAGGCCATAGACAACTAGATACATTTTCAAAGACAAAATTTATTTACACTATTTACAAACTTGTGAAATACTAATAACAACAAAGAAAACATATATTTGGACAATTATGCACAGAAATTATATAGAACAAGATTTAATTACAACATTATATTATAAGGGAAGATCTCTTAGGATATATTTACCATTTTAATAGTTTATTGTCTTTTAATTAATTATTATTCAAGTATATTACTTACATTGAGTTTATTTTGACTTATTATACATTTTATATTTTACCTAATTATTAATAGCAAGATTTTAAGAACTTGCTCACTTCAAATAGATACAGGCAATATATTTCAAAATTCCTATCCAATGGTTAATAAACTACTAGTAGTATATTACACAAAATAATACAATGAATATATTTAAGATATAATAATTTATACTACCATAAGTTACTAAAAACTATTGACTTATTTTAATCTATTTATTTAGGCTATTAGACAGCCAACATTGCTTTAAAGGCCAAGGCTATTATTCTATCTTTCAATTATTAGTTTTATCTTATAGGACACTTTTAAGATTAAGGAAAAATAACAGCATTCTAAACAAATTGAGTATAAATGATAAATAACATAGATTAATGGTATAGATAGGATCATTTCGAATGGATAGACACTAAATAACAATCTACTATATAAAATAACTTTTAATTAATATTATCTCTTATCATCATTTTGCTCAATGCTAAGTACAGTCTACATTTTTAAATACTATATTTCAGAAATGATTCTGTTGTTATCAATACTAAAACACTAAACCTTAGAAATATGGAACATAATAAAATATATGATATACTCAGAGATATAATAGGGTTGATCTAAGGCAAAGAGAACAAACTAACAACCTAGACCACATTCATTTTGTGACTGCAAGTGGTCTGTAATCCTGGTGTCACTTTTGGATCACCTTTAAGGATATGAGAAAAAGAAAGGGGTGGTCAATCCATTATCTAAATAACTATACCAATACACTACAAAAGTATGGTCTTAATATTCTCAAAGTTTTATGGTATCATTCATAATTTACCCACAATAATCATTTCTGTCATTACTCAGGATAAGGGAACAAGTACACCTGACATAAAGCAACATGAATCTACTACATATTTCAAATATTATCTACATATCATAATCATTCAACATGATAACAATCAAATTTTATACTAATATCACCATGAATATATAAAGACCCTTAACAAAATGGAATATATTGCTATTTAACACATAAAAATTATAATTATCATTATCAATTCGAGAATAAACCATAAGTATAGCTGTCATTAGCTATTAATTAGTTGTGTATTACATATAAAATACCATGTTTAATGCACTTAAATTAACTAGAGTTGAATATTATCTATTTATTATTATTCAGTAATTTTAGCTTTTATCAACTAGAAAAAAAATATTAAGAATAAATTGTAATAATTTATTGTGAGAAATTTTAACCTTCTTACCTGTGTTCATATTCAAAATATGAACAAAATTTACACTAAATACGATTACCTTTACCTTTTTTTATATATTTGATCAAATTTATATTTATACCATGAGTTTCATTTTCTATAATAATATATTACAAGACAATACATATAATATTATTAATAATAAATGATCATTATATAAACCTTTTTTCACATTTCTTCTTATGAAACAAAAAGAATGAAATCTTGATTGCAACCATTTGAAATCTGCAGCATTATATAAGTGATAAATATTCATTACCACAAATATATTTCATACTTATTTATTAGTTTAAATTGTAATCTAGTACATTGTTGGATCCATAAATAATTGTAGTTTTCTTCTGTTAACTTTAAACACTTTGTTATTCTGGAAATTAAAGAAGTTGAAGATAAACATTGCTTTTTATTTTTATCTCATATGTGGATTTTATATCTTTTATTGCTTAATGGAACTATTTACTAACTAGCACATTATAAGTGCAATCCAAATCAACACGATAATTAATATACCAAAATTAAGTTGGAATTTAATTCAATATTAATGAAATTTTATAATTCAATTTAATAAACATGTCAGTTCCACTTGCCACTGGAAGTTACAAGATGGCATATCCAGTTTTGCCCCAACATAAGTTTTAAGGCAGCACAGATAATATTTAATATTAAGAGACTTAATAAATATTTTTGAAAACTTTCATAATTTAGTATATTTATTTATATCATTAAATAAGAGAGGTATAGACTATTATATTTTTTTTTAATTGACTGTAACAACATAATTTCTTGATTTTTCTAAATTTATTTTTTCTGCATATTATGCAATTAATATAGCATAATGAAAATTATAATGTTTAGGATTAATTTTAAATACTATCTTATGTAAGTGAAGACATGTCACAAGTGTCTTATAAATTCAAAACATCAATAAAAGACATTAAATAGCTCTTATCATAGTCTTGATCCTTTTAAATTTATTTTCAAATGAAAATACAAAATAATTTTCTCTTTTCACCTTCTTTCTTATTATTCCAAATAAATTATAACTATATTTATAATACACATGGTAAACAATATAATTAAAACATTTTTAAGCCACTCTGATATTATAGAATTAAATAATGTTACTTACAAAATATTAAGTACATCCAGAATATGATCCTTTGGAATGCTTCACTTTTTAGCTCCATTCTGCCAACTTGCTGATCAGTAATTCATTAAAACTTAATTCTTGTTTGTTCGAAAACCCATTGAAAAATCTCTCATGCATAAACTTATTTACATTTTCTATTACCATAATTATATTTCTTCAATGATACATATTTACACTTGTTTAATTTTTTACATGGTGTTATCCATTATTAACTATAATTTATTATATATATATTATCTGATATTTTAAATTTTCATACTTACATTGTTTATTGATTACATAACTTTAATATTTTATTAAGACCAGTCAGATAAGGTCAATTTTAAATAACATGATGATAAAAATTTTATACTCCATTTGCATTTTCTTGTTACATTTTTTTTAAATCCTTTTGTTATTTTTTATTCCTTTTGCATTTTTTTATTAAAATGTTTTTGTTTTGAAAATCCCTTTTATTATTTTTAATTCACACAAAACTTGTTTAGATTTTTTATTAACAAAAATACTTTCATTTTTTTTCATTCAATAATAAATTTAATCTACTATATTATATATTTTTAAACTCTTATTAATAAGTCCTAGGGATTTACTCAGGATTTATTTAAGAAAATAAATTTTAAATTTTCATAGTTAGATTGTTTATTCAATATATTTTTAAAAGCAATTAAAACATCTTGCACTTTATTTTGTTTATTCATAGGTTATGTTAGATAAGACTTTGTCAGTAACACAATCATGTAGAGATTTGTATTAAATAATATCGCTACCATGAAATTTGTTAAAAATTAAATACTTTAGCATGCAATAATATCTTTTTAAAAATTATGTCTTTTATTCAATCTATTTTCTTTAGATTTGAACTATTGTGTGAATTATAAATCAATTATGAGTTTTTAGCTAAAAAACACATCCAAGAAAAAACTATTTAGCAAAACATGTAAAATGATAATGTGGCATCTAAAAAATGATATCATTATTAAAAATAGGAAAAGCTACTTAGTAAAACATGTAAAAAGAGAATACAACACAATAAAAACAAAAAGGAGGATAAGGGCATTAAAAAATTTAAGTACAACCCAGCATCAAGTCCAGACTTGACATTTCATAAGTGGACTCTCTACCAGTACTCCCAAGTAAAGAATATATTTAAACCTTGTAAAACATTATTGATAAAGATAATCTGATCTTATGCAGAATTACTGTAATTATGAGTAATAATAAAAAGTCAATGTCACATGACTTATATATAGCTTGCACTTCCAAATATGTAAAATTAAGAGCATGCTAATGAGCTCTAAACAAGCTTTTTATTTATTTATGATAAATGCTACTACAAAAGAAGGCATTCAAATCATTTTTATCTTGGATTGTCCCCATCCCCAGATTGGTTTCGACCTATGGGTCTCTTCAGTGAGGAGTTGGGCCATTAGATTCAAAAAACCAACTCAAGCAAAGCATTTGTCTAAAAGTTAATTGTTAGAAGAAGATCTGAAACTTTTAGACATTTACATGTCTTTAAAGTCAGCTCTCCAACTGAAAAAATCATATGGGCCTGAACTTGGGGCTTTGGCTAAATTAAATGTCTAAGCCTACTAATATATGGAGTATCTGAATGAAGTTCAGGCCCATATGATTTTTTCAGTTGGAGAGCTGACTTTAAAGACATGTAGATGTCTAAAAGTTTCAGATCTTCTTCTAACCATTAACTTTTAGATAAATGCTTTGCTTGAGTTGGTTTTTTGAATCTAATGTCCCAACTCCTCACGGAAGAGACCCATAGGTCGAAACCGGTCTGAGGATGGGGACAATACAAGATAAAAATGATTTGAATGCCTTCTTTTGTAGTAGCATTTATCATAAATAAAAAAAAAATCTTGTAATTATGAGGTAATATTTTTGAAATAAGTTTTATTTTTAAATAAATTATTAATAATAATGTTACATGAGGATATTTAAATAAAAATGCTTGGAAAATCTAAACATTTTTATTTATATATAAATTTTATTAATTACAATGACAAAAGAACATGGGCCTATTTGGGTTTTTGCAATGCTAGAGTATATATATATGAAATATATTTCAAGGCTAGAGCAACTGCCATAATAAGTCTAAGTAAAGTAATATTTCTCTTACATTTAAATAATAAATATTTACAATCAGAATATGTTTCTAAGAATAAAGTGAATTGGATATCTAAACATTTACATATAAGTTTTATTAAAATGGCATTGTTTTATTCAGTTTAGCATAATGATAAGACTATACATGTAGTATATTTTGAGTTCATGCTTAGAAATTCGAAGCCTGGGTAATTGTAACAAATAAGTTTAAATAAAGAAGTATTCCTCTTATATTTAAATAAAAAATATATACACTCAGAATGTATTTCTAATGATAAAATGATAAAAAAATGTAAACAATTTTATTTACTTATAAATTTTATTATCATGATGATCGTGGTGTCCCAGTGGTGAAGCGCCTTTGTGCCTCACGCAACCTGCACAATCACATGTGGAGGCCCTGAGTGCCGATATATATTAAATGATAGATCTTTATTTTAATAGATGAGAAGTCCAGTTATTTGATATTAATATCAATTAAAAAGAACTACTTATTTTCAAATTAATTATTACCCTTTGTTTTTTATATTATAAACTTTCACAGTGGTTTATTAAATATACTTCAAATTAGTTATGTATGCATACGTTCTCATACATACACACAGAAATAAAAAGTTTTATGATATAGTTGTTAGCCAACCGCTTTCTTGCTCGCAGCTTACCTTTTGACAGACAATACATGCAAACACTTCATTTACATCTGTTTACTTTGAATTTCAGCACAAACTCGATAGTATTTTATAATGAACTCATAATATAATGGGATTTATTTTAATAAAAAAACATTAATAACTTTTTTATTTATTCAGGAAAAAACTTTTTAAAAAATAAAATAAAATAAAGAAAGACTTCAGAAATTGTATTATTACATTTTTTTAAAAAAATTCCAACTAAGGTATTATGATCAAAGCTATAAACTATTTTCTGCATTTACATTAATTTAGATCATCTACTGAGATGTATTATTCCTTTTAAAGCTGCTCTAAAATGCAGTATTTATAGAAGATTATTCCAGAGAGTATACCGCGTTCTAAGTGCATGTTTGTGATCTTAGATAAAATCAGACAGAATACCTATTAACTTGCCTAGCTACAATTTCGCAGAATCCAGCATTTTTCTTTTCATTTTATTTCGCGAATTTGCAAAAAAAAAATCTTTACTAGGATTAATTTAAAAGCTTGTAAAAAAGCGAAAGTGTAAAAAACTCGAAAATTTACTTGTAATAAACTTACAAATAAAAGTTCTGAGAATATATATCAAGTAAATGGCAGATTATTTATATAAGTATTGTATATATACAAATGTAAGTTTATGGCCATATAAAGTACAGTACAATATAAAAGCGAAATTGTTACAATCAGGATTTAAGATTTGAATCCAAGTAGAACTTAAATATTTTATATAGGTAAATTGTTTATTTATTTAAAATGTATTAAATTTGTCTTTTATATAGTCATCTAAATGGATTTTTAGTTTAACTAGAATGTAAGATAAGAAAGGAAATTTCATTTTTGTGAGTTGAATATTTTTAATTAGTTAGCATTTCCTTTTTTTTTAAAAATGTTGTGAAAGATTTGCCCTATAAAAAGTTATTTACGCTATTTTATTTTTACATACAATATATATAATAAAGAGAGCTAATGCATAACGCTAGTTAAAATCTCTATAAAATATTTTAAATGCCCCACAGCTATAATATTTCGTCTACACTCCCCCTTTGAATAAAGAAAAGCAAGTCTATCTAAATAATAAGTGATAAATTTCACAAAACATTATATTTATTCAATATTAAAATATTATTTGTCGTTACATATATAATATGTGTTTATTTATTTATTATAAAGTTTTAGAAATGAGTGAGATATCTCTACTCTATAAACTTAATATCAGTTATTTAAAAATCAATTTACATGATATATATATAATGCAACAAAAATATGTGTGATTGCAATGTATAAATTATGTCATAGATTGAGAAGCCATTTTTATATATGTTTAACTTTTATAAATAATTATCATCAGCTTTATTTTATTTTATAATTTAAAAATAATACTATTTTTTATAATGCATTATAGCACTTTAATGCTGACCTGTGACCTATAGAAAATAACTCAATATAAGAACATACATACTCTTACAATATCTTAGTTTAAACTTAAATAGAAACAAAAGAATAAGGAAATACTATAAATTAAAACAAAATAACAATAACAAAAATTAATACTTGTCTTGCATAGGTGGTCGAGAGGTCAGCGTGACTGCCTTGCACTTGCAGGCAGTTGCCCGGGTTGCGGGTTCGCGTCCCGGCCGATGCTATGACACTTAAAAAAAAAATTAATACTTAAATTGGTTGTTTAAAATTACCTATTATAAATATAAATGATAATTACTGATACTTTTAAATTAAGGATTAAAACTAGTATCCAAATATTGATAGAAGAACTAAGAATGTAATTCCAAATAAATATCTTAATAAGATGAACTTAACCTTAATATTATTAACAATTTTTAATAATAAGCTAAATTAAACAGTAAATATAATAATATTTATATGTAATATTTATCACCTTAATGTATAGTGATCTGCCTAATTGATATTATTTTTGTTGTTGTTGTTGTTATTATTATTATTGTTGTTGTTGGTGTTGTTGTTATTATTATTATTATTATGAAAATAAAGTTAGGATTTCTAACCAATGAAAAATTTGTAACATATATATAAAATATGTATTTTCTCTGTTGTTTGATTGATAAATGAATGTTTGCCCAATGACATCACAATCACTATGTTTATGCAAAGAAAATAATTTTGCCATTAAATAAAAAACAGGAAAAAAAATCACTATGAGTCCTTTTAACTACAGGGATATATATATATTGCAATAATATTTACCATCCAGCTGCAGTAACAGTCACAAATATCAATTCATAATTCAATGTTAAGGCACTTCATGCTTTCATGCTCTGTCAATCACTTAATATTGTTCAGGTGATGACCTACTTAGCAATGTTAATGAACTTCTACAAATTGGCAATGTTTAATAAAAAAACATATTTACATTAAATCTTAAAAATAAATTGTTAAAACAACCAATTAGAAAAAATACAAATATTATATTTAATAAAAAAAATTACAAAAACAACTGGTGTTTTTGTATTCTGTCCCAACCAGCTGCCAAAACAGCCACAAGCACTGATTCATAATTTGGTTTTAAGGTGCTCCATACTTTCATGGTCTGCCAATCTTCTAATATAGTTCAGATGAATGACATACTTACCAATTAATAAATGATAATTTACTAAGGCTGTAACCTTAGAAATAAGCGTCTGAAAAATACGAAGGTAGGCATAAGCTTGTGTTTTAAGACCTATAGAGGTCCCTACCTTCGTATTTTTCAGACGCTTATTTCTAAGGTTACAGCCTTAGTAAATTATTACTTAATATAATAATGGGCATTTAATAAAATTTATAATTACAATTAATAAATGGTAACTATTAATTCAAAAGGTGCCCTAGTAAATATATATTTGAAGTCATAAAGCAATAAAATATAACAGATATATTTAAAAATGTAAATTTTAATTTAGCTTTATTAAAATTCAGAAATTTATATAATATTAAAATGTTTTGTTTAAATTTACATTGAATCTTAAAAATTTTTTTTTAGAGCAACCAATTAAAAAAACACCAGGTTTTACATAGCCTAACTACCTTTAAATATGTGCATACTTTTTCAGAATTTAACAGCAAATAGTTAATGAGATGTTTGATAATGATTTAAATTCAGAGTGATGACTAAATCTTGTTAAGATTGTATATTTAAAAAATAGAGAAAGTAACCTTTACAAACTGATCCCTAAAACTGTTTTTTAGCCAAGCTTATTCAACACACATGAATAGCTGTGACAAAATGTCTAAATGTGTGACAAGAGTTTGGAACTGCAGAGTTCATATGCTTCTGTCTCTCCTAAAATTTTTGCCTCCTCCAACATTAATTGATTTAACTTATGGCAATAGTTTTTTATACTCTTTCAAAATTATTTATTTAAACAACCAATAACATATTACATTAAATGGTACTTGAGTACTAAATCTGCAACATAGGGGGAATAGGGGAGATAGGACCTTTTCACATCCACAATCAATGTGTTATGTCATGATGATGTCATATTGAAAGAAATAGTCCTACAATCACAATGTCACAGTTGATGTCATATTGGACATTTTTCAGTTATTATATTCTTAGCAATACTGAAAGACATGAAAGAAATGTTTCCACCTGAATAAATAAAAATTTAATAAAAGTGTATTAAGTAATATGTCTCTTATTTTGTAATTTTTGGATTAATTTCTTTCTAAAAAAAACATAGCAGTTTTATGAAAATCCCAGTATACTTTGCAATCAAGTGCTTTCATTTTTGGAGTGAATTTTTTTTTGCATATCTCCATTTTGTGTGTATATATTACATGTTAAGTGTCATAGAAATTTAATGTATTTTTATCAAAAATAATTCAAAATCATAATCATTTACTGTTTGTTTTGTATATATTTAAATAACTATTTTTTTGATTAATGGTTTCATTCTTAATTTTTTTATTATTAAAACTTGTTCAAAATTATTTAAAAATCAAAATCATTTACTGTTCATTTTGTATATGTGTAATAATTAATATGACTTTTTTAGGAGTTTTTGCTTTACTTTCTTTATATAAAAAAATAAAGCCATTTAAAAGTCTAAATCATTTATTGTTCATCTAGTATATGTGTAACATTCTTTATTAAAAAAAAGACATTTAAAATAAAATATCATTTACTGTTCGTTTGGTGTATGTGTAATAATTAATGTCTTTTTTCATAGTTTTTGCTTTAATTTTTTTATACAAAAAAAAAAATCGACATTTATTAGCAGTTTTATGAAAATCCCAACATTCTTTGCAATCAAGTGGTTTTATTTTTGGAGCAAAAATTTTTACTGCAGATCTCCATTTTGCTGATAATGTACTTAATGTATTTTTATACAAATTATTTTTAATCAAAATCGTTAATTGTTCCTTTGGTGTATATTTAAAGTATATCAAAAGAAAAGCCATTTAAAAGTCTAAATCATTTACTGTTTGTTTGGTGTATGTGTAATAATTAATATGTCTTTTTTCATAGTTTTTGGTTTAATTTCTTTATAAAAAAATAGACATTTAAAAGTCAAAATCAATTATTGTTCATTTGGTGTATATGTATTAATTAATGTCTTTTTTGTAGTTTTTGCTTTAATTTCTTTATTAAAAAAACAACATATATTAGCAGTTTTATAATAATCCCAGCATCCTTTGCAATTAATGGTTTCATTTGTAGAGCAAAAATTTTTACTGCAGATCTTCATTTTGTTGATAATGTACTTAATGTATTTTTATACAAATTACTTACAAATCAAAATCATTGATTGTTTCTTTGGTGTATATTTAAACTATATTGAATTTTATAATGTATTTTTAAATCATTTATTGTTCTTTTGGTGTATATTTATTCACTTATTTTTACTTCTGCAACATGGAGCATGTATTAAACCTACTGTGGCTCTTATCAACCTTCCAATAACTTTGTAATTGTTGACTTTTGCCAAAAAAAAATATCTGTGTACATGTTTTTTTTTTTGCTGAAAAAAGATCCATGTACACATTATTTTGGTCATGTCACAAATGGTGGATTGATACAAATGTGAACAGGCACATAGAGGTATAATACAGACTCCATGTCAAGTACCCATTAAATTTCAAAAGCAATGTTAAATTAATTATAAATAATTAAACATATAGTTTAGCCAAATCTTGTTTACAAAATCAAGTTTGTAATATTTACTAAGGCAATAAACCTCAAATCATGTACACTTGAAAATGAGAAGATAGGGACCTCTACAGGTCTTAACCACAAGCTTACACCTTGGAAGAAAAGTATGCAAAAATATTTAATATATAGACAAATAAAAAGAAAAACAATAATAAAAGAAATAAATTATTCAGGTCTCCATAAGAAGTTAAGAGTGACAGAGCCCTAGGCCATGATCCATATGCCATTCTACCACTGTGCCGAAAATACCCAAAATCAATAATTTTTGTCCATGTCTAATCTCTATTTATGTGATTTATAAAAAAATTTAAAAATATAATATTGCATATATTTACAAAAATTGTAAAAAAATCAGTGTAGTATTATTCTATGTATGCTATTATTACTATTATGCAAAATAAAAACACTAATTACATTTACTACTCTCAAATGAGACCATATACTCTTATTACTCTTATTATATATATATAACTATAATGAAACTTTTGTATCTTGTGCCACATTGGTAATAAACAGCATACATACACTATATATATATAATACCATTTCAAATACTTAGTATATTCATAAGGATACATTATATAGAAATTCATAGAAAGAAGTGAATAAAAAGAAAGTAATCTATATAATGATTTTTGCATAATAAAGTATTACATTATTTAACTTTAATAGGTAATAAGTTTAAAATAAAGTAGTCAGTATATTTAATCTATGATTTGATTAAAACAAATTATATGAGATGTACCATATTTAAGACATTATAAAAAAATAAGAACCCAATTACCCATAAAACAATTTAATTATTATTAAATATAATAATTAATAATTTTTTTTCTCTAATAAGTGATGAAAAATTTAAAATCTTAAGTCGAGGGAAAAAGAAAAAAAAAGTATTGTAATGATCCATAAATGATAACAAAGATGAAGAATTAAAATAAAATGTTAGTTTATTTTAATTTTCTTAGTCGAGAGGAAATGTAGGAGTATATATATATATACTCATACATACATATAATCAACAATTTAGTAAGTTAGTAATTTTTCATTCTTTAAAATGAAAAAAAAAGTTGTTTAAAAAAAACAGTTGACAAGGTGATAAATGACCTCTGGGTTCACAGTTTATCAAATTAAAGGAAATGAAATTAACTTAATGTTTTAATATCGAATAGTTATTGCAACAATGTAGAATGTGTATGCTTCAGCAAGCTGATGGAGTTAGATATAATATATTAATTCTATTCTTTTTATTAGAAGACTAAGGATTTTATTTTTTGTGAGCTATATCCTCATAAAAATTTACACCATGTTTGATTTCAAAGAACAGTGTAAGATAAAGTCTATATTTCAAACAATTTAATACTCATTAGAAGAAATTTCTAATATTTGTTCAAAGAAAGTAATCTGAATATATTTTCATGTTTTATAAAAATTGTTTGAATTACATGTTCTAAAATTGAAACTGCGTTTTAAAAAAAGAACATGTTTATAAAAACTTCTATTAAATTTAATGTACTTTACATTATAAAGAAAATGCAAAGTGAGTAGAACACCAATTTATCATGGGATAGATAAAATGCACTTGCCTAATCAAACATATATGTGTGAATAACATCTTTTGCTGAATGCCTTAAAATTATAAAAAAATTAGATCTTCAAAATGAAATTATAATTGTTAATAAAGGAACTGTATATTAAGAAGATGAAATCTACGTATAAAAAAGAAACTAAATGTCAACTTAGGATATCCTAATATTTTCTTTAATGCCTAACCATGAAGGAATCAAAAACTGTGTCTTCAAAGGATTTTCATTTGCGAGGAACATCTGAGATTATTGTACTAACTTTTATAAATATAATTTAAGATTTTTAAAGGTTATAATTGGGAAAAGTTAATTTCATTTACTTTATCATCATATTAATTTCTTGTGAATAATAAGACAGAATTAATAATTTAAGATATTTTTATTTTTATTTATGATTAATAAAGATTTAAATATAGGTTGAGAAATGTTAATATGGGAAAGGGATAATGTGAACTTGGAGGTAAGAGATTAAATTATTTTTAAATCCACATATTATTATTTTCTATGACATGACACTACATTGTTTATACTAATCAAATAGTCTAATAATTGTAATGTATGATAAATAAATAAATGATTATCATTCTTGTGAAGTATATAATTTTATATTAATAAATATAAATTACAGACAATCATTTTAATGAATGAAGGTATTATATACAAATGATTGGATTGGATTATTTGTATAATCTAATTATTGTAAAATAGTGTTAATATAAAAGTCTTAATATTTGGATATTTATATTTTATATACATTGTAAAATTACATAGTGTTATAGGTTAGAAAATATATTTACCATAAGTAAATAGAATATTTATATTTTTAATATAAGGATGTAGATATATAAATAATTTTTTATATAATGTAAAATTTAATTTATTTAATTGTTAAATAAATAATTGTTTTTTATATTAAATTAAATGAAGTCTTCAATTTTGTTTTATTTATTTTTAAAGAGTTAGTGAGATTCGTTGTCAATATTACTTTAGAATATTGATAGGAACCCCTGAAGAGAGTAAATTGTTAAACTACCCTGAGTTCGAAATCTGTGCATAACAGTAAAGTTAATTAAGGTGAAAATTGATTTGATGTGGTTTAGATATAATAACTTTTTTTAAATAATAAATTAGTTATTGAGAACAAATATAGTTTTATATCAAAATTAAATCACATCATTTGTGGCATCCTATATGAAGACCTTAAATCTGATTATAGTGAGATGCAACTGCCTTAACTTATCTTGTTGAGAGGGTGCATACCATTACAATATATATATATAAGTTACACTTTCAATAAATTTTTCTTAAATATTTTATCATTAATTAATTCTAATATATTTAAATTTTAGTTAAATAGATGATAAATCTATTTTGTTTATATATTCAAAATAATGTTTGATTTCCTTTCCTCAAAAAATTTAATTAAAAATTATAATTTTATTTATGCTAGAAAACATGTTGCTTATTTTTGTATAAAAATAAGTCAAAAAATTAAATAGTTTATCTAAAGAAAACTAAATTTTTTAATCCTTATTTTTGCAAGTCAACAAATGTTCATGGTGGTGATGCTATATCACTGGCAGTGGCACTTAAAATATAAAAGAATTCTCCGTTATACTGTTGTTATTTGATGCTCTATAACCTATTTTATTTATAGTTTTGGGTCAAAAATAGAGCTTCTCGTATTGCAAAAAAGCCTGTTTCCATAGTGGCAATAACAAATATATGAATGAAAATCCGTGACTTCAATGTATGCTAAGATGAAAAAAAAAATATTAAATAGGTAAGTATTTTTTATATGTTATACATTGTAACTGACGAAAGTTCAGCTTAACTGCAATAATCTAGATTAACCAAATTATGACTGTCAAAATATTAGCTTAACCTTTACTAAGTAAATAATCAGTATAATGAGATTTCTTCATTGAAACAAAATATTTAAATATCCAAGAAACATTATAAATGTGTAGTAATAATTAGTAATATCTCAGAGTTATGAAATCATAGCACATCTGTGTATTTGTAAATAAGAATAACCCAACTAACAATATTTATGTGTGTGTAGCATATTTTCTCTAAGTTTTCATATTACACTTATCAAATCTAAAGTTATCTCAGGGTTTAAATATATTTATATATAATAAGTAATATTCTTAAAATTTTAATCTCTAATTATAAATATCAGCAATGTGGCTAAGCAATAAAAGATATTTTATTGTATCTAGAACATGTAGTAACTAAGCATTAATATTTAAACTGTGGGCAAGGATTAGCAATAAATACAAATAACCTTACAACTACAACAGTGTACCTTTAAATAAATGCATTTTAATAATATCATGTGCCTTCATTTATTTATTAGATGATGAATGTCAAAATAATGAAAAATGAAAGCCAGGTAATTTAATAAATATAAAATCACTTTATTAATAAAAAAATGTTGCTAATTATGGAAGTTTGGTCTTGACTTCTCCTATATTTATAACTATAAATGTGTATTTCCATGTGTTGTGGGACAAGCCAGATAATTGAAGGTTATTAAATACTCTTCATGTATTATTGGTTCAGCATGAAATGCATCTTGGGGGTTATTTGTTTTTTATTGTATCTTTATTTATATGAAATTATTTATGAAATAAAAAAGAATGGAGAAATATGGAAGTTGTCTATCTATAAAAAAATGAAACTATGTTTTATCTGATTCTTATGTATACTATTTTAACTCTTTTAGGTACAATTCCAAATGTTAAATTTTTGAATAGAACCTAGCAAATTTTTTGTTAAATACTCCTCCATGATTGAAGTTTTTTTTTTTTTTACAAATAAATTATATTATATAGTTAATTTGTATTTTAAAACATATAAATTTAAGCCTTCAAGTGATTTCAATTTTAAAATATAATATTTGACATTTTAAAAATATGAAATTAAATATCTAAACAAAGTTCTTACTTATATCAATAAAGCATGCCTCCATTGGATATAATTTACCTATTTCAAAAAGTTAGAAAAACAAAATATTAAATATTTAAATTTTTATATTATTAAAAATGATATGTTTAGAATTAGTTATCATCAAAGGAAGAAAGAAAAATTCTAAAAGTTAATAATTTATTTATTGTTATTAAAATTTAAAAGAATATTCTATTTATTGTTAATGAACTGTCTATGAATTGACTTTTTAAAAATGAAGTATATTCAAAGATATTAATGATGTAATTTTTGGTTTAAAAATATTTTTTTTACAAAAAGATTGCATCATAATCATTAATTTGTGAATTAATTATATTTTTCCTTTACAAATCTATATAAGATTTAATAATTTGGTCTCAGGCTAAAGTACGATAAAACATTCAGTCAATCAGAAATTAGCCAGCTTCTTCATAGCTTTATCATAACAACAGGGTACTTTTTGTCAATCAAGCAAAAAGATCCATATAATGCTGATATCTTCAAGTTTAAAAAAAAATAATGTTAAAATTGTAGCAGCAAAGAAAAGGGTAGCTGCAAACTATCACACACTGGAATATAAAGTTATAGACTTGTTTAAACGCTGTAAAAAAGATAGGGATTATAATGCCATTTAACACCTAAAATATCAAAACAACAAATCAGAGGCACTGCTAAGCTTATGAAAAGCATTAATCAACATCTCAAGATATCTTTATAATATAAACCATAGTTATTTCTTGTAGGTGTGACTTATGCCAATGTGTCCACTAGGCAACAATGCACTACCATCAACAACCCACAAGAAGCATGTAAGTGAAAAATCTCAATCCAAAAATCACTGAAATTGACAAATTAAAAATGCCTAAGGCAAAATAAATTAAATTCTAAAATATAAATTAAACAAAACAAGAAAACACTATAAAATTTTAAATTACCAAAACAGAAATCAATGAAAATGCATCAAACACATCTCCCCCATGAAGAATTTCTATCCAAAAGTCACTGAAATTGACAAATTAAAATGCCTAAAGTGAACAAATCCTTCTAAAATACAAAAAAAAACCCCAAGAAAATCCTATGAAATTCGATTTACAAAAACAGAAAAACTTTAATGGTAAATGTCAAAAAAAGTAATGAAGCTTCATCAGTGGTGGATGGGGCTTCATTAATGGCTTTTGTTACAAAAACAGATTCCAAAGCAGTGATTTACATAAACTGAAAAGCAATAAGAAATTTACATGGGAGCTTCTATTTATCAAAATTAATTATTCTCTGCTTTGAAGTTATAGCATATGATCAAAAATAAGTACTTTTCATTATAAGAACATTAGATCATTCCCCCAATTATTTAAAAAATAAAAATATGTCTGTGTGTTATCTAACTAGCAGATATAATAATAATAATTCACAAACCTTAAATACAGATTAATACATATTAAGTAATTAAATATAGATAACGAATGCATAGCAATCTGTTGTTATCTATTAGAATAGATTTTAAAGCAGCAATTTATATCAGGAGAGCTAATAATTGCTTCTCCCAAAAATTTATTACATTAATTATTCTCTGCTTTGAAATTATGGCATATCATAGCATATGAATTTGAATTTAGAAATGAAATAAAACAATGAGAATAGAAAATAGGCATGACTGTAGATTATAGAAAGTTTAAAATAGAAAGTTTAAAATAATCATTGATTACAGTTACAGGAAAAATTATTAAAAAATTATATTTGTTGGCAAAAATGTTACAAGATTTTATTTTAATAAGAATTTTAAATAATTAAGAATGTTGAAAGAGATTTGTAAAACTCTGCATTTAAGAAATGTTACCAACTTTGTTCCAGACTTAGTTCACCACCATTTGCACTATGATGAGTTGATTATCTCAATGTCCTGCCTTGTTTGCAACTCTTTTTTAATTAAAATTATAAAATTTAGCTTTCTATTGTTAAATTTCTTAACTTAGCACTTTTATCAAAGGAAATCCCCATGTAAGTAACAGCAGATTAAAAAAATAATTTAACAGAAGACGTAGACCGAGTAGTACCTAGCAATTATTTAAAGAAAGTTGCAAATTTAAATGTGACATAATAGATCCCTCACACATATAATATCCCAATGCAATTTAAAATAAAGTGATTCTTCAGCATTTTGCCAAAAAGAAAATATTTTCTTTAAAACATACTTTAGTACCATATTCTGTGCACACTGGTAATTATATATAAGATGCATATTTCATTATGTTTTATTTAAAGAAAGTTTCAAATTGAAATGTGATGTAATAGGCCTCTCTTACATTAAAAAATATAGGTGCAGCTTTAGCACACAATTATTTAAAGAAGGTAGTTCCACAAAATATAACACCCCAATGCAATTTAAAATAATAAGTGATTCTTCAGCATTTCTATGGATCATACATGTGGAATGAAGAATCAAATGAATAACATGCAGATAAATTAAAACTAAATTACAATATTAATTTTAAAACAAATTTTTACAAGTAAAAAATAACAAAACATAAATAAAATAACCTTCACTCCAGCCACTACAAATAAAATAAACCTTACAATGATAGTGACAATATATTATCCATATCTGATAAAACAATAATATTCTATTGTTTGGTAGTGGGAAATGATTAAAATAAATCTCACAATTTCTAATAAAAACTTAATGATACACTTATACTATCATAAAATTATATTTATTATTTTGTAGCTCTTAAATATAAATTTAGATCTAAAATACATCTATGTAAACTCAATAAATAAGGTATTTTCAAAATTATTAAAATATTTACTTTGCTGTTCTGCAAAGAATCATCTTGATATTTTAATACATTCTGGTACTTTAATATCAAAAATATAAATAAAGAAAAAAATATAAATACCTCCCTTTAAATTAACTATTTGTAAAAAAAAAATCAAATATAATTTCATAAGTTCTCTATTTTAAATAGGTTTCTCTTTTTTAAAGCAAAATTAAAAAAAAAAAACTATTCATAAATTATATTGCTTGATTTTTGTATTTCCTTTTACTTTTATATTTTTACATTCGTCATAGCCTTCAAATCATTCTTCATTATTCTCACTTTTATTCCAATCCAAATATGCATTTCTTTTAATCTAAATGATCTCTAATACTTGTGGGAATATTAATCATTCATCTCCTATCTTATATACTTTGCTAAGCATCAAACATTTCAATATCATTTGTGATAGAAATTTTTATATGTCTCATCTTGCCTTCACATAAACTATCAACTTCTAACAGTTTAGCCATTACTTTACTATCTTATAAAACTATTCTCTATGATGTGATTTTTGTGATGATTGATAATGATTATAGTGTAGGTATGGAATAATAAAAATAACTCAAACAAATAAGAAAATATCATCATAGATATACTGCAAAATAATAAGAGTTCGTATTTGTCAAGCACCTAAAATTCATGTCATGGCTTTATTCTAGCTCTAAGGGAATGTGACTGTCCATGGAAAATAATATAGTCATCATTTTTACCTGTATATTTAACAAGTTCAAAGTGTGACAATACAGCTCACACATAACAGCTTTATAACATATCCCTAAATACCTAGGATTTCATATAACAATTACTTTCCTGACTATCAACTTATATCTTCCACACTGAATAACTACTAATCAGTACAGTCCTTTGTTAACTGTATATTTAACATGTTCAAAGCATGACAATACATATCACACACAACAGCTTTATAACATATCCCTAAACACCTAAGATTTCATATAACAATTACTCTCCTGACTACCATCTTATATATCAAATATTGAATAACTCTATTAACATTGTAAAATATATAAGCCTCAATCTAAAATAATTTCCAAACAGCCTTACTAAAACAACAAAGAACTAAATTCATTTCAAGACAGTTTTAAAAATCTTCAAGCACAAATGATCTTGATAAGACATACATCGATATTGTGCATTTATCTATTTGTTGTATATCAGTATTACTGTATTTCTCTGTATCTTAACAGCTAACAGAACAAATAGTGACCTGCAATTTTGAGATACATAATTAATTTAGACATTGGAATATAAGTACACAATACAGCATGAACACCAAGAGATATCTCAATTTAGACACTATAAGTACTACAACACTTAATATGTTTAATACAGAACTATGCCTTACTCCTTTTCTTGGAAACTTAGAAAATGGGGATTATGGCAGGACTGTTAACTGGATTGTGATAAACAATAAGAAATATGAAAATTTAAAAATGGGTTGGAGCAATGCCTGAAATAGAACACTTCATGAAATTTTCATAAAAACATTGTATCCTCAAGCCAATGAAAAAAACCTTCATCAAAACTGAAAGTACAACCAAACAAACTTCAATAGTCAAAAACTCAATCCAATCTCCAAAATCATAGATTTTCTAATTTTACTTTAAATATGAACTCTATAAATATACATTAAACTACTATTTTATAATTTATAATCATCAATACTCTTGTCACTTACTTCACAGTAATATGTTTTTGTGAGTCTAATTTTTTTCAAATCTTCATTCTTCTGTTAATTCTTGATACTTGATCTTGTACCTATCCTATTCTGTCTTCCTTCACTCTTTTGGCTATTCTATAAACTTCTTGCCATTCTTCCTTTTTTTGAAAACTCCAAATTTCCATTCTCTCACATATTTGATCCATTTTTTCAGCTTCCTCTAAATTATAACCTGCATATAATCCATAACATCTACAAATTTCTTGTCCTGCTACATAAAAACAAAGTTAAACTTTAAAAATAGTATAAAATAGGTTTTTTTATTACCTCTTCCTTCTATGCAACATTCATTATCACTTGATACTCCAGAATCTGCCTTTTTTGAATTTCAGTCTCAACACCAGTTTTTATTTTTCTAGTGTAATTTATTTTCCCTACTTTATTCTACATTTCTATTCTGTTCATGCACATGTGATTAACTTCTTCATCCACTTTTTATATACATATTTAAAATAAAGTTCATATATCAAGCCTTTGTTCTTCCATTTTTTTAGAGGCCAACTGGCATCTGATAGCTGTAAAAATGAATAGTGACTTAAAATCCTGATATAGATCAAAAATACAACTACTGTACTGTAAATACATAATGCAGAATGAACACCAGGAAGGCTTCACAATTTAAAAATGTGTACAAGTCTGACTTTGGAAATAATAAATGCAATCTTTACAATGTCAGGCTGATTTGAGTTTTAGAGATTGATAAATATAAAAACTTGAAAATTATACTTTGCATGTTTTTTGAGACATAGAGGCTGAGGTTTATGATACATGTCTATGTTAACTATCCATGAAAACATTTAGAAATATAAAAAATTGACAGTGGGTTGATATAGTGCTTAAGATAGAATACTCCATGAAGTTGCATAAAAAGCCTGCATTTTCAAGCCAATGATAAAATTCTCCATTACTAGTACTGAAAGAATAACTAGACTTTATGAATCACCAAAACTATTTCTTTGCATTTCTGTTCTACTTTAAATATGAAATCTTTTTTCCAATAAATTTGTCACTAATTAGTGTCTATAAGTCCATTATTTATTAGTAAATAAATTTTCATACATACTCTTGTCATATATTTTACAATAATTTGTTTTGCACAAAATATAAGTTCTTATTTTTCAGGTTATATTTAAGCTCCATTTTAAGTTGTCATTTTGTAATACTGGCCATCAAAACTTGATCTTTGAGGGTTTTAGTTGGGTCATTATTTGTGATGTTACACAGTAGGAATATATAAGGGAAATGGAATCATCATTTCTGAAAAAACATAATCCAAGAGCATTCAAAGTAAACAAAATTAATGAGTAGAAAATCAAAAATTTTCACTCAGAAGCCATTATAAGTAAATAATAAACAATATATGTTATAATATGACATTACCAGCATTAATAATCAATATTCAATAGTCAAGCCTTATGACTAGATTTAAAAGTTACAATATAAAGGCTAAGGCTAACCATCTACAACTATTGCAAACTTTGAGATATTATAAAAATAATCATCAAAATTTTATCTGCACACACATTCATGAATACCAAAATATCTGTGATAATAATAAAAAAATTCTGACATGACATCATGTGATCATCATAAAAGCTCTGGTTAAATGATACCTTGAATTACTGGATATAAATAAATAAATTATTGAATGTGTGAGTGGATTTTAAGTGTTATCTTTAACTTTGCAATATTCACAGAATTCTCTGGATGTTCACACTCACATATCTTCAGCTATATGTTGTAAATAGCATTATTCTTGAAGCTAGGTTAGTATCATAAGAACCCTAAAGATTGTGACAGTGAACAAGAGGTAATACAAATAATTAAAACTTTACATTAAATAATTTTACCAGGATAATCTACAAATTCCTTAAAACAGAACTCTATGAGGAAGTCAATCATACAATTGATAATTTGTAATAGACAGCTTAAAGAATAAAGACATCAATATAAAATAATTTCAGAAACTATTATTTTTAAACAATTATTTAATAGTTAACCAAAAAATAAAAAAATAAAAATCAATGAAAAAAATGAAAAGATGACAAATTTATAGTTAACATATTTCATACAATCTATATGATTTCAATAGGGAATATAGTATTATTCCCTGCTGATTATTAATAATTAATTAACATTTAATATAAATGAGGTATTCCTCATTTATAAGAATCCAATTTGAAAAAAATATTTAAAAAATAGTAACATTAAAACTTCTTTCTTGTTTCTTTTGAAGTTGATGTTGTCCCCTACACTTAACATTAAAAAAAGGAAAAATGTTTTCAACACAACTAAAATAATTTTTGCAATATTCCTAATCAAGATTTACTCTACAAAATAAAATTTTAAACTTTTAAATGAGAATGCATTACAATGCCTAATTTTGTATTTAACATAATTTTTCTTTCTTTACTCCTTATTTTTTAATTACAGGTTTCAGTTTAACAATTATTGACTTTCAGGTTATATTTTTCTTCTTGTAGCTCCAAAGTTTCAGTTTAATAATTAATTTCAGATTGGCATAAATTTCCAGTTTAATAATTAGTTCCATTAAAATGAGCTTTTCTTCTTTTATATTTTCAGACTTCAGTTTTATAATTATTTTCACTTTAGTTTTTCCATTATCTTTTTTTGGAGCTCAAACTTTTCAGTATCCAAGATCAGGTTAACACAAGTTGAAACAGTCATAGGACTTGCTTAAATTTTTTTCAAGAGGTATTTTCATTCTTACTTTCTTTTTGGTTAAATTAGTTATATAGTTGGATTACGAATACTCAATATTTAGCTAAAGCTTAACATATGGTTCTTATAACTGTCTACTATTGAATTACTTTTCAAAAATTATTTTTTTAAAAACCAGTCTAAAGTAAATACTTGTCTACTAAACTTAGCTGCTTATTCTTCTCTTCACCACAGCTGGACTGATACTGACTTAACACTGAATTCTACTAACTTCTCCTATTTCCAATCTTTTAATCTTTTAAAATAATCTTGATACACATCATAGTCCAGGACTACATCAGAAATGACAGCATTAAATGTTGACCAATTAATTTTCCTTTTACAAAAAATTATCTTTTTGTAAATTTTTTTTATTTATACTCTAATTACTTGGAAAATCATTTGTTGTTATTTTCATTTCTTTGTTGGTAATTATTTTGAAAAATGCAATATATTCTATTTATACATTAATTTTGAAAACATTTTTCATTCCCTCAAGATCCTAATGTCTGTAAATTAATTGATAACATTTTTTTTAATGTTAATATCTTGTTGAGTTTTTTATTTTGAAAAATGATTTACACTATTTTGAATATTTTACTACTCTTCTTTTTCAAAAAAATATAGACAAATAAACAAATAAAATTACTGAAGACACAGGAAATTATTTATTTTACTCTTTTGGTTAATCATTTTTTCTTCTATGGCTATCTCTAATAAATATCTAATATTTATATTATAACTATTTAAAAGTTTATTGAATTTGTCCATAATCAACTTAGTGCATGCAAATTATTTTATAAGTTTAATAATTATAACCTAATTAAATTTTTGTTTAAAAATTAGATTATTTTCTAAAGGTAACAAGTTGATATATCAAAAATTGTAGATTAATTGTAGATTTTTACTTTATATATATATATACAATTTTTTAAAAATTTAGAAAGTATATCCTACTGAAAAATGTTATAGTTAATTACAAATTTATTAGGTCAATGTTGTGCAAACACAACACACATATTTTTATGTATATTATATCCTTACATTTATTTCAGAAAGGGTTAAATGTGTAATATAGTGCTTTTTATTTACTTAAATAAAGATAACTCTTTTTCCAAAATGAGTCTTACTATTATAAATTACATAAATTTTTTTATGTATTTTTAAATTATATTATTAAAATATGAGATAAAATATATTTAAATTTTAGTTGCTAAGACATTAATTAATTCATTTGATAACTAATTAAAATTAAAGTTTAACAAGTTAATGTTAAATAAAACTAGTTTAAAACATATTATATTTTGATGAAATTTCAATAGAAAAAGCTTTTGTTATTTTTAAAAAGACATTGTTAAAGTATCAATTATTAATTTGTAATAAATCCCATAATTTTAATTACTTTGTGGTATGTCAGGTGTGTACATGTGCACATGGGTAATTAAAAAAAAGGAAGTCTTAAATAAATTATATTTAAAAAAGTAATATATTTCATGAATAAGTGTTATCTTAATATTAGAGTGATTTATTCATAATTTTTTGAGAACTTTTAAATAAAGTAAATTAACTGTTTTACACAAAGTAAATAATTATGGTTAGTAATTAAAATAGTTATTTTTATTTGTTTTAATAATGCCTAAACAAGCATCAAGGTTCAATTTATGTTTAGGCGACCTGATTAGAAAAAGGTTAAGATGATATCAATTAATTTTAAACCCTGTCCCAAAATTGCTTATTAATCTAACTCTAACTTTTACTCTAATTCTATCTTTTTTTTTGAAGAAATCAACTTTATTTAAATATTTTATATTTTAATAATGCGTTGCTAAAACCATAACATCATAAAGCAGTTCACCCTTCATGCAGTGCATGTTCTTGATACCTATGGACAAAGTCTTTTATTTAGAATGTACACCACATTTTATTGTTAGGGAAAAAAAAACAAACAAACATTGTAAATATGAAAAAATACTATAATAGATTGTCAAGCTTGAGAATCATTATATACACTGTTTATTGTTCTATGAACTTTAAGTTAATTCTAGACTCTATTTTAAAACAAGTTTATTAATAGTTCATTTCAAAGTTTTAGAAATTATACAAATTAATTATAAAGATTAATGTCATTATCATTATATTCTACTAATTGCATTATTTTAAAGAAGTTATATATTGTAGACTATTATAAAATGTTTTAAGTATTAATTATTGAAACATTTTTATTATATAAACCTGTCTTAAAGCTTATTATCATTTGAATATGCTGTAGTAAATGCTAAGATATTTTACATTTATCATGAAATAGAAAGAGGAAACGAAGCTAATTCATTTCATAAGTCATTTTTGTTTAAAATAAATGACAATATTATTCATGTTTATATTTCCACTATCTTAAAGATTTTATATAATTGTTTCATATAATGCAAATAAATATTATTATGGAATTCCATTAATTAATTTATCTAGCTAAGTGTTATAAATTGACATGTTAATCCAATTAAACTGCTGTATAAACTTTTATCACGGAAGCTTCACTCTTATTTATTTAAAAATTTGCCTGTACTTGTTCTGCTCTTCATTTGAAAAAAATTAAAATGCTAACAATACTTTGAGGGATCTCTGTTCTGATTTATTCATTTATTTTCTATGCATTTAATAAAACTGTGCATTGTTATATCTTCATGAATAAGAGTTGAATGCATAAGTTTGGAGAGTTTTTTTAAATTTAAAATGAAAAGACTCATAAACTCTTGAGCTTTATTAAAATGTTGTAATACAAATGTAGTGTGTTTAAAATATTAATATTATTATTATTTTTTTTATTGTTTTTATTATCACAATTACTAGTGTATTATTAATTTATTATATTTTATGTTATATTGGATATATCATTGGTAAACTACATTTTATAATTGAAATTGGTATGAGTAAATATCAAGGTGAGAGTTCTAATTATAAAATTTTAAGAATTTTCAGAATTTATATGCTAGTAGTATTCAAATGTATTAAATATGCTCACAAAGTAATACAGTAATTTTACACATTGTATGTGAATGAATGTACTGTTTGAGGTTTGTGTATGAATGAATGTAATTTTAATTCTCATTTTATGGTATTGCCATTACAATTATATTTGTGTTGGTTTTCATATTTGCTTAGTCAGAGTATGTGTATTTATATGTATACACACGTAAATGTGGCACATGTTAATCCATGTATTATTTATTAACTATGCCCCATTTTTTCACTTATTAGTATTCTGCCAATTGTTAGGTATCAATTGTGGCAGCAATGCTTATGGTTTCCATTGCTTTTACATTTTATTAAGTTCCTCCGAAATAGAAATTGTGGCTTATGTGACTTGGATGTCAACTTATTTATTACCATCCATTGCCCTTAAAATTTTGTGTGTATTTTTATGCAAGCACATTTAAAGCATATACATATGTAAAAGTATTCAGCTCTACTACAGGTTACTTTACGGTCTATTGAATCATTGATAGTATTGAACTTTGATAATATTCTGTCTGTGTATGCATAAACAGGTAAAACTTACACGAATTATATTTTATCAATAATTATATGTTTATAACGCTCGTTAAAGAAGTTATATATATTATTAAATTTATTTAAAGCTTAGCGCTTTCAAAGCTCTATAGCTTCATAATCATAGTTTTTGTATTCAACTCCATCAGCAGTATCATAGAAATAAATTATATACTGATTAAATACTTGCAACTCTGTATGCATAAGTGCTAGTTGGTTTGTTTTTCAAATGAATAAGAGAATTTCTTAAATGCAATTTAAATGTAAATGTATTATTTTTTTCAAGGATATCCTTAAGTGATATTTTAATTTAGATTATGTAAATGCTTTTGCCAGCAGTAATTAATACTGCTATGCTGATTTCTTATTACTTGAATTTATTTAATTGTAATATTAAATTTGTGTCATATTGTAAATACACATTTTTTTATTCATTAAAAACGTTAATATTTTCGTTGTCATCATCATTCTACCAATTTATCCAGAAAATTTAATTAAATAATGTTGAAAATAAAAGTGCATTTCAAAAGTCACATTAAAATTATTTATTCAATTTTTTTTATACCTACATTATGTCAGATAATATGTTAGTTTGTTTTGTCGTTCATCATAAGTGTATTTAATGGAATAGTGGGTAGGATAAAAGTACATTTTCTGCCTACTGCATTATTTTACTTTGCTTATTATCCAATTAAACATTATGGTATTCTAATAAAACTTACGTGCTACTTATATTGATATTATTATTTCTAAGTCAAAAACATTAAATATTTTTAGAGTATTTTCTATTGCTAGTTAAAGGTTATTTGAAGTATTTCAATATTTGAATAATTACAATTTTTACTTTTTTGTTTATTTTAAAATGAGATGTATGTTTTATAAAAGTAAGAGAAAAGAATAAGATTATCTTGTATATAAAGAACCTAAGTTGTTATCGTCTTTGAATGTATTTGAGTGCTAAGCAAAGTAATTATTTATTATATTGTATAAGAATAAGAACCTGAGATTTGGACAGTATAAGAACCTGACATTTAGATAAAATAAGAATCTGAAATTTTAATGTTTATATTTTGTTGTAATATATTTTGTCCATAAAGGACCCATTCTCATGTAGAAAGCCATAGTTATTATGGTGTTCACCTTGTTTGATTTTGCTTTGGCAATCCACCTTTGTTTTGGCTGATCTTTCAAAGGTTACAATATATATATATATTCTAACCGTGCCCGCCGTCGACCTCGTACCTCTACTTACAAATAAATAAATTATTATATTTAACGTCACCAGGTTCTAGCTCTAATAATTAAATATTAAATTAAAAAATGTTTTACTAGCTCAAATTTCTTAAAATTAACTTAGGTTCTGTTTTAAAGTAAATTAACATAAAGATTTAATGTATTCATGAGACGAGAAGTGGAAATACGAGTTGGCAAGGTAGATCACATTGAGCCAATATCCCACAGGATACCACCTCAATGGCATAAGAACACTATTCCCCCTTTATACTATTATTTCAAATAATAACTACATAGTATTCTTATGACTTTCGCAATGTCTACTTACTAAGACTCATTTAATAACTATAATATTAATTCTGTTATCTTTAATAATAATAATCATCATCTAGCTCAATAAATTATAATCTCAGGTTCTTAATCTTTATTTATACTTCAACAAAATGCGGTAGCACATATGGTAAGGGATTTTATGCTATATCTACTACACTGCAATTAATAACAATAATGATTACAATCTTTCTTACTTAATCAAATTGGTATAAATTTCTTTTATTGCAAATTTATTACCATAATAAATCAATCAATATCAATATCATCTTTTGTCTTTAAACAATAAAGTAAACTAAGAAGTGGTAGTGTTTAAATAATCTGATAAATAAAGTAAGTGGCAGTTAATAGCATATAATTTATCAAAATATTAGGATAGTGGATTTATGACCAATAACTTAATGCAATTTTATAATTACTTAATTATAAGAACATCAATAATATTTAAGATTAAACATATTTTTAGTTATCTTTTGTGCAAAATGTACTTCAGTGGTTGTGAAAACATTCTGTGAATTTGTACCATGATGTAGTGAAAAACAATACCCAGACACAAGTTTTAATAAAACAAATTTAACAAAGTTTATTAACATCAAATAAATTTAAGTAAAAAATAAAACAAATCTATTTACATCTTATTTACAATGGATATCCTTCTTTCCTTACACATGACAAATGTTAATTCTACAATTTTGTACTTCTTTATAGTTAATCCCATCATTATACATTTTAAAAATTATTTTAGTTATTTTCTTTAGGTTTATCACACTATTTATTTGAACTACTTATGGGTAACAACATTTTTTACCTTTTAAATATACTAAATTTACAACATTCTAAATTATTTTTGTGGATCAATATTTTATAACGTCACACTTTATAATCAATATGGTCTTAAAAAAAAGAAAATTTACATTTCTTGTTACTTTAAACAAATTGCACAACATATTATTAAATATTATGATTAACTTTAATGTTTGTTCTCCCATGCTCATATAAATTATAATGCATTTTTGCATAAGCCATACTCCTGTATAATATTATAATGTGTTTAAATATCACCCTGTTACAATTTCAAATATATGATAATAATTATCGAGTGTTATAGTATTTTTAAATATGCAACACTTATCTCTTTAAAATATAATTAATAATAAAAAGAGCGTGAAAATATATTTTAATATTTTGTATATTCTCATTTGATATACTTTTACAAAAGATTATAGTTTATTTCTAAATTAAAATGATTCTATAACTTCTTCCATTATTTAGGACATCTGTATCTTTCTTTCAATGGTTATAATCTATTCTTAGTTAACTCTTAACTATTCTTATTCCAAGTGAAATCCTAACATACATTCTAAAATATCTATTGTTTTCACTTCAATAAAACCTATCATATACGATGTAGTAGCACGAAATACAGATTAAGATAGTGAAAGATGTATAGGATATTGGGAAGAAAGATGGATAACTTGTCTTCAATAATACTCTAAGAATGCATGGAACAGTGTGAACAGGTTTGACATTTATTGTCTATTAACCCTTAAGATAAGAAAGTGATGTGGCAGCTATTTATTCAGCTTTACCAAACATCAAGGCAACTCACATGAAATATAAAATAACACTGTCCAAGACAACATGTGTATCAGTCGTAGGGCTATGTTAACTACGCTGATTATCACCTATAAAACAAAATGTGGATCAGCCATAGGGCTATGTTAACTATGCTGATTCTCTCACAAAACTACTTATTTCCATTCCCTGTATCATCCTAGATTTTCATACATCATCTTGGTTTCCAAATCACCCCTGTACTCCCAAGTCACTACCCAAATTATCTCTCTAGATTTTCACTATATCAAACATCGATAAATACAAACAACTTTTAAAAAAAAAAAAACAAACAAGATTCGCGAATATGAAAATCATTTCTCTATTCCTTAAGAATAATTTATCTCACTTTATAACACTGTATGTTCATTACCTACATTTTTGTTAAAACAATATTCAAACATCCCAATAGGAAAAATCAATAGAAAATGTAATATAATCATCGATTATATTAAATTATTATTTATCAACAAATAAAATGACTATCATATGCATATTTTCAAAAATCTAATCACATCTCAAAATGTTTCAATGTGTTGTTTTAAATGCGTTTTACAATAATAATAATAATAATAAAACTTTTGTACTACATTCATTCAATTTTCGGCTGATCTAAATAAATAAACATACATTATATCATCAATAATTATAAATGTTACCAAAAAAAAAACAATTGTTATCTTCGGATTAGGCTTTGCAGTAGGCTTCTTTTCCTTCCTTCGAGCATCACAAATATACAATTACACACATACAATTTTATTAAAAAAAACATTCAAAATCAAACATATTTCATATAATATTATATATACCAAAATTATGTATTTTGTTTCCCTATCGTTTTCTGAAACCTAATGCTTATAATAATAATAAAAATAATTCAAACCATAATTAAATATTTTTCTGACGGTAAATCTTGTTTAGTCCCATAATATTACTCTTCTTCTTTTATCTGAATGTTCTCCATTATGACTCTCAAAGTTTTAAAATAACTTGGTTCATTTAATAAATTTGTTTAGACGATCTTTAATTTTAGCTTTTAGCATCAGATTATTAAAATATATTTTAGTTAGATATCCCTCGAAGTTTTTTTTTTTAATGTTCTGGCAAATATTCCCTCGGCGCGTCAATAGACTACGAATATTTAATACTTTAGGTACCAATTACGTTTTATGGATCCAATATTTTTTATATTCCTCTTCCGTCTTTTTCTTTATACAAATATTTCTCTTTAGCAAGCTTTATTTCATTCATTCTTAATTTTATGTACATTATTTTTTGATCTTTAACTTTTTTTTTTTCTAGAGTATACTTCTTTTTCGGGTCATCTTAAAGAAAGCAATTCCAATAATTTTAATTTTAAAATTATATTTGTCCATTTATTCTTAGATGACTCATAATAATTTTTATATTTTATTCTCTTTCTGAACTTTGCGCACAATGTCTTTTCATCTATATTACACGCGTAAAAGCAGTTTCCTTTGGATACACTATATAAGCGGTATCAATGAACAATATAAACAATTTTGAAATGTTATAAACTTTGAAACTGGTTTTAAAGAATCTATCCATATTTTTTACTGAAAATTCCGACTGTACTTCTATTAGAATTCACTGGCAGGTTCGATTAAGTTAGTGATACATAATTTATGAAAACTTTAAAAATATTTATTTTAAGACTCACTCTATGATTTTAAAAATTGTCAGTTAATTTGTTCTAATGATATTATTAGAATTATATTGAAAAATTGAATAAATTGGAGAAAAGAAATTATTAGAGAGCTCAAAATTTTTTACCTCTTCACTCGAGTCTGTCAATTCTTGTTCTCCTCGATTATACAATTAATTGGCGCGATTTTGGGAGTCTGCCAAGCTCTATTACTATTGGTCAATCCTACTTGGATTTATAAATAATTTTCTAAAGTTTTAAACTGATAATGTAACACTTAAACACTATCTAATTATTATTTAAAACTAATTATTATATTTAAATCAATTTAAACACTTTTAAAATAATTTTCAAAACAATATTTAATAAATTCTATCCATTTCTACTATAATATTATTTAAATACTTTAAAATATTGGTATTAATTGAAACAAGTGCTTATATAAAAATATTCTAGACAATTACGTAATCGTTTCCGGTGTTTTGTCTATTTTTGTCTGTCTTAATAAATTTACTGCACTTATATTATATAAAAATTTTATATAAAATTTTGAAGAAATAATTTAGAAAAAATATAGAAATAAATACAATTCTCAACATCATAATATTTACTATTCAAATACATTACACTAATTTTTATTATTTAATATAGTTTATAAATTTAAATATTATATAATATTAATTTATTCTAAGTTTTAAAGTTATTAAAATTGACCCAATAAATACATTCTTATTACTGATAGCTGTGTTATTTTAATATGGCCAGCTTTTACAACCATATGAGCAATTCTTTACTCTTTATTTAACTAATTTTTTAAATGATTTTATGTATCAGGTATTTGCTTTAGCTTTAAATTGCACTTTACAGACTCTATAAATTTAATATATTCAATACATCAATAAATATATTCTCAAATTTAAAATTTTTTTAGTAATTGACCATTATAACTATTTCTTGACCTATAGAAAAGGGTACAATATATATAAACATTACAAGCATAAAGCTAAACTAGTCAATATAAAATCAAAACTACCCCAAATCTAAAATTAAACCAGACCAGCATAAAAATAATATTAAAACACAACCTAAGGTTTCACTGCTACAAGCAGACTTCTCAAGTGTAAAGAACTACAAAAAAACCACACATTATATATACTATTAAAAACTACCCACAAATCCATTCACTTCCCATCCACCCTTAATATTAAAAGAACTCTTAAATAAGTTAATTGCTTCAGAATAATAAATTTTCAATAATAAAGACCCTTTAATTCTTCTTTTGATTTCATTTCTCTCAAAGAAGACAACCTTAGCTTCATCAAAATCAATAGTGTGGCCTGTATCTTTTTCATGGACATACAAAGCAGAACTAAGATATCTATTTGTGGGTAGTTTTTAATAGTATATATAATGTGTGGTTTTTTTGTAGTTCTTTACACTTGAGAAGTCTGCTTGTAGCAGTGAAACCTTAGGTTATGTTTTAATATTATTTTTATGCTGGTCTGGTTTAATTTTAGATTTGGGGTAGTTTTGATTTGATATATATATAAAATACATATTTTGCGGGTTCATCCGAGTTAAAAACTTTTAATATTAATATACTGAAGTTTCGACTTGGTCACACAAGCCATCCACAGAGTTATAAAAGGTAGAAAGACAGTTGTAGAGGCGCTACAATCACTGATTTGAATAAAATGTTAAAATTCCACCAATAGCAAAAAATGTTAAATTTAGGAATGTTTTTTAAAAAAATCTTTCCAAATAGGAGGAAGTTTACATGTATCATCTTGCTTATTGATACAATCTGGCCTTTTAAGTATCTCAATGGCTTCTCTAATTTTGCATTGGTAGAGATTATCACATCTGGATATGATCCTGATACTAGAAAAATCAATTTTATGACCTGAATCTATAGTATGGAGTGAGAGTGCTGATGATGATGAGTGTTGTTTAACTGCATTAGCATGCTCATCTCTCCTAACACTGATGCGATGATTACTCATACCTATGTAAGAAGCTTTACAATTTTTACATGAGATTTGATAGACACCATGAGATTCAAGAGGGATTGAATCCTTAGGCTTGGTTATTATATTGCTGATCTTTTGATGAGCAGAAAATGCTGTATTTATATTATAGCATTTTAATATACATCCGATAATGACTGTAGTTCCTTTTACATATGGAACACAAATCCTAATAGCTGATTTATCATCTTTTTATTTCTTATTTTGTCTATTTTGGGCTTGAAATAAGGCTTTTTTTTATAAATTTGTAATTATAACTATTTGCTAATAAAACACTATTAATATGATTTATTTCTTCTTTAAGATGTGTCTCATCTGAAAGGTTAATTGCTCTATTTAAAAGAGTTTTGGCTACAGAAACTATCTGAGTTGGGTGATGATGAGAATGTAAATGTAAATATCTGTCTGTGTGTGTATCCTTTCTGTAAATAGAAAAAGATAAACTATTTGGTGTTCTGGTGACTAGAACATCAAGAAAAGGAAGTTTTCCATCAGACTCTGTCTCCATTGTAAATTTAATATGAGGATGCATATTATTTAAATGTAAGAAAAAATTATCTAATTTATTTTTTCCATGTTGCCATATGACAAAAGTGTCACCTATGTATCTGAGCCAAATGAGAGGTTTTAAAGATGATGATTCTAAAGCACGAGTTTCTATATTTCTATGAATAAATCAGCTATTACTCCGGAGATAGGGGAGCCCATAGGAGTACCAAAAACTTGTCTGTAATGCTGTCCATTATATACAAAATATGTATTTAAGAGACAATGTTTAATTAAAGCAATAATATGGTCTGGTAAATTGCAACGTTGTGAGATTATATTTAAAGCTTCATCAATTGGAATGTTTGTAAACAAAGACACGACATCAAAACTGACCAGAATGTCATTAGCATTAATTTTTAAACTTTTTAAAACAGAAATAAAATGAAGAGAGTTTTTAATATATGATTTAATAGATGGGATTGTAGGTTTAATGAAATCTGATAAGTATCTGGCTAAAATATTGAGTTGGAGAACCTATTGCACTTACTATTGGACAAAGGGGGGTATCTGGTTTGTGAATTTTTGGAAGTCCATAAAATTTTGGACAGACACAAGATTTTTCACGAGGGATTATTTTATTTTTTATCTCTGTTTCAATAGGTGATTTATTAATAATAGCTTTTGTTGTTTTTTCCAAATATGTAGTATGATCTCTTTTTGATAGTTTATAAGTTTTATCATTAAGCAGATCTAAAATTTTATTATGGTAAATGTCACGATCCATTACGACTGTGGCATTACCTTTATCAGCTGGAAGTACAACAATAGCTTTTGTTGTTTTTTCCAAATACGTAGTATGATCTCTTTTTGATAGTTTATAAGTTTTATCATTAAGCAGATCTAAAATTTTATTATGGTAAATGTCACGATCCATTACGACTGCGGCGTTACCTTTATCAGCTGGATGTACAACAATTGATTTGTCCAAATCCAAATCAATGGTTGTACTTTCAGCTGATAAAGGTAATGCCACAGTCGTAATGGATCGTGACATTTACCATAATAAAATTTTAGATCTGCTTAATGATAAAACTTATAAACTATCAATAAGAGATCATACTACGTATTTGGAAAAAACAACAAAAGCTATTATTAATAAATCACCTATTGAAACAGAGATAAAAAATAAAATAATCCCTCGTGAAAAATCTTGTGTCTGTCCAAAATTTTATGGACTTCCAAAAATTCACAAACCAGATACCCCCCTTCGTCCAATAGTAAGTGCAATAGGTTCTCCAACTCATATTTTAGCCAGATACTTATCGGATTTCATTAAACCTACAATCCCATCTATTAAATCATATATTAAAAACTCTCTTCATTTTATTTCTGTTTTAAAAAGTTTAAAAATTAATGCTAATGACATTCTGGTCAGTTTTGATGTCGTGTCTTTGTTTACAAACATTCCAATTGATGAAGCTTTAAATATAATCTCACAACGTTGCAATTTACCAGACCATATTATTGCTTTAATTAAACATTGTCTCTTAAATACATATTTTGTATACAATGGACAGCATTACAGACAAGTTTTTGGTACTCCTATGGGCTCACCTATCTCAGGAGTAATAGCTGATTTATTCATGGAATATATAAAAACTCGTGCTTTAGAATCATCATCTTTAAAACCTCTCATTTGGCTCAGATACATAGATGACACTTTTGTCATATGGCAACATGGAAAAAATAAATTAGATAATTTTTTCTTACATTTAAATAATATGCATCCTCATATTAAATTTACAATGGAGACAGAGTCTGATGAAAAACTTCTTTTTCTTGATGTTCTAGTCACCAGAACACCAAATAGTTTATCCTTTTCTATTTACAGAAAGGATACACACACAGACAGATATTTGCATTTCCATTCTCATCATCACCCAACTCTGATAGTTTCTGTAGCCAAAACTCTTTTAAATAGAGCAATTAACCTTTCAGATGAGACACATCTGAAAGAAGAAATAAATCATATTAATAGTGTTTTATTAGCAAATAGTTATAATTACAAATTTATAAAAAAAGCCTTATTTCAAGCCCAAAATAGACAAAATAGGAAACAAAAAGATGATAAATCAACTATTAGGATTTGGGTTCCATATGTAAAAGGAACTACAGACAGTATCGGACGTATATTAAAATGCTATAATATAGATACAGCATTTTCTGCTCATCAAAAGATCAGCAATATAATAACCAAACCTAAGGATTCAATCCCTCTTGAATCTCATGGTGTCTATCAAATCTCATGTAATAATTGTAAAGCTTCTTACATAGGTATGAGTAATCGTCGCATCAGTGTTAGGAGAGATGAACATGCTAATGCAGTTAAACAACACTCATCATCATCAGCATTCTCACTCCATACTATAGATTCAGGTCATAAAATTGATTTTTCTAGTACCAGGATCATATCCAGACATGATAATCTCTACCAATGCAAAATTAGAGAAGCCATTGAGATACTTAAAAGGCCAGATTGTATCAATAAGTGAAATGATACATGTAAACTTCCTCCTATTTGGAAAGATTTTTTTAAAAAACATTCCTAAATTTAACATTTTTTGCTATTGGTGGAATTTTAACATTTTATTCAAATCAGTGATTGTAGCGCCTCTACAACCGTCTTTCTACCTTTTATAACTCTGTGGATGGCTTCTGTGACCAAGTCGAAACGTCAGTATATTAATATTAAAAGTTTTTAACATGGATGAACCCACAAAATATGTATTTTATATATTTAACCCATGCAAATCTTCATTTTAACATATATATATATATGATTACTGTTAATATATTATGAAGCAATAAAATTCTGTTTTAAAATTTAAAATTCCATTTATACTTATTCAAAACTGGCAAATAATAATGGTACAGTGATAGTGTAGGCATTCCTTTTTTAGTCAATCTAAATTTTTCTGAATTATGTTATTATTTTTTCTTCTAAATACAAATACTTTCAAATAAAATCTGAGATTAATAATCAATAACTATGGAAAATATGCATTTTTATTTTTGAAATTTAAACAAAAAAATGAGTACTCTCAAAAGCACTTTCCAACATCTGTGGGCCTGACAACAAAGAAAGTGGCAATGTTAGATTTTATTTAGTACGTTTAGCTGTTTGACATCACTATTTTGAGATTTTGGTTAATAAGTCGATGGTGCCATCAGTATTACCACAGTCTCATGGTCAGAACACTGAAATAATTAAATCTCCAAAGTAACTGCTATTATTAATAAGTGATATGCTTTCTAATTGGAGTGCAAGACAAGAAATTTACAATAAAAGAGTGGCCATCTTCTATTGCACTTCATGTACAAATGTAGGGGGATGAAAATGATTTTTAAATCGATTGAAACATATATTATAAAATTAGTTTCTAAATCTGATTGAAGTTTTTAATTGATAACTCACGGATTTTATCATTTGAATAATTTATTGGTGAAACTTAATAATGAGAGAAATTTTCCCTTTGTTAACTAAAAACTTCAAGTGATTTGAAAATTAATTGGTAATACATTTTTTATTTAAAACTCATTTCTCTAGCCAAACTGTTTCAGATCTCTCTCTCTATATATATACACACACTCTCTCTATATATACACATACAAATATCTAAATTTAAAAAATTTACATCTGATAATAATCTGGTTTGTACAAAGAAAGATAAAAAACTAAGAATATAATGCTAAAATCTGACTATGATGATAAAGTTATTTCTCAAATAAATAATCTTATGTTTAAAAAAGTTGCTAAAATAAAAACAGAAAATTTGCTTATTCAATTTATTAACAACATCTTTTAAAAAAGCGAAAAATAATCCGATTGACAATAGTACATACTATAATATTTATCCTTCTGCTGCAATATGACCCAAGATTTTTTCACATATAAAACTGCATGTTCTTAAGCTCATGTTTTTAATTATTCAACTTGATTAGCAATGGCAGTGACATTACAGTATCAAATTTTGTCATCAAGTTAAAATTTAAAGTTTTCTTCCCCTAACTTTCTGAAAGCACACATATTCACACACATCTAATCATGTGATACTTTCAGCATCTTTTATAATAATATTAAATTATCATTCCAAATAATATTTTAAACAAAATTAATTATCTTAAACATATAATATAAAATATTTATTACTATAATTAAGCTATTCTACCATTATAGTATCTTTAAGTATAATAAATAAAAATTAATATTATCTTTTAAGTAATGTATTGTATCATTTTATATAATGAGTTCAAACTATCTAATATATCTTTATAAGCTCCTATCTACAGAGTTTGAATCCCTGCTATCGATAACATTTAAATTATATAGTAGAAAATAACCTAATTTTTAAATTTTTTTAAATACAGCTATTTTTCCAACTTTACCCAACAGTATTTCATTTTGTGCATTACATTGTCGCACTAATGTGTTTTTTTTTTAATATTTAAAAAAAATCGCGAATGTTTCAACTTTCTTATTATTATGTAACATTGTCCTCTAAGTATTTATCAATATATATATTAATATTTTCAAAAATACATTTATATAGCCATAATATATCAATATTTATATATATATCATCATCATCATTATCAACCATTATCAATCCACTGCAGGATGAAGGTCTCTCCAAGTTTAATCCATCTTCTCCGATCTTTAGCTTCTCTTCTCCACATCACCCCTACACATTTTCATATATATATATATATATGTACATATTTGTGTTATAATTCGATTTATACTACACATTTTCATATATATATATATATATGTACATATTTGTGTTATAATTCGATTTATACTATATTTAGTTTTTTTTAGAGATATAACTCAAAAACAACTATAAAAAATTATTTTACATTGATCTTATTTATATTTTATGAAAAATTTTGTAATATTTAATTATATAAATTCGTGAATTTTATTATGAAAATCCTCAGCAGATTTTTCACACATAGAAGTATTTTTTATATCATTCTAAAACGACAATTTTTTATTATTATATATTTTTTATTTGTGGTTAAATTTTTTTAAAAAATAAAACAAAACATTTTTAATTATTAAACAAAAAAAAACCATGTTTTAGAATGTATAAAAAATAATTATATACATAAAAAAAACGTTTTCACGATTATCATAATTGATAGGTATTGAAATTTATGTAATTAAATATTATGAAATTCATTTTATAACATTTTTAAAAAGTTCATTATAACATAATAAATCTTTTTTTTTTTTTTAATTTTTATTTGACAGTTTAAACTATATATACTAATGAAATGACATCTAGTTGTTTTATACATACATTTTTATTAATGATTAAATATACACTAGTTCATTCTTATAAGTAAGCTTACATAAATAATTTCAATAAGTCATGGTTCAAAAAAATATTAAATAAAAATTGAAAAATTAAAATTTCATAAATTTTATATAAGCTTGCTTATATGAATGACATTTAACTTATCTTTCAGTCAACTATTTCCTCATATCAGGCACTCACTCAATCATCAAGATTTCTCTCTCATTTTATCATTGTAATATTTAGTTAATATGTAATTAACTTGCACCATAGATATATATATATATGTTGAAATCACATATAAATTTTAGTATTATCTGATATTTTAAGGATTCACATAAAGGTTTAGAATGGTCAAGGACTTAATTGGAGTACTAAACATAAATAATGTATAAAACTTACTCTGATATAATAAAAATAGACATAAGGAGATTATATCCATGTAAAAAGAGATAGATTTAGCTTTTGATGTTGCCAGGAAACTATCATTTACTTTAATTCACAATTCTACTTTGAGTAAACAACTTTTCTTCATTAGTCTGTAATAGCTGTTTTATTGGGATTTATTGAAGAAAAAGGAAGTATTCTTTTACTTCAAACATAAGTTATTAAATGGATTTGAACACAGAAATCTATTTTTATGTGTGAAAATATGAAAGAATAACAACCATCTTGACATTCTGCAAATAATATTTCAAACTTCTCCAGAGAAATATATATATTGAATTAAATATTTCTATTGATTGTTTTTATAATAAAAAATTCAAATCTTATTTATAAAGTTCTATGAACATCATGAATTATGTCATCATCATTTTGGTAATGTAAAAAAAGTCTTATTTCACTCTAGTTTATTGCACTCTTTTGTCCTTGATGCCAATTCTTTTCACTGTTTCAATGGACACACACATATATACACAAACAAGAATAATGTCTTTGTGATAAATTGTATCATTCCTTGCAATAAAATAATTTAAAACTACATATTTCAATAAATATTTGGATTACAAATATTAAAATAAATTATTTTCTTTGTTAATTAATTAATTTATTTTCATAATAAACTTCTATTTATTTTAAATTAATGTGATAATTTTGGACAAGAATTTTAAAATAGTATTTCTTTAAATTTTAAAACAGATAAAACAAACAGAAAATAACTATACACATACATGTTCAAGCATTAAAATAATGCTACATTAACTATTATGTATCATTTAATATCATGCATGAGCTAACAAGACTATTGTTTTATTAATTTTATCTTTAGACTATTCATTCACATATTTAAAAGACTGTGTTTTTTTTAGTGTATTTCTCTTTTATTAATTTTTAATTTGGTGTGTGTGTTTATATGAAAATGATTATTATATTACTTTACTATGATTTCAAAATTTGATACAATAATTTCAAAAAGTTATAATATAAGGAGTGACATATTGGAATTATGAGGATTATTCTTAAAATATATATATATATATAATTTTAAATAATAATGTGATCTTTGCAATAATGAATAAAAATTGAAAATTATACTTATTATTATGCTGTAAAGCGATTATCATACATTACAATATATTAATGGTGATTGCAGAACATTTAGTCTGTACATAAATTAAACAATAGATAAAATAATCCTATAATTTAAAAACCAAGTTAAAAACTAAGCTTATATAACAACAAAGACAAAAGATTGAATTGTATTGCTCTATATTTTTACTGTTTTTTTGAAGCTGCATATCTCAGTAGAAGATAGTTACTTCCACTTCAATTACACACAACATATTATTAAAAGGAAGTTGCCTTGACAACAATTTGAGATTATTGATTGTTATCTATATTAGGATTGTCTAAGTGTAGACTAGTTTCTAATGATTATATATTGTAATACTTTTTACATTTCAGTCTTGATTAAGCCTTTATTTTACACATTAGAGAGTGCTAGTTAATCAAGCTATGAAAAAGAAAAAATATTTTGTTAACATTTCTAAAAACATAGCTATATTTTTTGATTAACTCAACTTAATATTTTATTGTGATGTACACTGCTGGTAGAATCAGTTTTTAATTTATTTAAAAGGTGCCAGGGTTGCAAAACCCACTTGATATTCATATCACATCTTGTAGATTTGCATTAAATAACTACAATGCAATATTTTAGAAACTGCACTTTTCTCTTGCTACTTTCCATTGCATCGCAGTTCATGGATTCACAGCAAAAAACTAAAATAAAATGATTTAGTTTTCTTGTCTCTTAAATTTTTTATATAAAAATTTTTTTTATGAATTTTCCCCAGCTTAAACAAGAATGTTGGCAAAGGTAATTTACAAAGAAATGTTTTATATAAAAAAATATAAGAGACAAAAAAAGTAAATCACGATCTTATTTTAAGTTATTTGCTGTGAATCTATGAACTGCGATGCAATGGAAAGTAGCAAAAGAAAAGTACAGTTTCTAATTATACAAAAAGTATGAAAGAAACTATAGAGTTCTTATATAATTATATTATGATAGATTATGGAGTGGAGAACTTATTACTATTAAAGAATATGTTTTTCTTTATTAATGCATAAACTATGTAGATAATGAATGTGAATATTTTATGGAAATATTTAGAGAAATATTTCATTATTTAGGAATATTTTTTTGAACCTATAATTTTTTTATGAATATGTTTTTGTATAGTAATAATGCTAATGCTTATTAATGGTATAGATTTAGAAAAATGTAATATGATTACCATAGAAGTATATTTTTGTTTCATATTATTACTTTATAAAAAAAATAAGTTGAATTGGAAACTATTTATTATTATTTTGTGTGTGTGTGTAAATATTTTTTAAAATGTGTTTTGAATTTTGAATATTTTAAATTTTGTAACTAGTATATTTTGTAAATTTTGAAATCATAGTTGTCATAATAAATTGTCAATGTTTGTTTTAAATTAATCTTATGTCTTGGAGAGTTTCTTTCTTGTTGTGTTCAAGTCATTATGGATCTTTCTAACCACATACATGTATTATAAAAATTAGTTATATATTCATATTACTGCACATGATTTATAGAAGATATAATATAATTGTTGAAGATGTTATTTATTAAACATGGAAAAGCATATAATGCAAATTTATTAATAATCTGATTTGATAATGATAACAAAACTTAATATTTTTATATGCCACATCAAGGATATAATTAGAACTGTAATGCATAATAAAATGATAGTATTTTGAATTTCTTTAATGTAATAAATATTATTTGTAATAATTTATAATTTTAATTGGTTGCTGCTGATAAAAATAAATAAATAAATGTTTTTAAAATAAGAGTTCTGGAGTATTTTATTTTATTGATTATTATTGTTAGGATATAGCTAGATATATGTAAAATCCCTTACTATGTGTAGCTATATTAGTTAATGTGTATTTGTCAGAATAATAATAATATGAATCTGAGGTTAAGATTAAGATTAGAGCATGGATTTTATTTAACGATGTATTATTGTATTAAATAGAGGATTGTCAAATATTTTAGTGATTTAATTTAATGTTAGTATTATTAATTATAGTTTATTTTTTGTGATGTGTGAGTCATGGGAATATTACTGATATTTTATGAAAGTAAATAGGGGTGATATTCCTATGCCATTGATAATGTATCTTTTGGAGTATATTCTTAATTTTAAACTTACTGTGTGCCTTACTAGATGTTTATTGTTATGAGTCTAATGATTTTTAATACTTAATCGAACTATTTGTTTAATAGCTTGAGCTAGGATTTAAATTAATGCAATTGTAAATGAGCTAGTATTTAAATGTAATCTTTAATTACTTATTATTTAAACTAAGTATTTAGTTGATTAGTGATTAAATCAATTATTTAATTAATAGGTTATTAACTTACTAGATGTATTATTATTATTATTATTATTTCTATTCGGTTGAGCTAACTATTATATTATAATTCAAAACAGCGAATTGTCTTGATTAGCTATGATTGAAGAGCTAATACGTAAATAACCGGAAATGTAATTGAGTCTCGTTTGGTAAGTGTACAGTTTATAGATATGTACATTGTATATACACCGCAAATATGAGTAATTTATATATATTAAAACAGATGGATCTCAGTCAGCAAAATTGAAAGAGAAGTTGTGAAAATATGAAACTAACTGTAAATTACAAAAGGCAAAATTGAAAAGTTTATAAAAGAGATAAATAATAGAAAGTCAGAAGTGATTGATGAAATTCTAAGATTTTTTTTTAAAAGTGTGAGATTTTGCAATTAAATGAGTGAGTCAGTGGAAAATCTAGATAGAATATAAAAGATTTTGTCAACATTAGTTAAATTTTATATAAAAAAGTTATCTGATGTATACTTATATATGAAATTAACATAGCTTAATGCATATGTAACTAAGAGAATCAAAGCACTTTCTCTCAGGATATTATATAAATAGTGTGTAAAAGGTTTGCCCATCCCTCGCATATGTATATAAAAATGTATTATTCTCCTGTATATGAGGGGTCAGAATGACTAATATGTCAACATGGGTAGGATGACAACTTTGGCACTAACAAGGGCTTTGAACGTTTCATCATCAGATTTTCAATGAAATGAAGGCTAAAGAGTTGTGAGTTGGAATAGTTTGAAGCCTGTCCATTAAAGTATAAAGATTGGCTATCTTAATATAAAGCTGAGTACTGATTATATATATATATGTGAGGATAGTAATTTAGACCAACTGATGATTGCTGGTTTAGCATGAAATATGTATATTGGTGATTATTTATCTTTTCAACATGTGTGTGATCAAGTGGGTCAGCAATATGAGATGGCACTGAGAGTGGTGGGTCATGTGAAAGTCTGAGTTCGAACCTGCATATATTACATATATAAATGCAGGTTTAAGCCTGTACAATGTATTAAAAAGCAGTATTATGGTTTATTCCCCTAATTATGCATGCACACAAAATTATCAATTTAGAATTAAAAATAGCAATAAAAATATTTGTAATGTCCACATTTCCAAACTTTTTTTCATCCCAAGAACATGGTTTTACCTATTAGACAAATAAAAGCCACAAAAAAAAAAAGACAATCTACTTATAATCAATTCAAAATCAACTGCCAATTATTCTTGACATTAAAAAAGCTTTCATAAGATATATAGTCTCAGACTAAAATAACGAATCACAAGAATATTTTTGACTCTTCTTTTGATTTTCATTACATTTTATGAACAGTTAAATTATACACTGATTCTATTTACTAGTATAGGGTTAGACAGATTATGGCTTATACACTGCCTTAATAATATTGCCATAAGTAGCTTTAGCTAACATTTATTTATATTTTTTTATTTTTGTAATATTAAATTTTATATGATTAAATCAAATTTTTTAATGAATTATAAATCGTATTTGATATTATATATACATTATGTATTTATAGCAAGGATGTTGTTTTAAAATACACCCAAAGTGATTGGCCAATTTTTATGTAGTATAGAGATTAAACAAAGAATGTTTTTGGCATCATGACAAAAGGTTACATCAATTTAATTTATATGCATATAGTCCTGTGCATAGTTATTTATTAAATTACATAGGTAGATATTGATTTATTATATAATATTTAATTAATAAAATTAATTTGATATGGCTCAGCCTTCTTTATTGTGTTTAGCATAAAATATAGAAGACCATGACATTGATTAGTAACACTTTAATGATAAGTAATCAACTAAACATCACTTATTAGAACATATTCTTTATAGGGCAGCTATCTTTATTCTAGCCTCATCTACTATACGTTTGAATAATCAATGGATACCAGATATCATAATGTTATAATATTTTCAAATCCAAACTAATTTTTGGTTTTTGCTTCTACTCATACTTTTAGTGAATAAAACTAGACTAGAGTGAAAAAAGTTGTTCTTGAAAACATATGAACAAGCATATAAAAATCATGTGATATTATTAGTATTAAAAATTTTCCTAGGTTGCATTTAAAACATAAGATTATTTTATAAATTATTCATAAAATTGATAATAAAACTAAGGCAAAACTTTCCATACAGTAGTGCCACCCTGTGCTAAACAGAGTAATCAATGGATGTTTAGTGGTTTAAAATTGATAATAATAGAAATTTCCAATATACTATAAATATAAAAACTACTAGAATAAATTTCTGATTTTGCTTTTAATCATTTCAAATCAAAAAACAAACATCAAACTTATATTATATTTTGATATCTGTTTTATCTATAAACTATATTCTAAAGTATAGTTTGTCAGCAAACAGAGAGTAAAGAAGTTAATAAATATGTCTTTATTTAGCATCTATAGTCAGTCAGCAATTTTCAACATTGTCATAAATCTTTTTGATTAACCAAATTAAATGATGCTTTAATTAAATTGGTAAAAGAATATATAATTCACATCTTTACTCTCAAGACATTTTTTTTACATTTTTTTGACAATAAAAATTATGTTTATAAAACTTTCAAATCCTATAAACCACATTGATACTCCAGTAATTACTTCCCTATAATAAAAAACAATCTATTTAAAAAAAAAATGAAAATATTTTTACTGTAACAGATAATAAATGATATTCATAAATAATTGTTGTAAATTTTTAAAATCCACATATTTTTATAAATTGAAATATTTGATGTAATTCTATGAGTTAATATATTCCTCCAAATTTTAATAGTTTTGAAACTAATATATCTTTACCTCAGGACAAACAATTGGTTCCCAAGAATGCATTGTATATAAAAAAAATCTTGCATAAGAAATAACCAATTATAATGTTATTATTGGGAAAAAATTAATTTGTTACTTTAGATTCAAAATATAAAAATTTAATTAAAAAAATAAAGTTTAAATTGAAAAAAGTATTAATTAATGAATGAACATTTTACTAAGTGTATTATTAAAAAAATACTAACATGAATAAAAATATTACCATAACTATAATTTTAAAAAAAATATATAGAATTTTTTCATTGAGTCCACCGCTTTGCTTCTTATATAGTGAGAGGATAATATTTTCAAAATTATTATTCATTTAATTAAAATAAAACATGAAGAAAAAAATTAATTAACCACAATATGCATTTTAAAGTTTATTTTTCTATACTTTATTTTCCATTATCAAAGTTTATTTTTATTCTGATAATATTTAACAAATAAAATTTTGATATTTTTTATACCACTATTAATTTTTTTAAAACAATATTTTGTGAATTTATTTATTTTATATAAATCCAGTAAAATTAAATAAAAATTTGATAAAGAAATATAATGTACAATTGATTGCTGGTATTTTGATAATGTAAATAAGTAAGTCTTATTTTGGGGGTGCTATAAAGATATAATAAAAACATTATAAAGATATTACAATATGATTGATTTAAAATTGAATGAATAAATGATATTTTAATTTGAATTTAGTAATCTTTGATCATATAAAGTTTATTATTAACTGTATAATGTATAAATTATTTTTTTCCTTCAAAATAATCTAAAATAATGATTCCAGTATTTTATTATTTTCATTAACTTTGCTTTTTGCCAGAAGAAAAACAATATTCATAAGATATTTAATCTATCAAATTGATTGAGTGAATATATTTTACTTGATGCACTTACTTTAAAATTTAACATTAATACATTTTGTTGTTGCATGTGATCAAGGTGTCCTAAATGAAACTGATATTTTTTGCTTTTGTAGTCATTAGTAGTGATTTTTAAAAAAATCATTATTTTATAAAGCAAACAACTGACTGCCTTGCAAAAACACTAATCATATTTTAATTCTATAATCAAAACATAATATTGTATACTATGTAATAAATAAACTCTATCCTGTACATTTTTAGCTACAATATCATTTTATTTTTGATTGATATAATCTTAATAAAATCACTATCCTATGACATTATCAATCTTACAAAATGGCTGCCATTTAAAAAAAATGATGGTTAGTTTTAGTTAAAAAGTTTCAATTTTTTTTAAAAAGATCATTGTAGTGTATAACCAATTTAATTCAAAATAGTGGGTACAAATTGATGATGATTACTAGGGATAATTTTTGCCATGAGGTTCATCACATATAAGTAACTAAATTTACACTTTTACAGGAATCCTATCAAATCCTGTAGCCTTTCTTTTTTTAAAAATTACAAAGAGCTGATTCAAATTAGCAAGATGAATACTTCTATCATAATCAATACATTAGATATATCATTAAATAAAGTCATCTTTTTTTTGTATAATTATTTTTAAATAATTACCAATGCACAACTTCACTTCCTATGTAACAACAGGTTATAGACAAAAATGGTACCACTTTTGTTTATTTAGGAATATGGAGATTGATACTGCAAGTATTATTAATATATTATGAGAAATGAATATTCTGAATGTATTATTTAAAAATACAGTTTCCCTACTTATATATATATGGTGGGGGGGCATGCATGTCATTGCAACAAGGATTTAATATGTTTTTTAACTTAGAAAGTTTCATAAGTAACATATAATTTTTTTGCCCTATAGAAAATAAATATAGACACATATATGTGTAGAAAGTTCTTTGAGTTAAATAGATATTATAATCCAGTGATACTGTTTAATCATCATCAGTGCTGGTCTTACATTATTTTGACTATACAGTATTATTATTCGTGCAACCTTTTTTGCCATATCACTTTAACCTTAAAAATCCATCCATAAATCAAGAATTTCATTAAAATAAAGTTTTTAATAAAAGCATTCACGTACACAAGGATAGAATATATAAAAACTATTTTTATATATCTTTATTTTGTTGTATAAAATGAGAAAGGTTTTGTGTATTGCTTTTTTCCCATTGCTAGCATCAAATTAATTTAGAACTATCGAACTATTTCATAATGTTTTACTTTTATTAAACTTTAACAATCACTTGTTAAAAAATAAAATAAAATTTCAAAAGCTACAAGCTTTTTATAATATAACTTACATTTTTTTTTTTAAAGAGATTGTCCAATAGACATTAAGATCAGCGACCATTGTCAGGTACAACTGTCGGGAACCTTAAATGATTGATGACTTGTTCAGCTTAATCAAAAAATGGAAATAAAAAATTGTGCCGTGGAATAAAAAAAAAGGTTCTTTAAACAAAAGAAAAAAAGGGGGAACATTTAGAAAAGAACAAAAACGTTGGGAAATCAACTGGAAAAGTTGATGCTCTCTTACAATTAATTTTATATGTCTCTGGTACTTGACAAATCTTTCCAAAAAATGACTTTCAAATTCTGTTAACCAAATTGTATTAAAAATTGAGCAACTTTTTATATATATTGATTTAAGAAAGAATCTAAATATTAAAACTATACTTATTTAAAACTATTTGATTTCTTATTTAATATAAAAAATATGATACGCCAAACAAATTATTACCGTAAATCTTGTTAAAGAAAGCTCAGGTATATTAATTAAAAATAGTTTTACTTTAGGAAAAATATATGTTAAAGCACATGTTCCTAATCGTAAATTCTTTTTTGGATAATGTGTAATTACGTGATATAATACAAATATATTTATCCCAAATGATTATAAAAGATCTAGTAAAAAAAACCCACAGATGTAATAAGAATTTATTAATGTGACATAAAGTAGAGGCGATGAATGAAGAAACTGGATTAAACTTGAAATCCTCGTCCACCAATAAAATGAAAATGATAATAATGCTGATAAAAATTCAAAAACTTTTAAATCATTGTTTTTCAACTTTACGTAAGTAAAGGTAGCATATAAGAGGATCTTGTTAGTTTTTATATACGTGTATACGCCCCTGCGCGCTTATGTAAACGTATGTGGGTAAGAGGATGCTATTCTTCTGGGGAAGAAGCAGTAAGTGGATAGTTCTTAAATTATTTTCATAGTTACAATTGCTATGCTGGACTGTTTAATATGATAATAGAGTTATGAACTTGAGAGAGTTAAAGATTTCTGAATCCAACTCAATCTGTTGTTTTTATAGCGCAAATAACATATGACCTTCTGACTAATCATTTAATTATTTATGTATGATATTCAAAATTTCTTACCAATATTTAAGAACATCACAGTAATTTATTTCGGGCAGGGTGATTGAATTTTTAATGATAAATCTAAAAGTAATTTTATAATGTTAATAAAGTTTACTAAATTTCAAATTAATCTGAAAAAATAAAATAAAATGGTGCAAATAATGTGTTGGTAGAAATCATGACGAGTGATTATAAACTGTAATGTTGGAGAACTTTTATCTTGATCCTTTGCCAATAAAAACAACCCCAACAATACCAATCTGATTATATAAACTATTATTTTGCTTTATTTTTATATTGGACTATTTCCATCAACTAATATGTGTTGAATGTCTTTAGAAAAGTTTAATTTTATTTAAATATTCCAAATACATTCAACTGTTAGTAATATTATAGCAAATAGGTTAGTATATGCACAACATTTCGAAAAGTATTTTTCTCCTCTCTTCTTCAGGTATTGCTGGCCTGACCAGTGATAGTACTAGCAAGGAATTTGAACCTGGGTTCTTAGATTCTTGATTATTGAATTTTTAAGGTAATGCTTTAACCAACTGAGCCATATTAGATGATGGAAATAATCCAATATAAAAACACAGCTAGAACACTATCATCAAAAACCTTCAGGAAAACACTATTATTTTGCATCTTTTTAGTTTATAGTTATATAATTTATATAAAATAGGCAAAACTCTCTCCATACAGTAGTGCCATTCAAAGCAAGGCAGAATAATCAATGGATGCCAGAAGGCTTGTGTATAAAATCCCCAGCTAGTGCCTACTCATCCAACATCCGTAAATTAGTTTCTGGCTTATGGCCTTCATCAGTGAGGAGTCTTGGATCTGAAAACACACCTAGATCTTAGGATCTAATGCAATCCTCCAGCAGCCACCTTTTATCTTTACTTAACTACAAAACTATGAGAATAAAATTGAAAATACAATTTTCAATCTAAGCTCAGCAGCTTATATAGTCATATGGGTCTAAGCTCAGTACAGCACCCATACATTTTGGTGTCTTTGGTTTTTTTATAACCATAGTTACCACCTTGCTATTAGGCAGGATTGGTATACTTTATACATCGCATGATCACTATCTCCCATGTTTGCTCATAACTGTTGTTAAAATAGCAAAACTCTTTCCATACAGTAGTGCCACTCAAAGTAAGGCAGAATAATCAATGGATGCAGTGCTTTCAGATCCAAGGCTCCTCACTGATGAAGGCCATAAGCCAGAAACTAGTTTGGAAATATTGAATGAGTAGACACTAGATGGGGATTTTATGCACAAGTCTTCTGGCATCCATTGATTACTCTGTCTTGATTTCAGTGGCACTACTGCATGGAGAGAGTTTTGCCTATTTTGACAACAGTTATGAGCAAGCATGGGAGATAGTGATCTTGTGATGTTTAAAGGTTTAATACCAATCCTGCCTAATAGGAAGCTGGTGGCTATGGTTATAAAAGAACCAAAGACACCAAAATGTAAGGGTGCTGAACTGAGTTCAGATCCATATGACTAAATAAGCTACTGAGCTTAGATTGAAAATATTTGTGTGTTTTCAATTTTATTCTCATAGTTTTGTAGTTAAGTAGAGATGAAAGGTGGCTGCTGGAGGGTTGCATTAAATCCTAAGATCTACATGCAGTGCTCTCAGATCCAAGGCTTCTCACTGATGAAGGACATAATCCAGAAACTAGTTTGGTGATATTGGATGAGTAGGCACTAGATGTGGATTTTATGTACAAGACTAGTGGGGATTTTATGCACAAGCCTTCTGGCATCCATTGATTACTCTGTCTTGCTTTGAATGGCACTACTGTATGGAGAGAGTTTTGCCTATTTTAACAACAGTTATGAGAAAGCATGGGAGATAGTGATCATGTGATATTTTGTTTTTACAATATTACACTATACCAAATTCTAGTAGTAAATCATGCTTCATTGTTTTAATAAATTAAAATTTTTCTTATACACTTTAAATTATATTGGAAATTATTCTGTTAATTATATGTAAAATGGAAATTTGCTGTTTATTTTATAGACAAATTTCAACTATAATGTAATCAACCAAAGTATCAGTTAGAAACAAGCATTTACTAATTGTATTTGCTTTAATCAGTTTTCAATCAAAAGAGGAACTGAGAAATGTTGACTTTTTTTTCTGGTAGATGGTTGCAAAATGGTGGAGTTATATGAAAGATAGACTGATAAAAACAAAAAAAGAAAATATATATTTACAATCATTGTTTGTTCTTCCATAGAGTGTTGACGTTCTTATCTTATGTTAAAGTAATATATTAAAAGTTTCCAACATATCATTAGATTAAAACACTAAAATATCCTATGATCACCATTTTTTATGATTACACAAGCTGTTAAATATATGTACAAATAAAACCAGATGCAAAGTTCTTTATAAATCTTGATTAATTATATGAATTATTCCACTGTTTCAACTATATTCTTTTATAGTCTTTATCAAGGAACAATTAAAAAATACATAAATAAAACAATAAATATAAATACAAATATTCCACAATAATCCAATACATATAATAAATATAAATAACTCTTACCTTAAAACTCTTAACAAACAATCTTAAATTTTCATTACATTCTTTTTTTAAATACCTATCTTAAAATAATCACCTGTAATTATTTAATTAAATTAACCTATACATTTTTTCAATTAAATTATTAGAGATTTTATTTCAGTACGAACTCTTTTTATAATTCTTTCACTCACTGATGAAGATCACAAAAAGTCTGATGATATTAGATGAGTAGGCAATAGATAAAAAATTTGATGCACAAACCTCTTAGCATCCATTACTTATTGTAACTTGCACTGGATGGCACTACTATATGGAGAGAGTTATACTATCAGGCTGGGTTTAGATCTTCAATATCTCTAGCTAAAGAATGAAGATTGTTTGCAAGGCGTATCCACAATCAGAGAGTGTAGTCTGAGTTTCCACATTTATGGATGATTACAATGTGGTAAAGTCGAGATTTATTGATAAAAAACAAAAAAAAATTGAATTCCCCCCCCCCCAAATCATTTGTCAACTTATTTTATCTTTTCATTTCTAATCATCCATTAATGTTAAGCATATACACAGCACAATTGTTTTTCAGTTTTACAATTGTTTAATTAAATAATCTTTTTTATTCTACATTTTAAATTTTATTTTTACAAATTATTTTTTTCCAAATGTGCGTCAAAAGCCTCCCTTATATATATACACACACACACTTAATAATCTCCACTCCATCAAACATTCTTTTTAAAACATATGAATAAAGAAGATATTAATAATTTTTATTAGTCATTCATTAGGCTAAAGATTATTCAATATTGAGTAATATTTCTGTAATGTAATTTTCACTGCACCACATCAATTAATCTGTAGTAATTTGCTATATATATATAAAATACATATTTTGCGGGTTCATCCGTGTTAAAAACTTTTAATATTAATATACTGACGTTTCGACTTGGTCACACAAGCCATCCACAGAGTTATAAAAGGTAGAAAGACGGTTGTAGAGGCGCTACAATCACTGATTTGAATAAAATGTTAAAATTCCACCAATAGCAAAAAATGTTAAATTTAGGAATGTTTTTTAAAAAAATCTTTCCAAATAGGAGGAAGTTTGCATGTATCATCTCGCTTATTGATACAATCTGGCCTTTTAAGTATCTCAATGGCTTCTCTAATTTTGCATTGGTAGAGATTATCACATCTGGATATGATCCTGGTACTAGAAAAATCAATTTTATGACCTGAATCTATAGTATGGAGTGAGAATGCTGATGATGATGAGTGTTGTTTAACTGCATTAGCATGCTCATCTCTCCTAACACTGATGCGACGATTACTCATACCTATGTAAGAAGCTTTACAATTTTTACATGAGATTTGATAGACACCATGAGATTCAAGAGGGATTGAATACTTAGGCTTGGTTATTATATTGCTGATCTTTTGATGAGCAGAAAATGCTGTATTTATATTATAGCGTTTTAATATTATTTTAAATTCTTTTATTAAAGAAACTCGGAAAAATTTAGACAAAATTGATAAAGTATTGCTACATTTACGTTTATTCCTTAGTAATAAAATACATCATTTACCGTGGACTAGTTTTGATCGTATTGCAAGTTTTAGATCGTTTAAAGATTCGGAATTTGTAACAGCAAAGCAAAAGAAAAAAATGCAAATGCTAATTAGAACACAATCCCCAAACATTATGTATCCAAATCAAAAACCGTTTATAATTTATCTAGGAAAGCCCTCTCTACAGATGAAATTTCGGTTTTAGAAAAAGGTTTCAATTTTGCTTTAACACCTTCTCGGATACCTTTTGAGAAAATTGTTTGTAATGTTGAATCAGCTCTCGATAAAATTGATTCTACATCGGCTAATTTGGCTAGAGCTGAGATTTGTAATATTTTTAAAAAAGCTAAGCTTCCTAAAAATAATATTTCAAAGAAAGAAAGACAAGCATTAAATAATATAAAATCGGACAAATCAATTGTTGTACTTCCAGCTGATAAAGGTAACGCCACAGTTGTAATGGATCGTGACATTTACCATAATAAAATTTTAGATCTGCTTAATGATAAAACTTATAAACTATCAAAAAGAGATCATACTACATATTTGGAAAAAACAACAAAAGCTATTATTAATAAATCACCTATTGAAACAGTGATAAAAAATAAAATAATCCCTCGTGAAAAATCTTGTGTCTGTCCAAAATTTCATGGACTTCCAAAAATTCACAAACCAGATACCCCCCTTCATCCAATAGTAAGTGCAATAGGTTCTCCAACTCATATTTTAGCCAGATACTTATCGGATTTCATTAAACCTACAATCCCATCGATTAAATCATATATTAAAAACTCTCTTCATTTTATTTCTGTTTTAAAAAGTTTAAAAATTAATGCTAATGACATTCTGGTCAGTTTTGATGTCGTGTCTTTGTTTACAAACATTCCAATTGATGAAGCTTTAAATATAATCTCACAATGTTGCAATTTACCAGACCATATTATTGCTTTAATTAAACATTGTCTCTTAAATACATATTTTGTATACAATGGACAGCATTACAGACAAATTTTTGGTACTCCTATGGGCTCACCTATCTCAGGAGTAATAGCTGATTTATTCATGGAATATATAGAAACTTGTGCTTTAGAATCATCATCTTTAAAACCTCTCATTTGGCTCAGATACATAGATGACACTTTTATCATATGGCAACATGGAAAAAATAAATTAGATGATTTTTTCTTACATTTAAATAATATGCATCCTCATATTAAATTTACAATGGAGACAGAGTCTGATGGAAAACTCTCTTTTCTTGATGTTCTAGTCACCAGAACACCAAATAGTTTATCTTTTTCTATTTACAGAAAGGATACACACAGAGACAGATATTTGCATTTCCATTCTCATCATTACCCAACTCAGATAGTTTCTGTAGCCAAAACTCTTTTAAATAGAGCAATTAACCTTTCAGATGAGACACATCTGAAAGAAGAAATAAATCATATTAATAGTGTTTTATTAGCAAATAATTATAATTACAAATTTATAAAAAAAGCCTTATTTCAAGCCCAAAATAGACAAAATAGGAAACAAAAAGATGATAAATCAGCTATTAGGATTTGTGTTCCATATGTAAAAGGAACTACAGACAGTATCGGACGTATATTAAAATGCTATAATATAAATACAGCATTTTCTGCTCATCAAAAGATCAGCAATATGATAACCAAGCCTAAGGATTCAATCCCTCTTGAATCTCATGGTGTCTATCAAATCTCATGTAAAAATTGTAAAGCTTCTTACATAGGTATGAGTAATTGTCACATCAGTGTTAGGAGAGATGAGCATGCTAATGCAGTTAAACAACACTCATCATCATCAGCACTCTCACTCCATACTATAGATTCAGGTCATAAAATTGATTTTTCTAGTACCAGGATCATATCCAGATGTGATAATCTCTACCAATGCAAAATTAGAGAAGCCATTGAGATACTTAAAAGGCCAGATTGTATCAATAAGCGAGATGATACATGTAAACTTCCTCCTATTTGGAAAGATTTTTTTAAAAAACATTCCTAAATTTAACATTTTTTGCTATTGGTGGAATTTTAACATTTTATTCAAATCAGTGATTGTAGCGCCTCTACAACCGTCTTTCTACCTTTTATAACTCTGTGGATGGCTTGTGTGACCAAGTCGAAATGTCAGTATATTAATATTAAAAGTTTTTAACATGGATGAACCTGCAAAATATGTATTTTATATATTTAACCTGTGCAAATCTTCGTTTTAACATATATATATATATATATATATATATATATATATATATATATATATATATATATATATATATATATATATATATATATATATATATATATATATTACTGAACATTGTTAATGACATGTGTAAGTGATTGTGGTCTGGGCCATTTGATGAGTGCTGGTTCAGCATGAAATGTGCATTTTGGAGACCATAGATCTTTTTCATATGTCTTTCATCATATATTCATGATTAGATCTTTCCATAAGGTATTAAAAGCAGATAGAAGCCAGAACTTACTTTGTGTGAAAGTGGTGTAGTAAAAATTACACTACAGAAATATTATTCATTATATAAATAAAGGTATCTTAAAAGACAAATGGCCCCCAAGATTCATTTCATGCTGAATCAGCATTCATCAGTTGGCCCAAGTCTCTATCTTTCACATATATCTCTATCATATGTTCAGTATTTATCAATAGTAAATTGTTATAGTTTGATTTTTTATGTCTTTCTTGTTTTAGTCATATGATTCTCTGCTCCAAGTAAAGCTATACTCTAACAAAATATTTAACGTGGTTTTTTTTTTAATTTATAATTTTAATGGAACAAAAAGTAACACATTCCAAACTTATTTAGCCAATGCAATTTTTAGTAGAATGTTTTCATTATCACTTTTTTTGATAGGCAAAACATTTTATTAGTAATCTATGAGTAATTTTCTTTCAATCTTATTATATTTATTCTACTTAAATGTAAGCTTTAATAATCAATACATGCCAGATGGTAGTGCTTAATACATTTTTATCCAGTGCTGTTCTATTGAAATATTCCTACACTTAATTCTAGCTTATGACTTTTATCAGTAAGGAACTTTTAAATTTTTGAATAGTATAATTGGACTTTTTGGATATATGGGCCTTTCCTCTAGCAAACACTTTTTACTTTTTTTGTTATAGTATCAAGATACCATCCAAAATTGAAAAACTTTTAATTTTTTTTGGTACTTGTGAGTTTTCAGGCAAACCAAGATGGTAACCCATATTTTTAATAAATATACAGTTTTGAGGTCTTACCAAGATGGCAGCTCATAATTTTGATAAATAGTTTTGAGGGCCTACAATCTCCCGATGTTTACAAAATTAATGTTAAATTTTAAAAAAGGAAATGAATTCTGATAAATTTCATTAGCAACCTTATTTGAATTTTTTTTTTTTTTTTTACAAAATTAATGTTAAATTAAAAAGAAAGGACTAAATTCCGATAATATTTCATTAACAATTTTTATTTCAATTTTTGTTTTTACTTCCCTCAAAAACATTTACAAAATGAATGGAGAGGCTACAATCTCTTGGCTGTGTTCGTTAAATTAAAAAAAAAAAGTAATAAATTTTAATACATTTCATTGACAATCATTATTTCAGTTTTTTTTTAAATTTACTTCCCAAAGATATGTTAGTTACATTTACAAAAATGAGTGAAGGGCCTACAATCTCTCACAGATATGTTAGTTATGTTTACAAAAAATAATGCAAATATAATATTTACAGTTTATTCATGTCAACATCATGCAAACCTTAATGGTATCCAAAATTGCTACAAATGAATCTTGCTGTTGCTGCAGTCAATGCTACATAAATTCTGTTACATAAGAATCTAGGATATTTTCCTCATTTAACTGACATTATATTTCTACTCCAGAAATAAATAAATCAGAGGGCAATAAAAAATGGAATTTAGATCCCTCAAACCTTGTTCCCACATGAAAGTATATTCTGTTCAAACATGATTTTACATTGCATCGCCATTGTGGAGGTGTTTGAATATAAAGTTTCATATCATACCCATTAATGCACACTTTCCTAAAGGGCAGGATTCTATACTTTTGGAAATATTCCACTGCATCATGTTACATGTTAGGAAGGTTCCAAATTTTGATCATTGTCATAATTACAAAAAAAGATGTAGCCAAACAAAAACACACTGAACTGAAACTTACAACAATGTTAAAATGCATCTCATCACTTCCATGTTGTAATATAAGTAAAAAAAAAATTGAAATAAAGATTGTTAAAGAAATTTATCGGAATTAATTCCTTATTTTAAAATTTAATATTAATTTTATAAACGTCAGGAGATTAACCAATTGTCTTATTTTTTCCAATTTCCGTACATGCTTCTGAAACATGGATACTGAGAAAATCAGATGATAAAAAAAGATGAATGCATTTGAGTTGTGATGCTATTGGAAAATGTTTCCAACTGGAACCTATACTGCCTGAAGAACTAATGTGTCTATGTTAGAATAATTTCAAAACAACAAGAGATTATAAATGCTAATAAGAAAATGGATATCATGTTTCAGACAGATAATAAGATTCAGCATTGTAGAAAACCTTGTCATTGAAGAAAAATGAAAATTTATTATCCACATTATCATTTTTTTTATATGATGATCAGATTAAAACAAGTTATTAGACAAGATGTTATGTATAATGCAAAATTGTGAAATATGGAAAAAAGTAATGCAAATATTCTCTTAACACCATTAGACTTTTCTGAAAAATACAGATTAAGATAATGATAACAAATTATAAGTTGTGCATGATTATTCGATGTGGGGAAGTGGAGCTTCAGTAATCAAGGCAAATATAGATTCAAATCACAGTGAAAATTTCACTCTATATTACAATATTAACAATATTTATTCTGATCTCAAACCCTAAGTCATGAGCACAGCAAATTGGCCTACTAATCAATATACCAATAGATATTTCAAAAATTATTATTAGTAATAAAAATTTCATTCTGCATTAAAAGATAATATTATCATTTTTTATTAGTTATCAAGCAATATTGTGAAACTAGAAAACCATTTCTCATCTATCATAATTTTATAAAAAAAAATTTCAATATAAAAAGATTTATTTGAAATTTAAATACAAATTAAATATAAAGATTTTTGAGATGCAAATATGCAGAAAATTAGAATAAATAAATTTGAACAAGACTTAAAAACTACAGTATTGAATAATTACAATAATTGCATGACTGTCATTTGAAAGAACATGGGGCATTTGAGCAGTCAGGTGATGGATTGAGCACAGCATTTCTACTCAACTGACCAGACTGAAATATTTGTTTAATTTCTTTAATTGAGAATGTCTACATGCTTATAGTTCTTGATGACCATTCCTTTAAACCAGGGATAGTCAACCTTTTTATACCTATGGCCCACTTTTGTATATCTGTTAGTAGTAAAATTTTCTAACCACTCACCGGTTCCACAGTAATGGCGATTTATAAAATAGGGAAGAAACTTTACTTTTTAAAATTTACAAAGCAGAGTTATAGCAAGCTAAAGCATATAAATCTCTATGAAATTGTTTTAAAAATTAATTAAATTTAAAAAAAGAAAGTCCTTCAGTGTCAAACAAAACTCTAACCACCCACCATGAAGGCTAGAATGTCCACTAGTGGGTGGTAGGGACCAGGTTGACTACCACTGCTTTAAACTATCAGAGCAACTAAAGTACTTAAAAACTGGATGTAAGCATTGAGAAGTAAAAAAAAAAGATGTAAATCTAACTCAAAAATATTATGAAAATTAATTGATTTTTGAAGAATATGCTAAAAATGGACATGAGAGTAAGAAAAATATATAGAGAAAATGAGAAATTTATAATAAGAATGTTAATCATTTCCATATAATCTACATAATAAAAGACAGAAGAAAGATTTGGAGGCAAATATTTGAAATTTGTCTCCGAATGAAAAACATTAAGATTTAACTACATTGGACCTTAATTTTTTTTTCTAGATATCTAATAGCATCTATATGTAATACGGATTTTTTAAAATTGATTTTTATTTTCATTTTCATTAGATTATATTCTCAAAAATAAAAGTAAAATGTAATCTATGAAAATTTGATATGGTTTACAATAACTATAATGGTTCAGCCTAATTTTTATTATTATATAAAAAGCATATTCCTATACCTTATCTGATTATATTTATACAGTTATTAATTAATAGTTCTTTGCGCTTTTGTACAATATGTTACAATTCAGAAGACTGATAAACATGAAACTATATATGATATTTAATAACAACCATTTAGTTTTGAAACTATACTAAATATCTGATGAGACCTATTAGATTAATTAATTAATCTTGAAACTGTGACAAGGTCTCTGACGTGAAAATAATTAATTTTGAAACTGCACATAGTATTTTATGAGAAAACAATTAGTGTTGGGGCTGCTCAAATTATCTGACAGAAAACTATTTTGTTTCGAAAATATACATTATATTTGATGATAAACCATCTAATCTGAAAACTATATAAGATATCTAGTGATAAATCAGATAGTTTAAAAATTATTCAAAGTTTCTAATCAGAAAACAATTAAGATTAAAATCACACAAATATCTGGTGAGACATTAAATAGTTTTGGAAGTAGTTATCTATATAATTAATTACCTTAGTATTTATTTATATTTGTGTGAATATACGTTTGTGCAAGCAACAGCAAAATATGCATTTACTTAAATAAATGTACTCTGTTTTAAATAAAAACCCAAGCACAAATATTCAATGTTTATAAGTATTATTAAAATACTGTACTCTTATTATGATTTTTTTTGCAAAATTATTAACTTTTGTTGTTAGTGCTCAAAACAGATATTCATTTTTATCCTAGTTTGTCTACGAGTGAAAAAATATTTTTTGCTTTTGTTGTCATTATTTCTGAAAAGGACTCCAACTCTGAGTTTCTGAAGACCCCCTTCAGGGTAAAATACAACACAAAGACTATGTGATATCAGATATAGGAAAACTTCAAAGCATCTTCCATGAATCATCTTTTTCTTTAAATGAAAGTTTATTAATTTTTTTAAAAATGGAACAGTGCTATATAATTATTTTATCTGATATGAGAAACAGATTCTATACATGACACGATGGAATTCCAGCTAAGAATTGTTTAATGAGATGTTTTTCATTAGTGTTTCTTTTATAAAATAAATATTTAAAGTATGTTTAATCGTCATAATCCTACTTTTAGTTATATTATAATGTATAAAGTAAGCGCTGCACATGCGTGCTCGATAATTTCTTTGTTTAAAACAAATCCTCCACTTAATGCACTTAGCCACTCTGGTTAAGTATTGCTCTTGATCATTATCGATGGCAGGTCATCATTATATGCCGCTCTTTTAAAACAATTTAATTCACCATTTTATATTCACAGCTACATTTTTATATATAGAGTTTATAATTTTATCATAAAATACTAAAACTTCTAACCAATATATATATATAGTGAGTGTAATTAATGTCTTGAGAAATTTGCCTCAATAATAAAGTGATAGACTAGAAAGCTGAAAGTATCTGGATCAAAATTCACATTGTATGTCTGAAGCTCAAATATCACGATTGTTCAAACAACAAACTATCAACATGGGTGTGACAAGAATCTCGGCCTCAGGGTGGCCTTCGAGCATTCCATCATCAGATTTTCAATTGGATGGACGGTTGAAGAGTTGGAGTGTGTAATAGATTGGAGCCTGTCCATTAAAGTATGATGATTGTCTATCTTAATATATATCTGAGGACTTACAGTATATATGTGTGGGAGATGATAATCTGGACCAACTGATGATTGCTGGTTTAGCATGAAATACGTATATTGGTGATTATTTATCTTTTCAGCAAAAATGTGCTTGAATGTATCAATGTTATTAGATAGACTGGACAGTGGTGGGTACCTATATATTACATATATAGACACAGGTGTATATTTAATAATCCTATGTTTCAGTTATTAATTATTTTATTTATTTATAATAATAAATGACAATAAAATTTTATTTTGTATTACTGATATATGTAAAAAATCATCAGTAATTGTCTTCATTATCTTTCTTCTAATTTTTTAAGTTTTTTTTTTTTTTACTGTTATATAGTGAATAAATAAATGTATTAACTGATTGTACTATTGCTTTTATATATGCAAATAATAAAATTATTCATTATTTGATTGATTATATGAAATTTGAGACCCTTATAAGTTTGATTGAGTTTGAATTCAGGAAATATTAAATTTATGAGTCTATTATTTTTCAATACTTTCTATATTTTTATCGACTAAAATTCTTTGGGGTTAAAAACTGACATGTGTACTATATCTGTCATATTTCCTAAATATAAATACATATATTTTTTATTACATTTAAAATGTATTCATACTTGCTAGCATATTTATTTATTTTTTTTGTATTATTTTTTTATATACTTGTATATTTATTTTTATAGTATAATTTTGTAATTCCTGCATCTGTAAATGTTTTAGCTTTTTAATTTTAAAAAAAAGATATATATATGGATGTTATTATTATTTTTTTCTCATGTGTCAAAGCATCGGCCGGGAAGCGAACCTGCAAACTTGGGACAACTGCTTGTAAGGCAGCTGTGCTGACCACTCGACCATCAACGCTTGACTATATGGATGTTATTTAAGTATTAAAAATGTACAAATGTAAATATGCATGTATAAATAGGGATATTTTATATGTATCAAAGTAAGATTATTATATATCAATTTTTTTTTTTAAAAAATGCAAAATAATTGTATTTTATAACTTTGAAAAAAACTTCTTGTCAGTTGAAATTGTATGGTAATTGAATAAAGTATAGAATAAGAATTGGTAATGATTTTTTTTAGTTTTATATATTTATCTCTTTTTAATGATATAATTGAATACTTTTATAGCTCTGGAGTTCGTAAGAAATTTGAGTTCTGGAACTAATCCAAGAATCTAATTCAGAGTTTGAAACTCTACCAATATATTAATCATACATAGTATATATTTTTAATAACTTTTGTATACCATATATTCTAGATACATAACTTTTCTTATTTATAAAGGTACAATAATTTTTTTTGTGTTATCGCCAACTATGTCTCCAAGCAACCCTATTGTAATTTTATTAAGAGCTATCAAATTGAGCTCGCTTGGTAATCAGCATTTCTATAGAATAATTTATCAGTTATTTGGTATTTTAAAAAGATCAAAGGCATATTCATTATTATTATTTTTTTTCATATGTCAAATGCATGGACTGACTGGGAAGCAAACCTGGGCCAGATGTTTGGAAGGCAACTATGCTAACAACTAGGCCACCAACGCTTGACAGCATATTCATTATTGTGATGGAAAAATCATTTATTTCCTTTTTTTTTTAATTCACCTTTTTAATGAATTAAATCATCTCCTGATTTGGCCTAAATAGAACAATTTCGATTTGCTATTTATGCTTTTACCGAAATTTTGAAACTAATCTGATCAAATATTCACTTGATGGATATTCTTAGACAGCAAGGGGAAAAATGAATGAAAAGATTTTTAATCTAAAAACTATTAAAACTCTTAAATTAAATTATGTTCTATATCTAATCTCTATCAAATTTATTATAGTTTAAATATGTGTTATCAGTGATAATAAAATTATAAATTTGGGAAATTATATAAAAATACTTAATGACTGCATTTAATTTTTACAAGTAATGAATTTTACACAACGTATGTACTGATTTATCACCAAATATGCATCACATTATTTTTTCTGTTTATTTTTAGCATTTGCATTAAAAACTGTAATTTACTTTCCATCACCTTTTTGTTTTACATAATAATATAACATTATTATCATAAAATGAATCTAAGATGCTGTACTCACAGCTTAAGAAACTCATTTTTAAATTATATATGAAGGTTGGTTATGAGCAAATATATATCTGCTTTATTTGTAAATTTATTTGTTGAATATTTATTTTACTTAAATGTGTTAAACTGATAAAGCATATAATTATATTAGGTGATTATATGATAAAATATATTTGGTTTTATTTACTCCAAATTAAATATGGAGCTATAAATCCACGAATCGTTTAATAATCCAATAACCTATCTCAGATGGAACAACTTTTATATATTTCAAAAAACAACTATTGAGGAATCAATAATGAAAAAACTATTGTTGCCATAAAAAATTATAATAGAAGTGAATAGATGAGGGAAAAACCCATGGTTGATTAAGATTGTCTTGCCACATAAATAAAATTTACCTGGTATTTTATTTTAAATTCTTACCTGGTTTATATTTGGTGCTAAGCATTCAGTAAATTTCTTATCTATATTAGGAAAAAAATCCTCTCATGTTAAAATAAAATTATGATGATTTTCATGAAACTAATGGGAACTAAGGACTACTTGGACCCCCCCCCCCACAAAATTATACTAATTTAATAAATGAATCAATAATATAAAGTAAAAATTGCCATTACTTTGAAAAGCATTTCAAGATGGTTTTAAAATTTACCTTCCATAATGATTGAGTACAATAAATTGACCTTCAATCAATTACAAAAATAAAAAAAAATATCGAAAACAAAAGTCCCAACTCTTCAAAGAATCCAGTTATCAATTTTAAAACAAAGCAGCTGATAAAATAAAATAAACATTCTTAATAAAAGAATTGAGAATAAAAATTTACATAAAGATTTGTGACTGCCAGTATGTAAGGGTATATATCCAAAACATATTGTTTTTTTATCATGAATAATCAAACTAAGTTATTTGGACCATGATTCAACATAACAACAAATTCTACTAATGGAAATACATACCAAATATACTGCATTGTTATTAATTTAAAAAGTTACCATGAAATAATGAGTAATTAAAAAGGGTTGTAAAGTTGTGCCCTGATGACCATATCTGACAAACTACTGAATTGGTCTTTCTCCTATTAAACTTTAGTCCTGGAAAAATTCTGGTCCTGGATAAACTCTGATGTGGAAAATTCTAACATCAAAATTAAACAAGCTTGTAACATTTGCAACATTCAACTTGCCTTCCAAAGCAAAATAACAAATCTAACATTTAGTATTGATAATGAATAAAAAAAACACAACAACTAATAAACATCCCTCTCTAATAGACTTCACATTTTACAATCAAAAATCACTTTCCATGTATTGAGGCTAATACTCTATGACTAATTAAATTAACTCTTAGAAACCTGAAAAAACTTTCTAAATTTTGTGAAGCTTAGCCAGTTTATGTGAACTATAACTACTATTTCGTAATGCTTTATATATATATATATATATATATATATTAATGTAATGTTCCATAGTAACAAAAATCAATACATATTATAGATAAAAAATGAATCCATTTTTATCTGCTGGCCAAAGTCTCTAACTTGAATTGACTTAGATACCAGGAGAATTGCATAATATAGACAGCACTCAAAGATTTACTGCTCCAAAAATTAAATATTTATCAGCATTGTAAAGTTCTATTATTATATTTTGATAAATAATAAACTAATTAATGCACTGAATAAATATCTGTAACCAAACAAATCTCACTGGCAATGCACTAGTTTTGAAGAAGTGTGTTGCAAATCTGAAAGATTTAATTAGTATATAATAATTTATAATAGATAAAGCTATTTTAATCTAAATTAAAAAAAAATGTCATTATATAATCTTTATAATAGTAGAACAATGTGCAAATAAGAGTACATTTTATTTTAAAATAAATCAAGTCTGATAGCATTTGTCTATTATTGACAATTTGTTTAGATGATTTAAAATTATAGCCAAAAAGATGTTAATTTTCACTTGAAGTTTGCTACTATTATAAATACTCATTGTTGTTAATCAATGTATTGAGTATTATTTTATAATATATTATAAATGATGAGTTTCATATTACTAACAGACATAGTAGTCAAAGTCAGAATGTACTCACACAGGCTGAATTTCAAATAAATTTGGTAGGACATTTAGTAAGAAAAGTATAACTGTAAAAAATGAATCTTCAGAATAAATTTCAATAAAATCAAAATAATAATCTGCTAAAGAAGACAATATTAAAAAATTAAGAAAAACTCTGTAATACTGTAGCAAGTTTTAAACTATTAAAGGAAATAAGTCATTTGAACACTATACTTAACTTGTTTAAGGGTATAGTTGGTTAATGAAAGCAAAACAAAACTGAAACTGTAAAAAATACAAAAAACAACAACAACAACGTTTTAAAGAATGAAAAAAGGTTTAAAAGAAAAATGAATAGACACTTATACAATACAGTCTGTGTAACATCGCTATGAAACTAAAAGAAAACAGACTGAATAAAATTAAATTTACTATCATGATACATGTAATTTATTTTCAGGACCCTGCAAATATCAATCATTTTGACAATTTATTCACTTGGTGCTTTTGTAGAAGAATTTTTATTTGTAAAGCCATTGGTTTCAAATTATTTACATTGAACAGTAGAAAGATGATATTGTAAATATTGTTAATTTTGATTCTCTGTTATCATGTATAATTTTTTTTTGCAATTGAAAGTAATAAAATATAAGATTCAAACTCTGAAGGGCAGAAAAATTATCTTGTGGTCAAAGATTAACTCTGATACATTTGGGTAGATCATAAATTAACTCATAAAATTTAGTTTATCAATGTTCCCATCTGCTCTTGAAAACATCACAATAATATTAGAACTATTAAATGTGAAGAAAGCTATTTTCAAACTCAACAGCTTTGAATTTGATTGATTTTTCATCTGTATTTAAGTTATTTCCACCTATTAAAAAAATCAATAAGTGGATAACTTGCTAAAGTAGGGTACACATATATTTTTTCCTCAAAAACTTACATTTCTAAATAAGGTAACAGCTAAAATAAAATTGAAAATAAACACCATTTTGAACACAACATACTATAACAGAGATGAAATGAAATTTTTTTTAAAGGAAATCACTGAGATAATAAGAGATCTTCCTAATTTATCTGTAGTAGTTATTCATTCATTATCAAACAAAATTTGTCAAGCGTTGTTAGCCGAGAGGTCATCGCAACCGCCTTGCAAGCAAGTAGTTGGTTGCAGACGGTTGTGGGTTCGCGTCCCGGCCGATGCTATGACATATGAAGTAAAAAAAATTAAACGATTTAGAACAATAGAAGTTCATTAAATAATGATCTTTTTCAGCTGACATAAATATTAAAGCAAACAAATGCAGTTCAAGAAAAAAAAAAAAAAAGCCAATTTAAAACGAACATCAGTATATCAACTTCATTTTTATTACTGTTCTAGTGAAGGAATTCAATTTCTGGTTCTAAGTTTACAACTTTCTAAGTTCTCGCGAAAAAAAAAACTTCTTGATTTACTAGAAATAATAGAAACTAAATTACATCATAAAATAAATTAAAATAAATACAAATATTTTTTAATTATTTTTAGACTACTGAAATCTTATAACTTATAAAGTAGAGCAGAAGTTTTTTTTATTTTTATTAAAGATAAGTATTTTTTTGTCAAATAATTGTATTTTATAGATATTAGCCATCCAATTTTTATTATCGTGTTTATATCAAACAGAAAATGTATGCGCACTTCACATATATTTTTCCGAAAAGAAAAGATATTGAGGCATATTGAGACATATAAAGTTACCTTAGGTTACTACAAATATCAGATAAAATGTTTTTAATTAATATTTAAAATTAAAAATATGTTAGACTTATAATTATTTTTGTTGAAAGCGTCACTATTTGGGTAAAATCGAAAGTTCCACGTAGTTCTTATATTTCACTAAATTGATTTATTCTTAGAATTGTCTCTGGCCATTATTCTATTTAATTCTGTACTATATTAAAATATTATATTAATCATATTGTGCCTATATATTCGTCTCATCTTATTTCACAGAATTTTTCAAAAAATATAAATATGTTTGCCTTTTTCTAAATAGTAAAAAATAATTGCTCTCAACGAATTATATGTTATATTGGGGCTTCTGATCAATGGTATAGTTAAACTATAAATATACAAAATCTTGATATATTACAAAATGAGAGGTTCATATTCCTATTTGTGAACAGGTTCATCATGGTACTTATTAATACTTTAATAATTTTCGGTAGACTAGCAATAAAAATATCTCTTAAAAGTGAATCATCACTTTTCATACCCTAAAAGTGTGTTTATCAGCCAAAATAGTATAAATATCTAAATTGCTAAGATAAATCTAGAGGAGACTACCATCATTTCAGAATTAATTCATACCTATACAAAATTCTAAAATATGTTCTGATTAATCAATTTGTTGTCTATACAGGTGTGTAAATAATATTCTAATAGACAACAAATCAGCAAATAAATTATATTCATTCTCAATAAGAATAAAAATAAAATATGTATCAACATCTATGATTTTTAGGCAGTATACAATAATGTTATGTACATCAAAATATTTGCAATAATTTTTCTGAATAAGTTTTATTTTATTTGAAAATCAAGTTCTTACCCACATAGTTTGCCTTGTCAGGAAAGCATATGTAAGATGGTAATACATCATTCCAAAAATAATTAATTAAATATACAAAATGGCCTAAATATCTTTATAATACAAATAAACTTCAAGAACTATTTTTTGCAAGTAAATTTTCAGTTTGTTATAAACTATATCATTTAAATCTTGCTTGAAGATTTTACACTTGCATTGGACACAATCAATCCTTTTAAATTAGATCCAATTTTTTTTTTTTTTACTTTATTGGTAACATTAAGCCATTGACCCAAAAGAATTTGACTTTACATTTGGTGTATCTATACAAATATTTAGAAAAAAGTTTTATATATTAAATTATATTAATAATACTTATTACAAAGGGAATTACAAATATTCAACTAACCGTAGGATGTTTAACTAAATTCTCGTAACCATCCAGTTCATTCACTTCTGTATGGCACATATTAGCATTAGACACTTCTCATTTGTTCACATACTCTTTTCAGGTTTCTTGCTAAACCATTATTTGCATAGATAGAAAATATAATGAAAAGATCAATTTTTAGGGAATTCATAAGAAGTTGAAGTATTGGGATGGAACTAAACTGCAACCCATTTATTCTGAGATCTGAGCTTTAAAGTTCACTACTCTATCCTTGCATCCAAACATACAAAACAATGTTAGAAAATATAAACTAAAAATAAAATATCAAAACAATAAACTCTATTTTTATGGCATGATAGTTTTTATGCACTACTAATACATATTTAATGTAGTCATAGAAAATATTAATACATATGTTTCCTTTGATCCTCCCATTCCAAGATAAATAGATGTGGTACAGTGTAATTAATGCTTTTTAGCCTCTTCATTAATGAAGGTGAATTTTTTTAAAAGTATGTCAAGACTCTGATATTCAAAATACTGAGTTTATTAAGTTAATGACTTTCTTTTCCTGTGAAATGGAATCTGGGATACTTAGACATGATTGACAAAATCACATCCAATATTTTCCATCATAAATAAGGTATGGTTTTGGGCTTAGAACTTTTATTAATTCCATCAAAAATATTGTTTAAGTTAGGTCTGATTGCTACAAGAATTAAATCCATATGGATCATTCTCACTAGTGGATGTTTTCATTAGGTTTCACAGAGGATCATTTGACCTCATTTATAAATCTCTTAAAGAACTATTTCTACTTATTTCAGGTTTATGCATTCATTTTAATAACATTAGAACTAGAATTATTTTATTAAGAAATGAATTCAGCAAAAATCTTTTTTAAGCTAGTTTTATCAAAATCTCTTTTAATATTAAACTGTTTTCTAAATTGGACACATCTCTATCAATGTATTTTTCAATTTTTTGTAAAAATTTCTAATGTTTTACCCTTTGTTTAAGCAAGAATTCATAAGAGGTGAGTCAAATCTAAAGTACTATCTCTGGCATGAGATCATAAACTGAGTTAGCATCAAATTAATTTATACTAAAGTATTTTTAGAAACACTGAGTAAAGTAAATACTTTAAAGAAACAATTGATTATGTACAGTTCATAAAATATAAATACAACAGAATAAATAAATGATCATGTTATATTGCAACTCATATAGATACAATAACTAAACCCTTAACAGATGGCTACAAGTAATATTTTAATATAGTTACAGGATAGATCATAAGTCATACTCAAATTAATATCAGGGTGACTTTATATAGTTAGTTTCACACCTATGGAATCAGGAATGTTTGGGATTGTTGGGTATATCTCCAGATGAAGCCATTTGGAGTTTTCACTTGAGGATTTTATCCTCTTGACCTCTATTGTTTTTTGAAGTTGGAAGTCATGTAGTCAGGGCTTGCACCTGTGCTATACATTTCATTCTTTTATCATATATGGCTCATTTTGAAAACTAGTGGACAATACTAATATAATAATTCATTGACATTTAGTCATTACTTTTAAAATGATTAGTCATAAATCCATTTATATACATGCAGCTATTTTATATACTTTACATGTGTGCATTTACATAATTTATAATGCTTTATTATATGTTTATTGTTAATAATGTGAAAGGCTGAAACCTTTGACAGATGCACTTTAAAAATGCTTAAATGACAGCGAATCATATAGTAATAATGACTGCACAAGGAACTCTCAATTAAAACACAAGCCAGAGACTTTATAAGAAAAAGATGGAACCCATTTTCTTCTCTACTTAAATTTATATATAAATAAGCCAGATTCAAGCATTTTGAACTAAGAGCACATCTGTTAAAGGTTTTAACCTTTCATATTATTATTATTATTTCATCTGCTTGTGCTTAATAAATTAATATATTTATGTTATATTGTTATATAATATCAATTATAAATAAATCATAGATATAATAAAATATCTTTATTAAAAACAAAATGATATATAACAATAGCTGAAATATAGTCACATAATCATAACACATAAAAATAACATGTAAAATCTCTTTTCGGCAAATTTTAAATTTTTGCCCTTTTCAATATGGCTTAATTACAAAAATAATCTATATTGCATATATAGTGACATCTAATGGCTCTATATAAAATTAACACAAGCCTATAATTACACTTAAATATCTTTATAACAACACATATTTTACAACCCTCCATTCATTTTTCATTATCCAATTATTAGTTAAATTAATTGATGTTTTATAAATGTTCATACAATTGTTTCTGTTATAATTAATGTAATTGGTTTCATATATCTTCCTTCAATTAATTTCTTTAATATAATTTAATGGACTTATATTCTTAACACAATCTATTCTATGTCCATATTTTAAGTAGTAAACATATAATGCAGATCTGTCATCTCTTCTATTAATAGCAATATTATGTTCTTTAGCCCTTTCTTCTAAGTGTTTTGCTGTATGTCCATAATAAACCATACTGCAAACCCCACAAGTAATTTTATATACTATACCCTTTTTATATTTTATATCATCTTTTATTTTATAATTCCCTACTAATATATCAAGAGTTTTACTGTTTGACCATCCTATTTTAATATTTTGATCTATATAATTTTTATTTTTTAATAATGTATTATAAATTTTAGAAACATATCAAAGTTTTACCTATTTTATATTTTCTGGTTCACTATTATTACCCAAATTATTTTGTTTATAATTAAAGAATATATTTCTAATGCTAGTATATAACTTTATAAATTTCCCTTTTTGCAAAGTAGCTATCTTCCTATCTGTGTTATATTTATCATTTTTGTTTTTAAAATTTTTAATAACTGCCATTTTTTGTATCTATGCCTGTTGCAAATCCATAGAAATTATTTTTCTTAATTTATCTTCTTTAATGAACATTATACTATGAATATATAGACATAGAATACATTTCATTTAATGCATTATCCTTTATATATAAATATAGACATTAAGTACATGTATATTAGTATATTATGCTATGTAAATATAGACATTACATGCTTTTCTCTCACTTCAGAAAAATTGTTTTACATATAAAGACTTAAAAGTGATAAGTATTCTTTGACCTTGATAATTGGTACTGGTTTGATGCCCTTATTTTGAAAATGGGCTTCCAGAAATCAGAAATTTTACTGATTTTGCTTCAGTATGTTTTGCTTGCTGGATAGTTTTTGCCTTTGCTTCATTGGATTGGTTCTGATACACCATTCCAAGTAGTGTATATTCCAACTGCTTCAGGTTTTCTGTTGTGACACTATCTCAACTTATTCATATGTCTTAGGAATTTGATTCTTGAAAACCCATTAACTGTCTAACTTGATATTAAAACAATATCAACACTAATAAGACTATCAAGAGACTAAGTCACATCTAGTTATCATCAAAATTTAGCCTATGTAATCATTTCTTCTGAAATATAAGGGTATGTGTGAAATATCTGTATGAACATAACATAATGCAGTAGATAATATATATTTAATATCTTTATATCTTTAGTATGTTTAATATATATATATATATATATATATATATATTCCATAATATATATATTAATATATATATATTGTAACCTCTGCCTTCTTCCCTTATTTCACTTTATTAGATTTATAAATACCCAGGCGCCAATTCTATACAAGATAGAATAAAATTTATAATTGTAATTGTTTTTAACTTATTTAAAAAGATTCTTATACTATAATTATTCTATGGCTTAGCTCAGTTGAGGTTATAGGATATGGTATTTATATAGGATGCAAATAAGAATGATAAAAACATCTATAAACAATAATTCTATAATGTTAATTTAAATATGTTCTAAGCATCTATTCAATAATAAAACTGTTGCAAAATTGACAATTATTACATTTATTACAGTATAGACAATGATGAGGATTGGGTACCTTTTTATCCACATCACCACCTATTCTAAGCAAAGTACCATATATTATTAGCACTGTAATATGGTGATTTATTATCTCCAGACAGATTAAATAAATTGACTTCTACTGGCAAATCTATATATTTTATTGCTATATTATGTTGAGCATATGTGTGTGTGGAAATGGACAATCGAACACACATAACAAAACAACTAATATGGAATATTACTTCTATAAAACATTTATTGAAAATCAAAGACAAAATAAATATAAAAAAAATATTATTTTATGCACCTTGCTAACCAATTACATTTCTCCTATAGTAAAACCAAAATTGACTAATATTTAATATATGAATCATATATTTTCGAATATGTGCATTTTTATAACATTGTAAATATAATGTATTTCTAAAACATATTTTTATTAACTTATTTATAAAATACATAGTGCAACAAATTAATCATTTTTTCTATATGTATTATAAACATTTATAAAACACTTATCTGTTATAATCAATGTATATCATCTAACCAAATTGAAGAAAGGAAGGGAAAAAATAATAACCAAACACTTACACCTATATACATGAGGGTTAAATAATATCTGCAAACTCAAACTAAATAATATAATCATCCTTTGACCATTTCTACCTCCAAATACACTCAATACACTTCCTACATAAACAAACTTATAACAGACAAGGTTTTAATTCTTTATTTTTTTAAATAAACTTCATTAATGAAATTGAGGCATAATAAATACAATTTTTTTAAAAAATAATAATTTATAGCATCACGCACACACTCGAATATATAATCACCTATAATATGATTTCTAGATCATATAAAATAATAGATTATCATATTATAATAATAAGAAGTTACATTGTTCTTTTTTTAAAAAGAAAACAAAAAAAAAATTGATTGTACATCTATTATAAGCAATAATGAAAAATACTTATCAATATCCAATCATTACATGTTAAGTTTTTTTTAAAAAATTTGAAAGTTGAAAGAAACATAATATCAATTTCAAAGACAACAGTAAATTATAACATAAAAAAAAATGTCTATCCGACTGTTGAAGCATAATTTGTTAAGAATGACAATAGTTTTTTTTTATATCCTAGAATTCAGTGATAGGCATTATAAATAACATTTGCATGCATTGAAATTATTTTATTATATATGCGTGAATAGCAAAGTTATACAGTATAAAATTATTCTCTTGATATAAGATCAAATGGATAAACTCTTTCATTTTAAATTTTATTTTGCAGAATATCGATAGAAAATTCTTAAAGCTGAAATCACACATCAAGCATTTAATTATAGCATTCAATAAGAAAATTTTAGCTAGCTTTATTTTAAATAATTTTGTCATTCTGAGATTATTTATCTTTGGTAATACTTTAAAACAAATTATAACTAATTATCTTACATAACATCCAGGCATTTTAAAGGTAGTGCATATGGATCATCATTTGACAGAAATTTAGAGCTGGTTTCCCTTGGGGTTTATCTCTCCATGGTTATATTATTCCAGTAGTATAATAAAAAATCCTCCACAGTTATATTATTAGAATCCTCGTGATGTTTATTTATTTGTTCTAATACTCTTAGAGAGTTATTGACTCTTTTAGCTTTCTTTTCTTTTATATCTTCTTCCTTGGAATTCTTTTTTATACTTTTTCCTTCAAGTTTTAAACTTTCTGTCTTAGCTCTTTTTTTTTTTTTTTTTAGCCCTCTCACGCCCTCTTTTTTTTTATATTATGCCTTTGGAAGTGTGACAGAATTTTTTTACTTATAAAATTTTAACAATACAATATTTGAATGGAATAAAACATAATAAATAAAAAAAAATTTAAATATTAAATATTAATTTAGAAATGTTATTCACTAATATACAAATAATCTTTATCATTTTTAAATATAAGATTATGAACAATACATAATTAGTAAATAATAAATAAAATATAGAAAAGAAAATTCTAATTAATAATATATCAATGTATCTGCTTATTATGATATGAAAATTTTTCTACTACATACAAACATCCCTGATGTTGTTCATCCTCCTCTTCTACTACCGAACATATATAATCCGAAACTCTACCAATCAGTACACCCAATTAAAGTTTTAATTTTTTTTAAAATCCTAATTTTAACTAGAAAATTACATCACAATTTATTTTTCTCAGATAACTATCTTTAGCCATTGTTAACACAACTGTGAACTTCCCACATTTCTTTCTGGTGCCAACCTGGAAGGTCACAATATATATATATATATATATATATATTGTATATATATATATATATATATATATATATATATATATATATATATATATATAATTATTCAAAACAATACAATAATTAATACAGTAACAATATTTTAAACAAACAAATATATACCAATTTAATAGAAGTACTTTCAACTATCTATGTAGTCGTTGTCAACTAGATTCAAATTGTATTAGAAAAAAACGTTACAAATGTAAACAAAAAGTAATACGTCATACATCAATTTTCCCACAATTCATTAATTTTTATATTGGCGGCCTGTCTGTTTATCAACTGTTGCTTTTCACTTTTTATTAACATAGCTTCTTTAATTTTGCGTTTATTATTATTTCTTTCAATACACAAAATCTTAACTTTATTAAAATCAAAATCAAAACCATAATTACATGTTACATTATGATCAAAAAATACTGATGGTGATACATCATCATTTCTAACATTCTCTTGTCTTGATTTTTGCACTCGTTTATATAACAACAAATGCTCCTTTGATCTTTTCTCCAATGTACATCGAGATTCCCCAATATATGCCTTTCCACAAACACATAGCCATTTATATATTGCACACCTTTGATTTAAAATACTACACCTATTTTTTGAATTATTTATTAATCTATTTAAATTAGGAGTAGTATAAAATGCAACTCGACATATATATTTTTTTCTAATACAATTTGAATCTAGTTGACAACGACTACATAGATAGTTGAAAGTACTTCTATTAAATTGGTATATATTTGTTTGTTTAAAATATTGTTACTGTATTAATTATTGTATTGTTTTGAATAATTATATATATTTTATTATAATTGGAATACAGACATTGATTAATAATTTACATATATATATATCATTAAATCCTATAATTGATATGAAAGTAACCTTACCTTCCAATAAATTATATAATATAAACAAACTGTTAAAGATAGAGTTATACCACATGTTGTTTAGCACTTTTTGATATTTGTGCTTAGTTTATTTATGTAAATGAGAGAATTTACATATATAATCATTCTCTCATTGCATAAATACTAACAAATGCTAAAATACAGGTGGCATTATGCTGACTTTTAACAGTTTATTTACATTTCCTAACTCATTGAAAAGTTCATTTGCTTCTATTTTAGTTATATATAGTCAGAATTATATTTATTTATTAATACAATAAAGTATATAATAAAGTAATATGAATTATGTAAATATGCATGCATAAATTATAATATATATATATATCTAAATAGCTTTATGTTTAATGATTGTATAAGTTATTACTAACGACAAAATCATTGTTAGTGTATTAATTGTCCACTAATTTGTGAAAAAAGCCATATATGATAAAAGAATGTAAATACAAAATAGATTTGCATGTGTTGCCTTGATTCTGCTGCAGTGAATCACATTCATTGTAGTTCATAAGCTAAATGCTTTTATGTAGTTTTCAATGTTGTTATTTATTACAAGTTACCAGATATAGCTGTGAAGTCAGAGACTTTTCCAATAAACTATTATAACCAGATTATGGGATTAGAACATTGCTGTTCAACACTATAAATTTTGATTTACTGACAGTTGGTTGTATATTACCTAACACTTTATAATAGTTCAAAGAATATCAGACAAGCTAGCCTTTTGCAGGTTTTATTCATATCACTATTATTTTACTGTTTATGATTCAAAACTTCAATACAACAATATTGTTTACAAATATATCATTTTTAAAGTAGGTTCTTCTTAATTAGAATATCTTGATAAATGCTAGAGTTCTGGATGAACTGCATTTCTGTAATTTAGATTATAATCATAATTTGATAATAGATCTATCCAGCATATTGTTCAAGAGTTTAAATTTTTGGGAATCACTTAATTCTTAGATATAATCCCCAGTAATAACTTATTGTCTACAGTTATTTTAAATATTATGCCCTACAGATACTAATAGAATTTTTTTTTTAAATTTTAATTTCCATGTTTATGCTTCTTATCATTCTAGACATAAAAGTCATTTGACTTTCATCATTTATAACTTTCATATCAATTACTAGTCATCTTATTGTGAAAGATCAATAAATAATAGATAGGTTGCATGTAAAAAGCCAAACAAGATGGACTTTTTTTTAACACTTCTCAAAGCCAGAAAGTTATTGTACTTAGTAAATATTATATAAATTCAATCACCAACAAATTTAGACAATTCTACACCAGAGGACTTGAATAATTAATAAAATGTAGTAATACTTATTCTATTTAAATAAGGCATCATATATTGCATTCATCAATAGTTCAAATGTAATTTAAAAACAATTTGAATGCAAATGAGCAATATATTGGTATAGGAAGTGGATTATGTGTATGCAAATAGACAATGAACTCTCAATCCAATGTTTATGCATATATTGTTTCTCATATCCATTGTCTGTTTTCTTTGGGCCCAAATTTAATTGCATTAAAATACATGTGGAAAAAAAATTATTTATTGTTTTTAAATGTATTTTTTGCATCTATCAGTGATAAATATCAGCCTGATATGATATTCTTTTGCATAAATATTTTTTTTTAATTAAAAAACAACAACATACAAATAGTATCAATGTAAATATATATACACACATATTATAATAACTGAATAATGTTCTCATAATTAATCAAAGTTTTTATAAATTCTAATTATAAGTAAATTAAAATGTATACAACATAATTTTATAATTTTAAATAAAAGAAAAAAAGTAAAAGTCGTTCAAATTGCATGAAAAAAACTTTTTAAATAAAATTAAAATATTGAAATTAATTTTAATCATGTCTTCTTAAACACAGAGCATGTAAATAATGTTATATTAAAAATTTAAACATATATATATACATTTTTCAAATTGGATCTTAACAGTAAGTATCTGTCTACTATATAAATTTTCCAGGTTCGAATGGCCTGGTGGTAGATATGGTAAGACTCCAATACCAAAACATCCTGACCGTTATAATATATAATATATATTTTTCAAATAATAGATGAAGAGTGTTTTGACTTATAAATCTGAGTTATACTTTAATAAATAAGTGGCAAATTATCCTTTTATAATTCTTATAATTCCATGGCACTGTATTATTTTTCTGTATGTATCATTCATTTTCTCTAGTTCTTAATAAATGAAAAATTAAACGTTCACTGTGTATGTGTATATGCATTTTTAATATTATTTACACCTTGCTAGGCAATTTATACTTTGTATCAGTAACTTAAGTTATCATTATTGTGTTGTAATCCAATGCAAATTTACATAAGTATTACACATTCTTCTAATAATTAAATTATTATATGTAAATTTTTTATTGCATATAACTGATTTTTTTTTAAAAAAGTAAAATTAAATGAAATTTATTGTACCAACACTAAAATAGTTGCATGATCACCATTTTCTATGCTTACACAAACTATTAATAAACTGTGGCAAACTCTCCTTATAGCAGGATGACCCAGTGCAAACCTTAGTAATCAATGGATGCAAGAAAGTTTGGGCATAAAATCCCCGATCTAGTTAGTGCCTACTCATCCAATATCCCCAGACCAGTTTTTCACTTGTGATTATCATCAGTAAAGAGTCTTAAATCTGAAGGTCCTGCACCTTGATATTAGAATCTAATGCAACCCTCCACAGTCATCATTTATCTATTTAAACTAGGAGCTGGAGATGGAAAATACAACAATATTTTCAGTCCAATCTCTTTCACAAGTATAGATATATAGATCTCTATATATTTTGGTTTCTTTGGTTTTTTTACTACAGTTAGCATTATACGATGGCAGAATTGGTATAAAACTACCAAAATATCATATGATAATTATTTCCTAAGCTTACACAAGCTTCTGGAGATTGCATTAGAATATAAGATCTAGGTGCAGTGCTCTCAGATCCAAGACTCATTGCTGCTGAAGCCACAAGCTAGAAACTAATCTAGGGATGAGTAGGCATTAAATAAGAATTTTATGCACAAACCATCTTGCATCCATTGATTACTAAGACTTGCACTGGGTGGCTCTACTGTATGGATAATTTGCTAGTGATACTAAAATAGTCACAAAAAATTGCAGAAAAGGATGATTTACTAAAAAAATAATCAAATGATTAATTATTCAGCAGTTTATAAAAAATATGAGTGCTAGAAATAATAGAATTAAAGCTACAATTCATCAATCTGGAGTTCCAGAATCCAATACTTTTTTTACCACATTAAATTACACAAGGTTAGTAATTGAATAGTTTATGCTATAGAACAGCGTTTCTTAAACTTTTTTCATCCATGACCCCTTTTTATCATTGAGATTTTTTCACGACCCCAGATATTAAATATAAAATATATATAGAAATAAATATTCCCACAAATAATTTATTTCTTTGGTAAACAATATACATATGAAAATAAGTAGTTTTAGGATTTGTTTTAAGTATACAAAAATTAATGAAAGAAAATCATGTTTTAATGAGACAGATGTGTTTGTTTTTTGCTGCATAACAAATTAAATCTTGGTGAAATATTTGATACTGCTGGATGTAAAGCATCTTCAACGTTTTTCAGCATTGAACAATATTTGGATTTAATATACTGTACATTAAAGCTGAAAAAGTCATTTCACATAAGTATGTGGTGCTAAATGGCAGAAGAACATTTAATGCCATTTCAAAAATTGTGAGAAATTCAATACTAGTTCTGATCCAGAACTCAGTCAAGGATTTTTGTGGAAAATCAAGTTTTAAGTTTGAGTCACTCGATACCTCAGCAAATTCCTCTTAGGCTTTATATTGCACGTGATTAATTTCATTAATGTCATCAAAAATGATCTTTGAACCAAAGATAAGTTTTTGAAATCTAAATTCGATATAAAGTATTTGTAAAATTGTTTTTAGGTTTTTAAGTGATCTATAATAATTTCTGCAGTTAAAGTTTTACAATTATTTATTTCAATTATAAAATTGTCGATAATTGAAAACATTTCCAGTGAATCATTTTTCACCCTATTCTTCCAAATGTTGATCTTTTTAATAACACTTTCAATTTTATCATTCAAAGTAAAAATATTGCTATTTTTTCCTTGAAGAGACAAGTTAAGATCATTTAGCTTCACAAAAATATTAGACAAATAGCACAGCTTTGATAGCCATAAGTTATTTTAAAAAAGAGCAGCAAGATCAGTTTTTGTTCGGTTAAAAATACAATAATTTCTTCTTTTAATAACAATAATCTTCTTAAACTTCGCCCTCTTGACATCCGTCTTACTTCTGCATGTAATAATATATTTTTATATTTACAGTCCATGTCTTTACAAAGATTTGAAAATAAATGGCTGTTAAGTACATGGCTTTTAATAAAGTTTAAAATTTTGACAGCATTCTGAAGCACATCATTCAATTTTGTTGCTAATTTTTTTGCTGAAAGGACCTCATGATGGATCAGGCAGTTTGTAAAAGTTACATGATCATTACCAGAAGCTTTAAAAAATGATTCAAACCAATATTTTCCCCAGTCATTGCTTTTGCACTATCTGTGCATACTCCAAAGCAATTTTTTCATTCTAAACTTTCAGTTTTAAAAAATTTGTCTACTTTATTATATATGTTTTTCTCTCTATGTTCTTCCAAAGAATGACAAAATAACAATTCTTTCTCAATGTTTTCTTTATATATGTATCTGACATACATTAATAATTGAGCTATTTTTGAAATATCAGTTGCTTCATCCAACTGAATTGTAAATATTGGGCTTTCTTTAAGTCTAGTAATAAGTTGTTCAAATTGGTCATTGCTAATTGCAGAAATTTTATTAGTGACAATGTCATTACAAAGGAATTTTCTGAATTTCATCACCATATTTACTGTGAAGTATTTCTACCATTTTAATAGCAGCAGGTAATATAAGATATTCTCCAATGGTGTATGGCTTTTTCTTTTTAGCAATCAGATATGAAAGTTCATATGATGTGAGTAAATATTTTTCATTAACAGTTATAAATTTCTCAAAATATTGTTTTTCTTTATTTGATGTTTTTAATAGTCATTCGAAATATTCTTTTGGTTTATTGACATATGAAGGATGCTTGGATTCAAATTGCCTTTTTAATTTTGATGATTTCATACTCTCCATAGATAAAATATTATTGCAAATTAAACAGAGGTTTTTCATTACCATCACAGTTGTTGAAAGTAAAACCTAATTGGAGAAATATCTCATCATATTTTCTTTTTTGCATCTTAGATGCCACTTTCTGATTATAAGATTCTGCTTGAAGAGACTTTGTAGCATTGCCATCTGCATCATTACCTTTGATATTCAAATTCAACCATTTATCCATGGGTAAAAAGTATTTTTATTTTAAAATATAAATAAAATAACATTACTTATTAGTTAGCAGAGACATCAAGTGTCAGCCATGTTTTTTGTTTAATTATATGAAGCATATTTATTCCCTGAATGTTCTATTTTTTAATATCCTCATGTGTTTTATTTTTTAAAATTTTTAAAATATCAATAAATCAATTATAAATTACCTGTTAAGTTTAAAAAATAGAAATATGTTTTTACTTGTTAATAAATAGATGAGAATAAGTTTCAAATAAAATTTTTTTTTTTACAATAACTAATAGGATGATAAATTTTGAATAAAAAAATGAGAAAAAAAGTATACAAGCATTTTTATATATAAAAAATAACATCTTTCATAATATTTATTCAAATAAATACTAACCTTAGTTGAGTAAAACAGTAAAATACAATACTATATTGTTCTTGCGATGTGGACACTTTGTTGAAATGAAACTGAAACAAATAACTTGACCGGAAATGTATTATATAACCACAGTGGCGCCAACCTTATTCTCACCACTACAGCATATATTTTGATTCTGAAATAACTTATATTTTAAAATTGCAATGTGACACCATTATTATGATGCATTTAGTGTTATTTTTCAATATATAAATATAATTTATAGCTCAACTTGGCCGTCATTATGATTTTATAATTGAGCTGTACAGAAAACACAATATATTAAATTAAAGATAATGAAGGGATTGTGCCTAATATTTTTTTAAATTAATGTATCTGAATTAAGTTTTCATGACCCCAACTTTTCACTTCATGACCCCAAATGGGGTCATGACTCACAGTTTAAGAAACACTGCTCTAGAGTAAATTACGAAACTGTGATCTACAAATCTTGAGTTCTAGAATCCTCTACTCTACCAGTAGTATTAAACTATGCAGGGTAAATAAATATATAATAGAATAGATTATTGTTCAGAAGTTTATAAAAAGTTTCACCACCAGAAATGATAAAGTTTGAACCATGATCTGTGGCCATTGAAATCATTACTCTATTGTGTTTGTACACATAAAACACACACACACACATGTATTTACATAGTGATCATATTAGTTTAAAAACAGGTGATTTGTTTTTTATCCCTACACACCTCATTCCAATTCTAACATACATAACCATCTATTACAGTAGCAACCTAGGTTATCCTTTCTCATTGTGAAATTTATATGTAAAAATTGAATTAATAGCAATCGAGTTTTTGTGGTTGCAATCTTTGCTTCATTTTATATTTTAGGGTCTATATTGACCTTTAATAATCAAAATAATCAGAGATTATATTGTCCCATAAAAGTCAAAACAGAAAAACAGACTAATTGAAAACGTTTCTTGACTTTAATTAAAAATAATATATTGTTCGGCTTTGCAAAACTCAAGGATATTATGTATATCATTTACATATATACGTGGGTATTAATTGAAAGAAAATTGTGAATATATATATTTCCCCATTCATGCATAGTTATAAATACGTGTATCTTATACTAGTTTTTTTTTCCTGCTGCCATTGTATTCTCATGACGGTTATTCTGCGTTTCCTAATACTTCACTTGTAATAAAAATTGAAAGCTAAAAGAAAATTGACTGCCAAAGACAAATATTTTCTTCAGAGCTTATATTAAACCGAGCTTTACTTCTTTAAAAGTTGATCACATGAGCAAAAAGGTTAGTGAACCCGACTTTTTTAAAAAATACAAATTTAATGTAACAATTTCGTCTTCACTGAGTTTCTGAGCATTGAGAACACTGGTAAACGAAATTAAAATTACTCAAGTAGTTCTACTTTGAAAAACAATTTTTTTAAAAAAAGAGTAAAACGTTTTTTCAATAACAAAACAATTTGTTGGTTAAATATACTGTTAATCTTGTAAATTGTCAGTGCTCAGAGGTTGTGTATTTTTGTGATTGATTGGTAAATATTTTTTCTGTTTAGTATAAGGGTTATGGCTGTAATGGAAATAAAATGTTTTGACAGATGATGGGTGGTAGAGAATTGCTAAATTTTTTCGAAATAGAATAAATAAATACAATTTAGTTGATTTTCTTTTTTTTATATTGAAAAAATTTCATTTTTGAGACCGTGTAGCATATAATTCGCTCTTTTTCTGCTGCAATAAAATATAAGTGCTTATATTCAATAAATACTGTTATAATATAAATCATCATCATTATGATCTGCCAAAAAGCAGATTGCGTATAAATCATGAAAATCTTTCCCTTCAAGTTTTCCTGTACTTTGGTGGATTATTCAAGTGCTTATAGCTGTACTACTCATGTTTTTATTTAATTTACTTATTTTTCTTTAACCACTATTTATACTCTACTTCAATATATCTATATTTCTAATATATGATCAGTCTAAATATTTTCCATTTCATAATTTTCTCAAATAATCTTTCTTCATGTATACTTTCCAACTATTCTACAATACTAATCACTTATTTTCTTAACTTACTGATTTTATTGTCTTCCAAATTTATAGGTTCTAAACGCTTATAGCTTTTTATTTTTTATAATTATTAAATCTTTGCTGTATATAAAAGTGTGCATCAAACAAAATATTTAACAAGTAATTAATAGGCTATTTAATGTCTGATTCTATTCATAGTTAAATATAACCTTTCTTATTTTAATTCATCAAAATTTTCCTCAAAATGTAAAAGCACTAATCTGCGCCAGAGCTTCTAGTTTGATATTTATATATAAATTTTTTATACACTCCAATAGTATTTTTTTAAATTTAGTGTCATGTTTGTTTATTTTCATGTACAGTTCTACAAATTTTAGTTATTTTATTTAACTTAGTCAGCCTAATTAACTAAATAATTATTGCTTTTCACTAGGGAGAAAGACGAAAAGACAAACTGTAGACTATTGCCACCTGGCATATAATTAATCTGATGAATACTGTCTTCATTGCTTCTCTGTAGAGGGATGCTAGATAGACTATTAGTTTGCAGTAGGTTATTTAAAGGTTGTTTTGTCTTTTACTTTATTTAACATTTAGTTTAATTCAATTTTACTATTTACAAAACCTGTCATATTATCATAAATCTGATATACGTAACCCTTATTCTACCACTGCAATTCTATCTTTATTAAAATGATTTTCACTTAACTTTTTATATAAATAAATTCATAGGAAATTCATCTAATAAAATATATTAATCTTACACAATTTTATGACTATTTTTTTGCATAAGACTATGGATGAGAATGCTACAAAAAGCAGTTACATAAAAGTACATTAAAAATATTGTGTAACTAATTTATAATTTAGTAAAATAAATGATCAAATGCTTTTATTGCTTAGGACTTCTTAAAAATTTTGTAATCTGAAAATTCCAAAAGTGAAGTCAATCTCATGACCTTACAGTCCAGAGTCAGAGAATTTATTATTGCACTAAACCATGCTGGGTCTAGTTTAATCTTTGTTGAAACATTTTCAGCTCATTTGCAGAATTGAATCATAGCAATCTTATAACTCACACAGAAGGTATAATATAACTTTATCTTGCTCATTGCAGTGCCAAATCTATATAATATTAATATTTATGTTCTTTATTACTTTTACAATGCTTTTTATAACCCATTATTGATGGATTTGATGTATATTTATATTCATGTATTTGTATTGTGTTTGTTATAGTTCTGGATTGCTGGGGCAATCGAAACTGTCAAAAGTGCATTGTATAAAGGACTGTAAAAATAATAAAGAACATAAATGATATTAATATTATAAGGTGTATTATACATCTTTATATAAAACCAATGTCTTTATTTGGAAACCAGATTTTATCTTATAATAAACTTCTGGTAAATAATACAATTCAGAACATAATAAAATTATACAATGAATTTATAAATGCTATTTCTAGTTGAATTTGTAGCAAATATCTACATCCCAAAATGAAGATTCCCAATTATCAAAACAAAAATAATTTAACAGTACTGAAAACTATAAACCATTTTATTTGATAGATAAGCTTTTCATATGCTATCTGTTCTTTAACTAAGAATCAATAATATTATTTCAAGCTAGTGATATAGTGCCATAATAATCACATTTTTAGATCAGTCTCTGGTTTTTGCCTTCTTCAGTGAAGACTTGATATTTAAAGCTGTAACTATTATCCATCTATATGATGTAAATTCCCATGATTACTCAAACTTCCAGTAGATGTCTCTTGAGTAAAATGAAGAAAATTGCTCTTGGATGCATAAGAGCAAGCCACACATGATGCTGACTCTTTTCAATGCCTCACTTTAACATTGCTTTATATTTCTAATCTATCCTTTTAATCTCCTCAAAATTCACTCACTTAAAACTTTCCATATCTTTTTCTTTTTTCAATTGTCCATAATTATTTTGCTATACATGTAGAAATAAATGTAGCTTGCTAAATATTGCAAATGGAATATTTTGATTCCTGGAAACTATAACTTTTGAATAATGTGCTGTATAGAATTAAAGTTAAATGTAATAATTTATCTATAAATGAACAATGTATAAATAAACTTAAATTTTAAATTTCAATAGAATGTTAATTATAAAAGAATCAATTTTGAACTTTTGTATTCTTGTATTGATTATACTTAGACTTTACCAAACTATTATCATAAAAGGTTACTGTAATTTTCAGAGAAAGATTCTTCCTAAAGAATCAATAAAAATCAAAATGTTAATAAAATATTTTACATTTTTATCTTATTTTTGCATTGAGAGCAAAGCTGTTTAATGTTTTAAAATATTATGGCCATATATTGAAATTTCATCCTTCTACAGGATAATGATGATGATGAAATAATTATTTATGTCAGATGCCTTTGACATAAAACTTATATATATATGACTTATAAAAGAATAGTTTTTCAGCTAAATGTGGATTTTCAATCAAGTTTAGAAATTTTTTTTTAGACGGGATAACATTAAATTCTCCTATTTATCCAATTAGTTGTCACTAAATGGTTGATTTAATTCTTATAAGCTAAAATATAAAGCAAAAAGTAAAATAATGTCATAAGAAAAGAAATGAACTCTCCCACAAGATCTATTATATATATATATATATATATATATATATAATAGATATTGTATATATAATTGATATATATATATATATATATATATCAATTGGGACTTATATACTATCATGATTGATATTTGAAAAGAATAATCACAATCAGAAACTGGATTAATAAAACGATCATTAAAGATGAGCAGATATTTTGTAAACATATGATATCTGATGAAAACCATGGTTTAAAACTTTAAGATATTTGTACATGGCAAGATGATATCTTTATATTTAAGTATAAGGCTTTAAGTTTTAATATTTATAATTATTATTATTTTTCTTTTCAATATTTTTATATTATATTTATCTCATAGCAATTGCAAAAGTTTAAGCAACAATTTCATATTTCATTTATTTATTGTAAATAAATTATCTTATTTTTTATTAACCATTTTAGTTGGTTTCTGTTGTTTGAACTTATTTCAAACGTATGCCATTAATATCCACTAAGCATGAGAAGCTGTGCAATCCACTAGGAGGCGTGGAGGGATAAGGGTAATAATTTAAAATAATGATGATTAGTGATGGTTAAAATATGCAGAAATAACTTTTTTTTATAGAAAGTTTGGCACTCTTAATACCTAAAACTTAATTTTAAATTAAATTCAGAAAAAAATTAAAAATACCTCTGGAATATTTATACTTAACCTCCAGTTTTAGGGTATTTGACTATCATCATGAGATGCTTGATTATGTTATTGAATATGTTTGGTTTTATTAACCATTTTTATTTGAATTTATATTTTCCAAAATAATTCATACCATTACAATATATATATATAAAAAGTTAGAAAACACATTGAAAATCTGAAAAAAAAAAAGAATTGTCATTTTTTATTTGTAAAAATATTAAAACAGGCAAAACTCTCTATACATATTGCCACTCAATGCAAGCCAGAGTAATCAATGGATGCCAGAAGGCTTGTGCATAAAATCCCCATCTAGTGCCTACTCATCCAATATTCCCAGGATAGTTTCTAGCTTTTGGTTTTTGTCAGTGAGGAGCCTTGAATCTGAGAACACTGCACTTAGATCTTAAGGATCTAATGCAACCCTCCAGCAGCCACCTTTTATCTCTATTTAACTATAAAACTATGAGTCCTAAATTAAAAACAATATAATATTTTCAATTCAAGCTTATTAGCTTATATAGTCATATAGGTCTGAGTTCAGTTCAGTACCTATACATTTTGATGACGTTAGTTCTTTAATAATTATAGTCACCACTATCCTATTAGGAAGGATTGATTTTAAGCCAATATATGTATGTATTCAGGAAGTTTTGATTGATAATTATTTTTTGATAATATTAATTCCATCTTATATGAGAACATTGTGATGAGGAATGTGGAAACAATTTTGACCTCAGCTTAATTATTATTTTTATGACATATATATAACATATTGAAGTGATTTATATATATATATATATATATATATATATATGATATATATATATATATATATATATATATATATATCATTGTATCATTAAAAAAATTGACTAAAATTGATGACAATAGATAAACAAGGAATGGTAAAAGACCCACAAAGAAACTACATTTGAGATGAATAGATAATATAAAATTGTTTTTGGAATGATGTTAAGAAAAGAAACAGTTGATTGGAGACTAGATTAAAATTGAAGTTATCTTTATCACATTGTATATTGATAATGAATGAAAAATATCATATATATATATAATGAACTTTGAATTTAAATTTGCAATAAACAGACAATGGTATCAATGAGTTTTAATAACATAAATATATTTTATTTCAGAGAAAAATATTTTTAGATATTGTGATATTTCTTTAAAATTAAAAACCAAAATTGTTCTGTGACTGTCTATGAATGTACAAGTTAGATATTGAAAAACGAGGATAAAAAATTGCTGATGGATTTAAACTGGCTACTGCATAGATCTTTAAAAATACCAGAAGGAAAAAATTATGTGTGTGTAGAGTATGGTATTTTTAATGACAAAGATTCCAAGTTTGATTACCAGTAGAGTAATGAAAATAATAAAAAACAGTTGAGATTTACTGAATGAAATTGTTAAATATTTAATCTGTCACTAGGGTGCTCAAAGGTCAAGATCTCCCAAGTTAGCATCAAGAAAAATGAAAAAATAGTTATAGGATTAAATATTTTTTAAACTAAATTTTTTTAAATTTGATTATGTTATCATATAATCTAATTCAATTCGAGAAATATAATGTTTTGAAAAGTTGATAGTAAGAAAAACTAAGCGTAATCATTAGAATAATGAATATCCCAAAAAAACTTGATGTTTTAATTTTTTTTATTTTTAGATATGAAACTTACTATTATAAAAAAATAAAAAAAAAATCAATACATATTTTTTGTAGTATAAGTTGTATTTTTTTTTTAAAGATGAAAAGTTTGAAAAGATTCTAAGAGGCTGTAAAACCAACAAAAATTGGATTTGAAAAAAAAAAAAAATGAAGCAAATAAAACAAAAAATTGAATTTAAAATGTGGACAAATCATATGAAAAAGCAAAAGATATGTGCAATATATAATGATAACTAAAGAAGAAACGAATTAAAAAGAAATGTGGTTATTATCAGGTAAGAAAAAAAATCATTAGAAAAGAAAAAAAAAAAAGGAATCTCCTAGAATATTATAAGACAAAAAAGATAGTCTTAAAATATGTCGATGATACATATACTGAAAAAAAAGGGCCTTGATTACAATGAGATATTTAGACCTTTAGTAAGATCTACTCATAAAACATGATATTGATTACAATCAGATATTTAGTTCTTTAATAAGATCTATACGAATTTAAATAAAGTGTGCATTAATTATTTAAAAAATTACTTTTTATATATAAAAAATAATTTTATACAAATATTTCTAATAAACACAATACTACTATTTTTGAAGCATATAGAGCATTATATAGTTTTGAAACAAGTGCTTTTTATCTGAGAAAATAGTTCATTAAAATCATAAAAAGGAAATAATTTAATAATAACACAGCACCACTTGATTCTTTCATCTCACTATGGTATTATAATCAAGAGCAATTTCATCTCTTGCTTCTATAGCGCTCTTTTGGAAGTTAATAACTACTGATTTATCAAATATACAGTATATGATAGTAGAGTAAAAAAAGAATTTCTCTTGTTTTGATAAAATTTAATTAAATGTTTCTAGTTAAGTATGTTTTAAAAAACAATGATGAAGTAAATATTGTAGCAATTTATTTATATAATAGATGACCAATCAATAACAATGTTGATGAATTAGATCTATTAAATATGTTTACTATGAGAGTTTGTAATGAAAATTAAGCGGGATTCAAACTCAGATTTTTACATGACTCACAACTCTCAGTGTCATCTTATATTGCTGATCCATCTGATCACACACATGTTGAAAAGATAAATAATCACCAGTACAAGTATTTCGTGCTAAACCAGCACTCATTGTTTTGTCCAGATTACAATCTCCACACACACACACACACACATATATATATATATATATATATATATATAATCAGTCCTAAGATGTAAATTAAAATAACCAATCTTTATACTTTAATGGACAGGTGCCAAACTACTCCAACCCACAACTCTTCAGCCTTCCATTTTATTGAAAATCTGAGAATGGAACATTCAAAACTCATGTTAGTGTCAAGGTTGTCATCCTACCCATGTTCTTCTGTACATGAGGAGTCAGAATTACTAAAATGTCAACATGGGTAGGATGACAACCTTGGCACTAACATGGGTTTTGAACATTTCATCATCAGATTTTCAATGAAATGGAAGGCTGAAGAGTTGTGGGTTGGAGTAGTTTGAAGCATATCCATTAAAGTATGAAGATTGGCTATGTTTATATAAAGCTGAGCACTGATTGTATATACATGTGAAGATGGTAATCTGGACCAACTGATGAGTGCTGGTTTAGCATGAAATACACATATTGATGATTATTTATCTTTTCAACATGTGTGTGATCAAGTGGATCAGCAATATAAGATGGCACTGAGAGTTGTGGGTCATGGGAAAGTCTGAGTTCAAATCCCACATATATTACACATATAAATGTGGATTTAAGCCTGTACAATGTATTAATGAAAATTAAGATAAACTCAAAATAAAAATAACTCTACTGCATTTCACTGAGGCAGTGTTTAAAAAATTGCAAAGTGAATAATCTGAGTAAAATACTCAGAACAGAATAAAAAGTTCAGAATAAAAAAAAAGTGCTTTAAATGTAACATGAGATCAAAAACTTAAATTTGGTAAAAATGATTATAGCAGTATAATAATATTCTGATTTTCAGCTTGCACTAAACAATGAATGGTCTAAGACAAATTACTATAATATTTATTGGTAGATTAATCAGATGGTTTTCAAAACTCAAATATCATTTGATGGCACAAAATGGAAACATAGTAGTTGATTTACATAAAATAGTTCTACTGCATTTGTATCTTCAACATGGGATCTTACAATTATAAATATAAAAATATTATTAAAAGTTGATAATTAATACATTTAATAAAATTTAAAATTGCAAATAAGTCTAGTGTCTACATAGGTCTATGAATGTACTTTAAATCTAAATATATTTCTAATTTTAATCCTAACACTAAATCTAATCTTTATCTTAAACCCTAAGTCTAACCAATTTTTGATAAGAAATGATTTTATCAATTACCAATTTATTTACAATTAGTAAAAATCAAATAATATGTAACTTAAAACATATTTTCTGTCTTTCTTAGCAGCAAAAATATGAATTATGTGATCAACAGTTATGCCTATATATATATATTATTAAAAACCAGTCAACATTTAGACAATCCCAATATCAATACAATCAACAATTTCAAATTGTTGTCAAGGCAACCTTTTTTTGTATATTTTGAATACTTTCGTTCACTATTTAATATTGCAACATTGTTTAATTATGTTTGACCCAACATGCTTCTCAGATTCTAAAAAGCACAATATAGATGTAATTGTTGCTAAAACAGCAAACAGATTTAAACTTTAATTAATTTTTTTAAATTTTAAAATTAGCTTACTATTGTTGTACTTTCTAAAAGAAGTAGGGAGTAAGAATAAAAAATGTAATAGAAATGATGGAATGTTTTATGTGTAACTGAATACATTTGTTATAATTTAAACTTATTGATAAATATTGTGATCTGAAAACAAACAATTAACTACGATTAGGACTAATCTAATTTAATTTACTTCTAAAAAATGATTTATCAAATGTAAGATTAAAAAGAATCATACTATAGTTGTATATATATCTTCCTTAATAACAAAAACAAAACAAAACAAAAAAACAATTAACTCCATGTGAATAATGTTAAAACTACCATTCACTGTTTTTATAATGTAAATGTAGATTTAAAAAGTATAATAGTTACGATATTATTACGGGATTTATAACTATAATATTTTTAAATTGTGCATTAAATTTCCAAAACATCTTGTAATAACAGAATACTACTCTACTTAAAAATGTTTTTAAAATTTTAAATTGTTATTTGTTTTCTCCTTTGATTTGCCACTATTATAATTTTGATAAACTTTTTGATTTCTCTATATAATATTACTTTGCCTAAATTTTTACCAATTTGTCAATCTTAGACTGTATCCCCTAATAACATATGCACATAAATACAGAAGTCTTATTCAAGTTTTAGTTTTAATAGTGATGTCTGGTTACTTTAAGTTATGCTGATGATTAATGATCATTTTGTAATCAATTAATGAGGGGGTTTATTTCATAATTAGGTCACTGTGTTTATAACTATATGAACAGAACTTATAGCATGATTATTAGAAATAAGTTACATGTTTACAGAATGACAATGTTATATTACTGGAATGTAATTAGGGTGAAATTTATTGAATAATTCTTATTTAAACACATGATACAGATTACAGCAAGGATATGGATTCTATTATAATTGGTTAAGAGTATCATAATCTGCCATAATTTTAGGTTGATAAGATTAATCAAAAGAATAATTAGTGATAGTAGCTTCAGTTCTCTAATTATAGGTCTATGATTGGCTGGAAGCAATTTGTTCATGTTATATACAAAAAATAATTGATGAAATTCTCTGTTTCTCATAATCAATTGCAGAGCTATTTACAAAACTACTAAGCAAAATATGATTGCTTAGATAAATTATAAATAAAAATATAAAGTATTAAGTTATCAGATTTTGGAAAATCAAATATGGAATATGGCTGTTTAAAAAAAGTTCAACATCAAATCTGTAAAACAATTTTATTCCACGATACATAAAAACATTATAACAATTAGGTGAAGTTCAGGCCTTATATCTAGTATTAATTTTATCATTCTTTATCATAACTGAATTTTATATTATGAGTTTTTAGAAATCTTCATAAAAGATATTAATGTTAACTAAACAATACAAAATTGCCTTCACTGTTATCATGTTCATCTTACTTCTCTCATTTTCAATTGAATTGACATTAGTGAAAAAATATCTTTCAACATGAGCATTGTTGGTAGAAATGGTGAATAAAGATTCACAAAATTTGAATTACTCAGAATGTTACCACAATTCTTTGGATCTGGTTTGATATAGCCATCTATTTTTCATGGCAAAATTTCTTGACATGCCTCTTATTTTTATTTTTTTCCTAAAAAGTTTTCTGAGAAGTATCATCTGATAATAATTCATTGTCATTGTTGTCAATGTTATTAGTTTTGGAATTGAAACTCAAAATGTTCAATTTATATTAATGTGTTGCATAATAAGCAATCATCTTCCATGTACAATACTAAATGTGAGCTTATGGATTTTGCAGTCAACTTCATTCTGTTTGTCATTTACAATAAAATGTCATTCTTTTAAATAATCATAGTTAAAAACACATTTTAATTTTGTCATTGGTAAGGTTTTAAGGAAGAAACAAAATTTAATTTACTTTTGTCTAATTAATAAAGAAAATTAATTTTATGTATAAACATATTATTGCATATTTAAAAAAGGTGCATTATTATTATTTTTTGTTAATTAATAAAATAACAATTATGTATTATACTGATATCCATCACAGAATGCCCATATAAGATCTGTTTGAAATAAGAAGACACAATATATTTGTACAGAATCATAAATAAAGTGTTTATACACTAAAGCCATAACATATGCTGTATCAATATTCATTACTTCACTTATATGCTATTCCAAAAAATGAAAATAAATGCAAAAAAACAAAACAAAAAACAATGACATTAAAGTTTATAAATTTAATAAGGCTTATGATATATGACAGCAGATATTTTTCTATCTCAAAGAATTATATGAATCATGTTTTATTAATGATGTTTCTTTGGCTTATGTTAAAAGCAAACATATTTTATTATCTGACTTATTTTTTCTGCATTTGATTTACAATATTTGATGTAATATATAGGTGGTTTGAACTCAGAATTTCACATGATACTCAACCATCCATGCTATCTCTTACCACTAATACATTTGATCACACACATGTTGAAAAGATTGGCCATCTAAATATAAGCTGAGCTTTGATTGTATATATGTGTGAAGATTGATAATCTGGACCAACTGATGAGTGCTGGTTTAGCATGAAATAAGTATATTGGTGATTATTTATCTTTCAACATGTGTGAGATCAAGTGTATCAGTGGCATGAGATAGAATAAATTGTTGTGGATCATGTGAAAGTCTGAGTTCAAACTCCCTATATATTACATGTAGAAGTGCAGGTATGAAAAAGTCTGTACTGTAAAAAAAATTCATATTTCAAAATATAGTGCTTTAAGGTCTGCTCATCCCTTGTATATGTATGTAAATGGATTATGTTCTGTACATGAAGGGTCAGAGTGACTTGTGGTTAACATGGGTAGGATGAGAATGTTGGCACTAAGGTGGGATTTGAGCATTCCATCATCAGATTTTCAATGAAATGGACAGCTGAAAAGTTGTGGGGTGGAGTGGATTAAAGCCTGTCTATTAAAATATGAAGATTGGCTATCTTAATATAAGCTGAGCTTTGATTGTATATATGTGTGAAGATGATAATCTGGACCAACTGATGAATGCTGGTTTAGCATGAAATATGTATATTGGTGATTATTTATCTCTTCAACATGTGTGTGATCAAGTGTATAAGTGGTATGAGATAGATAGCATGGATGGTTGAGGATCATGTGAAAGTCTAAGTTCAAATCCCTATATGTTACATATAGATGGGCAGGTATGAAAAAGCCTGTACTGTAGAAAAAATTCATAATTCAAAATATTTGATGTAATAAAATGCTTTCTAAACACAATGATTAAAGTTTTACAAAATTTAAGAGTATGAATAACAGCTTGTCTGTGATAATGAGACTATTATTGTTTTATAAGAAAAAAAGATTTATCAAAAAAAAAGATGTTGCCCAAATGTATTTAATTATGATAAAGGTTCTAACACTTCACTATTCATTTATTTAAAAAAAATAAATATATGACACAGTAAGTTTTTCTATTATTTTTATTTTTTGGAAAATTGAATAAGTGAACACTCACTCCATAATTATGTAAGTAAATGTGTTCTATCAATTTGTTATCAATAACTAAATTATCTTTAATTTTTAATTTTGTTTATAGTATAATCTTAATTTATACATGCACACACATTATATATATATATAAGCATCCATGTTATAGATAGATATGTGCATGTTGAAATATGCTGTACAGGTGTAATTCAATACACAATACATATTCTATTGTAATCTAAGCTTATCAGAAATATAAGCTATTATTTATGGTATAGAATGTAAATAAGAAAGTTTGGCACAAAATATAAGAATGTCATGGCTCCACTGCACTAAAAAACTGTCTGGTGAAATCAATTATTGCCATCATATTGCCACTGAAAACTGTAATCCTAATTAATTTCCTCAAATTATTAGCTTTTATGACTTACAAAGCAATTTAAATTATTATTTTAAAAGAATATTGAAAGTTATAACTGCTTAAAATAATATTTATAATTTTATGTTTTCATTAAAATATAGGACCTTAAGTTGTTCCTGTATATGCAATGTGGGAAAGCAACATTTGTTATAAAAAGCAGAACATCTGGTAAGCATAATAAAGAAAAATTAATTACAGCGAAACAAATTATGCTGTACAATGCATTATATATAATTTCATTTATATTCTATCTCCTATCCTCCAAAATGAAAACAAACAAACAAAAACATAAATAAGCCAAAAGAAAAAAATTGCAAATTTAATACATTTTACAATACTTAAGCAATCGTTTTCTTTCTCTGAGTACTTCAGTGATCACATTACAAAACAAAATTTATAAATAAATTTTAAATTATGCTAGCAGCCATTTTCATATCTTGGAGTGCCATACACGATTATATTTATTAATAAAATGTATTCAATTTATGTTGAAAGCACATAATTTTATTCTTAATTTATTATTTTTCCAAATTTGAAGGGCAGTATTTTGAAAATATTTTTAAAGCATAATCCTAAAATTTTTACAAAAAATTAGAATATACTTTAATGCCAATACTGATTTAAAAACATCAAAGCACTTACAGAAAGCATAATTTCTTGATAATAATATTAGTCTATTATATTTCTATAAGAAATAAAAGTTAATGGAAAAAAGAATATCCCCCACAGTATATTTAATTATGATGGAAATAAGACATTTCACTATATTTACTTTATTTAAAAAATAAAAATACAATAAGTTTTTTTCTTATTCTTATTTTGTCAGAAAATGAAAAAGATATGTGTGTCCTTTCAATTTATTATTATTATTACAGTTGGGTCAAAAATATAGATGGATTCATTCTATATTTTCTTAAAGACTTTATCTTGTGTTTGAAAAAGTGGGAGTATTCATTTATATAGTGACATCTGCAAAGCACATGTGTATTAGCTTATTGGCTTATTAATTATAGACTGATTTCTGTTCTGCATACCATTGCACAAATTTTTGAGAGATGTATTTATAATAAAATTATTTCAGATGTGGGTAAGATAATTTCTTCTTCTCAACATGGTTTTAGTCCTAATAGATCAATTGATAGTAATCTACTGACAATTTATGATCATATAGCTCATGCTATTGAAGATCGTCAAGGACTAGATGTTATTTATTTTGATTTGTCAAAAGCCTTTGATAAAGTTGATCACAGTGTCTTACTTCATAAATTACATAAAATAGGTTTCTCTAATAAACTTGTATATTGGTTTCAATCATTTCTGTGTAGTTGTACAGCATATATTAAATTCAATAATAAAGTTTCGTTTAATTTTGAATGCAATTTAGGTGTTCCACAGGGTAGTATTTTAGCACCCATGCTGTTTAATGTTTGTGTTAATGATCTTAAGGATTGCTTGAGATATTCTTTTCTGTTAAGCTATGCTGATGACTGTAAGATTTTTAGAAGAATTATATCAGTGAACGATTGTGTTCTCCTTCAGAAGAACAATGATAACTTTAGTGCTTGGTGTGAGTCAAATAATATGACAGTTAATTTTGATAAATGTTCCTTTATTTCTTATTCCAAAAAATCTGAAGTTTTACAATTTTGTTATTATATCAATTCTCATAAAATTATTTCAGTTAAATGCCAAAAAGATCTTGGAATTATGTTTTCTTGTAATGGATCTTTTATTCCTCATTTTGAAATGATTGTTGGTAAGGTTTTTAAGGTTATGGGTGCTATTCTTAGACACGGTTATCAGTTCAGTAATGATACTAAACAGAAATTGTTTTTTTCATTGGTTCTTCCTATTATTGAATATGGTTCAATAATTTGGAACCCTAGTTCTTTGCAAGGATGTAACTTGTTGCAGTCTATTTTAAAGAAGTTTTTCAAATATGTTTCTTGGGAGGGTAAAATGATTAATCTTTCATCTAGACAAAAGTATAGGGATTTGAAATATTCTTATAAAATAGTTAATAAACAGGTTATTTTATCAGATATAGTTTCAACTATCTCAATTAGGTCTTTGAGTTATGATACTAGGTCTACTTGTGTATATCGGATTCAAACATGTCATTCTAATATTCTTAAATTTTCTCCTTTATTTAGGTTACCCTCTTTATATAATCAAATTGGGAGTAACCTTAATCTGTGTGATATTGATTATAAGAAATTTTGTAATCTTGTTAAACTGAAATGTTATGTTTGATTTTGTCTTTTAAATTTTACTTTATTATGTATACATTTATATTTTCATTTTATGTTATATGTTTTATTTTCACTTTTATTGTATGTGCAAACTGTAATTGGCTTTATGCTGTTGTTTAGCACTTAAATAAATGAATTGAATTGAATTATTATTATTATTATTATTATTATTATTATTATTATTATTATTATTATTATTATTATTATTATTATTATTATTATTATTATTATTATTATTATTATTATTATTATTATTATTATTTAAAATTTTATTTATATTATAATTTCAATTTATATAGGCATATTGTGCATATGAAAAAGCATGTGCATTATGTAGATGAACATGTTTAAGCAGTTCACTAAACAATACAAATTCTATTTTAATGAAAGTTTATCAATAAAATATGATCTATTAGGCATGATGTATGATGTACATGAGTACAAAATGTAATATATGTTATGGCTTCAATATATTTAATAAATAAATTAATAGAATTTAAATGTATGTTGAATCAAATATAAAAATACTTGTGTCAAAAAGGCTAAAAATAAATTATTTTAGATTATATAAAAATTTAGTAATATTTAATAAAAAAAAATCATTGCAGGTTTAATATTTCATTACTTTTTATTTTATATATATATAACTTATAAAATAAAAATGATATATGTAATATCTAATATATTATTATTATAATAATCTGATAGATTATGCTTAAAAGCTTGATTCATAATATTGAATTTCACGTTATTACAATGTTATCTGCTTGCGCTTAATAAATTTGATATATATACCTTTAATATATTAAATTATTTAATTGATTATGTATATAAAAGTACACACACACACACACGAAACACAGCCATGGGAATTTTTATGTATATGTATAAAAAAAATTAATGTATTTTTTATGTACTATCAAAAATTTTTATGTATGTTATTAAAACACTCTGAAGATGTTCTGTACATGAAGAGTGAAAATATAATTAATTAAAAATAATAAATTTCAATGAATTATATTAATACCAAAGTACAAAAGGGTATTCATTAAAATGCTTTAATAACAGCAATTGATATACACCAAAATAAAAGTAAACCCATGGTTTAAAGGAAAGATGAGAAATTGATGAAATTAATTAATAAGTAATATTGTCTATTAAATAATAATGAGGGTGCAGAAAAAATTACTATTAATTAAAAGGAGACTTTTGATTCTTCTTTTGAAATCTTAGAGAACCAAAAAAGATCAGGTGTTAAATGTCTATTTCATATGTTTTAATAATGACTGCTATTATTATATTGATAAGATAATCATTAATTTCTTGAATCAGCTTAATGTTATTTTAAAATCCAAAAGTATGCTTTTTACTTTGTATCTTGTAATTTTTAAGATTTTAGTTCGATTTTTTAAAAGTAAAATGTATGCTGCGCTTATTTTTTTGTGAATGAATACTTCTTTTTTTTAAAAAAATTATAACAGCTAAAAATAAATTATGGCTGTCATAATTAAGAAGTTATAACCTTTCAGACAAAGTAGGAGGTAAAATCTAAGACAAAAAATGTTAAAATTGATTGAGTTATTGTCTTTGACTAATTTTTAATAAAGATAATTTAGTTACCCTTTTAGTAATATAGGTTGCTTTTAAGTGAAGAAAAATTGCAAAACTGACTGTTATTAATGAGACATTATGGACTGATATACATATTGAAAATACAAATAAAATGGAGGTTCATTGTAAGATTGTTACATTCAGATAAACAAAAACTAAAAAAAAAAACTTTTTAAAGTTTTTTAATTTTTGTTGGTTAAATTAATCATCAAAAATATATAATCTGTAAAAAGTATACAATTATTATTATTAATATTTAAATACAAGTATATTGTCTATACTGAAATTAATGTAATTAGAAGGGATTTGAACTCAGACTTTTAAGCTCTCCACAGCTATTCACTCTATCTTATACAACTGAAACACATGACCACTGAGTTCAAATCCCTTATAATTATATTAATATCAGTATTGACAATATACTTTTATTTAAATATTACTAATAATAATTATATACTTTTTACAGATTATATATTTTTGATGATTAATTTAAACAACAAAAATTAAATGACTTTAAAAAGTTTTTTTTTTTTAGTTTTTGTTTATCTGAATGTAACAATAGTGAATCTCCATTTTATTTGTATTTTCAATATTTATACCAGTCCATAATGTCTCATTAATAACAGTAATTTTTTGCAATTTTTCTTCACTTAAAAGCAACCTATATTACTAGAAGGGTAAGTAAATGACCTTTATTAAAAATTAGTCAATGACAATAAGTCAATCAATCTTAACATCTTTTGTCTTAGACTTCATCCCCGACTCTGTCTGAAAAGTTTGTAACATCTTAGTTATGATAGTCATGATCGATTTTTAAATTGTTATAATTAATATTTTTTAAAAAACTTTTTATTCACAAAAAAATAAACGCAGCAGACATGTTGAAGTGTGTGTGGTCATGTGTTTCGGTTGTATAAGATAGAGTGGATAGTTATGGGGAGCTTTTAAAAGTCCGAATACAAATCCCTTCTAATTATTATTATTGTAAAATCTTTCCATTAATTTTTATATAAATATCAATATTTATATCTAAAATCTTATTATAACTTAATTTTAATTCATTTACTTGCATTATTTTAATACAAACTATGATTTTACGTTTTTGTTCATTTATAATTTTTCTAGTGTATGTGAGTCAATTTAAAACACTATATTTTAAAATTATTTATATAAAATACAAGATATTTATAAAAATTAAAAATTGAAAGCAAATTTAATACTAAACAGTCTGTAACGATCCGGAGAAGGTGACTTAACGTAAACTGCACTACAGGGCGCCATCTAGGCATTTGAACCTAGAAAAATTTATAAAGTAGGCAGATACGTAAGTCAAAAAAAAATTTTTTTTTTTTTTTTAAATTTTGATTCCGGTCGTTAGCCCATGTCACTAGCTCAGTGGAATAGCAGAGATTAAATAATATAAGATCTTATCTAATTAGATTTCAACATTAAAAATAAATAAAATAAGCCACTGCCAGTAATTAACATACAAACATTTATTTATGAACATATATATAAGATTTAAAATTATTTTAGTATTAGTTTACATTTTATCATTTAACATTATTTTTAACTTTGATTTTTGACTTTAATTTACCTTTCATTACTATTAGATTCTAATTTTACATTTTTATTAAGTTCGCACAGATAAATTTATGAAAGCTTGTTTATCACGTTGAATATAGACCGGTTACATAGATTTCACGGTCAAAAACATTTCAAAGTAAACATAAACGATCAAAATACAAAATTATTGATTACTGACAATTGCAGAGGGAAATTTATACATAACCCATAGTATTCACCGTAAGATACTTGCATTGTCACCAATAACTTAAAAGACATCCGAATAAATACATTTTAGATACTCACCGTAAGGTATCATTATTTATCGAATGTCTATATATTTTGATTAAATATGATAACGCAAAACATAGTTAACCGATAAACAATCCATGCAAGCGTCTATAAACAACTTAAATTTAATGCATTTTTATTTAGGGTCGAGCATGAATACTACATAGATTTGCATTGAAATTAAAATATTCTATCCCTATTTAACCTTAGGCTAAAATTCGCAGTCAAACTGGCCTCAATCCATCTGATACATCGATGTATTCAATGTAATAAAATACGGCAGCACAAAAGGTTAAGAGAAGAAATTGCCTCTTATGAGATAGGAATATTACATTTATCTGCAAAGAAGAGCAATAAAACAAAAAACTCCATAGAAAGGAACTGCGGTATCCGACTTATAATTCCTTCCATAGGCAAACGGAAGTGTGCGGCATATGAAGCGATTCTGCCCGTAGCGAATCAATATTACACCTACTAATCACACCAATATATCCAATCCATTGACCCAATCTAACCACGAAACAAATAACCTAAGATTACCCTCCCCTAATATAACTTTACAAATCTATACAGCCATTCACGCCCAACTTAAGTTTAACATTTATATAATTAATTTAACGAAAAAAAAAAAAAAAATCATGATAAAAACTTAAAGAATACAAAAATAAATAAATGGAAATGATTTTACATAAATAAGAAAAAAAAATACATCAAATAACACTATTAATAAAGAATTTAGTTTGGTCAGATAGGATTCTATTGCATCATTTAATAAAAAGTTTTAAAATTTAGAGTTCTTATTGTTTCAAGTGAATATATAAGTTCTTACGATTTTTAAAATGTCCAACTTTATCCGTTGCTTGCCATGAACGTAAATTCCCAAGTCCTAAAATTGGTATCCATTTAGCCGTTGTTTTATTTATTCATTCGGAGGTTTTTTAATTTAGTTGGTCCTCAATTTAGGAAACGATAGTTCATTTCTCCTTTCTTTAACAGCTAAAGAATTGACCGTCTCTGTCAATTCCTCCAACTCGTACTACTACATATAGTCACATTGTAATAATCAATTTCAGTCACTGATTAATAATTTCCAAATTTTCCTTTTATATTAATGTGAAGGATTGAATTTACATAGTCAGATGCGATGGTCCTTCGCTGCGGTCCGATTCCATAGGGATTTCTTCTTATTTGCTAACAGTTTTTATTGTTTTCTTATCTGACGGTGTTTTTACATTTAAATGGAAGGCTGGTTTACATTTAACTAATTAACAATCATTTCCATTTCTGATTAATTAACCTGTTTTCCAAATCAAAAATATATTTAAAGATAAATTTAAAGATATAATTTCATCTCCAAATCTTTTTAAAATTTAGTTTTAAAATACTTTTTCTTTAATAAAGTTTTATTTTAATAATTTTTCATTATCTGTGCGATTTAATTAATATATAAGAGTTTAAGATGATATTTAATTTCAATTTTTAATTCTTAAAGAAAATTTTTAAATGCGAACTTTTTAATTTACTTTCATGTTTAATAAATTTTAAAAAAAACAACAATGTAACGAACGTCTATGCTCATTACAAGTCATATGTTTTAAATATTGCACTTCCAAAAAACATCTCATGTAAAATCATCAACATCGTAACACAAACATAATTATTTACATAATTTTAAGCGTCACACCATCTAAATTGATTAGAAATGTATGACAAAGTTATTATCTACTTTATCACATCAGAAATAGTTTTATTATATATATAGATTATTTATATGTTTGTTTATGCTAGTCAGTGAAGCTGTAGATTCTTTTTATTTTGTTTCAAGACCCTCTCACATCCATGCAAATAATAATAGTCATGTTTTATGGTAAGCTTTTATTAAAACAGAATATGTATTGTTTATTGAACTGTAAGTGTACAGTGTTTTTCTGAAAGTTTGTGATGATGGTATAGTTGTATTTATATATTGGACTAGTCCATCATCTAATATTAAGTATTGGGTATCTTTAAAAAAATTTAATTTTATTTACATTTTTCAATTACATTCAACTGTTAGTAATAGTACACAGGTTAGTATTTTCATATTTTGAGGGATGCTGCTGGCTTGACCAGTGATAGTACTAGCATGAGAATGGAACCTGGACTTTGCAACAACACACACACACACATAATATACATATATATATATATATATATATATATATATATATATATATATATAATTAGTTTCCAACCAGTAACCACCTAAACATTCACAGTAAATATAGCAACCAATATTTCTAACTGCTGTCAAGGCAACCTTCACACCTTTTAATAGCAAGAATGGAAATATATATATATATATATATCTGTGCTATATATATATATATATATATATATATATATATATATATATATATATATATATATATATATATAGCACAGACCTTTTTTATATATTATATTAAGATTATTGTTTCATTATACCTTATACCAAGAGTAAAAATAATTTACTATGCCATAACTTTACTTTGTTTTAAATAAAATGAATACCAAAATGTAAGACTTTTATTATAATTAATTTTCTCCAATAGTTTTACCTTATAAAAATAAAAAAAAAACAGTTTTATTTTCAGCAGACTATAAGTTTTCTTATTGTTTTTAGATTCATATTAAGTTCAGAAGGTATGCAGTCATCCCTTATTACTATTGCCCATTAAAAGTTTGCATTTAAACTTTTGGAATTTTAAGTTTTTTGACAAAATGTAAGAATGCATACCAGTTTTCTTCCTGCCATTACTAAATTAATAATTTTCATTTTATTGCTTACTAAATTAATAACTTTTATTTTATTGCTTAAGAAAGATATTTCCATAACTTTTTTCAATTTCTTTGAATACATAGCTTTATAATTTTTTTACACGAAATACTGTATCATTTCAGAATTTGGAAAGAATAAAAAAAATGAAGAATAAAGTTATGTACTTTTGATATAAACTGAAGAAACATTATTAACCCCCCTTATTGTTGTTTTCTTGTTCTCACTTGTTATAAATGTTCAACATTTAGTTTAAGATTAAACCATTATTACTTATCAGAAAGTAATAAATTTGACTTTGGTAGATAGTTTTGTGTACAAGTGAAATAAATTCCAAATGTTCACATTGTATTTTTAAAAATATTTTTAAAAAATGAGATCATAATCAAAACAATAAATCATGTAAATCAGCATTGCTTGAAAAATTTTCATTTTTAAAAATCAACAAAATGTTGATTATATGACATTTGGTTTTAAAATGTGAACAAATAAATATTTATTTCTCTAAAGTCTATTGAATTAGGATTTAAAATTTTAAATTTTTAAATATTTTTTGCAATATTACAATATTTTCACATTTGCTGTTAATAATTGCAGTGATTATGTAAGAAGCTAAGCTTGTAAATAGTTTCAGGGTAAATTTGCATTATCCAAAAATATGTTTTATTTTTATATAAAAAAAATATGTTCAAAATAAGTTGTTAATAATTTATTTTCTTGATTAGTAATAGTTAATGCACAATTATTGTAAAAAAGTAATTTTGAATTGTAATAAATTCACAAATAAACTAGTTTTTGGTTCTCAAACAGCTTTCTTCAAACAATGTCATAAAAATTAGTGATGACAAAAATACAAAGGAGATAGCTGTCAAAGTGAAGCTAAGACCTTCTTATCTTACTGAAATCTCAATTTCTGCCATTTTTGGAATTTTTTCAAACTAAAATTTTACATTGAAATATATATAAGCACAAGTATATTTTATATACCTGGAGTTTAGATGTAATATAGGGATTTGAACACAGACTTTCAAGTTCCCTTAAGCCATTCAATCTATCTCAATATAACAAAATGTGCATGTTTAAAAATAAAGCTTGTGAAAATTTCCAATAAGTGGCAAATAATTATATAAATGTGTAACATAGGGGGATTAGTCTCACTGTTAATAAAAGTGATTACTATGATGTTCCAAAATGAAAAAAATGGTTACTATTGTACCATAAAATTTATAGATTTAAACATTTTCATTTTTTATTTATTTACACTTTTTTGTTTATTTACATTTTTTTTGGATAGCATGTAATTAAAGTAGCTTATATTGATACAATGGATATCACAGCTAAATATTTGAGTAATCAAAAATAAAATCACATATTTTTTGTGTAAACTGGATTTAATATTCTACTTATCAGAATTTAAAAAACTTTCAATTCATTATGCCAATAGGGCTTCTAGCTATTTGATTTTTTTTCTATTCCATTGCACCCAAACAAAATAAAATATAATTTAAATAACTATATAATAGAGCTAAATCACATTTCTTTTTCCTAGCAGATTTTATTTACTTTTTCAAAAAAAAACGTAAACTGTGAGATATCAATATTTCTCATTCTTTGAATATTTATTTTTATTCATTTAACTAAAATAATTTAGTAAGCAAATGCTTAATACCTATATATGTATAAATTAATGGTGAATTCTAAAAATACAATCTATTGTAATGGGACAGTCATTGACACAAGAAAGAGTGAGCACATCTAACTATAGTCAGACCTGTGGACTTTAGTAAGATGTTGGTGATAGCATGATGAAATGTATAGTGTATGATTAATCTTCAGTGGGCTAGTTTAATGTTTACTCATTAAATCTAGATGAAATTTGAACTAGTTCATGCATATGTCACCCTCTTTCTTGGTCCATTATGTCTCAGTATTTGAGCTCAGGGAGAATTAAATTCAACTCTCTTCATGGACAGACTTACTCAGCTTACTAACTACTGCACTTCTAAGTAAGTGAAAACCAGCTAAGGCATTCTCCCAGAATATTCTTAATATCAGTATGCATATGAGCAGAGATGTGTGGATATTAATTTTTAACACTCACACACACACACATATATATATATATATTTAGTGGTGTGAATGCATAATGATGATGACAAGTAAGAGACCAAATTGATTGAAATAACTTAACAACATTTATTAAATAACAAACCTCTGTTGTGTCACTATAGTATGCTCTTACCTCATCCGACATTCAGGCTGGTGATGTCAAGCTACTGGAGGGATCAATAAACCTAAATGTTATTTCTCACCCCCTATGTGCTTAAAATAAACTTTTTCTAAAGAATTAAGCTTCCAAACATGAAAATGAAAAGTAAAAATAAAAATAAAATAAAATGATAAAATTAAAAAAAATTACAAATCAATATGATTGATAAAATAAATTCATGAGCCTGGCAAGCACTCTTCATTATATTCACAGTCTCTTATTCCTGATGCTATATCTCCTTGGGTGGATTTACTGTCCATAGGTTTAGCTGACATGCACTCACTCTGGGATTGTAGATCATCAGCACTGTCCAGTTTGTTTCCATTAAACAAGATGCAACAAATCCCCTGAAGATCATCATTCTTGATCAGTGTTTAATAAAGAAAGGCATCTTACACATTTTGACTCTTCTATGGGCATGGAAAGCTGGTATTGGTCTCTTGCAGCATAGCTCTGTTTCTATGCATAGGAAAGTGGTGTATAAAAAAGAATCTATTCTGGATAATTTCTAGCTATTATGTATTTTTTTTCCATCATTTCATTCAAACTTAGAGTTCATTACACCATTTGGTTTGCTTTCTTTATCTAGACATATTTACATTTTGATTTATATTAGTGAATGAAACAAATTAATCTTGGGTGATTGAAATAGAATTGAACATATACATCCATTTTGCTTTGTTCTAAAATTATAGCTATAGAGATGTTGACTTTCTCATGCAATCTTTGCAATTATATAAACACAAAGTGGTAGGATCATGCAATATCTTTCATTTTTCATGCTTGCTGTAATTGTTCATTGTTGCATAATGTACAAGATAAATATTTATTGGAATTATCTTTTCATTTTCATTTTCAAGCCTGGTTGCTTAGCAATATGCTTGACATTATCCTTTATGTTTTATCTACGGTCACATCATAATGTCAGTTATGTAATGACACTTGTTGCTAGTCATATTATATATTGTACGATTTATTTATATATGGTACAAATATATTGGCATTTGGTAAAAGCTAAATAAAAGTAAATTAACATTATTTTTTTTTTTGATTAGTATAATTTTTTTTTTTAAACGTACAACGAAAGTTAAATTTTCCGTCCATATTTTTTTTTATCTAATTAAAAATAAAAGTAAAAATTGGAGAGAACAAAAGACACACTAAAAGAAAAATATTTTGGCTAATTAAAGATGGAAGAATTATGCTAAAAAATAAAGTTTTTGTAACTTAAATTTAAGAGAGAGTGTACAAGATTATTATCTTATGTGCTGATAAAAGGACAAAAGGATGTGCAGAAATGTCAGAAACTGGATCAAGGTATAAAAGAAGAGAACAACATTGATCTGGGTCATCTCTTTACCTTCTGGGTGCATGTTTGAGAGTTGAAGGTTTCTGTGAGCATAACCTGTGGCAGTAATATACTTCTGCACAGGTACACCACTTGCTGGACCAAGCCGTCACTCAAGCATGGAAATGGGCCTTGTGGAGACCACTTTTTGCAATGAAAGGGTCACTACAACCATGCCTTTTCTCCAGCTATAGAATGGAACAATAATGAAAGATGCTGGCAAGAAAGACCAATGGAAATTCCTATGAGCTCAGGATCCCATAAACCTACACCAACTTACCGGTAACCTAAGAGTAACTTTTCCTGATTGTGACTTAAAAGTTGGCAAACAACTCTTAAAAAAAGAATAAACTTAAAATAATCCCTATAGAGACTTAAATTTTATTGTTCAAAAGACTCTTGTTTACCCAAGAACTTTTTAATTGTTTAACTGTTATTTTTTATTAATGGATTCTTATCTAAATTAGCGTGTGTTCTCTCCAGTTTTAATTAATTAGTAATTTCTCTTTAAACATTTTTAATTTGTTAGAATAAAATATTTATTTCTAATACCAACTTTTCCTTGTACATTATTAAAAATAGTTATTAATAATAGTTATTAAATTTATTAATATTAGTTTAATAAGATTTGAAAATATAATTTACCTTTGCCAATATGTGTTGACTAAGCTCCAATAATAATAATCTCTAGAAAATAACTCTAGTTACGGTAAAATATAATACCGATTCATTAAAAGCATTTTTCTTTTTAATTTCAAGACGTGATGCGACAGATTTCAGAAGATTCTTATATGAATCCTGGCACCCTTATAAAAGAAATAAAAGCTGATTCCATTGATAGTGTAAATCATAACAATTACTATGTAGAGTTGATCAGGAAATGTAGTTATGTTTTTAAAAATAGGAATGAAATTTGCTTCTTTTTCCATAACTTGATCAACTCATGCATTTTATGTGTAACAGAGACCTAGTCAGATGGGCAAAAATGTTTCAATATATATATATATGTGAGTGTATTTATTTTCTTAATGTTTAATCAAAACATTTTTCTTTTTAAAAAAAATAATTTGCTTAATGTGATGTTTTTATATATATTTGACAAAGCTAACTGTTACTTGATAATTACTTGATTAGTTTTTAGCATGGTTTAGATTAGTGCATGTGGGTTGTTGATTGTAAATCTTCCTCACAACTCCCATAAGTGTGTTGATGTGCCTCTGATGTAGAGCTATTTTTGGATTAGATGAAGGGTCATTACACCTATTTTGTGATTGCTTCATTTTTTATTACAGCTGATTTGAAGCACTTTAATAATCTCTCTTATGGTTAGGCCATATCATTTGTGGGGTGATCTAGATTTAGGGTTTTATAGTTGAGACTTAACTGGCAATGTGCCTCTGTCACAAATGGCACATAATATTATTTACTAGTCTTCTTTCTGCTCCTTTTTGAGACTTACTGGATTCTTGAAGGCCTAGCTAAATATCAGAGCATCCATTTATTTGTATGGATTGACTGGTGTGTTTTTGTTAGTCCCAAGATATCCCATTAATTGCATTTGAGCATTAATTGGAGAATACCCTCTTCAAACTTAATATCTCTAGTCATTTATTAGATTTTTTGCATTGATCACATGTTTTTAGCTTTCTATGATGTGATTTATATTTATACTCTGCTTGGTGGTTACTTTTATTCTTTAAATGTATGATTAATTTGATGGGATCATTATATATTATTATGAGCAGCCAAAGTAGGATTTTAGGATGCATGTCTTATATGTGCCCTGATATCTCTCCTTCCTGGTTTGGTTAATGATGGTATATGGTTGTTCATATATATTGTAGAACTTATGGTACTTCTTTTTATGTGGTCTGGGTGGAGTTTTTATCAGAACTTTATCTCTAACCTTAAATCTGTGTGGGGATTTTTTTGTATTTTGGTTCCTATGACTTGCCATTGTGGTGAGTTGTTTATAAACCTTTAGTATATTCTTTCATTCATCTATTTTGGGTTGAGTAGCCATAGTCTAGTATTTTTCAAATAGTGCAGGTGTGGTTTGATTAAAGTGAGGTCAGATGAGCATGAATCCAGTCGATTCATTTATGCTCCAATTGATATAGTTGACTACATGTTTTGTCCACTTCACCTACCCCTTATTCTCTCCCTCTAAGTAGGTCCTACACAAATGACAAAGTCCCCACATTATGTGTTCACATGAGTTTGACTTTACTGTGGATTACTAATGGAGTTTAGCATATGTTTTCTTCAAGATTTCTCCACCCATTTTTTCCATTCCTTGGACAGGAAAAGGGTACCATGATCTGTTAAAATAATTTTAGGATTTCCTATCACTGGAATTGAAAGGTGTCCAATATCTTGAGCAAATGTTTAGTTTTGGCTTATATAAGTAAGCAGTGACATATTTGGAAAAGAGATCTTAGGTGACGAACAAGTGTTTTTGTTTGTTAAATGGGGGCAATGGCTCATAATAGTTGATTTCTAGGATCTCATTTGGTCTTCCTGGTATGATTGATTTAGTAGAGTTAATATTGTTTTTACTGGTTTGGCCCTTAAGCAAATTAGACAGTGTTGGAGTAATCTCATGATGTCCATGTATCTTTTAGACCAATAAATTTATTTTTAGTAGTGTGTTCTATTTTGTGGGCACCATAATACTCATACACACAATGTACATACTTTATGAGTGGGTCCTGTAAGGATTTAGGTATTACAATCCTCCACTCATTATTATCACAGTTAATTTTGTATAGTAAGACCTGTTTTTTAACTTAAAACAAATAAGATCTTCTAGCATATTCAACACTTTCTCTACTTTTTAAATTTTCATGATTAGATTTAAATCTGGGCCTTCAAATTGTAATTGGAGTAGATTCTTTAAATCATTCTCTATATCACTCTGTTATTAAATTAACACTTGTAATGTAGGCATTCTCTACCAACCAATAATTCTATTCTGACTTACATGGGTTTCAACTAAGGATGTCAGCCATGACATTCTTGGATTCCTTATAGTATTGCATGGTGTAATTAAATTCCTGTAATAGCAAATTTCATCTAACTAGATGACTTGGTTGAACTAGCTGTGATTCAGGATTTTGAGGCTTTTGTGGTCTGTGATCACCATCACTTCTGATCTGAGTAGCATCTGTCAAAATCTTTGGAAAGCCCACACTTTCTGGACCCTTCAGGAGCTGGCTGATAAAATAGAGGACTCCAGGTTGGCCATTCTTCTGGATCTGGGATAATGTTACTCTTAATCCAAAATCACTACTATCTGTGTGGACACTAAATAGTTTATAAAAATCAGCAAAGGCTAACATGGTTTGTTCTAAGAACCCTGTTTTAATATTGGCAAAGGCTTGGTTCTATTTCTTGGTCCAGTGTCATTGCTCATTTTTTAAATTAGTTTTAACAATGGTTCCATGTGGTCTGAGAACTTCTGGTAGAAATTATTGTAAAATTTGCACATGCCTAAAAATGATCTAATTTGCTTTTTGTTGCTTGGTTTAGGAAAGTTTTGAATGGCACTGACCTTTTTTCTGGATGAGGCCTTATCCCATTGCAACCAACAATATGGCCTAGAACTACCTGGTTGGAAACTAGGGTACTCTTCTTGAAGTTAATTTTGATTCCTTTTTTGTAGCACTCTTCAAAAACATAGATTTTGAAGATGTTTTTCCAATTGTGGTAGATGCAATTATTACATCATCAACATAAATAGTTATGATCTGTTTAACCTCAGGAGTTAGAGTCTATCTAAACACATAACAAACTGGTACCACCATTTATCAATCCAAAAGGCATCCTATTAATCTGATATGTATAACCCTCATATTGGGAGGCAGTGTATTGACGATCATCTGGGTGGAGTTTAATCTGCTAATTAAGGCATCCTATTGATCTGATATGTATAACCCTCATATTGGGAGGCAGTGTATTGGTGATCATCTGGGTGGAGTTTAATCTGCTAATAGCTGGATGTTAGATCAAAAATGGAAAACACCTTGTTTACAAATCTCTCATAATTCATGTATAGGAAGTGGAATGTTTATGTCAGACCAGTAATTTTGTTTAGCTGTCAGGAATCCAAACAAAATCTCATCAACCCATTTTTCTTCTTCACAGTTACAACTGGATTACAGCAAGGTAAAAAGCATTTAGAAATTATTCCCCTACCCAGAATTTTATTAATATGTTTGGATATTTCTTCACAATACTCATATGAAATAGGGTATGGTTTAGATTGAAATGGTTGGTCATGCACTAATCTAATTTTTTGTTGAAATTTATCTACCACTCCTAGTATTTCAGAGAAGATTTTAAGTTAAATTTATTAATAACAGACCACAGTTTTAATACATCATCACCTACAAGCAAGTTGGATTCTGTGAGCTTATTATCTATGAATACCTCTGGGATACTAGATATAATACAGTCAACTTCATGTAGATCATATCTCAAAAGCAATGTCATCTCCAAAACTTCATCACCTATCTTAACTGTTTTATTCAAGAAATCAATAATGCAGGTGTTCAAGTGTAGGAAGTCTGCTCCTAGAATGAATGTCATAAATTAGACCATTCAATATCAAAAGCACATGACAGAGAATATTTGGCCTAACTTGATATTAACCCAGATTTGCTTTTATACAAATCTAGCTTTCCTGCTGTTAGCCATGGTAACCTGAAGGGATTTCAGTGGTAGGGTATTGACATTATGGTTTTTAATCAGAATCTCTTGGTGGAATTTTTCTGACACAACTGAAATCCGGCTACCGGAATTTAACAGCACTCTAACAAGCAAGTCCTTAAACAAAACCTTTATCATGGGATAGAAGATAGGCACATTGTTTTCCCATGAACCTATCATATTAGTGATTTCTTGATTAGTGATTTGCTTTATGTTTACCAGGGTCATTTTTGGTTTCTTGAGGTGGGAAACATAGCCTCAAGTATCTTTCTAGCTTGGTTTTTTTCTGAATTATGGGCATGTGTTTATTATACCCTCATTTTGATGACTTCCCCAGACTATTATGAGAGCTAGTTTTGGGTTGAACATGTTTTGTCTTTGTTTTACTATTTGTCCACATATATGGGAACTTTTCTTGTATAGACTTCCCTTTCCAATGGTATGGATCATTGTTGTTCTTTCACCAATTATAGTGTATGGCATCAACAACCTCATCTTTTTTGTGTTTATCTGATGTTCTGTTGGTTACATTTGAATCAATACTGTTGAGAAACTCTGTGATTTGTTCACTATTTTTGGTGTTTGTGCAATGAAAAGACTTCTTGATTCATAGGAGTAGATTTCTTTTGACAACTCTTATTATCTCACTTTTGTTCAAGTGGAACATGTTTAAAGTCCTCAACTTGGTAACCTGGCAGCAAAAAGTTTTTGTCAGTTCTCTCTGGTGTCTGTTGGTAACAGTTGGTAGAGAAGGGCTTCTTTCCTATTGCAATTCCACAGATTCTTCACCAACAACATCTGCCAATCTTCAAAAGTGAACAGGGTCTGGAATAATGGCCCCAATCACATCAGCACATCTCCTTGGAGGTGACTGTAGGCAATGATCAATTTATCATCCTCAGTCAGATTGTAGTTCACAGAAAAATATAGATTAAGTCTCCTTAGATATTCTATTGGGTCTTCATTGCCCTTGAAGACTTTTAGCCTCACAAATTGGTTGATGGTGCTAATTTGTGTCATGTGGTTCCACACACTGATCATCTCTATGGAGTTTATACAGAGTTTATACATAGGGTGGATACTTGCATGTCCTGATCAGCATGGTACACACTAGGTTCGATTTCTTTCATGTTGAAATCAAAAGGAGATACTTCTATTCCTGGTGGTTCTTGGTGTGAGAGACCAGTTGCTTGGTACTGGTCACTCATTCTATTTGAGTCTTTGAGGGCAATTTCTAGGTTGTTTGCCACTTCATCTTGCTTTATGTTGTTAGTCAGAGCCATTCTATCTCCCCAGTCTGTTGCATCATAAATGCTAGCATTCCCTGGCATATCTGAGATTCAACATCCTCAAACCTTTGACTGACTGCTTCATTCAGTTGCCCAACCTGGTCAAATGTTTTATTAATAAATTCAACCATTTTTTTAAGTTTGCCTTGTTTGAAAGGTTTTCCATTTCACTTACAGCTACTTTGTCTTGCAGACACTTTTATATTGTGGCCCATTGATTCACTGGCCTTATGGTGTGCCTCCATTCTGACACTGTGCTGCAAGTGAAGTTGATCCAATTTTGTTTATGTTTCCTTGAATTCTTCCTTAATTTGTTTTCAGAACTTCTCTTGGCCTATGCATACTTCATTCTTGAAATCTTCATGACCTTGAGTCATTTTGCAGAACTTAAGGTCTATCTGACTTGAAATAGTGCATCTAAAGTTATCTCCCTTCTTATTTCTATTAGTTTTTGTCTCAACTCCCTGTTTTTCTCTGAACATTATCAACATTCAAGGACAGTCATTCCATTCCAGCAGATAATTTACCTTCAATCCCTGTCATTTCAGTTTTCAGATCTTTTTTCAAGCTGTTCATATCTGCTTTTATATATTCCTTCATACTGTTTTATTGCATCCAAGCTGTTCATATCTCCCTTCAAATCTTCTTTGAAGCTGTTCATATTCATATCTATTCTATTAGTGAGTTCTGCTCTTATGCTATTCATATCTTCCTTCAAATCTTCTTTGAAGCTGTTCCTATTTATGTCCATTCTATTCATTTCTACTTTCATGCTATTCATGTCTTTTTTCAAATCTTCTTTCAATCTGTCCATATCTGCTTTCAGGTCTTCCTTCATACTGTTCACTTTTGCATCCAAGCTGTTCATATCTGCTCTCATGGTGATTATATTGCTCATTATTATTTGAAGCATTTATTTTTTGACCCTGTCACCTTTTATAACCTGTGTTATTTCAATTTCATGCATGCAGGCCATTTTATTGCCAGGTGTTTTTTATGCTTGAGATAACACCTGACTTGCAACTAGTGCCTGTGGGGGATGGCCAACTTCAGTCATAGACTCCCCAGGTATTCATACTAATGTATATTCTTCTCTACTGCTAGAAGTAGAGAACTCCATATCACTACTACTATCATTTATAATTTCTTGTGAAATTTTTTTTGTCCATTTTTATTAGTTTTCTTCCACTCCTCATTATCATTGACTTGTTTTATTTATATGTTTACAAAGTCTCTATTTACTTATAGATATCAAGATACTACACTGTAGGGTTCCTTGCCACTCCATGCCACTTTGTGTTTATTTAGATTTCCTTGTTGTGTGTGTGTGTTTTGTTGCCTACCTTTAAGTCTGTGTTTTAACTTGCCTGACTCACCTATTTTACACATTGTTTATTAGTTAATTATTTATTTAGTTATTGGTCTCTGTTTAATTCTTTTTCAATGTATGTGTTCAAGCTTATAAAAATTGTCATGTTTATGTATCCTCATTGTGGTTGAACATATTGGATCTTTGTGTGAGTAAGTCCAAAGTGCTTATAAATGTTTAAAGTTTGAAGGTGAAAGAAAATTAAAAAAACAACAACTTAAAAATATAGATTCCAAGTTCTGAAGCTAGATATCCCTGGAAACTTCTTCTTTTATGCCAAATTGATTGAAATAACTTAGCAACATTTATTAACATACTTTTTGCTAGTTATGTCTAAAAATGTGACGGCTTCCAGTCACTCTAAATCGGGCATTTTTAATACTACCATTAACATTTGCATTATTTTTAAAGGTTAAAAAAAAATTCCGTAAGATGCTGACCTCTCTTGAATTATTTACAAGTAAAAAAAAATCAATAAAATTGATGTAAAGGTCTAACAAAAAAAAGGCTGTCTTTTCTTGAATCTGATTGTCTGGTAAATTTCGACAGCAAAAAAAATGGTTGTCAATAACTTTTATTTCTTTTGTTTCATTTCAAAAATGATAAACGAATGTTTTAGACCATTTTAAAAGTATTTTTTGACAAATTATAAATTATTTTAATAAAATATGCTAAAAATAAAATTATTTTAGAAAAATAGTTAAGACTTTAGCAAAAATTATTTACTTATCTGCAATGTAAAATTGGGAAAGAAATCACTGACGTCAGCAAAACTTTTTAGTTGGTGAGTAACGTTCATTTTAGATTTGCCACTATCGAATATTTTTATAATTATAAATAAAAATTTATTTTTAAAAAAACTTTCGTTCACTTTCATAACCTGAAAAATTATTAATATACTTTTTACAAATGAAACTAAAGTGAATATAATATTAAAAGATGAATATATTTTGACGCTTGAGTTTGTGAATTGACCAATTAAATTTTAGACTTTTACTTCACTCAGACAATAAAATAATCAGAAAAAAAGAGGTTAAATAACAAATCTCTGTTATGTCGCTATATTATGTTCCTAATGTGGAACATCATCAAAATCTTACCTCATTCCACATTCAGGCTGGTGATGTCAAGCTACTGGGGGGAGGAGCAAACCTAAATTTTATTTAATACCATAAAACATTTACTCAATCTAATCCCCCCCTTTATGCTTAAAATAAACTATTCCATTTGCTAAAGCATAAGCTTCCAAACATGAAAATGAAAAGTAAAAAAAAAAAAATAATAATAATAGATACTAAAATAAAATACAAATCAATATGATTCATAAAATAAATTCTTGAGCCTGGAAAGCATTGTTCATTATATTCATAGACTTTTATTTCTAGTGCTAGATCTTCTCAGGTGATGTACTGTCCATTGGTTTAGTTGACATGCATTCACTCCAGGATTATAGATCATTAGCACTGCCCAGTTTGTTTCCATTAAACAAGATGCAACATCCAATGAAGATCATCATTCTCAATTTGTGTTTAATAAAGAAAGGCTTCTTATACATTCTGAAGCTTCTATGGGCATAAAAAACTGGTGTCAGTCTCCTATGGCATAGCTCCTTTAGACAGACCACATTGCAAAATCCTCTTTAGTATATATATATATATATATATATATATATATATATATATATATATATATATATATATATATATATATATATATATATGGCTGCAGAAAGGAGTTTGCTATTAACTGAAAGGAGACCCTTTGATTTCTCTTGGAGGCCTTAAAGGAACCGAGCAAGGCAAATTCCTAATGTCCACTCCATACGTTCTTGTTGTTGCAGCTGTTATTACTATATGTTTATTCATATAGTATACGAACATGGATGGGCTGCTCACCAACATGCATTAGCCAGCGTGGTGAGTTTATTGGCTTTTTACCTCTGAGTTTAAGATCAAGAAACACCATGGTCTTTCTTCTCAGTGCCTGTAAGGCAGAATGAATGTTTGTGTAAATGATAAAGATTTTTCCCAATTATACAATTATGACAGACAAAAATAAAGCATGGCCCTTAATCCCAGGAGTCTGTAAAGTCACCAACCAAGGCAGTGGTTGGTGGCCGAAGGCGGAGGGTGCTAAGAATATCCTGGAGGCGGACCCAGGCTGCCATTTGATGATGACTTTTTATTTAGGTACTTACAAATGCAGATCACTTTCAAGTGAAGGAAGATTGCAAGAATTAGAAGAAGAACTCTCTTATATTAAATGGGATATTATTAAACTTTGTAAAGTTAGAAGAAAAGATGAAGAGACAATTGATTTAAAAAGTGGACATATGCTCTATTATAAAGGCACAAATATTGGAAATACAAGTGGAGTAGGATTCAATATAAATAAAAAGTGGAAGAACAATATTGTGGAGATTGATGGTGTATCAGACAGAGTGGCAAGATTAGTTATACAACTTAATAGCAGATATCAAATGCAGATAATTCAGGTTTATGCCCCAACAAGTTCTCACAGTGATGAAGTAGTAGAAGATTTTTATATGGATGTACAAAAGGCTTTTGATCAGAGTAAACAACATTTTAAAATTGTTATGGGAGATTTTAATGCTAGAATTGGTAAACAAATGAAAGATGAAAGTGTTGTAGGTAATTTTGGTTATGGTAATAGAAATGAGAGAGGACATAGACTTGTGGAGTTTGCAGAGAAGGAAAAACTTTATATTATGAATTCTTTTTTTGAGAAAAATGTTAGAAGGAAATGGACATGGAAGCATCCAAATAAAGGTACAGCAGAATTGGATTATATTTTGACTAACAGGAAATACATATTTCAAGATTGTAATGTTCTTAATAAATTTAACACAGGAAGTGATCATCGATTAGTAAGGGGTAAGATACATGTTAATGTAAAACTAGAGAGACAAAAATTATTAAGAAAAACTATATTTACAGTTGATATTCCTAATCTTCAGAAACATTCTAATGAATTTAAATTAGAACTTACAAATCGGTTTCAAGTATTAGTAGATTTTGAACATGATTCAGATTTGAATGAAATTAATATGAAAATAACTGATACACTTTTAAAAACTGCAACAAAGATAGCTGGTAGAAAAAAGCAGCAATTGACTAATAAAATTTCTACTGAGACTAGAGAACTTATGAAGAAAAGAAGAAATATGAAGATATGCAAGAATGATGCATTAAAAAGAATTGAATATCTCGAATTTTGTAAAATGGTGCGGAAAAGAGTTGAAAATGATATAAGAAAGTATAACTGTGAACTAGCAAGAAAAACTGTAGAAGAAAATAAAAGTCTTAAGAATGTAAAACAACATTTTGGTATTGGTAGGAAATTTATATCTGCAATAAGGAAAAAAGATGGAATTATTACTAAAAAGAGGGATGACATTATGAAATTGGTAGAAGATTTTTATCAAGAATTATATAGTAATAAAGAACAAGTACCTCCTATATCTATTACATCTTCCGAATTGCCCAGAATTTTAAATGAAGAAGTGAGAAATGCAATTAAATGTATGAAAAAAGGAAAGGCTCCAGGTAATGATGGAATTATAATTGATATTAAAAGAAGCAGGTGAAGAAACAGAAAAAATATTAGCAAAGTTATATACCAAATGTCTAAATAATAAAGATGTACCGGATGATTGGAAGAATGCAGTAATAATATTAATATTTAAAAAAGGTGATAAAGAAGATATTAGAAATTACAGACCTATCAGCCTTTTATCAGTTTTATATAAAATTTTTACCAAGATAATTACAACTCGTCTACAGAGAACCTTGGATTTTCACCAACCAAGAGAACAAGCTGGATTTAAAAGTGGTTTTAGTACAGTAGATCATATTCAAGTATTGAGAGAAGTTATAGAAAGGACAAATGAATATGAGTTGTCATTATGTTTTGGATTTGTAGATTATGAAAAGGCATTTGATTCTATAAACATTTCTTCAGTGATTAAAGCATTGGAGCATCAAGGTATAGATCCAGGATATTGTCATATTTTAAAGAATATTTATAAAAATGCAACAGCAACAATTAGATTACATAATGATACTGGGAAAGTCAACATTGAGAAAGGTGTAAGACAAGGTGACTCCATATCTCCAAAACTTTTTACAGCAGTGCTGCAAGAAGTATTTTGTGGATTAAAATGGGAAACTAAAGGAGTGAAAGTAAATGGAGATTATTTAAGTCATTTAGATTTCGCAGATGATGTAGTTGTTTTTGCAAATAATGCTTCTGAGCTGCAGGAGTTATCAGATGAAAGTAGGAAAGTAGGACTAAAGATAAATGTTAAAAAGACTAAAGTAATGTTTAATCAATTTGCTCAAAATATGAAAATAAAGATTGATTATGATGAATTAGAAGAAGTTAAGAGTTACAAATACCTTGGTCAGATTATTAATACAGATGGAAACATAATAAAGGAAATTAATCATAGAATTAAACTTGGTTGGAGTGCTTTTGGTAGAAATAACTTGATATTAAAAGGAAATATGCCTATGTGTTTGAAAAGAAAGGTTTTTAACAAATGTGTTTTACCAGTTCTTACTTATGGATCTGAGACTTGGACACTTAATAGAAGATCAATACAGAGACTTCAGACCACTCAAAGAAGTATGGAGAGATGTATGTTGGGAGTAACAAGAAGAGATCGAAAACGCAATGTATGGGTAAGAGAACAAACAGGTGTTACTGACATCATTGAAAAAATTAAAAGATTGAAGTGGAGTTGGGCTGGACATATTTCTAGAAGAGATGATAATAGATGGACAATTGAAATTTTAAACTGGATTCCAAGAGATTGTAAAAGACCCAGAAGGAGACCACATGTAAGATGGATGGATGAAATAAGAAAATGTGTAGGGGTGATGTGGAGAAGAGAAGCTAATGATCGGAGAAGATGGATTAAACTTGGAGAGACCTTCATCCTGCAGTGGATTGATAATGGTTGATAATGATGATGATGATGATGATGAGATATTATAGGATTGTTTCTATGCATAGGAAAGTGCCATAAAAAGCAGAAAATATCCTTGATGATTTCTAGCTGTTGATTATTTCTTTTCTCGATGATTTCATTCAAACTTAAGAGTTTTTTACAATTAGTTTACCATTCAGTTTACTTTAAATCTTCTATACGTATTTATGTTTCAGTTTATATTAGTGGATGAAACAAATTTCTTTTAATCTTGTGTGATTGAAATTCATTCTAGAATTGAACATGTACATCCATATTGCTTAGTTCTAAAAATGTAGCTATAGAGATATTGACTTTCTCATGTAATCTTTGCAATTATATAAACACAAAAGTGGTAGGATCATACAATAGCTTTTATTTTCCATGCTTGCTGTAAATGTTTTGTTTTGTAATATACATTGAGGTAATATTATTAAGATAAAATATTTATTGGAATTATCTTTTTGTTTTCCAAGTCTGATTGCTTAGCAATATGCTTGATATTAGGTCATTATCTTTTATGTTTTATCTACAGTCATGTTATAATGTCAGTTAGTTAATGACACTTGTTGTTAGTCATATTATATATATATATATGAGTACATTTATTTTCTTAATTTTTAATCAAAAAATTTATCTCTCTTTAAAAAAAAAAAAAAATTTGTTCCAAGTGATGTTTTGTCTATATATATGTGTGTGTTTAACAAAAGTTAACTGTTATTTGATAATTACTTGATTAAGTTTAGCATGGTGTAGATTAGTGCAGGTGGGTTGTTGGTTGTAAGTCACCCTTACACAATATATATATATATATGTGTATATATAAGTCACCCTTACCCTATATATATCCAAATTCTTCTTTGTTGGAAAATCAAAAACCAGAAACTAGTTTATGAATGGAGATAGATTACATAAAATATACACTTAATAAGATCTGCCATCTTGTAATCTATCAATGTCAAAATGACATTAGATGGCTGGAGTAAAATCAAGTTAGAGGTGTTGGATATTGTAAAAAATTTCAAAGGGAATGTGAAAGAATGCTTTATATATGAATATCTGGAAAGCAAACAAAATAATATAAGAAGAGATAGAATAGTCAAATTTCTATTTGAGAGATGTAAAAACCAAGTTGAAAATGTTTGGCAGATTCCAATTTATGAATAGTATATAGACAAAATTTTATTAAAGATCAAATAACAAGGCAAATGAGAAAGATAATGTGTTATTTAAAAAAAAATCTTTCAACAATTTATCTGTATAAACGGTGTGATGAATATATTATAAAAGATTTCTAATTGTTATAGTAGTAAAGATTGGAGGCAGAAGAATAGTTTAACTAATAAAAAACAAAAAGTTAGAGAATGAAGTGTAAATATAGAGAGCTATCAAACATGATTCATTTTATGGTAATATAAGAAAAATAATTTAACACCAAGAAAATAAGATCTAAATGAAATAAGTTGGATGGTTTGTTTCATAAAATATTGATGAAGGTATAACAGATTTAATAGAAAGGTATAACAGATTTAATAGAATGTAAATAATAAAGTTATGTGAAAATGAGTATTGATTCAGTGATTATGCAGAAGGTGGGTAGTTGCTTTTATGTTGGATTGTAAAATGACAAATGTGATTCTTTGATTAAAATTATTAAAATGGCAAAGATGATAAACAAAATTGTGAAATTTTGGATGTTATGCAGAGTAAAAACTGATAGAGGGAAATATGATAGTTAATAGGTTTTTTATGAGAGATTATTGACTTATCTAAATTTGTTGCATCACATAGCTTTTGTAAAGCATTGTGTAGGCTAGTAATCATGTCATGTTTTTTGGTTTTAAACCAATTCTGACCAAATTAAAAAGATGACTATAGTTGTTAAAAAACTGAATTAGAAGTATGTAATAATATAAGCAAGTAAGATTGAATTCAAAACATTAATATATTTTTTTTAATTAAAAAAAATTAAAATTGACTGCTGGATGAAAGATGTATTAGGTACAAAAAAGATATATGTAATCCATGGCCATGTTCTTCACTGAAGAAGGCCTAATCCAAAAACTAGCCTGGGGATATGGATAGGGTAGAACTAGATATGGATTTTAATAAGCACTGCTATCTAATATCTATTGATTACTCATTTTTATAATAAAAGGCCACAATAGAATAGAATAAATAGAGTTTGCTCCTAAAAATATCATATGGTGATTTATTTACCTATGTGTATAATACATAACTTATTTCATTTATCATAAATTTTAATGAAAAATAGAAAATACATTTACTTTTGTTACAAAACTTTGATAGATTCTAAATGATTATATGGTTATCAATCATTTTCTTTTTACTTCAAAGCAAATTTCTTTTTACATGGCATAATGAAACAGCTTGCTTACTTCATAAAGCAATTTTCTTAAAAAGTTTTGTTTAGAGAATAAAAACTTGTACAAAAGCAAAATTTTAAAATTACTTTTTTCAGATAAACGAAGTTATCACTGGAGTCTATGTGATGGATTTACTTATTTCTTAAAACAAAACAAAAAAAAAATTGGAAAAAAAAAGTAATGTTCTCAGTATATATTGACAAATTGAAAAAGTAGTATAACATATCTTAAATAAAAATTGCTTTCTGTTTGTTTTATGAAAATATAATTTTATTTAAAATTTCATGATGTATCTTTTACATATTTGTTTTGTAAATGCATACATGCATATCTTACTATTTATCTGACTGTCTGTTGGTCTATTGCTCTATCTACTTAAGTATCTATGTAGTTTCGACCTACTGAATAACTGTGTGCTTATCTATTATCTGCTTACAGATTTATCTAATTATTTAACTAGTTACTTACTTGTCTTATCTGTTTATCTGTATATCTATCTATTTATCCAACCCTGTTTCAATCTTTCTTTCTATCTATTACTTGCTTATTCAACTTACACTCATATATCTATTCATCTATGTACTGTTTATTTTTTTAACTATCTACTTGCTTATTCATCTACTCACTCATCTAATCTATTTATTTATCTATTGCTTGTATATATATATATCTGTTCATTTCTCTCTGTCTATTAATTATTTTTCCATCTGTCTATTTTGTCTGCCCATATGGTAGCCTATTCATCATTCTATATATCAGTCTGATATTCTATGTGTCAACCTATTCATTCCTATCATTTATTCATCTTTCTTCTATCTGTTCATACATACATAATCCTATCATCTATTCATTCATTCATTTTTTTATTTATTTGTCATTCTATCTATCTATCTATCTATCTATCTATCTATCTATCTATCTATCTATCTATCTATCTATCTATCTATCTATCTATCTATCTATCTATCTATCTATCTATCTATCTATCTATCTATCTATCTATCTATCTATCTATCTATCTATCTATCTATCTATCTATCTATCTATCTATCTATCTATCTATCTATCTATCTATCTATCTATCTATCTATCCATCCATCCACCCACCCACCCACCCACCCACCCACCCACCTATCTATCTATCTATCTATCTATCTATCTATCTATCTATCTATCTATCTATCTATCTATCTATCTATCTATCTATCCATCCATCCATCCATCCATCCATCCCTCTCTATCTATCTATCTATCTATCTATCTATCTATCTATCTATCTATCTATCTATCTATCTATCTATCTATCTATCTATCTATCTATCTATCTATCTATCTATCTATCTATCTATCTATATCTATCTATCTCTGTCCCTCTATCTACCTAACTACTCACCCACCTACCCACCCACCTACCCACCTACCTACCTGCATACCTACCCACCTACCTACCTACCTACCTACCTACCCACCTATCTACCTAGCTACCAACCTTCCTACCCACCTACCCTTCTACCTACCCACCTACCTACCTACCTACTTACCTACCTAGCTACCTACCTACCTACCTACCTACCTACCTGAGTATATGTCCATCTATTTATCTGTTTTTTTAAACAACTTTTAAAAATTATTATTAGTTATCAAATATCAAAAATTAAAATCGTTATGGTAACACATTCATTTAAAAGTGCGTGAATTAATTGTCAGTATTTTTGTTAAAATAATAAAAAGCTCTAACATTTAATGCAGTGGAATATTTATATTTGAATAAAGATGAGCATTTAATAAAATCAAGTTAAAAACTTGTTAACGCTTGTATTTATGTCAACAGATGGCATCCTACCAAAAACACCGTCAAGCGTATTTACATAAACGTCAGAGAATGCATTCACTATCTCTAACTTTAATTCCACTTTCAGATCATGATTTCAAGCTATTTGCTATCATCAGTGAAAGACAGGAATAAGAACTAGATCGAAACACAAACTCTGAGCGTTTATGAAACAGTTTCTATTCAGCTTGCAAGTGTGAATTTTTTAGACACGTTAATGTCTTCAAACTCAGCATAGCAAGCCATATAGCTACATGGGTCTGATATCAGTTCAGCATCACCACATAGTAGAAGTCTCTGCAATATATATCATTGCAAGAAAGACCTCAAAGGTACATTCATGAAAAACAAAATCCAAGTTAAAAACTTGTTAACGCTTGTATTTATGTCAACAGATGGCGTCCTACCAAAAACACCGTCAAGCATATAGCAAATAGCTTGAAATCATGATCTGAAAGTGGAATTAAAGTTAGAGATAGTGAATGCATTCTCTGACATTTATGTAAATGAAATATGCTTGACGGTGTTTTTGGTAGGACACCATCTGTTGACATAAATACAAGCGTTAACAAGTTTTTAACTTGATTTTGTTTTTCATAAATGTACCTTTGAGGTCTTTCTTGCAATGATATATATTGCAGAGGCTTCTACTATGTGGTGATGCTGAACTGATATCAGACTTATGTAGCTATCTGGCTTGCTATGCTGAGTTCGAAGACATTAACGTGTCTAAAAAATTCACGCTTGCAAGCTGAATAGAAACTGCTTCATAAACGCTCAGAGTTTGTGTTTAGATCTAGTTCTTATTCCTGTCTTTCACTGATGATAGCAAATAGCTTGAAATCATGATCTGAAAGTGGAATTAAAGTTAGAGATGGTGAATGCATTTCTCTGACATTTATGTAAAAGAAATACGCTTGACGGTGTTTTTGGTAGGACACCATTTGTTGACATAAATACAAGCATTAACAAGTTTTTAACTTGACTTTGTTTTTCATAAATGTACCTTTGTGGTCTTTCTTGCAATGATATATATTGCAGAGACTTATACTATATGGTGATGCTGAACTGATATCAGACCCATGTAGCTATCTGGCTTGCTATGCTGAGTTCGAAGACATTAACATGTCTAAAAAATTCATGCTTGCAAGCTGAATAAAAACTGTTTCATAAACACTCAGAGTTTATGTTTAGATCTAGTTCTTATTCCTGTCTTTCACTGATGATAGCAAATAGCTTGAAATCATGATCTGAAAATGGAATTAAAATTGGAGATAGTGAATGCAAAATCTGACGTTTATGTAAATGAAATACCTTTGACGGTGTTTTTGGTAGGACACCATCTGTTGACATAAATACAAGCGTTTACAAGTTTTTAACTTGATTTTGTTTTTCATAAATGTACCTTTGAGGTCTTTTTTGCAATGATATATATTGCAGAGGCTTCTACTATGTGGTGATGCTGAACTGATATCAGACCCATGTAGCTATCTGGCTTGCTATGCTGAGTTCGAAGACATTAACGTGTCTAAAAAATTCACGCTTGCAAGCTGAATAGAAATTATTTTATAAACGCTCAGAGTTTGTGTTTAGATCTAGTTTTTATTTCTGTCTTTCACTGACGATAGCAAATAGCTTGAAATCATGATCTGAAAGTGGAATTAAAGTTAGAGATAGTGAATGCATTCTCTGATGTTTATGTAAACGAAATATGCTTGACGGTGTTTTTGGTAGGATGCCATCTGTTGACATAAATACAAGCGTTAACAAGTTTTTAACTTGATTTTGTTTTTCATAAATGTACCTTTGAGGTCTTACTTGCAATGATATATATTGCAGAGGCTTCTACTATGTGGTGATGCTGAACTGATATCAGACCCATGTAGCTATCTGGCTTGCTATGCTGAGTTCAAAGACATTAACGTGTCTAAAAATTCACGCTTGCAAGCTGAATAGAAACTGTTTCACAAATGCTCAAAGTTTATGTTTAGATCTAGTTCTTATTCCTGTCTTTCACTGATGATAGCAAATAGCTTGAAATCATGATCTGAAAGTGGAATTAAAGTTAGAGATAGTGAATGCATTCTCTGACGTTTATGTAAATGAAATACTCTTGACGGTGTTTTTGGTAGGACGCCATCTGTTGACATATATATATATATATTCTTTAAATATTGACATATATTGTAATATATATATATATATATATATATATAAATGGCTGGGAAAATTTTCTAATGTCCACTCGTATACATTCTTGTCATTGCAGGTGTTATTGCTATGTGAATATTCATATAGTATACAAACATTGATGGGAGCATGGGAAGTTTATTGGCTTTTTACCTCTGAGTTGAAGAATAAGTAACACCAGGGTCTTTCTTCTTAATTGACTGATAAGGCAGAATGAATGTTTAGATATAAATGATAAATATTTTTCCAATAGATATATAAAATCATGACAGACAAAAATAAATCATGGCCCTTATTCTCAGGAGGCTGTAAAGCCATCAACCAAGGCAGTTGTTGGTGGCTGAAGGTGAAGGGTGTTAAGAATCTCCTAATTGTGGAGCCAGGCTGCCATTTGATATATGTCTTTATATTTAGGTACTTACAACTGCAGATCACTTTCAAGTGAAGAATGATTGCAAGAATGAGAAGAAGAACTGTCTTATATTAAATGGGACATTATTGGACTTGTGTGAAATTAAAAGTAAAGGTGAAGAGACAATTGATTTAAAGAGTAAACATGTATTCTATTATAAAGGCACAAATATTGGAAATACAAGTGGAGTAGGATTCATTATAAATAAAAAGTGGAAGAACAACATTGTAGAGATTGATTTCTATTGCACAGAGTGGCAAGATTAGGTATACAACTTAATAGCAGTTACCAAATGCAGATAATTCAGGTTTATACCCAAACAAGTTTTCATAGTGATAAAGTAGTAGAAGCCTTTTATATGGATGTACAAATTGCTTTTGATAAGAGTAAACAACATTTTAAATTGTTATGGGAGATTTTAATGGTAGAATTGGTAAACAAATGAAAGATGAAAAAACTGTAGGTAATTTTGTTTATGGTAATAGAAATGAGAGAGGACATAGACTTGTGGAATTTACAAAACAACAACAACAACAACAACTTTATATTATGAATTCTTTTTTTGAGAAAAATGTTAAAAGCAAATGGACAAGGTACAACAGAATTGGATTATATTTTGACTAACAGAAAATACATACTTCAAGATTGTAATAATCTTAATAAATTTAACACAGGAAGTGATCATCGATTAGTAAGATGTAAGATACGTGTTAATATAAAACTAAAGAGACAAAAATTATTAAGAAAAACAATATTTACAGTTGATATTTCTAATCTTCAGACACTTACTAATGAAATTAAATTAGAACTTAGAAATCAGTTTCAAGTATTAGTAGATTTTGAACATGATTCAGATTTGAACGAAATTAATAAGAAAATAACTGATACACTTTTAAAAACTGCAACAAAGATATTTGGTAGAAAAAAGTAGCAATTCACCAAATTCAATTTCTACTGAGACTAAAGAATTTATGAAAAAAAGAAGGAATATGGAGATATACAAAAATGATGCATTAAAAAGGATTGAATACCTCAAATTTTGTAAAATGGTGTGGAAAAAAGTTGAAAATGATATAAGGAAGTGTAACTTTGAACTAGCAATGAAATCTATAGAAGAGAATAAAAGTCTCAAGAGTGTAAAACAACATTTTGGTATTGGTAGGAAATTTATATCTGCAGTAAGAAAAAAGGATGGAATTATTACTAAAAAGAGAATTGACATCATGAAATGGGTAGAAGACTTCTATCAAAAATTATATAGTAATAAAGAACATCCTATATATATATATATATATATATATATATATATATATATATATATATATATATATATATATATATATATATATATATATAATATCCCTCCCCCACTCAACACCAATCCTACACATTATATAAACAAATGCCCAGGGTGCCAATTCTATTAATGAATAGAATAAATTAACAATTCTATTTTACTTTGAATTAGTATTGAGACTTCTACTTTTGCCTGACTTATAGCTTAGCTCAGTGGATTATAGAAAGTTAAAAATATACAGAATATAAATAAATGAGAGAGAAATATTATTGATGATTAAAATAAGATGCATGCTTCATTTGTTAATCAACCAAATGATAGAAATCAATAAAGTTTTATTTATTCAAGCTAATAAACAATAATTTACATTTGATTTCTTCCATCATTTAAATATACTCCTATATTAATAACTACAACATAACTTTAACATAAAAACATGATATTGAATAACTTCACTATCTAGCACGTCTTTATCTAAACAGATAAATTGATATTAATTTGGAAATAGGAAATCAGATCTCAAGGAATCTTTAATACGATTTGATTAAAGAAATTCTATTACACAATAACAATACTGGAATGAATTGGGTGATATTTCACTGGACTAGCAATTAGATAATGAAGGAAATAGGGTACCTTTAATCTCACATCATTGTCTAAATAATAACTAAGGATGCAACCTTCTTCATAAGTTTAACGAATGGTAAAGTATTTCATATAATGTTTGGATCAAGAGAACAATATTATCAGATTTCAGTATGTTTATTATCAAAGTTACAAAGTAATGCATTTATGTTGTAATAGATATGTAGAATGTGGAAACTAGAATACGAATGCATATAAGGACAATTGGAGACAAAGTTTTGAATAATAAATAAAGCATTTAGAATTAGCTCACATTAGGACTATTTGTCCTAATCCTTAAATTTACACATACATTTACTAATCTGGGTTTGATATCTCTTTTGTTACACTTCTTTTTTTTTTTTATCATTTATTGACTAGACGTTTACAAGACATGAATTAACAAATCAAATAATGCTCTCATATTCTAACTTCGAATATATTTAGGCTGTTAATTAACTCTAACATTTTTTTTTTTTTTTAGCAAACAATACCGGGTAATTAAATATCATATTATGGGCACAAATGTACAAGTTAGAGAGGTCACACTATCAATTATTGGGATAAAACAAATTAATAAATTTGGCTGTCAAGAGAATAATCTTAAATAGCTCAATCAACTAATTCCTTTAAATATCTATACTTTTCACGCATTCAAAAATAAAAGTAATCATTCTGATGATTTAAAGCTTGCAGTAATTAACGTGATATAATTCAAAATATTTAATTCCTGATGTATAAATTTAACAGTATTATACTTTCATGTCTGCAAGATTATTTCCATTAAGTGTGTGTCACATCTTATGCTACAATTAAAACAAAATCAATATATTTACATCTTGTTAGTTTACTTATGAATTGCTAAATAAGTATTATAATACGGATAATGCCATAGACCAACCAACAAATATAACACTATTTCTGCTTTAATATTTCATATTTAATCTTACCATTTAAATTAATCACCAACTACATTATATATAGCTATGACTCTATGATAACACAAAATAAACATTCAAGAAAAATTTAAGCACATGAGGAATAAACAAGCTTCTTGGCTAATAAATCTAACAACAAATATGGAATCCCCACCTAACTTTGAGGTAAATTATTGGTGTGAAACTTAGTCTCACCTCCAGAATAAAGGGAACATATACAGTATACTTAACTTCATAAAATATTATTTTCATAATACATACATACACAATCTAGGAATACTTCACTCATGGCAAATACTTAGATATATTAAGAGAGAAAGTTCTCAATCCCAGTCAACATAGAATGTATCATGAATAACATTCTTTCTCATAGCTACTCTATACATTTCATTTTATACATTGAAAAATAAATACACATATAGAGATAGGTCACTAATTTCTTTTATTCTTTTAGCATACAGCATTATCCAAAATCAACAGAGAGAAAAACAGCCATAAAACTGAATATTTACTAATTATATAAAATAAATGCATAAGACAGACACACATACATATAAATAAGAGCATGAAAATAACTTCAAATTATATAATATGCAAATATTATGGTAAAGTAAATGATAAACTGAAAACAAAACTTTTAGTTTGTGACAAATTATTAACTATTTTAAAATTTTTAAATGACAGCAGTTATTGTCAATGAATTTCACCATTTCTGATAACAACGTTTATCTTTCATATGTTATTCTCTAAATCAATTGCTTACTTCAAGACATTTAATAAATAAATAAAAAATATACCTCTCTTCAATAAAGCACCCAAATGTACATATACCTTACATAAGAAATTCTATTTAAAATAATAATCATTTACCGGCATATTGCAACTTGCAATGCACTCATTTGAGACATTCTTGAAGTCAAGGAAATAACATAAATTAAATAAGCAAATACATAAATAATAAACCTGTCTATCTGTCTGTGGCATATCAATAGCAACAAGCAAAAGAAAAAAGTCAATCTTTTAACTTAAAAAAAAATTTACTTGCAAATTTTTTTTTTTTTAAACATAAAGTTTCCTGAACAATGTGAAGACAAAGATGATGATTTCAGATGAGTATGTGTTAGTAAACATGAAGACAAATTCCTATAGGATAAACATTCACAACTTAGATTTAATTTAGCAATCTCAAATGTTCTTAACAATAGCTAATTGAGCTCACTAATACAACATACAAGTAATAAATTTTTATAATAATGATGGAGATATGAATAGATAGTTTCAGCTACATATTTCTTTTATATTTATCATTTAATTAATTCTAGAAATATTTTAATTTAACAGTAACTTTAACAGGTTTTCAAAAGAAAATATTAATTTGTTATAAATTATCACAAATATAATTATTTTGGTCCATTGCTAATAATTATTCACATAAATCTATAATTCTTTAAGCAATAATATTTTTCTTTTATAATTAGTCAACATACCAAGGAGAACAAAAAATATATAATATTAATAACC